>CM037011.1:6683570-7883570 GCA_020875875.1 Dioscorea alata
CACTGGTGCATCTTTAACTAATGTGATTTCTCACTTAAGTGATCAAGTCCAAATTTGCTTTAAGAGAATCCAAAAATTTGCATAAGCAAGCCCAATTAGCCAAAGTTGTCCAAGAATAAAGGATGATGGGATGAAGTCCTTGGACGACATGAATAGGGTGGGACATCCACAGCTCCTGAGCTGGCATTAACTTGATATTAGATCCAACAGATGGTAGGTATTGAGTTAAAATAAGCTAAAGGGGCGCATTGAAGATTGATGGTGATACACCATACCAGAGCTTTCATGATCGAATTGCTTACCCTAAAGGGATAAGTTCAAGTAATTCAATGGCTTAGGAAATCTAGCTGCACACTTGGCTCATTTCATAAAGCTTTTGGAGATATAAGTAACAATCCATCTCTTCTGTTATGCTAGTTTATTGCTAGCCTAACAGAAGAAACATTTAAATGGTATGCAAATAAGTCATCTTAGTCCATTCAAACATGGGAGGAAATGAAAGATGCCTTTAGGGTCCGATTTAGTGGAGTGACAAATAAAATTAGTATAGCATATATGGCCAATACAAGGCAAAACAAGGATGAGAAGGTATTGACTATGTGATGAGGTGCCGTAGCTTGAGCATCAAATGTGAGCAGCCTCTTGATCAAGTGCAAGTGGTGGGATTATTAGTGATAAACATTGATAACTGGATGGCATCCCTTTCTTGGCCTCATTTGATATCCATACCTTCCAAGACTTGATATCTCAAGTACAGATGCTAGAAAGAACTACTACTTCCCGAAAGTGGCATAGGCAATGCAGCCCACCAGGGTGGATAAGAAAAAGGCTAAGAAGCCAAAAGGTGTCAAGCATGTGATCTTTGCAACTGATAAAGTAAAGGAGGACATAGCACAACCAAACTATAACAAGCCAAAGCCATCGGCACTTGGGTGGAAATGAACCAATGAAGCCTTCAAGCTCTCTTCAGGAAAGGATGTGTAAAAAGTATTCTTTTAGAAGGGACAAAATGATGAAGATATTTAAAGATGCATTGAAGGGGGTCTACAGTTGACAGAGAGCAAGTGCCGGAGGAAGCAGAGAAGAAGGATAATCCAAACTTCTATTGTACTTAAGAATATTAGGTCATTCGAATCAAGAATTATTATGTGTTCATAGACTGGATTGAGCGACAGTGTCAAGAAGTGAACATCACCTTATCTAAAGTGTGTACTTGATTAACCGGTTAAAGCAGACCAAATATGTGTCGATTGCACTGCAATGAGAAACTTTATCGGGGCAAGATGCAAGGGGCACATAAAAAGGTACGGAAGATGAAAAAGGTCCTCAATTCCTAAGAAGCATGCTCCCTCTTGGAGTTCCAGAAGGTTTCTGGGAAATTTTATTTGAAGGAAGTCAAGAAAATGCTAAAAAGGTTAAGAATAAGAAAAAGAATCAAATTCAAGTGAAGCCCACTCAATTCCATCATAAGTAATCGTTTATTGAAGAATATAACAATCATTGGAAGACTACTAGTAGAAAGAGAGAGCTCTAATTACACTAGGGGATTATTTCCATGAAGAGGTTAAGGAACTACTCATCGAGTTAGATGGGTCTCAAGATAAGGAGCCCATTATTGAGACTTGCAAAGTTATTACCACCCTATGAAGATGAGACACAAGATGATGATTATGACCAAGATAAGCTCGAGCTCTACTACCTAGATAAGGATGATTCTTTATCAGAGCAGCTGTATGATCAACAAGGGAAACCATACATAAGTAAGAAGCAAAGAAAGAGGCAAGCTTTTAAGGACCAGTTGCTAAGACAAGCAAACATTATCTGAAAGAGAAGCCAAGAAGAGAACCTAAATACAAGATACTCAAGAAGTTGATGCCATATGAGGAGATTCCATCCTTTATCCAAATAGTGGCATATGATTTGACTTATAGGAAGCCACATATTCCTGATTATGATGTTCCTTGGAACGATGTTTGGAATCATGGAATGTATGAGTACTTCCTTTAGCTAAAAGGAAATACATCCTTAACATAATGAAGTTCGAAAAAGCCGACATTGAGAAAAAAATGTGTACCTCAACCTCTGAGTGATATAAAGATGGGAGCTTTGTAGTGAGAAGAGACAAATTCAATAACTATTTCAGAAGATGGTGGAAGAAAAGGTGTTGCTTCTAAAGAAGAGACAGGCTGCTACAACAAACATAAAGAATTATCCTAAATATTGTCCTTTTCATCATTTGAAAAGGCATGCACTTGAAGATTGTCATGGTTTTAAAAGCTAGTTACATAAAATACTCAAGTCGGGTACCATAAACCTACCTGCGGAGTACTTTGAGAGTTAGGTGCATGCTATACCTTGATAATTGATCAACGTAAAGTAGATGGATATAAGTTTGCACGTCAATCGAAGTAATACATGCAATAGCAGGGTCAAATAACAGAGACTAGATAGTAGAAGTACTAACCCTATTTTTGTTAGCTAACTAGAAAAAGAATCAAATTTACATTCAGAATTAAAAAGAAACAATAAAAATATGCAAAAGACTAAATTACAGGAAGTGAGGAACTAAACGTAATGAATAGAGTAGTGCAGGGATCAACTTCACATGGGAATTTAATGAATAAGATGATTGCAATTTAATAGAGATTAAAACTTAGCCAACGGGAATGAAGAAAACTAAAATCGCTCCAAGTGCTTTCTCAACACTCCCTAGTGTCTAGTCCTATGCTTAAGGTGGAAGTGAATCTATCCTACTTGTATCCTCGCATAATTACAATCAACTCTAGGATCTCTTTGTCGAAGAATCGGGGATGAACTACAAAAATTCCAATCGAAAGGTACATGGCACCCTTACTAACTCTAGCGAGCATTAGTGATACCTACTCATCTAAGTGTGATCTATTCGCAAGGATCTCTCAATACACAAGTGAAATCATAATGGTAGAGCCAGCTTTTTGATATGGATAACGAACAATGAAAACAAGGATGAATATGGAAGTAAAAGGTAAATCTAGATTAAATGCAATCAAAAGATAAAGCAATCCCAAGAAAGATCAATCCTGGCACTCAGGGGAGTTAGCCCTCCACGGGGCTCATGTTCATCAATACAAAGTAAATCTCAATCTCTAAAACCCTAAACATGTGAAAAAAACCCCTTTCTCAATGTCGCATGGTTGTAGATGATGTGAACCGCTATCGCCAATGGATCATCACTACTGTGACTCATTCTTCAATCCTTCAATGCCTACTTCAACCACGACCAATGAACTCTAAAACCCTTTTCAACCAGCCAAAACTTGGATGCCCTAAAAGGCTCTTCAAATATTCTATTTATACTTACAGGGCTTGACCGTTACATGGGAAAGTAGACAAGTGTGTACCTTGCCCATGTAACTCCCAAGAGAAAGCCAAAAACTTGCAAAACCTCTGTGTATAGGGGTTGCTGCAAAGTTGTGTACTTTTGTTTTTGGCCATGTATTCCCCCACATTTTCTTCTTGTCTTGCCCCTCAGTTACTCACCCATGCAACCTTCCTTCTACCCGTGCTCTTGCCTGAGACATGCACTATAATCTTTCAAATGTACATGGACATGTATTTGGTTTACATGGGCATATTTTCTCAGTAGAAGTGATCGGGAGGCTGCTAAATGGTGCTTGGCCGAAATGTACACGAGCAAGCATATAGGCGTGTACCCTGATCGCGTATCTCTTTGTCTGATGATTTTTGCACTGATTTACTCCTGATCTACTTACTTTGGCTTTTGTTGTGCTTTTTTTTATCCAGAGATACAAAATAAACAACTAAGTACCTATTTTCCATAAAAAATAGAGCTTAATAAGGTTGATTAATTGATAAATAATATTGATAAAACATGTATAAAATAGCACTTATCAAATAATCCCCCACTTAAGATTTTGTTTGTCCTTCAAACAAAAATGTGATAAGAAAGATAAGTGCTCAATTTCAAGCTTTAAAAAATGTACTTTCTCAAGAGTAGATCGAAATAACAAGTAAAGTCCAAAAATATTAATTGCACAAGTATAAGTACGCCTTGTTTAAAGTGTTCCTTGTGTGTATGAATGATTTGACTTGATAAACTCCCTTACTAACAAAGAATGGATTATTTATAAACACATCGCTATAAACAATTGCGGTCTTTGACCACTTATTCAAAACTAAACTTAAGAACTATAAATTGTATCTTTCGCACATTCTTAGAAGGTAGCTTTTCTCCCGTCAGGGCATACAACTATCCCACTTTTTGAGAGTAGCTTCACACCACAAAGGTTGTAGCTCTTTCATTTTTTTAAGCAACATTACAACAACAAATTTGATTATTACTGGCACACACATTGGCGTGACACAATATCAAATTCTCGTCACATATTATATTTGGTGACATCCATCATGGCGTCACAACAATTGTAACCTTTGTATCGTAGTTAAAGATATGTTATGATGATATGCACATTATCGTCACCAAATGCTAAATTACACATGACACCATAAATGAATGTCACATTATACTTATGTTTGGGTGACACTTTTTTTGTCATACAATAAATTATAGAGTGTCACACAATATCATGAATCGCCATAAAATATTATGAAAATATTCAACTATGAATGGCAAAAACCATATTGTCACATGAGTAGGTGACGTAGGATTCGTCACCATTTGTTAACAAAATAACGTCATTGGATGTCATCGTTCGTCACACAAGATGATAGAAATGTTCATCTACTCATGACGAAAAGAAAGACCGTCATGCGTATAGTTGGTGTATCATTTGTCACCCATTATTTAAAAATAATTTCACTAGATAACCCACTTCGTCAGCAAATTTGATGTAAATGTTTAGTTGATCATGACACAAACATGAACGCCACATGAATAAGTGGCATGTTTGTTATGTCACTGATTATAGGAAAATTGCATCACGGAATATTTGTAAATGTCAAATTAATTGTGACATTAGCATAATCGTCACTCAAATGGGTGTTAACCCTAATCATTGTGTGACATTTGCAAAATTAAAAAGTGACAAATAAGTTGCATATTTGTGGTCACTAAACAATTAGAAATTTAGTGACATGAATAAATTGTCAAACTAGTTGGTGAAACATTATCATCATAAATATGAATAAATGGTTACGATACTTAGTTGTCACAATTATTATGTGAAATTTTCCCTGACCCATTTATCATTCATCATGAATATTTTAATATAATTTTTTATCACATATTTTTTTATTATTTTATATCATGATATAAAGGAAAATAGAACAAAATGAAATCAATAGCATTTAATAAAATATCCCACAATCTCAAACATAAATCATCTAAATAACAAGGTAATCCAAAAAATTATAAACATCCTCACATCTTGATAAAGTTAACATAAAAAGTCCAAGCAAATTGATAGGTGTTGCGATAGCTTTCAATTCAATTTTTCTGATGACAATGATTCCATTGATGGAGAAATCGGTTCACTTGAAACTGTAATACATTCAATAAGAAAAACTTAATTGCAAAAATAAAAAAATGCAATGATAAGTAAATTAAAAAATAATGACAGTTGCTGGTAAAATAAAACTAAAGCATACTATTACATGCAAATTGTGGCATAGGCACTTGTATTCCATAGCCAACCATAGCTTGAGTCATTATTTGCATCTGATCTCGAACCATTTCAAAATTCAACTTATGTTGCTTAAGCTTACGTTTAGTCTTCTGAAGCTTTTCTGATAATTTGGAAATTGTTGGACTTGTTGTTTGCTTATCAGGCTTAGGCCCATATCCAAGCCCTTTGATGTAGCCTGCCTTAGTTCCATGCACTTCATCTACTGCGGAGTCAATGGTCTTAGGTTCCATTCCTTCTTCAACAGGCTCTGATAGCAATTCCTGCATTTTCTCCTATAAATTACAAAAAAATAATTTAATTGCAATATAAAAAAAATGATAATAGCAATAGATTTGACCATCCTTTAGTCTTTGAATAATGAGTCCTCTTGAAGAATTCCGTCCTATCAGGCTCTTCTTCACCATTACGCTATATAATTGTCATTTTAACAAAACATATCATATAAAATGAAATTAAAATATCTTACATATAATTCTTACAATTTATACCAATGTTAATAGATCTTTACCATTGCATAACAACTTGCAACAAATGCCTTCGACCCTTGATTATGAGGGAACTTGACTTTCTGTCGACATGTTTTATTTTTTTCACACTTTGCCTTCATTGAAAAACAACCAACATTATTTTGTGCAAATTTATACATATAATTTCATTTATTTACAAATCAGCTATCTCATAAATAATAAGAAATTGAACCTTGTATTTGGGATTGCTAAACATATCACAAAGCGTTCCCAGTTTTTTTGAGTCAAGTTGAACTTAGATGGTGGCTTTTGGCGTGCCTTTTGATCACTTGGAAGTGATTTATAGTACAATGAAGCTTGTATCACTAGTTTCTAGATAATTTCGACAAAATTGACATCACACAGCTTTGGATGTATTTATCATCTAAGTCAATCTCAAACTTGTTCTAAGAAAATAAATAAATACATAATTACTTAGTTAAAAATATGTAAACCGACTTTATATAACTTTGAATTTAATACTTTGCTCTTACCTTAAGCTTTTCCATGGCATGATTCTTATCATCATTAGTCATACCTTTCCATTTTGTTGGAACCGGGATAAATTGTCGAGAAATCAATCCAATTTAAGAAGACAATTTCATTGATTGAACTTCTGAAACTAGCCTTCCTTTACCTTTTGGAATATCTATCACCATTTTATTGTTTCCTTTAATAAAATTTTCTAGCCCCAAGCCTCTAGTCGGGCCACGCACCTTTCTAAGCAAAACAATGGGTGCTACATCTATTTGAATGAAAAATAACAAAAAAAAAAAAATACATCATCAATATTTTTAAATAAAATTATAATTTTAGATGGAAAAGAAAAAAATAAAACAACCATGAATAATAATATCTTAATTTAAAATATTATAAAGAATAAATTTCAATGCTAGCAATGATTGTATAATACTATCAAAATAATATAACTTTAATTCATACCTTGTCTTCTTTTGTGAAGTGTTGTCTTTGGAGAAAATTCATAAGCAATGAAGAAGATGAATTGTGGAGAGAAGGATTTTTCCTTTAAAGTTATGAAAATATTGGGTGAAATTTAGAAAAGGTTAGATTTTTCCTAATTTGTACACATTTTTAGAAATCATGTTTAGTGGGAGTGGAGAAAATAGTAAAAATAAAGATATAAGAAGATTAGGTAAAAATTAGAGGACTAAAAAAAGGAATATCATAATTAATACAAATTTGTAGGATCTTGATTATACAAAATTTTAGCTACAATTTTTTGGCAAGAGTGGAGAAAATATTCATGTTGCTATGGGTAACAATTTGTTATATTTTTACTTCCAAACTGTTAGCAAAACCACATATTAAATAATCTTAAAAAAATAAACTAGGTAAAAGCACATCTTATTAGGATATTTCATGGTGATATTTGTTAATTATTTAATTCTCTACTTTTATTTGCTCATTTGCATTTCAATTTAGAGAATAATACAAATAATGCAGTTCATTAGCTTATAAATTTGAGTAATGCTATATGTAGCGAACCAGTCACACGAACCAGCCACACGAATGACGTGGCTGGTGACGTGGCTGGTTCGCTACATTATCGTTTTATTTTTTTTATATTTAAAATATTTAATATAATAAAATAGCATTACTCCTTCTCTCTCTCTATCACGTGATTCTCTAATTCTCTCTCTCGTTCGGTGCCTGCTGACCGGCGCTCCCTCTCATCTCTCCTGCACCAGAGATCCCGGCAGCGGTCCGCTGCTCTCCTCTCTCTCGGTTCCCAGCTCCGGTCCGCCGCTCTTCCCTCCTCTCTCTTGCACCTCCGATCCCGGCTGCCGCTTCCTCTTTGTTGTACCCAGCTCCGGTCTCCCCTATCGTTCCCAGCTCCAGTCCGACGCTCCCCTCTCGGTTCCCAGCTCCAGTCCGGTCCGACGCTCCCTTCTCGGTTCCCAGCTCCAGCCCGGTCCGACGCTCCCTCTCGATTCCCAGCTCCAGTCCGACGCTTCCATCTCCTCTCTACTTGGATGCCTCTCCTCTTCTTTAGTTAAGGTACATAATATTTAGAAATCCCATTTTAAGGGTTATAATTTTTACCAATCTCAGGTTTATAATTTTCACTTAAAAAATATTATGTGAAATCTTAGGGCTATGCAAATCCCATTTTACGTTTTTTTTTTTGTTAATAATGTTGTTGCAGGTCATGTTTGTTGTAGATTGGCCATATTTGATTGTTTGTTGTAGATTGGCCATCTTTGATTGTTTGTTGTTGCAGGTCATGTTTGTTGTTACTACTTTGAGTATAAACACAAACTAATGAAGATTTTGGTTGTAACACTTATAACTGATGAATTTTTGCATATTATGCCTTCTTTTATTTGACAAATGTCTGCATATAGATACAACTGGGGAGATACAACTGGGAAGATATAAATGTCTGAATATTTACATAACAATGAAGCTTGAACCATTCTGTTTATTTACACGACAATGTTTAAGAAAAAACCAGAGCTTGAACCATTCTGTTTATTTACATAACAATCACTCAACCTGTGAGACAAGGAACATTCTATTTATTTACATTATACATCACAGTAGATTTGTGCTGGACCTTGCGTAGATGTTGATTCACTTTGCAAAGCTGATGCAGCTGGACCAGATGTTCCTGGATTTCCATAGAGGCCATCTAGTGGCTAAAGAAACAAAATACAACTTCAAATTTACTGAAAGATAAATTGCTGCAATGTTACAGCCAAAAAAAAAAAAATAGCAAACACATGCACAAGGCAAGTGGTACTCACATGCATCGATCCAAACATATTATTAGAAATCAAGAAACACCAGAATTTACTGAAAGTATTCCATAAATGGAAGTTTAGTTGATCAAATATGAGACATCTTCAAGTTGACTAATATGTAGCAAGAATATTGCTAAATGATCTTTTTAATAGGTTTGCACTATACTTATAACATGACAAAAAGATATTTAAACTTAAAACATCATAGCCATTGAATATGGTGATTAAGCAGGTGGTCACACAACTTAAAAAACATGGAAATAACCAGAAAGCCTATGCATCCAAAAATACTGGATTTGTGTTGTTACCTAGTCTGTTCATGTCATTCCTCATGCTTCTATACATCTGCACAGAACCAAACATTAATGTCAAGAAAATCAAAACAGCTCATTATCTAACTTCAATATAAATATACACACAAAGAAAGATATAAGAGTTAAGTTTGGAAGCCTATAACACACAAAGAGTATACCTAAAGGTGGCTCATCTTGACATGAGAAATGGTGAGACCTCTGACATCCATGAACTGAAGAACAAGCTTTGGTGTAGCTTCTATCCATAAAAAAATATATAAACAAAAAAGTACCATAAGAACAAGATAAGAAAGATAGAAAGAAGGATATATATATATATAAACAATGAAATAATCAGAGATCAATAACCAGGAATATTGATTTTTCAACATCAACAAAGAAAAGCTTCAAAAGATGTTTTGTTTACTCACCTTGATCATAATCCCTACCAAACCTTTCAAATAATAAAACAATTCTCTTGCTCTAAAATCAAGACCAAAAAACCCAATAAACATGCAACATATCCAATAAATCTCATCAAAAACAAACTTACATATATATATAATATTCTCACAATCAAACCAACCTATCATAGATGACCCCAAGTCTGGAACAAGAACATGGTCATCCTTCTTCTCAACCCCGGAAAAATATGACAACCCACCAAGCCTCTGCCAATACCAAGAAAAAAAGCCAGTAACTTTAGCATTAATCCATCCCCAAGATACCGGGATCGGGGAGCAGTGGACGGGATCGAGGGAACCGGCGACCAGGATCATTGGTGTAGGAGAGAGGAGGGGGAAGCGGCGGACCGGAGCTGGGAACCGAGAGAGGGGAGAGCGGCAGTCCGCTGCCGATCACTCGTGCCGCAAGAAAGAAGAAGCGGCGCCGGGATCTCTGGTGCAGGAAAGAGATGAGGGGGCACCGGACGAGAGAGAACTAGGGCACCGAACGAGAGAGAGAGAGAATCACGTGATAGAGAGAGAAGCCCAATGCCCTAAAAAATTCTCTCGCCGTGCACTAAAAACTTCTCTCGCTGGGATCAGTGATGCAGGAGAGAGAGGAGGGGGCACCAACGAGAGAGAACTAGGGCACCAAACGAGAGAGAGAGAATTAGAGAATCACGTGATAGAGAGAGAGAAATAGTAATGCTATTTTATTATATTAAATATTTTAAATATAAAAAAAAATAAAACAATAATGTAGCGAACCAGCGACGTCACCAGCCACGTCATCCGTGTGGCTGGTTCGTGTGATTGGTTCGCTACATATAGCATTACTCTATAAATTTTGTTCATCTGCATTTCCATTATATAACTTACCATTTATACAATTTAACGTAATTTAATTGCATTAAATTACCTTATTTGGTTTCCTGCCCACATTATATAATATTATAAGATAGTAATGGCAGACAAAATTTATGATCAACCATCTTCACATGGAGCAACAATCTTCCCAACTGGGAAGAAATTATAGATAAAATGGATAATTGACCTTATTGAATAATTAATATATAAAGGCCAAATACAAGTTGGCAGTCCCACCATTTTCACTTCAAGCCAAACACAATTTTCCCAACCTTATTAAAATATGGATAAGAATATCAAATTAAATAATTCACTTAAAGTCAACCACAATATTCCCAACCTAATTAAAATATAGATAAGAATAACAAATTAAATAATTCACTTAAGGCCAAACACAACCATTATCAGTTGCATGTTTCTAGCTACATAGATAATTGGCCTTGTTCAGTGTAATCTCCAACGCCATTTTCCATAACAAATTGGCTGGCCGGCAAGACCATCTATTTTGTTTGTATCAGTAGGCTTTGAGAATACTTGGTAGTTCTTTTATTAACCTGGATTAATGGCAAGTACTAGGATTTAGTAAAAACAAACAACATTAGTTGATAAGAATGATGATGATATGACAAAGAAATATTACTAGAAATAAATAACAAAAGACAACTTGATTTCCCTGAGAAATAGAAATTTTCAGCCTTTAAAGGCTAAATCCATGTCCTCTACCTTCATTAAGGGCTACAATTATGAGCTTCGCAATTATGCTGCACATCATAAATCAATGGCATTCTTAAGGTCAACAAAAATGATATGAAGCTAAAAATTACATGTAGATAAATACTAACATTTCTCAAATTAGGCTCCACTTCAAATGAATAATCTTGGGAATGACAGAAAAATGTGATTTTCAAGAGAGATAAAATGCTATATCTAAACCAAAAGCATAGACCAAGAAAGAAACATCTTCAATTCTTTTTTAAGAATGAAAACCAAGATACAATTAAGTAAGTCGTTGTCAAAATCAAAAGCACCTAACAAACTCCAATATTTCCCAAACAATTGAAACACACAAAACTATTCCACATAAAATAAAAAACAGAAGTCTCTCCAACGGTTGGTCTCCCAAGCCATAAATCTGACATAAATAACACACTAGAAATAATGAACAAAAGCAGCAAGACACAAGTTGCAGGCTCCATCCTAAACAAAACCACCAAAATTACACAACTCTCTTTCGCCAAAAGAATGTAAACAGTCAAAACCTTTCTAAAAAAATCAAAACCCAAATTGATTAACCATAGTTCCCACAAATATAGCGCTGAAAAACTAACATCAGTTAATAAAAAAACAACATATAGAAAATATGTTCCATTTCTATCAAAACCAAAATTTTCACAAATAAACTACTTTCCAAAACCATCACCCAATAGATTATGAACCTAAATATTAATTTAGCCAACCAACCAAACAGCTCAAACTCATTACAGAATAGATCAAAAAACAACATTTATCCAATAATCAACCAAACCCAACACCCATCCGAGCAATTAGTGATCTGTATGTTTTTTAATTTGCTCAAATCTCTGTTTCTAGATATTTTCTTTGTAGATGCTAATATTATAGGAGCAGGTAAATCATAAAAAGATTTGATACTTACGTAAAGGATCTAAATCATTGTCATCATCCTCGCTACTTTGAAATTCCTCCACCACATTGATGTTTTCATCAATGTCTTCCATATATGCGTCTTTATTTTTTTTCTTATTTCTTTCAATATATTATAAATCTATAACTTCTGTAGCAATATCTTGCCTGTTCAAAGGTCTTTCTCCATTATCCTTAAAATCTAGAGAGCCCTATCACTTCTATAAATTTCACTATCTTGATCAATGTTAGCATCCACATCAAATATTTCTGAATTTTCATTGTCTTGCATCTCTGAAACATCAAACAAATGCCTATGATGAAACTTTTGTACCACTTTCCAATCTCTCTTCACTTGATGTCATCCAAATAAAAAACTTGTTTTGCTTGAATTGCCAAAATAAAAGGGTCATTCTCATACTAAAATCTATTAACCATGATGCTGGTTAAATGACCATCATTATAAATTCTTCTCTTACCACCAAGGTCAAACCATCCACACCTAAAAATAATAGCCTTACAATTGTTTATATAATCCAATTGAATAATATCAGTCAAAACACCGTAAAAGTCAATTTCATCGGCTTCATGATTTCCTTCAACAACAACACCATTGTTTTGACTTCTTAAATGGACTTCATGCTCCTTCATGTGGAACCTAACCCCATTAACAATACAACAAGTGTACTTTCTAACATGCGTATCTGGACCATATGCTAGTGCAAAAAGTTCATCAGAAACTTCTTCTGAACCTTGATATCGCAATGAGGTAATCCACAATTTAAAATGAAAGTATCAAATATCAGTATTTTTTCCAATTATAGTCACCATTTCGAAAATGGTATTTTCTTGTGTTTTAAACCAAATGGGAAATTTTTCTTTTTGTTCTTCTTCATATGAAAATGAACTTTGTAACTCAAGCTCCATCTTATCTTTCCTGCAATCACATTGAACTAATGAAACTCTATCAAAATTGAAAAACTATTGAAAATCATGGTAAACTTACAGTAAGTATGGTTCAACTTCATCACAATTATTTAGAATAAACCACTAAATCATTTTAAACTCTTGTTCTAATAAGATGTCAAATTTTGAAGCACCAAAGGGACGAACAGTTGTTGAAAATATTAATAATTGTTGATCATTCATGTTCTTCACTCCATAATAGTTTTTCTCCTCTCGATTAAATTTAGTCTCAATTCCAGATAGATACATAGAACAAATTGTTAATTATTCAGTATAAATATTTGATTCGGCAATGCATCCTTCTGGATGAGCTTTATTTCACACATATGCTTTCAACTTAGCTAATAACCTTCCATTAAACAAATATAATATTATTACTTTCAAAGTGCTATTTCAAATCTAAACTTTATTTTAATATTATAAATTTCACCCTTCTATGTGGTACATCCATCGGTAGTGCACAGGCCCTCCAAGCATGGCTTCTTGTGGCAAATGTAGGGCTAAATGCACCATCACATCATAAAAGGTAAGTGGAAAAAATTTTCAAGCTTGCACAAAATTATGATAATGTCAACTTCTAAATCCTTTAAATCCTTTTTCTTAAATTTTTTATAACACAATAGCCTAAAGTAATTGGCTAATTCATCCATTGCTTGGAAGACATCTTTCGATACAAAATTTCTGATGGCAACTGGAAGTAGCCTCTGTAAAAGAATATGGCAATCATTACTCTTCAATCCTGAAAGCTTACCATCATTAGCATTTTCACATCGTGAGATGTTCGATGCATATCCATCTGGAAACTTCACATATTTTAAAAACTCACAGAACTTCTTTTTCTCATCCTTGTACAATGTGCAGCATGCAGGAGGCATCAAGTAAGAACCATTTGATTGTTTTTTCAAATGCAACTCTTTCTTAATATTCAAGTCTTCTAAATCTAACCTTGCAATTATTGTATCCTTTATCTTGCCTTCTATGTTCAACAATGTGCCAAAAACACTCTCACAAATGTTCTTCTTAATGTGCATGACATTAAGATTATGTCGTAATTTCAATGTTTTCCAATAAGGCAACTCAAATAAAATACTCCTATAGTGCAATTCAACTCTTTAAGGGATCTTTTTCTCTTTTTGTTGCTCGGATGCTTTCCAAAATTAATGTCTTTGATAGCCTCCAATTGTTCTAACAAGTCTATCCTAGATAGCTTCCTAGGCTTTGGCCTATTTTTTGGTTGACCATCAAACAATTAGCTTCTCCACCAAACATGGTCTCTAGGCAAAAAGCAAGGATGATACATATAACAAATTTTGTTTCTTAGTCTTCTGCTAGGAGTTTCATTATTGCAAATTGGACACACCAGATATCCTTTTATGCTCCAACCAAATAAATCCCCATAAGTTGGAAAGTCATTTACAGTCCACATAATTGCAGCACGCAACTAAAAATATTCTTTTTTTTGTATGCATCATAGGTACAAACACCAACTTCGCATAAATCTTTTAACTCATTTATTAATGGTCTTAGGTAGACATCAATATCTTTGCCAGGAGAATTTCTTCTAGGAATAAGTAATGACATCATTACAAAAGGCCCTTTCATGCATTTCATTGGTGGAAGATTATATGGCATTACCACAACAGGCCACGCACTATAGGTAGAACTCATGATGCCAAAAGGGTTAAACCCATTAGTTGCTAATCCCAGTCGAACATTACGTGGGTCTTGAGAAAACCGTTCATTCTCCTTGTCAAATTCTTTCCATGCACCTCCATTAGCTGGATACCTTAGTATATCATCATCAATTCATTTTTGATAATACCATTGCATATCTTTGGCTATCTTCTTGGATATAAACAATCTCTGCAATCTTGGTTTCAAAGAAAAATAACGTAAGACTTTCCAACGAATTTTTTTATCAATGAACTTCCATCTTGACGTGCCACACAAAGGACAATATTTTTTATCCTCAAATTCACCCCAAAACAAAGCACAATCAAATTTACAAGCATGAATAGATACATAATTAAGCCCTAAGTCCCTCAGAGTTTTTGTAACCTCATGATATGATGATGGAATCATACTAGTTGGAAAAGCCTCCCTTAACAATTCCAATATCATATTCACTGATTTGCTGCTCATTTGTGTATACACCTTTGCATGTAGCAATTTCATAATAAAAGTTAATGTTAACATATCTGTGTATTCTGGTAATAATCTACATTGTGCATGATTCAATAATTTGCTGAATTTTTTAAGTTTCTTCCTCACTTGTACTTGATTAAAATCACCATGATTGCCAATCTCATTTTCATCAATTCTAGGAAAAATGTCTTCTAGTATATCATGTATCCCACAATCCACTGGTCCACCATTATCATCAAGACAATTATTCCTGTTACCATTTCTTGTATTCGCAAAACTTGGAGCTTCAGAATTAAATATCTCACCATGATAAATCCACTTGGTGTAGCTTTGTGACATTCCTTGTAGCAACAAATGGTCTTTAACTTCATCTTAATTTCTAATAAATATATTCAAACATTCCCAACAAGGGCATTGAACTTTCGATCGTACTCCCATATTGTCAAGCACAAATTTCATAAAGAATGATACTCCTGCTGCATACCTTTGAGAATATTTATTCTCCATCATCCAACTTTTATCCATATTCATTTTTTTCCTTCCAATAAGTTGTGTTTCTTTTAAAAAATAACAAAAGAGCAAAAAATATACAAGTGTAATCCCATTAATAAGGTTGCATTTTGCACAATTAATGAGTTTAAGTGCACCAATGATATTAAAAATTCAGAGACTGCACTTTTCTATAAAAAAAAAAAAGGAAAAAATAGATATTGCATGTTATAGATACCAAAAGTTCAAAGAAATACAATCAAATAAGTGCATCATCTAGATATTCCTACAATTACCTAAGTTGAGATTTAATTCAAAAGAATCGCCTTTTAGTGCAACCTATATAATATGATTGAATTCCAGACAAATTTTGTTACACAATAAATGAATCACATAACATAAGCTACACCTGAAAAATGATGATTAGCATCCAACCAAGCTCATAACACACAACAAAAAAAAAAACCCCACAAAAAATGAAAATAAATAAATAAATTTAAATAAAATAAAATTAAAGAAGATTGGAACTCAATTAATTTAAATAAAATAAAATGATGATAAGCATCCAATCAAGATTGGAACTCAATTAAAAGCATTAATTAAGAAAGAATAATAAAAGTCATAGAAACAATGTTATCCTAGGGTTTAGAAGTCCGAATACACACTAGGGGTTTAGCTCTCTATAGAGCAATACAAAATCAACAAAGAGTTTGTGAACATATGCATAAAAACCATAAAGAAAACCCCCTTGTACTCCGTATCAATAGTCTTGTGGAGCTGCCTTAGCTTCTCCAAAGAATCCCTTGTTAAGCATAGGGCATACCTCGCCGAATCGATGTCGACGAAAGCCCCCATCTTCCAAAAGATGTCGATGTTGATGCCATTGAAACGCCCCCAAAGCCTTGCAAAAATCTCTCCAAACCCTAGCCACAAACCCTCCAAAAGATAGGCAAAAGATAGTAGGGGGGTTCCCAAATAAGACCCAAAACACGGTATTTATATGTTGAAATTGGGATTTCACACGCCCCTATGGATTTTCCACATGACCTTGTGGAATTTCCACACGGGCGTGTAGATTTTCTGTTTTCCTGATTTTCGGCGTGCTGTGAACAGTAACTTACTACAATTATTTGCTACAGTATTTACTATCATAACTGCTATAATACTCGCACCAAAGTTGCTCCCGACTTCATTTCTTTATCAAGGCTGCCGAATTGGGCACACAAATCGTGTGGTAGATCATGTCATATCTTCAATTGAATTACATTGACGAAGCTCTTGATAATATTGCACAAGCCGGAACATGTGAGCGTGACTGCCTTTGTGCCCCTCCAATTCACATATTCCCTTGAACTCAGTTGGAGGTTGGCACACACTCACATATCTTTGAACACAACTTGTGCCTTGTTCCATACCTAGTCCAAGAACTCCTTCAACAATTGTGGCTATGACCTATTCTTGCTTCTTTTTCTTCTACATCTTCACAACCCTGAATGCGCAAAAGAACACAAATACACACATATAAGTGATAAAATCTGAATAAAGCGATGCTCAATGTAAGAAAAGTATACTTTGTATAGCTTATACACGAGCACTCATTAGTTGACTTGGCTTTTGTTATTAACCACTCCAAGCAAAATTAGGATGGTTTCACCATCCCGGGTTGTATGTGTCACTATAAGGGTTTTCTTGTGGCTGATTCATTCCACTAACATAATCCACTTGCTCGACTTGTCCCGAGGAAGCACTCACAATAGAATAATTGGTATTAGAATGTCCACCATTACAAGTCACATGCCATGACAGGAGCCGCCCTTAGAGTCATGATCCCATCAATCTTTTTGCTTAATGACTCCACTTGAGTAGCTAAAGCCGTCACCGCATCGATCTCAAACACCATAGCTGCCTTCACTTGCTTAGCTCTAGAATTCCATTGGTAACTATTTATTGCCATGTCCTCAAATAATTTCCTAGCTTCCAATGGCATCTTGTTCCCAACAGCCCACTGGCCACTGCATCAATGGTTTGCTTCACACTTTGATTCAATCCTTGGCAAAATGTTTGGACCAACATCCAACTAAGCAAACCATATTATGGGTATTGTCTCAAAAGATCTTTATACCTTTCCTAATCTTTATAGAATGTCTTACCATCTTGTTGAGTGAAAGAACCTATGTCATGTCAAAGTTTTGTTGTCCTCCATGGTGGAAAATAGCAAGTTAGGAATAGCTTCGCCAATTGATCTCAACTAGTAACCGAAGCTCTAAGTAATTTTTGTATCCATTCGTTAGCCCTCAATTTTAATGAAATTAGCAAGATATTTAAAGATGCATTGAGGATGTGCTGAAGAGCAAGCGGCTGGAGAAAGCAGAGAAGAAATATCATCAAAGCTTATGTCTGTAGTAAAGAATATTAGTTCATTCAATCAAGAATTGTTTTGTGTCAAAGACTGGATTGAGTAGCAGTATCAATAAGTGAATTTCACCTTATCTAAAAGTATATTTCTTGATCAACTAGCAGAGCATACCAAATATCTGTCGATTACACTACAAGGAGAAACTTTATTGGGGCAAGATACACGGGGCATCTCAAATTGTACGCAAGATAAAGTAGGTCCTCAAACTCCTAAGGAGCATGCTCCTCTTGGAGTTCCAAAAGTTTTCTGGGAAATTTTTATCTTAAAAAAGTCAAGGAAAATGCTGAAGATATTAGGAGAACATCTGGGCATTAAATGGCGAAGAGCTCAAGACCCCAGTGAGAACCCTAATATAAAATCTAAGAAGAATAAAAAAGTTAAGAATAAGAAAAAGAAGTAAAGATAGGTAAAACCCACTGGATTCCATCATAAGAAATTGATTATTAAAGAATATATCGATTCGTTGGAAGACTACCAGCAGAAGGAAAGAGCTCTACTTACACTGGGGGATTATTTCCCTGATGAGGTTAAGAAGCTACTTGTGGAATTAGATGTGTTTCAAGATGAGGAGCCCATGATTGCGACTTGCAGAGTTATTATAGGCTATGAAGATGAGAAACAAGATGATGATGATAAAGATGAGCTTGAGCTCTACTACCCGGATATAAGGATGATTCTTTACCCGAGCAACTGTATGATCGTCAAGGGAAACCTTACATAAGTAAGAAGCAAAGAAAAAGGCAAGCTTTTAAGGAAAAGGTGAGAATGGTGAATGTAAGATTACAAGGACCTCTAGCACAAATTGCTAAGACAAACCGACATTATCCGAAAGAGTAGCCAAGAAAAGCACCTAAATACAAGATACTTAAGAAGTTGATGCCATAGGAGGAGTTTCCATCCTTTATCCAAATGTTGCCATATGATCTCACTCACAGGAAGCCACATATTCCTGATGATGTTCTTTAGAATGAGTTTTGAATCATGGAACCTATGAGTACTTCCATTAGCCAAAAGGAAATACATCCTTAACATAATGAAGTTCAAAGAGCCAACATGGAGGAAAAAAGTGTACCTCAACCTCTGAGTGATATTAAAGATGGGAGCTTTGTAGTAAGGAGTGACAAAATTCAAAAAATATTTTATAAGATGGTGGAGGAAGGGGTGCTGCTTCTAAAGAAGAGAATGGATGCTACAACAAACATAAAGAATTATCCTAAATACTATTCTTTTCATCATTTGATAAGGCATGAACATGAATATTATCATCATTTCAAGTGCTATTTACATAAAGTACTCAAGTAGGGCACCATAAACCTACATGTGCAGTACTTTAAGAAGTCAGGTACATGTTATACCTTGACAATTTATCGATATAAAGTAGATGCACTCAATCGAAGTAATACATACAATAGCAAGGTCGAATCCACAGAGACTAGATAGTAGAAGTAGTATCCATATCTTTGTTAGCTAACTAAAACAAGAATCATATTTACTTTAAAAATTAAAAAGAAATAATAAAAACAAGCAAAACTCCGAATCAGAGGAAGTGAGGAACTAAACACAATGAACAGAGCAATGCCCAGATCGATTTCGCTTGGGAATTTAATCAATAAGATGATTGAAATTCAATAGAGGTTAAACCTTAGCTAACTGGAATAATGGAAACCAAAATCACACCAAGTGCTCTCTCAAGCCTCTATAGTGTCTAATCCATACTTGATGTGGAAGTGAATCTCTCATACTCCTACTCTCGCGTGATTGTAAAGAGCTCTAGGATCTCCATCTCGAGAATTGGGGATGAACCATTAATCGAAAGGTACATGATGGATTTACTATCTCTAACAAGGATCAGTGGTACCTACTTATCCAAGTATGATCTATTCACAAGGATCTCTCAATCCACAAGCAAGATCATAATGATAGAGCTATTTTTTTATACAAAAAAGCAATGATGAAAACAATGATGAATCCAGAAGCAAAAGATAAATCTAGTTTAAAAGTAATTAAAAGATAAAGCAATCCCAAGCTACATAAGTCTGGGCACTTAGGAGAGTTAGCCTTCCATGGGACCCATGGTCATCAATACAAAGTAAATCTCAATCTCTAAAACCCTAAACATGTGAAGAAAAACCATCTTTCTCTATGTTGTGTGGTTGGAGATGATGTGAGCCACTATCGTGCCAATCAATCGTCACTCCAGTGACTACTTCGAACTCTTTCTTTAATCCGTCAAAGCCTCCTTCAACCACATCCAAAGAACTTTTAAACCCTTTTTCCCCAAATTCAGCTAAAACTTGGATGCCCTAAAATGCTCTTCAAATCTTCTATTTATACTTACAGGGCCCGACCATTACATGGGCAAGTACACAGGTGTGTACCTTGCCCGTGTAACTCCTAGGAGAAAGCCAAAAACTCACGAAACCTCAGTGTACACGGGTTGTTATACACGCCGTGTACTTCTGTTTCTGGCCATGTATTCCCCATGTTTTCTTCTTTTCTTACTACTCAGTTTCATTCCCATGCAACTTTTCTTCTGCCTGTGCTCTTGCCTGGGATGTGCACTTGGTTTACACAGGCATGTTCTACTTGGTAGAATTGATCGGGAGGTTGCTGAATGGTGCTTAGCCAAAATGTAAATGGGAAGGTACACATGAGTTTTCTTTCTATTGCTTCATTTTTCTTTTGTTGTGCTTCTTTTAACTTGAGATACAAAATGAACAACTAAGTACCTGTTATCCATAAAAATAGAGCTTAATAGGATTGTTTAAGTGTTAAATAATATTGATAAAACATGTATAAAATAACACTTATCAAAAATCAAAGAAAGACATGATGATGGGTATTTCTACCAAGATGAAGAAGAGAAGCCTTAGATAATTAATAACTTGCGAAGGCTTCTCGAACAAGAACTTGGGGCAAATGATAAAGTAAAGGAGAAAGCTTTTAACATCAATGAAGATATTGTACAACCATAGAAGGCCTCTACTTTGAAGACACAAGACTACAATATTACTGCCCATTTGAAGAAAATTCCAGCTCCACTAAGCGTCTTTGATGCGTTGATGATCTATGTCTTGTAATACCCAAAAGAGTACAAAGCTTATTTTGTTGAAACTCATATGATAGAAGCTTTCTACACTTTTGGTTCACTATCAATTAAATTCTCAGAGAAAGACTTGTTGTTGGGGATAAGGGAACACAATAGACTCTTATATGTTACTGGGCCTTGTGACGGGAGTAGAGTCAATCTAATTCTCATTGATCTAGGCTCTTTAGTAAATCTAACAATATTAAAGACCCTGCATGCATTGGCCTTCGAAAAGTACCACTTGTCAACAGAGAAAATTATTGTCTAAGGGTTTAATCAGCATAGTCAAAAGACTCTTGGGTCAATTAGTCTCTTTTTTCAAATAGGGAAGTTGACATCAGAGGTGAACTTCCATGCTATCAACACTAATGCCTCGAATAAAGTATTATTGGAAATACCATAGTTGCATGTGAATTATGTGGTTTCTTCCACTTTACATTAGTGTTTAATGTATATAAATGATGACAAAGTGTATCATATCAATGGTGAGATCCAACCATTTGATGTACATGAAATCAACTATAATGATGCATGGTATCTCGTGGATACACCAAAAGGGGCCGAGCTTTTTACAGCCAAGGATGATGTCCTTATGAAAGTTATTAAAACTACCAAGCTTACTCAAAAGAAGGTTTCATTCATGCCTTTGAAACCACACTTTGGAAGTGAGATAGGTTCTTCAGGAGAAGAAGAGGATGATGAAGATATACAGGCTACTTTTTCACTTTCATAAGAGGAATTGGCATTTTAGAAGTAATGATTCTGATGGAGAAGGAGCTTCACTTCCACCAATTAAAAAAGAAGATGATGATGAAAGTCCTATAGAAATTTCTCTTCATGTTACGAGAATATTGGAAAGTCTTTACAAAGTTCTTGACGAGTTGAATGTTAACTTGGTAGAATGACACATCACTTTTTATGTGCCTTCTCATTATCAAGTGGAGAGAGGAATTCTCTTTTATAAATCTAATCTCAATAAGTCTAGTAACGAAGATATTTTGATGACCAAAACCATAGAGGATAATGAACCTTGGCCCTTGAGAATTCCATATTATTATTCCCCTCAGCTAAGAAAATTAATAAAGCAAGCTGGAATCAATTTGAAGTATTCAAACGAAAGACATATTCCTTTTTAGAGACTTTGGCATCCTTTCAAAATTGCTATGCATGGTAAAGGTTTAAGTAAGAAAGGACTTAGGTTTCAAGACGAAAAAAATATGAATCTCGTATGGTGCCAGCTGTTGATATGTCAAATACCAAGGATGAAGAACCAGTTGAAGCAGCTTCAGGTAATCATTCAGTAAAAGAGATATAATTGAAAGACACATCCCTTGAGCTAGTAGATGTAGGGCAAGTAAGAATTGATGAATTAGTGGAAATCAACTTAGGAAGTGAGGATGATCCTAAACTGACTTTTTTTAGTGCACAATTAACATAGGAAGAGAAAGAAGCCATTCAAAGCATTCTTGCATAGTACATTGACTATTTTGCATGGAGTTATAAGGAGATGCTGGGTCTTGGTATGGAGGTGGCTGTCCAACAGCTCGCTATCAACCCAAGTTTTCTGCTTGTGAAACAAGCACCAAGAAAGATGAAATTAGGCCTAGAGGAGAAAGTCATCGAAGAAACTGAGAAACCATTTGAAGCTAGTTTGATAAGGGAATAGAAGTAACCTAATTGGATCACTAGTATAGCACTCATTAAGATGAAAATGGGTAAATTAGAATATGTGTAGACTTTAGGGACATAAATAAAGCATGTCCCAAAGATGATTTTCCACTACCTATCATGGAGATCATGATTGGTAGCACTTCCCCTTATGAGATGTTTTCTTTCATGGATGATTTCTTTGGGTACAACCAAATCAAGATGGACCCAAAGGATGAAAAACACACCATGTTCCGGACATCGATAGCCATTTACTGCTACAAGGTTATGATGTTTGGACTAAAGAATCTGGGGGAGGGAGAGGGGCAACATATCAAGAGCTATGACCAAGATCTTTGATGACTTGATTCACCAACTCATGGAGTGTTATGTAAATGGCTTGTTGGTGAAAACACAATCAAGAGATCAACACCTCAATGACTTGAGAACGGTGTTTTATCACATTGGAAAATACAACTTAAAAATGAATCTTTAGAAATGTGCATTTGGAGCACTATCCGGAAAATTTCTTGAGTTCGTTGTGAGACACCTAGGAATAGAAATGGATTCCTGCAAAATTAAAGCGATCATAGAAATGCCACCTCCAAAAATGTTGAAAAAAATGAGGTCCTTCCAAGAGCGTCTTGTGTATATCCAAAGGTGTATCACCAATCTTTCAGGAAGATGCAAGCCATTTTCAAAGTTAGTAGAAAAGAATGCTCCTTTCAAAGTGGGACGATGAATGCCAAAAGACTTTTGAAGAAATCATGTACTATTTACTAAATCCTCTAGTGTTAGTAGCACCAATTGGAGGAAAGCCATTAATTCTATATACAACTAAATTAGATAGCTTCCTTGGAGCTATCCTAGCTCAAGAGAATGAAGAGCCTAAGGAGAATGCCATGTATTACCTAAGTAGGATGTTGGTGGGTGCTGAAAATCGATATACAGCTATAAAAAAAACATTGTCTTTCATTAGTGTTTGTAGTAAAGAAGCTTTATTATTATTTACTTTCACATAGGGTCATTCTTATCTCAAGGATAGACCCATTCAAGTAATTGATGATTAGGCCACTGTTTACTGGAAGACTAGCAAAATGGCCCTTGATACTCATGGAGATTGACATAACTTACACTCCACAAAAAGTAATCAAAGGACAAGCATTGGCA
This sequence comes from Dioscorea alata, assembly GCA_020875875.1. Lineage (NCBI taxonomy): Eukaryota > Viridiplantae > Streptophyta > Magnoliopsida > Dioscoreales > Dioscoreaceae > Dioscorea > Dioscorea alata. Next base: position 6,707,652 of record CM037011.1, read on the forward strand.
AATTTTCTTGTGGCGCATCCTTTTCCTGATTAATCACCATTGAGTGATCTTCTTGATGAAGAGATTTTGGAGATGGAAGAAAGGGAACAATGTTGGAATATGTACCTTAATGGAGCTTCTTCGATCCAACCAGCTGGACTTCTTAGGTCAGAGCAGGTATTTGACTCATCTTGATTTCTCCCGAGGGTAGGATCTTAAGATACTCTCTTTCTTTCCTGAAGCCATGCATTAATAATGAGGCCAAATATAAATTCTTATTATTGGATTGGAGCTAGAAATCAAGATGGGATTCAAAGTGTACACATGTATGTTGATTCCCAACTTATCATAAATCAAGTTGAAGGAAGTTTACACATATAATGTGACTCCCGACTTGTAATAAATCAAGTTGGAGGAAGTTTCAAGACTTATAAACAAGAAGTTTTTCAATATCATTAGGGAGTTATAAACAAATTCCTGATGTTAAGCTGGACAGAGTTTTTAGGTTTGTTAATGGAAAGGAAGATAGCTTAGCCAAACTAGTGAAAAAGCTAGTCAATCTAGACAATGAGGAAATCCAAGTCACCATTCAAAATAGGAGAGTCTTGAGTTCATGACTTGATGAAGAATTAGAAACCAAACATCTCAGAGAAGAAGATGTTTTAATAGTAGTTGAAAATGATTAGAGGGAGTCTTTCATTAAATACTTTAAGTATGGTGAACTCTCAAAGGAAAAGTCTTTGGCATTACAGCTAAAGAAAAAGGCAATGAAGTTCATCCTTGTTAATGATGTCCTCTATCGGAAATCATATGATCAACTCCTACTAAGATATTTCTCATAGGAAGAGTCTGAAGAAGTTATGCATGAAGTCCATTCAGGAATTTGCGATACTCACTAGTTAGGACCCAAGATGCGATTGAAGATCAAGCATATTGGGTAGTATTGGCCAACATGATTAAAGACTACATGGAATATGCTACATGATGCAAGTTTTGTCAAGCTTATGGGGATTTCATCCATCAACACCCATCCTACAATCTCTTCATAGTCTTTTGAGATGTGGGGATCAGATGTCATAGTCCCTATCGAGACTTCATAATCATGAGGACATCTTTTTATATTAGCTGCCAGGAACTATTTTCCACGTTGGGCAGAAACTATTCCTTTAAAGGAAATAAAGGCAGAGAATATAATCAAGTTTTTAAAGACCATGTACTATATAAGTTTGGAATACCGCAACGGATCATTTATGATAGTGGGTGAGCATTCAGAAGCTTTAAGGTTGGGAGGTTTGTTCAGCATCACAAAATAGATTGGTGGTACCCCTCTATCTATAACGCTAGAGCTAATGGTCTTACAGAAGCATTCAATAAGACTTTATCCAAGTTATTGAAAAAAGCAATTTCAAAAGGCTAAAGGGATTGGCATGAAAGGCTCATTGAGGCTTTATGGGCATACCACACAACTTACCGAATACTAACTCAATTAGCACCATATTTATTGGATTTTAATATAAAGGTTGTTCTGGTGCTTGATGTCCAAATCCCATCTTTGAGGATCACTTTCCAAAATGAACTCTTCTTCTATTTTTCTGATTTTTGCTGCTAAATCATGTTCAAGTTTTTCCTCTTTTTTTTTCAAGATTTTTACCACTGTTTCAAGAAACTTGATTTTCCTTTCTTGTTCGATGAAGTACTCAACCGTATGTGGTTTCAGGATTTGAGATGTGATTCTTGAGGAAGTCGATGAATTTGCGTTTGTGGAGCTTGAGCTTGGAAATTTATTTTTGTTATGGAAATAAGTGCTAAGATTATGGAGAACTGGTATGAGACTTTTTGGATTATTTCTAGAGGCCCAAATGTTATCCAAGAGGATGTGTTGGTGATCTAGTGATTGGCAAAAAGGTGTTGAAACGAAGGTTTGATCCTATAGGGAAAACAGGAAGTTTTAGGGTAGGTTCTAAAGAAAAATTCTTCTTATCCATCTGCACAAATAAAGAGAATCTGATTTGATAAAAATTATTTGGTTGATATGAAAATACTATAGGTAGTTAGTATCAACTCAGCTCATCCCATGCTTAGAAACGCGAATGATCATGCTGGCTTTGTAGCCACTGTTCTAAACATTCAGAGATACAAGCCAAGGGTTTAAAGGAAAAGGCTTTTTGATTTTCGCAGTAATAAAAACAAAGAGGAACTTGCTGGTTTTGCAATCCCCGTTTTTGTCAACATATATGGACAAATTAAGTGGTTTCTCTTATTATTCTTAATAATTTATCTGCTAAGAAATTATTATTTCCTTTTATGTGTTCTATTGTTACTTGAAACCCATTACCTATAATATAATCCATAAATTTTAACCACCTATTTTCTGATAATTTACTTTTTGATTTTTTTATTATAAATGCTACTATTTCTTGGCAATCTGTTCTTAATGTGAAACTTTTTCTAAGATAATGAATAATTTAAATTTTTTTCATTGCTTTTATTGCTGCTATGCATTCAGCATCTCTTGCAGTTACTTTTGTTTCATAAGTACCACTATCATATCTACTTTTTTTTTTCTTCCTTTATACTAGAAAATATAGTAGGTCTATATCTTAATACAACTCCACATCCACCTATTCGTCCATCTAATTCAATAATTAAATAACTACCAAGGGGAGGTAATTCTAATGTTAATATTCAATTTCTCTTTTTATTTTCTCTAATTTTTCTTAGTGATTTCTAGGCATATATTGTAAATATCTTTTTTCCCAATGTTCATTATCTTCTTTTACAAGTTGTGTATTTAGCATTTCAATTCCTTTTCTAAAGTTAAGCCTGCCATATTTATTCTCCTATTATCTTTTTTATATATTTTGTTAATTCTACTTGTATTTTGTTAATTTTTTCTACCATAATTTTAGATGATTAAGTTCTTTATTAATAACTTCTAATATCTTAGCGGTCGAGATAGAGTGAAGTGCTAGGTAGATAAACTCCATGGGGCTTAGTTGTGCAAGCAACAGAAGTGAAGGGTTGACGTGAATCCAAAGCGCTGGGGATTAATCTAGACTAGGGTTCTTCCACCTGTACCAAAGGGGTAGAACTACACGTAGGAATAGGTTTTATCACTAGGAATCCCTAGAGCTTGAAGCAATCCCAGGTAGTGTTAGGCTTAGGTAGATATACTCCCCTGGGGCTTAGTGTTGGGACATAGTGTTGACGTGAATCCTAATGTCGGGACATAGTGTTGGGGTTAGTCACGGTTGACCTTTGGTTTGGGACCGTGAGTTTAAGGATACCCTCGACTCAATTAACATCAATAGGAAAGTATAATAGCATAGTATTACACTAGAAGCATAAGTCCTAGAGGTAGCTTGTCCGGATACCATATTTCATCCATTACTACTCTTTCTCTAATTCACTCCTTCTTGCACTTTCTTGTCTTCCATCTCTCTATTCAATTTCTTGCTTTTTATCATATTTGCTTCCATAATTCACTCATCAATTCTATTATCACTTTTTCATACACCGCACAACTAGATAGCGAAATCTCGTGTCTTAAATCCCTATTCCCTATGGATTCGACTACTTACTCACCAGGGTAATTTTATTATTTCGACAAGCCCATGCACTTACGGGATACACGCAAGGGGTCGTGTCATGTTTTTGGCGCTGTTGCCGGGGAATAGGCATATTTTGATACTTGTTTTTGGTACTTTAGTTATTCACTTCGTTTTCTATTCCACACTTTCTTTATCTATCATTGTTCTTATTTTTCTTTTTTTATTTTGGCTTCAGGTTATGACCCACGGGAACCCTTCGATTCTTGTTGAAGGAGACCCAGATATTGGTAGAAGAACGCATCGTAAAGGGAAAGAACCTGTGGAAGAACAATCCAAGCAAGCCAGTATAGATTCAGAAGGGTCAGAAGCAATGGCAGAACAAAATGAACAATAGAGGACGTTGTCCGATTTTGCTAGACCCGCGATGATGGGGACCCAATGAAGCATTGTGAGGCCCCCAATTACCGCGAATAACTTCGAGTTAAAGCAGTCGTTCATTCAAATGTTGCAACAGTCCGCACAATTTAATTTGTTTTTCCGATGAAGATCCCAACAACCATCCCCACAATTTAATTTGTTTTTCATTGAAGGGAAAAGCAAGGCATTGGCTACATTCATTACCGAGAGCATCCATCACTACTTGGGAAGAGATGGCCGAGGCGTTCTTGGCTAGGTATTTCCCTCCAGGAAAATCAGCAATGCTCCTGAATGAGATCTCATCCTTCATGCAAATGGAATTGGAGTCTCTATTCGAGACATGGGATAGGTTCAAGGAGCTCCTTCAAAAGTGTCCACAACATGGATTCCCTGAGTGGATGATCATTCATACTTTTTACAACGGGTTGAATCCGAGTACCAAGCAACTGTTAGACGCAGCGGCAGGAGGAACTCTAGGAAGCAAGACTCCCAGTGAAGCCCGGCACCTTATTGAAGAGATGGCTATGAATAGCTATCAATGGAACACAAGGGATCGAAAGAAGATGGCCGGAATTCATGTGGTTGATGCAGTTACATCATTGGCGGCACAGGTGGAATCACTGAGTAAGAAGTTGGATGTTCTAACTTCACCAAGAGTTGCGGCCTTTACTACTTGTAACGGTTGTGGAGGAGGTCACGCTTCGAGTGATTGTCCAATTGCTATTGGAGGCACTAGTACGGTGGAACAGGCTGATTTTGTGGGCAATGCTTATAGAGGACAAGGCCAAGGCAACCCGTACAGTGGTACTTATAACCCGGGGTAGAAGAACCACCCAAATTTCTCATGGAGCAACCAAGGGCAGTCACAATAAAAGAACAACACACCACCGGGATTTCAAGGCCAACAAGCATCGAACTTAGAAGACTGAGTGACTGGGCTAGAAAGGAAGATGACCAACCTTGAGAGAGCCCTCACGAGGTTTATTGCTTCGTCGGATGCTAGATGATTGCTCACCTTCAAGTGCACGGGGTCGCCAAGTAATACCCCTCGCGGGAGCATGAGGGGGTTGTATTCCCAAGGGCCCGAGAATCTATTCTTACTTCCTTATCACAATGTTGTCTAACCTTAGCAATCACTTGATAGATAGAACCACAAATAATCTATGGAAGTAAAAAGTATGCAAATAGCAAATACAAATACGGAGGGAAATCAAGGCAAGGAAATGATCACGGATGAGGATTCCCTCGGGGGTTACTAAAGTGCTAAGGATGCCCTAACTAGCATGCACGTGGATGGTTTGGACCGAGAAACCCTAAGTTAGACCAACCCGATGGTCACGGTGTTTGGTCCCTAATCCGGTACGAGTATTGGAATACGGAATTGCTTCCGCCCAAATCCTCCTACGATCGCATTGGGTGTAGTGGATTTCTCAAGCTAGGGTTGAGACAAATCAAGGACAACCATAACAATTGGAGGGGTACAAATACCCGATGGTCACGGTGTATTCGTACATGTATTCCCTTCCAAGCTTGGTGAGCCTAATACTAGGGCAATGGTCATGCAACCTAGTATTTTCTAGGAATTGATACATAGAGTTCTCATACATACCAAGGCATTCAAGAAACACCAAACATGGATCACAAACCAAAACAAATGCAAACACTAAGTCAAGCATCCAAATAACACAAGTTCACCCCCAAGGTTCACCTACATCCGGTGACCTTGGGGTTTAGTTACTCATGATCACAAAGTAAGCAAGAAAATACATGAAAACAACCAAATACATAATGAGAACACTCCCTCAAAAGATCAAGGCCGAATGACGCTTCCAAGGACGCCACCCAAGGAGTGGCTTCCTTCGTCGATCTTCCTCTCAAATGTAGATCAAAGGTGTGGACTCATCGTGTCGTGCTCTCCCCGTCGTCCTTCCCTCAAGAATTTCCTCCAAAACCCGGCCTCAAACTCCCAAAAGAAGGTGGTGAAGAGAAGCTCTCAAGAGACCTAGGACTCCTCCCTTAAAATTGCTCCAAAAAGCCCTTAAAAACCCATTCCAGGGAGCTATGCAGCCTCTCATGCGGTCGGCATACGAGCAAAGAAGAATTCCGAGAAATCACGAAAATCGCGTTAGTTGCTACAGTGGCCGCTACAGTGCTGCATGCGACCTCCACTGCGCCCGGATGAACGTCCTGACCAAGCTAATTCTTCAAGTCTTCGTGCTACAGTAGTTGATATAGTATCGCTACAATGCCGGCTCAGAAATAGTGTTTTCGATGCCAATTTCTTCTCCAATTCTGTCATCGAGCTCGCTAGGGTCAAATCGGTACCTGTAACACGAAAGAGACCAATTTAGACCAAAAACGGGTATCAACTCATATAAAAATACGCAATACATACACCCGAATATGTATAAAATACGTATATTTAGGCGTTTATCACTATATTCCAATCGGTGGAAGCTACACTTCGCAATCACACCGCCTCCCTACACAACTTGGAGAATCAAGTGGGGCAAATTGTGAAGACTTTGGCGGAAAGACCTCAAGGTAGTTGGCCTAGTAATACGGAGACCAATCCGAGAGGGCAATTGAAGGCAATTACCTTGAGGAGCGGAAAAGAGGTCAAGAGGAATCTCCCTCTAGAGAAGACACAAGAGACACCCGAGGTCGTGGAGATAGAGGAAGGAATGACAAAGGAAAAAGAGGTGGCATCCCCACCCTACAAGCCGAGGATTCCCTATCCTTCATGATTGAAGAATGACCAAGAGAACGAACAATACAAGAAATTTCTGGGAATTTTCAAGCAGTTGCACGTCAACATACCGTTCGCGGAAGCATTGGCCCAAATGCCCAAGTACGCGAAGTTCTTGAAGAACCTCTTGACCAACAAGAGGAAATTGGAGGAGAGTGCATCTGTGATCCTTAATGCCAATTGCTCGGCCGTATTGCAAAAGAACATGCCAAGCAAGAGAAAAGATCCCGGAAGTTTCATAATACCATGCAACATTGACAACTTGGGTGAAAAGATGGCATTGGCCGACTCGGGGGAAAGCATCAATGTCATGCCCTACACTTTCTTCCAAAAGCAAGGCTTGGGCGAGCCTAGACCCACTCGGATGACACTTCAACTTGCAGATCGATCAGTGAGGCATCCGAGGGGAATTGTGGAAGACGTGTTGGTGAAAGTCGACAAATACATATTTCCTGTTGACTTCGTGGTGTTAGATGTCGATGAGGATGTCGAGGTTCCATTGATCCTTGGAAGGCCATTCTTGCGCACTTCCAAAGCTTTGATTGACATGGACGGTGGGGAGCTCACATTGCAAGTGGGAGAAGACAAGCTTACATACCACCTCGTCGAAGCCATGAGACACTCTCTCGACTTTGATGATACTTTATATTTTCTTGACACCACCGATGAACCAATTGATGATTATGTGCAGGAAATGTTAAACCCGGATCCATATGAAGGGTGGCCGGACCAAGACGTGGAGATCGAAGAAGAAGAAGTACTCTCGCTTGGTCTAGTCAAGGCAGGCATCAAGATGAAAATGAAGCGTATGAAGAAGATGCTTCGGAGGATGAAGAGGTCGAAAAGACGCCACAAGAAGAACCCTAACAAAAAGGGGGATCAGCATTCATGGAGTAAGGGTGGTTCACCCTTTTATGGTAACAAATTCGACAATTCTCCCTCTACTCTACAAAAATTATGTAATGCATGCTTTCAGGTTGTAGGGAAGAGGGCAACATTCATTCACAAACCTCCGTAAGGTAAGGCAGGTACTTCAAGCTAAGTGACGTTAAACAAGTGCTTCTTGGGAGGCAACCCAATGTTTTACAGTTTTTCTAGGACTTAGTTTAGTGTTAGCATGAATAAAAGTCTTAGTTTTGGTGTCCTTAATTTTTTAATGCATATGCTGCAATTTTACTGTGGATAGTTGATGTTTTCGTGTGCCTAAACGATAATTGATGAAGTTTGAGTCGGTTGAGCATGTTTTCCATGGCATCTGATCGTGATTTGATGGTTTTCACAGGCTCTAAGTATCGTATTTTTGTTTCTGAATTTTGCTATAGAGTCTGTGAAATTTTCTAAAGTATACCAGAGAAAACACACGACCGTGTGGAATTTCCACACAGGCGTGTGTTACCAATTATCGCTCAACCAGAGAGGGCACAGAGGGTGTGTTCATGCCCCTGTGAACAACCTCAGAAGGGGCACACGGCCGTGTGGAATTTCTACAAGGCCGTGTGGAATCTTGCAGAACTTAAGCTCTCAGTCCAGAGAGTCCACAGGGGCATGCGGGTGCCCCTGTGCGAGCCCATGTGTTAAGGCACACGGCCGTGTGGAAATTCCACACGGCCGTGTGAAAACCTGCAGAGAGTTCCCTTCCATCCCGAGAAAGCACAGGGGCATGTGGCTGCCCCTGTGGAAAGCTTGTGAAAGGCACACGCCCGTGTGGAACATTTAGAGTTTCTCGGGTTGATCCAGAGAATCCACAGGGGCGTGTGAGTGCCCCTGTGGCTGGCCTTGTGTTCTTGGCCAGGTCAGGCACACGGCCGTGTGGAATTTCCACACAGCCGTGTGAAAATTTCTCAGAGACCTTCTGTGTTTCCCGTGAATCCACAGGGGCATGTACCAGCCCCTGTGGTGCTCCCCTGTGAAGGCACACGGCCATGTGGGAGTCTTCCATGGCCGTGTGGGGTAGTCCAGAGAGAAACGAGAGTGCACACAGGGGCGTGTGCTGGCCCCTATGAACCCTAATTTCAGAGGCACACGGCCGTGTGGTATTTCCACACGGCCGTGTGAATCCCCAAAACTTCAAAAGCCGCACGTTTTCTTTAATATTTCACTCATGCCTCTTCATCTAATCACTCTCAAACTCTCTTTGAACCTCTCTACTACTTTCCCGACCTTCTTATCATGTTTTTTGAGGATTTAGAAGAGTTTTTCCGGCCGATTTCTAAGCCTACTCATCCACACGGTCGGTAAGAACTTCAAACCCTTTTTCTTCGTCAATTCTTGATTTAATTCGTTCTTCTCAGTTATTTCGCTTGTACTGAATGATTAAACAATAGGGGAACATGTTTAGAAAGAAATTAGAACGAAATCTGATGTAAAAATTGGAATTTTAGCCCCACGGCCGTGAGGCTCTATCCGCCAAAAGCTCCACACGGGCGTGTGGAATTTCCGCACGGCCGTGTGGATTTCTGCAAATTGAGTTTTTGAACTGATTTTTGACCGTTTTCTTTTTCAATCTTGCAGATATGTCTTCTAGGTCTAAGAAATCGGCAGGAAAGCGCCCTCACGAACCTACCCCACTCCCAGCAAAGATTGACTTCCCATTACGTGAGCATGGGGAACGGTTCAAGCGATTATCGGACCTCCGTTTTGGACAGAACCGTTTCCCCGACTTGAGCATTTTGCGGGATATTCAGAGGGGAGTAGAGATGGTCGAGGAGGCCGAGGAGCTCCTCTCAATAGGGAGCTGGAGTAGATTGTTATCCATCAAGTCACTTACGCTAGAGGTGCTGTCCTCGTTTGAGTTCGACCGAGGGTACGACAGTTTCACTGTTGTTGATACTATTCAGCTCCATGCACTTGGTCGACACTTTGCCTTGAGCATGAATTAGTTCTCAGTGCAGATGGGACTATACGACGAGGCACACACTGAGACAGAGGAGTACGCACTGCTCGCCACAGACTATCCGGGTACTTTGACCCCTCACCGTGCGTACAGTAGGTTATGTGGCCAGGGACAGTACGAGCCAAGGGTGTCCAAGGCCACATGTTTGAGTAGGGCCTCGTATAGATACGTCCACGCTATTCTCAGCTGATCAATGAACGGCCGGGGAGACAGTACAGGGGTCTTGAGCCGCCAGGAACTCTTGTACCTGTATTCGATGGTGGAGAGCGAGCCACTCCACCTGGGGCACATTGTAGCAGATTACATCCGCCACCAGGGCCAGTACCCCAGGGTGGGAGTTATCTTCTCAGGCCCGTATATCACATGACTGATTATGGGGTTAGGACTTCGAGACGGAGTTCGCGGGGCCGAGAGGATTTCTACACCGCTCCATTGGGTAGTGAGACCTTGAGGATGATGGGGATGCTCCGCAGATCAGGACCGGGAGTATACACCTTGATCATCCCTCGCTCAGAGTCTACACAGCTGGATCAGGCCGAGGGCTCACAGGCAGCATTGGAGCCACCTCCAGGGCAGGCAGAGGCTGAGGTACCACCCACAGCACCGGAGCCACCTCTAGTGCGTATCTTCTCTCCATCTCGAGGCCAGGACAGATTCGAGTGGCTCGAGAGTGCTGTGGGTGTACTACAGATAGAGGTGGCTGAGCTGAGAGCCACCCAGACCACACAGCACACAGAGACGATGGCACGGCTTGATACTATACAGCGATTACTTAAGCAGGTCGTGTCATCACCATTTGTGGTCCAGCCTCGGGCCCCTATTCCACCACTTTCACTAGCTCCATCAGCAGCCGATCCACCCACACCAGTAGAGCCTATAGCAGCACCAGAGGCTACTCCACAGGACACCGACGCTGAGGCGTCGTAGTTTTATTTTTATTTTACTTCAGTTGTACTTTTTCTATTATATTTTGGACTTGTAGTACTCAGAAAGGATCTTCCTTCTGAGTTTATCTTTATTTTGCTTTATTTTGCTTTATTTTGTCTCGAGTTGTATTTCAGTTTCATATCTTTATATACTCGAGCTTTATTTTTGTTTTTCTTAAGCTATACTGAACCCTTGCGTATGTGTGCAGATGGTCTTGGATATAAGGAATTTGAGGAATAGTTATAGGCACGGTCATGGGACTGTGTGTACTCCACAAAACCATTGAGACTCAACTCTCAATGTACCTAGCTCCATCAAACGCAACACTTGGATTTCAGGGGAGTAATGTTTCAATTACCTATCCCTACATTAATTGTGTAAATTGTTTTACTTTTTGCTGTACTTGCATGCGTACATTGGAGACAATGTACATCTTAAGTGTGTGTGTGTGTGGGGGGGTGGGATTCACATTGCACACACCTTTACTTGTGCGTTCAATTGCTCATGCTCATGAAGCCTATGGCGGTTCACCTTAGTTGCAACGTTTGTATTCTTAGAGTTTAGGAGAATTTTTAACATTATATTCTATCATGCTCTAGTTTTTACTTGAATTTTTAGGGAATTTTGACTCGATTACCTTATATTGCACAACTTACTCTTGGAATCTTTTGGAAACTCGATCTTGAAGATTTTAAGGACAAGTTTATTGTCGTTCTTAGTTTTACTTTGGAAAATGCATAAAAAAAATATGGAAAATGAAAATATATATATATATATATATATATATATATATATATATATATATGAGTTTGTGAATATGTGCTTTGTTTTATTTATGCATTTTTCGTGGAAAGAGCTACCACCTATGAAGTATGTAGCTACTCTCATAAGTCGGATACAAGTTATGTCCTAATGAGAGAAAGAGCTATCTCATGGGATGCTTGAAAGGTACTACCCCGGTAGAAAGAGCTACCTCCTCGAAAGAGTGAAAGCCACCTTTGGCGGCCGCCTAGGAAAGGGCTACCTTCGAGGTTGTGTGAAGCTACTACTTCATTTCTTGCTTTTCGTATATAAATAAGTCCTTGTTAACAAAAGTTTGAGGAGTACTCGTTGGGTTGTTTTGAGTGAGTTCACACACACTTACACATTTTCGAGTTGATTGACCCTTTTTATTCATGTTTTTAGCTAGAGCAATGATATTGATGAGCGAGCGTGCGACTAGCTATAGAGCTAACACGCGACTCCCCGGCCGCAAGTGCACGGGTCGTCAAGTAATAACCTCACAAGGAGGGTCGTATTCCCTAGGGCCCGAGATCTACTATTACTTCCCTTTGGGAGTCACTTTCTAATCGATCGAAACAGGGTTGATGCAAATTTTAAATAAAAAGAACAAGTAAAGAAATGCAAATAAAATAGAACTCAATCCGAAATAAAGATAGAGATGAAGAAGCCGATAATTAAGGAAGGCCTCGGGCGAGGATTCCCCCGGGAGGAGACTAAATAAGAAAGACCATGATAACTATAAAAATAAGGTCGGCAAGGTTTTGGTCCGCTAGACTCGGATGTCGACTACCCCGGAACCTCCGTAGTGTAGTCCTAATCCAGTACGGGTTTTCCTATCCAGAAAATACCCCTACGATGTCATTGAGAACAAGGAGTCTTGATTAGGGTTAATCTAATGCACACTCTCGGCTAAATTAACCCTAAACGCGCGGAAGGATATTAACACCCGGGACCTCCGGTGTGTTAATACATGTATCCCTCTTTAACTCATCAACTGACCTAATACATGCTAGCATCCCGCCAAACAAGTATCATTCACAATCAATTCTACGGAATCCATCCGATGTAGAATGAACAACATGTTGATGAATTAAAACCAAACAATCAAACCAACACATTCATTCAAATCAATACAAGGTCATTCATATAAAGTCTCCTCCCAAGGTTCACCGGGAGCCCGGTGGCCTTGGGAGGTTTAGTTCGACATCACAAAGCTAAGGAGCTTGTCATACAAACGATTCATCGAATAAAAACAAGAAAATCTCCCTCAAAGATGTCGACTAGGGTTGATGGTGTAGCTCGTCGGATCCGCGCCGGCGAGCCCTATGAAGCTTCTCCACGTCTTCCCTTTCTTCTCTCCTTCAAATTTGCCCAAGAATTCCTCCAAATACCTCCAAAGATGATGAGAGTGGTGAGTGGTGGAGTGGAGGCCGGATAGAGAACCAGATGTCCTCAAAACACCTGAAAGAGCACATATATAGCTCAAAGGTGTGCGGGCACTGCGCGGGGCTGCGCAGTGACCGCACAGCCTTCTGGCTGTGCTGTGCGGCCATTGTGCGGGGCTGCACACAGGCCGCACAGCCTTCTGGCTGTGACGTGCGGCCAGTGTGCGGCCCTGCGCACAGGCCGCACAGGCTTCTGGCTGGTGCCTACGGCCACGGCGCGGTCCGCACAGTGGCCGCACACGGCCGAGAAAAACAAGCCCGTGCGCGGCGCGTCGGCTTCCGGGGTGCTCCAACTCTTCGTTTCTTCATCAATCATCACCGAAATGACACGAATACTGTTTAATCTCGCGCACTTGGTCCTCAAAACCCTGAAATGAAAATAAAAGCATCAAGTGCGCAAAATGTCATCAAAACACATACAAGTTGCACGAAAGCACAAGAATATCATTGCTAAAACATGATGTATTTAGGCACTTATCAGATATCCTTATGCGATGTTTTGATTTCCCCTTACTTGTAGAATGCTTCCTTTGCATACTTTTGGTGAACCTAAGGCCGAGCACTTTCAATTGTCCTCCCCAAGTCTGTTCACATTTTATTTTTGCTTGAGGACAAGCAAAAGCTTAAGCGTGTGGGAGTTTGATAAGTGCTTGTGTTATAGTAATGCAAAGCGTTATTATCTTAAAATGAGCATACCTTTTACCAGATTTTATCACTAAATGGTGTGCATTTGTGTATTCTTATGCATTATAGGTTTGTGGAGCTAATTTGGAAAAGAAGAACGAAGTTAGATCGTGTTCGCCATTGTTGGGATGGTTTCAGACCAAGCCAGGAACAAGGCACGAGCCTAGACTTGTAAGTGTGTGCCAACCTCCTTTGGAGGGCACAAAGGCAGTCACATTCACAATAAGTCTAACTCGTGTTGCTTAGGCGAACTTCACCAAGAAAGAGACTTGAAGCAATCGACACGATCTACCATTGATTGTGTGCCCGAATCAATAGCCTCGATGAAGAACAATGGATTCGGGAACGTTTCGGCAAGTACTGCAGCAACACTGCAGCTTGTTACTGTAGTAAAACACTGTGGCAAGCTATTGTTCACCTTCTGCCGAAAAATAGGATTTCAGAGAGTTCACATGGGCGTGTGGAAATTCCACACGGCCGTGTGAATTAATTTTTCAGCAACCCAGAAACTTCACACGGCCGTGTGAAGTCCCGATAAGTCCAATTTTAAAGCCGCAACTCAACATTATAAAAGCCCGATTTTGGAGACTTTTGAGATATCTTTTACCTAACTTTCTCCCCAACTTCTAGAGAGGGCGGCTAGGGTTTCGTAGAGGACTTCGTGGAGGTTTGGAGTGCGTCACGGCATCGTCATCGACGTTCGGCGGCCGCACAAGACCACGGCCACACCATACGCAAGGGGGTTTTCATCAATGCCTTTACTTTGTGCTTTCTTTCATATTTTGATGAACATGTATAGCTCCATAAGGAGCTAAACCCCTCGTGAGTATTCGGACGTGTAAACCCTAGGATTATTATGTTTCTATGACATTGCTATTATGCTTTTCCATTATTGATGAATAAATTTGAGTTTCAGTTTTAATTATCTTTTGCAATTGTTTTCTCTTAGCCGTGACACTAGGGTTGAAAATAATCTAGGTTATCCTTTGGAGGTGTGACAACTCCTATAAGAGTAGACTACTTAAGATTGAAGAGGATTGAGAGGGTGAGTCGTGAGGTAGCGAAGCGTCCCCTTTCCTCTCCGGTGTGATTTCTCCCTACCTCCGTTTTCCTTGATTTCTTAGTAGTCGAAATAGAGCAAAGTGTTAGGTAGATAAACTCCCCTGGGGCTTAGTTGCGCAAGCAATTGAGTGAAGGGTTGACGTGAATCCTAAGCACTAGGGCTTAATCTATAGTAGGGTTCTTCCACCTGGACCAAAGGGTTAGAACTACACATAGGAACAGGTTTAATCACTAGGAATCCCTAGAGCTTAAAGCAATCCCAGGTAGTGTTAGGCTTAGGTAGAAATACTCCCCTGTGGCTTAGTTGCGTGAGCGACAGAGTGAAGGGTTGATGTGAATCCTAATGCCGGGACATAGTGTTGGGGTTAGTCACAGTTGACCTTAGGTTTGGGACCGTGAGTTTAAGGATATCCTCGACTCAATTAACATCAATAGGAAAGTATAATAGCATAGTCTTGCACTAGAAGCATAAGTCCTAGAGGTAGCTTGTCCGGATACCCTATTTCATCCATTACTAGTCTTTCTCTAATTCACTCCTTCTTGCACTTTCTTGTCTTCCATCTCTCTATTCAATTTCTTGCTTTTTATTATATTTGCTTCCATAATTCACTCATCAATTCTATTATCACTTTTTCGTACACACACAACTATATAGCGAAATCTCGTGTCTTAAATCCCTATTCCCTGTGGATTTGACTACCCACTCACCAGGGTAATTTTATTACTTCGACAAGCCCGTGCACTTGCGGGATACATGCAAGGGTTCATGTCAAAAAATGACGACAACACTTAAGACAATCGAAACAACAAATAAGGGCAAAGAGACCGAAACTCGACAAAAGAGATGTTAATAGCCTACGAAAAGACCGGTCAATTGAGAACATTTAGATACTTGAATGCCGTTAGAAAACCCTTGATCATAGCCAAATTGTCGAGCAAATCTATGAGGATTGTACTGCTAAGCATTGAAGTCTTTCCTAAGATGAAAACGAATTATGCTTTCGCTAATGGAAACGAAGTACTCTGCTTGAGTCATGGTTAATCTATTGTTGTTATTTAGGTCTTTGTGATCTTCAAACCAACCTTTGTTCTTAAACTCATTATAGGTGAATGGGTGCCATTTGATGTTTTCTTCCTTCCTAAGTATGCTTTAAGCCCTTTTAAGAGTGAAGATGCTTGCTCTTATGCCAGTTATGTAAACCATGCTTAGGATCTCCCATAACCCATTTATATTGCTGATGTTGTCTTTGGATTATTAAGATGAGCATATGTCCCTGTAAAATGTGACTCTTGATACACAATCTCTAGCTTTACTGCAAGTGCATGTATCATAAAGGTAGGAAAGTGTACCCAATAGGATCGGGAAGTCGAATATCTCATACTAAACTGAGATCTCCTCATATTTTCAATGTTACCAATGTGGTTAGTTTGTGTGAAATGTGCTAACAAATCTATCAAACTCGACTCTAGATAGAAGTAATTTCGATGATGATAGACACGGATGGTGCCCCAAGACTGAAAGTAGATCATCCATATTAGAAATATCTGAAATAAAAGATGGATCAACAAATTAGAAAGCAAATAAAAATGATAGAATAAAATGGATATCAAGAAAATAAAAATGGATGGATTACTAGAATCCTAAAGTTCCTAAAAGTTGCCAGTCCTTGACAACAGTGCCAAAAACTTAATATATAGTCCATTGCTATACCGCAAGTGCATAGATCATACAAGTAGTAAAGTGTACCCAATAGGATTAGGTAGTCAAATCCACAGTGATTGGGAATCACTTAGTACTAATTGCTATTCTAATAGCATTTGCTAAAAAAACCGACCCACCATATTGTGTATGCCTAGGACTGAACGAAAGAACTCCCTGTCGCCAAAGCCGTCAAAAGAAGAAAATGAAAAAGACCTTACCCAACAAGTTAGATAGATATGGTTTTGTTGAATGCTTCCACCAGTCCGCTAATTTTTTTTTGCTGTCTTTCATTCTCTCATCAACCTATAATCTTTGATTTCAGACAGATTACACGAAAAATTGGAGATGGCCAGATTTGCATGCTTGCGGGATTTTAGACTTTTTGATTGAGAATACTCTTTCTTTGGAACTAGGAAACATTTCTTGTGAGTCCTACTTATGAACCTGTATGACCATACCTGTTTTAGAGCGATATAACCTCATTGTCTGCCTCTCAATGTTCGGGTAGCTCATCTAATGTCATCTGTTGCCAGGTTTCAGTCTGGTAGGGGGGTCTCAGCTCATTTATGCTTCTCCCACTGGTAGCTTAATTGCTTGAATCGGCAGACTGGATCCCTTCGGACCTGGAGAACATGTAAGGCTGGGTCGTGGTTTTGCAAACCAACGAGTCGCTCTTCTAGTTGAAGTATCGGGCCCCTAATCTCCGAGCAACCTTTTCTTTGCCTTGTAGCAAATGCTTTCAGAGGCAAGTGATCAAGATTTTGACGTGTTCCATCAAGTGATGCTCTGAGATTTTGCACAGGGTCATTGATGATGTAAAGTTGGAATTTCCTGCCGTGCAGCTACACTTATGTGTGGTAGTGAGTTATGGGAAAATAAAATATGGTTCAACTGGTGTGTAGGTGATGGCTAAGACTTACTTGACATTGGGCGATCTATTTCTATTGATGTGTCTTCCTTTTCCTAACAAGCTGCTTCGGAAGGGTGCTTTGGCACATAATAAAGCTAGGGTCCTAATCGATATGGGAGAAGAACATTGACTGCTAGAAAATCTAACCCAAGGGAGTTCGATAAAGTGATCAGTAGTACTAGCTTGAAAGAAGATGCAGTCAAAATTCTATAATATATTTTTACCGAGACAGATCAAACTATGATTGATGTTATTTCCTATGCAAAAGAAAACTATTTGCAGAGGAACGTAAAGCTTCAACTAGAATAGCCCTTCTCTGTCTTTATGGTTCATCGGTTGACTCTAGAAAGCGTATTCTACTTCTGGCTTATTAGAGGGAATGAACCGGATCAAAGATTGGGAAAGGTTCTAATCTACGAATCTAAGAAGGATAAGAAGAATTATGCACATCAAGTTTTACAACACAAGGTTTAACATAAAAGAATTCAAGAAAACTCCATAGCCATTATAAAAGAGTAAAAATAAACATAATCTCAAGGTTTAGTATCTTAGGGGCACCGGAGAACGGTTTAGGCCCTCGTGGGTTCAAACAATGACAAAATGATAGAGAAAACAAATGAGGAAGAATTCATAGAACTCCTTTTTGCTTTCCTAATCCTCCCAATCTTGCTTTGAGGACCTTCCCACTGACTTAACTCCACTCTAATCGATGCCCCAGAATCTCAGCACTTTTCCCTATCTAGATGGTGTTGAAGATCGTCCAACGGCCGCCCAAGAAAATCCCTATTGAAGTCCCCTGAAACCCTAACTTTTAGGTTTTAAAAACTAATTCTTGGCACAAGCATAGCCGTGCTTAGGCCGTGCTTATTGCCCATGCACTTTACAAGTTGGTCTAGGGTTTGACATCAGCTCTTAAATTCTTCAGACAGTAATTTTCAGAGGCAAAAGCAAGCCCATGCTTGGGTCATGCTTCCATCTGCATGACCATGTTTTGGGCTCTGTACCCATGCTTCCCTTTTTCTGATAAAACCTCCATGTTCAATGATCTACATGGGGCAAAGCACGACCTCAACATGCCCATGCTTCTTCTGAACAAATGTAGTTGAGCTCTTTTTATGGCAAATTTTCACCAGATTTTGTTCTATTATCCTAAGACCTGCCCACTTGCACAATTACACACATATACCCAAAGTAGCATCAAAATATATGAATTGAATGCTAAAAGACAAGCAAAATATATAAAAGAGTTATGTAAAATGTCTATATAAAATGTGCTCATCAACTCCACCCAAGCATAAAGGAAATGATATGGTAGGTAGACTGAAACACTACATGATCCTCTAGAATGTGAGACCATTTCATCCAAACTTGTACAAATGTAAGCTGGTACTGTAGGGGCCAGAGCTATCCTTTTTCCTTGAGCCAATTTGCTTGCCATTATGAAGGATGTATAAAAAATCCTTTATATGAAATGATGAAGCAGCATAACCACAAAGAAAGAAAGGTGACTAACTTGCACTTTTCTGAAACGGGAAGAGCAGATTAGATGTCAATATTTGAATGTTGAGTTTTCTTCTCTTGCAAACCTCTATCAAAGATGTTTGTCCATTGAGAGTAGTTGACTTTGTTATTCTTTTTTGAGATATGATAGCAGATTCATTGATAAGCAAGAAGTAGATCTCTCAAAATATGAAAATTATCTTCCTAATAGAGTTCGCTATTTGGAGGGATGTATTCCTCATAAAGGGATCTAATAATAGGTAATCCACCTATGCACCTTAAGTCCTACAAAGATATGCCAATTTTATCAAAAAGAGTAATAAAGGTATTAGTTTGGGAACACCACATCTCCACAATTACCTTTAATATCGATGGATCAAAATTGTAGGTTCCTGTTGACATTGTGACTCCTCCTAGGATACCGACTTGTTTATGTTTATCCGTTGACTTCCTTATGATTTTGAAGTCTAGTTTATCATAGTCTGCGGGCCAAGGAGTATATTTGGTGAACGTAACCCTCTCAGGCCATATGACTATTTTGGGGTTAGCACTAACTCGACATCCAAGGATATCCAAATCGAGGTTGGGTGTAATTGACTCATGTGGGTTTAGCAAGATTATTGTGTCACTTCCTTTTCTCTCAAAACTAGTGGGTGTAAGTTTCCCAAGGCCATAAACATCTTTTGGTGTAGTGGTCCATTATTGAAGTTGCTGCCATAGTACTAAATAGACTTTCCCAAATTTTTGGAATAAACAGAGCAATGGGTTGGAAGAGCTAATCCATCTGGGGGTTTAGTATGGTCGTTGTCTGGCCCATAAAGAGGTTTTACCAATCGGCCTTTTTGTGGTTTGAGCCATTAAAAAAAAACATTGAAACTGAAAAAATAAAAAAAATTATTTAGTAAATAAAAATAATTGAAGGTTATTAAAAAACAAGAACAAAAAACAAAACAAGAAAAAAGGTTTTGTATTTCGAAAAGAAAAAGAGAGCCCTTATAATTAAAAATTAAAAAAAATAATTAGAAAAACAAGAGAGCCACAAGCAAGGGCTTATGGATGCTATTAAACAAAAAATAAAACTATTAAAGTAGTTATGTTTTGAAAGCAAGGAACATGATTACGTAGCAAGCAAGCAAGAAAGGAAAAAAAAATCAAATAAAAATTACATTTATATAAATAAGGAAGGATTGTACATGCTAACCATGGAGTTTGGGCTACCGTGTGGCTTTTAGGCTATGGTTTGTATTGGAAAGACAAGCAAAAATAAATAAAATAAGGGGAATAAGCTACCCATGCATGGAGTCAAGGTATCATGGTTTGAGATGAAAAATATTTTCATAACATGCAAGAAAATAAATTAAAAAAAATGGCAGTCATGTTTCTTTTGCTAAAAAAATCTATGAAATAAATAATGAAGCTCATACAAGTATCATTATTTGAATCTATCATGCAAAATATTTCAATGTCAATAGCATGATGTATATCCCACGTATATAATTCAATCCATGTGATGATTATCTCCGTCTTTCATGAGAGGGATACGTTGTGTTTTTCCCTGTGTCACACACACACACACACACACAAAACATAAATCCTGGGCCTTGTGATATTTATACTTATGCTCCTTAAATAATTAGTGTTTTTTTTTCCTTTCTGTGTATTCATTCTTCTTTTTTTTTTTTTTTTCAGTCCACTATCTTTTCAAATTCTGAGGTTGATTGTTATCATTGTTAATGAGTCAAACCTTAGCCTTAAGATCTAACTTTATTATCAAAGTTTAGTCCCATGAGATTTTCTAGGCACTCTCATCCTTGGATGTTCTTCACAACATCTATATACTTGTTCTCGCAATTGTTCCTCTCACATCCTACACTAGTTGCTGAGATCTTCCTCTCCTTTCCCTTACCTCAGGTAATCTCTCATAGTTGATGTGTAACTGTGTGAAGATATAATGTTAGAGTTGGTGATTAAAGCAATTCTATTCAAAAATAAAATAAAATAAAATAAAATAAAAGGTGCTAATGAAACCCACTATGCACATTCTTTACTTCTCATATGTATAGGATCTTCAGCTAGAGATATAATCTTCAACTTGTTCTTCAGTGAAAACAACAAGATTTCCTTTGATCAATCTATGCTACTATAACACTCATGAAATGAAGAGAAAGCTAGTAATTAATCATAAGCAAAGTTCTCATACCATTCATTCATTAACTGAGAATATAAAGAAACATAGATTGAGATTGCCAAGTAAGCATCTCACAAAATACATGCTAATACAACAAACAAGATAAAGTAATGATTCAAAGAGAACCATTCCAAATAGCATACAAACAATGGCTATATAATTAACCAAAGTTGCATCTACTGTTATTTAGTCTTCTCAACAGCAGCTCACACTTAAATTTCCATCCAATTTCCTGATCAAACTCCAACATCCTCCCCATGATCAGGAAAATCACTTAGACCAAGCTTGCAACGAAAATATTCAATTTTTTTATGATTCAGAACCTTGGTGAAAACATCTGCAACTTGATCATCAGTTCCACAATGAAGCACACAAATTTGTTCATCTTTAATGAGGTCTCGCATGAAATGATAACGAGTGTCAATATGCTTCTTCCATCCATGATGAATCGGATTTTTGGCTATTGAAATGGCTGATATATTGTCACAATAAATCACTGATGAACTTGATTGTTTCTCGTAGAGATCCTCAAATAATCTTCGCAACCATACTGCTTCACAAGCAGCAGCAGTGAGGACAATATACTCTGCTTTAGTGCTAGAGAGCTACAATGGCTTGTTTCTTTGAGCTCCAAGCAATAACAGTAGCACCCAATGTGAAACACCAACCTGTAGTACTTCTCCTGTCATCTAGAGAGGTTCCCGTGTCACTATCTAAATGCCCAACCAAGCTGAAATTCTCACTTGCAGTGTAGAGTAAACCATGATTCAGTGTTCCACATACATACCTCAATATCCTCTTTAAGTCTCCAAAGTGATGTGTTGATGGAGAACTCATAAAATGAAATACAACAGACACTGAAATCATTAAGTTGACTTACCTCCAAATGAATAATGTATTTTAATTGACCAAGATCAGTCATTTCAAATGTTCTCATCATCTCTTGTTTGAATTCTTTCAACATCCTCTCAAATGGCCACATGTAGACAATATCATCCACATATAAACACAACAATAGCATATCAATGCTTTGTTGCTTCTTGTACATTATTGGTTCATTGGGGCTTTGAACAAATCCCATCTGAATGAATTGAGAATCAATGTGACTATACCAGGATCTTGGAGTTTGGCGAAGTCCGTATAAAGCTTTTGGAAGCTTATACACTTTATCTTCCTTTCCTGAGATGATAAACCCTTCAGGTTGATTAACAAGCACCTCCTCCTTCAACTCTCCATTTAGAAATGCTGTCTTGACATCTAGTTGATATAATCTCCATCTTCTTTGCGTTCCCAATTCCATGAAGAGACGTATGGTCTCGATTCGAGCTACTGGTGAAAAGATTTCATTAAAGTCTTCACCCTCCCATTGAGCATATCCCTTTGCCACAACTCTTGCCTTCTTCTTTAACAATGTATCGTCTGGCTTGAATTTAGACTTGAATACCCATTTCAGACCAATTGCCTTCTTGTCTTTAGGTAGAGTGGTTAATTCCCATGTTTGATTCTTGTGAACAGCTTCCATCTCCTCATTCATAGCAGCCTGATAAGTGCTCGTGTTATAGTAATGCGAAGTGTTATTATCTTGCAATGGGCATTAATTTAATCAGATTTTATCACTAAAAATTGTGCATTTGTTTACTTTTGTGCATTGAAGGGTTGTGGAGAAGATCTAGAGAAAAAGAAGGAAGAATAGGTTATGTTCGCTGTTGTTGAGGAGTTCTCGGACCAAGCAAGGAACAAGGCACGAGTCTAGACTTGTGGGTGTGTGCCAACCTCCATTGGAGGGGCACAAGGGCAGTCACACTCACAAAAGTCTATAACTCGTGTAGCATTGGAGAACTTCGCCAATGAAGAGAAATGAAGTAATCGACATAATCTACCGTTGATTATGTGCCCAATTCAACGGCCTCGATGAAGAACGATCGATTCGGGAGTATTTCGGAGAAGTACTGCAGCAGGCACTGTAGCAAAAATACTGTACATAAAAACTGTAGCAGCTGCTGTTCACATTCTGCCGAAATTCAGAATTCCAGAGAGTTCACACGGGCGTGTGGAAATTCCACACGGCCGTACTGTAGCAGGAATACTGTAGCAAAACAAAAAACACTGTTCACAGGTGCCGAGAAATCACGATTCCAGAATTTCCACACGGCCGTGTGGAATTAACACACGGGCGTGTGAAATTTCTGGATTTTCACAGAAGTCTGATTTCAACCCGAATTCAGCCCGATTTCAGCCTATAAATAGCCCATTTTCAGATCTTTTGGGGGACCTTCCCTTCTATCACTTGAATATCTTTTGGGGGGCTTTCGGCTAGGGTTTGGAGAGGTTCTTGGAGGTCTTTGGAGGCGATTAAACGGCATCGACATCGACATCCTTTGGAAGAAAGCTATTGGGGAAGCTCTCATCGGCATTGATTTGGCGAGGTGTGCCCTAGGCTTGACAAGGGATTCGTTGGAGAAGACACGCGACTACACAAGACCATCGATACGATCTACAAGGGGGTTTTCTTTATGGTTTTCATGCATATTTTCTTAAATTCTTTATTGATTTTGTATTGCTCCATGGAGAGCTAAACCCTAGTGGGTATTCGGACTTGTAAACCCTAGGATGATATTGTTTCTATGACTTTTATTATGCTTTCTTAATTTGATGTTCTTTTATTGAGTTTCAATCTTGATTTTATCTTGTTATTGTTTTCCCTTAGATGTGACACTAGGGTTGAGAATCTATTAAGTTATCCTTTGAGGGTGTGACAACCTCTATAGGGTTAGACTCCTTAAGATTGAAGAGGGTTGAGAGGGAGAGTTGTGAGGTAGCGACGTACCCCTTTCCCTTCCGTTGTGATTTCTCCCTACCTCCGATTCCTTGATTCATTAGAGGTCGAAATAGAGTGAAGTGCTAGGTAGACAAACTCCCCCAAGGTTTTGGGGTGATGTGAATCCTATGCACTGGGGCTTAATTTAGACTAGGGTTCTTCCACCTGGACCAAAGGGTTAGAACTACTACATATAGGAACAGGTTTTATCACTAGGAATCCCTAGAGCTTAAAGCAACTCCACGTAGTGTTAGGCTTAGGTAGATATACTCCCCTGGGGCTTAGTTGAGCAATCAACAGAGTGAAGGGTTGACGTGAATCCTAATGCCGGGACATAGTGTTGGGGTTAGTCACGGTTGACCTTAGGTTTGGGACCGTGTGTTTAAGGATATCCTCGACTCAATAGGCATCAATTGTAGAGCATAATACAAGTTTTGCACTAGAAGCATTAGTCCTAGGGGGAGCTTTGTCCGGGTACCCCATCGTTATATCGATTACCTCTCCTACCCTCATTATTCTTCTTGCACTCTTTTATTTTCTTTTATATCTATACATACATACTTTTCTCGTCATCGATTCCCATCATAGCTAAATAGCGATAACACTTGTTTCTGAACACTATTCCCTGTGGATACGACTACCCACTCACCAGGGTATTTTATTACTTCGACAAGGCCGTGCACTTGCGGTACGCACGCAAAAGGTCGTGTCACAGCCACCCACTCGGGATTCATCTTTGCTTCTTCGTAAGTCATTGGGTCTACAATGATCAAAGCAAAAGATGAAGATGAATAGATTTCAGTGAGATTTCTGTACCTCATCGGAGCTCTGCCATCACTAGTTATTTCCGATGAGTTGGCTGGAGATGAAAAGTCTGGAAGGTGATGAATCTCAGAATGTTGATTTGCTGATTCTAATGGTGGAGATTCATTCATTTGATCTTCATCCTTGTTAGCAAATGGCGTACAAACTGAGGTTGCTGAGTTGGAAGACTTGGTCCAATCCCAGTGTTTGTTCTCAAAAAAGTGGAGATTCCTGCTAATGTGTACGCACTTCGTATCCAGATTAAACACCAGATAGGCTCTAGACCCTTCGAAGTAACCAATCTGAACACAAGGTAGTAACTTGGCATCAAATTTAGTTTATTGATTTGAGTCATTGAGTCTATGTGCGAGGCATCTGAACACTTTAAAGAAGTTTACTTTCAGTTTTGACCCAGTCAATGCTTCAAAAGGAGTTTGACAATCAAGTGCCTAGGTCAATGAACGGTTGATAATGAAGACAGCGGTTCTCCCTAGAACTCTGGTGGCATTCCGGCATCATGCAGCATGGTGCGTGCCATCTCGATGACGGTTTGATTTTTCCTCTCCAAGATCCTATTCTGCTGGGGCGATCTCAGAGCGGTTAGTTGATGGAGAATACCATTTAGATTACAGAATTCCTTAAATTCCATGGACATGAACTCCATGGACATGACTTTCCTCCCCTATATGTCCGGAGAGCTTTCAACGGTAGAGAGTGCTGCTTCTCCACTAAGGATTTGAATATCTTGAAGTTTTGCACAGCTTCTGATTTAATCTACAGAAAATATGGCCAACTGTACCTGGAATAGTCATCAGTTAGTAGCATGAAGTAGAGATTACCTCCGATAGTTGGGGCCTTCATTGGTCCTATAAGATCACCATGGACCAGCTCTAGTGGAACTCTTGCACGCGTGGCCACATGTTTTGGAAATTCTTTTTTGGTTTGCTTTCCCAGTGAGCAAGCTTTACAAGAATCAACAGTATGATGGGAGATAATTCAAGTACCAACTTCTCCTCATACAATCACTTCCGTGTATTTGAATTCACATGACCATATCTCTTGTACCAGAGACTTGAGACTTCTTCTTGTGCTATGTGAGCATAATTCACATCTTCAGCAACTAGTGGAAATAATCTGTGTTTTGTCATGCTTACCTGAGCCATAATGTTTTTTTATTTGGTTTCATTGATGGTGCACACTCCCTTGGAGAAATTTACATCATGTCCGGAGTCCGTTAGTTGTCCCGCACTTAACATATTATGTGTTAAGTTGGGCACTAACTGAACCTTTGTAAGAGTGATTTGCTTACCCGAGTTTGTACCCAAAGGAATAGAACCAATTCCTTCAACTTGAAGAACCTTCCAGTCTCCAAGCCTTATAGTTTTGTTTGCTGTGGATTCAAGGGATTGAAACAAGGCTTTCTCACATGTCATATGGTTGGAACATCCGCTATCAATGAGCCACATTCCTTCATCTTCATTCACAACATCATCATCTATGGCCATAAACACAACTCCATCTCCATCTTTGCCTTCTTCTGTAATGTTGGCCTCCTTGTTTCTATACCAGTATTGAGCCTTTACATGCCCAAATTTCTTGCAAATAAAGCATTGAACTCCTTTGTAGTGTCTTGCACTATTACTTGAACACCCACCATCTGTGTTTGAACGTCCACCATTTGTGCTTCTTCCTCAGCCTCTTGCTCTTCTTCTGAACAAACCATGGCCTCGACCTCTCCCTCTATTGCTTTTGTCTTTATATTGAGAACTTTTAGCATGGAGAGCTTTTTCTTCTTCTGGTTCACTTGAGATGTCAAGTATAGACTCCTGATTTCTCATTGATCCACTGAGTTCATCAATGGTCAAAGTATTGAGATTTTTGGCTTCAATGATTAAGTGCACCACCTGTGAGAACCTTGGAGTGAGACTTCGCACAATCTTACTCACCACTACCTTCTCTGGAAGTTCCTCACCATCACGCGAATTCTATACACTACATCAAGGACTCTACTAATGTAGTCTTGAACTTTCTCTCCATTCCTCATCTTTGTAGCATCAAATTCTCTTTGGAGTGAGTGTAGTTGCACTATGAGACCATCAATGTTTCCTTGAAACTCTTTTTTAATAATCTCCCAAGCCTCCTTTGCAGTCTTGGCTTCAATGATTCTGATGAAGATCCTCTTGTCAAGTGCTTGTTGAATAAGAAAGAGAGCTTTTGCATCTTTCTTCATGCTCTCATTAATTCTATTCCCATCTCTTTCCTCACTAAAGCTTTTCTCAACAAGGTTGCATAAATCTTTAGATCGGAACATGGTCTTCATCATCAAGCTCCAAAGATTGTAGTTCTCACCATCAAAGAATGGAACATTTGGATCTCTTGCTAATGAAGAACTCATCATCTCTGATACCACTGATAGGATCTTCAGCTAGAGATATAATCTTCAACTAGTTCTTCAGTGAAAACAACAAGATTTCCTTTGATCATTCTATGCTACTATCACACTCATAAAATAAAGAGAAAGCTAGTAATTAATCATAAGCAAAGTTCTCTTACCATTCATTCATTAACTAAGAATATAAAGATACATAGATTGAGATTGCCAGATAAGCATCTCACAAAATACATGCTAATATAACAAACAAGATATAGTAATGATTCAAAGAGAACCATTCCAAATAGCATACAAAGAATGGCTATATAATTAACCAAAGTTGTACCTACTGTTATTTAGTCTTCTCAACAGAAGCTCACACTTAAATTTCCTTCTAATTTCCTGATCAAACTCCAACATAGATGCGGTTATATGCCTCTGCTTAATATTATGTGTATTGCTAAAAGAACATTAATGGCAAGGCGTTAGCCTACAAAATTTATGAAAGGATTGTGGCTCCCCAATAGAAAACTCTCTGTTTGATCAAACTAACACTTACACATAGGAAACTTAAGAGAGAATATTGTCTTGCACCTGTCATTATGCCTGCATGTGTGACATTTAACAAGATGGTTGTGAGATATTTGTGATAATTGCTTATCTTTAATTTATGCCTGGTGTTTCCCTTATGTGAGATACTTGTCTTATTTGCTTTCCACATGATAACTAGGACCATTAAAGCTAGTGTCTATGTTGGATGGAGAAAGTAATATTCACAAGCTTAAGTTGATAATGAAAGTGTAGTGTGCACCAAGATAAAAATAGAGATATAGATATGGGTCCCATGTATCAAAGTATGTAAGATTGGCAGGATTGTAGAAATGGTGAATAGAAAAATATTTGGGGTCATATTTATAAAAATGCTTACAAAAGTGCAATAAAAAAAAAAATTGTGGATTCAATTACAAAAGACTATGAAATAAGTGAAAAGTGAAATATTTGAGAGCTTATATGAAAAATTGTTGAGGAATGTGAATCGTTGAAACTTTTTGGATTTATTTGCAAAAATACCACAAAAGTGTAAAAATATGAAGATCTCGGTTTTATTTGCAAAATTTTGAAAAGATGTGAAAAAGAGAGTACGGTGATTTGCTTGGAAAATTTGATAAAATGTCAAAAAAGAAAAGTTAGAGGGCCTAGTTTTAAAAATCTCGAATTTGGTGAAATGAAGAAAATTCAAGGTATAATATTAGAAAAAAAAAATGTAATGAGAGGGGTTAAAATGCAAAAAAGTATAGGAAGTTGGGAATTTTGTGAAAAAGAAAGGTTGTTGTTGTTATTGTTGTCATTTTTTTTTTTTTTTTGTAAATTTCCAGGAACCCTCGTTCTTTAACCCACTAATGAGGTCTAATGTATGTTGAAAATTCTCTTGGAGAATTTTTCACTCTTACCTCTTCACGCTCACAAGGAGGTCTTTGAAGGTTCAATTCTCTTCCTTGGCCCATTGATGAGGCCCAATGTAAGGTGAAAATTCTATTTCAAAATTTTTCACTCTTGCCTCTTGACGATCACAGGGAGATCTTGGAAGTCTCTATTCAACTCTTTGACCCACTGATGAAGTTCGATGTTAGGTTAAAAATCTCTTTTAAAAATTTTCACTTTTGCCTCTTGATACTCACAAGTAGTTGTGACAACCGGGTCGTGCTGACCCGGGCCCGACACGGCCTGGCACGAGTTGGGTTGTGCCTAGCCCAAGCACGGTGCTACAATACCGTGCCAAGCTAGGGTTCAACGACCCGCAGGCCGTGCTGGCCCAGCCTGAGCTGTGCCAGCGTGAGGATGCGGGGCGTGCTAGCCCGTTAGGGGTCGTTCCAAGCACGGCCCATAACTGTAACTATCTTAAATTCTTTTTTTTTTCATTTATTATTTTCTTTTACTATGTTAAACAGTTAATTGCAACCTTCTCAACAACTATAAAACGGCTAGTTTGAAGGGTACTTTAGTTTTTTAAGTTAAAATGACATTTTTGACCTTCTCAACAACTATAAACGGCTATTATATGAGGGCATTTTAGGAATTATAAAATTTTTAAAAAACCTATAAATATCCCTAATTGCTAACAATTTTTCTTACACCAAACTACATCATCTTCTCTCATTCTAATTCTCATGCATTCAAGATCTTGGCTTCTAAATTTTCAAGTTCAAGAGTGAAGGTTACAAATCAAAGCTTCAAATTCTTCATCAAAAATTTCTCAACCACACTCAAAGGACAATTGGTAGTTAATCAATTTTTTAATTTATCGTTAAAATAATGAAGTTATGATAAGTGCTTGTGTTATAGTACCGCGAAGCGTTATTATCTTACATTGAGCATATCTTTTATCAGTTTTTATCACTAAATGGCGTGCATTTGTGTATTCTTGTGCATTGAAGGTTTGTGGAGCCAAATTGGAGAAGAAGAACGAAATTAGGTCATGTTCACCGATGTTGGGAAGTTTTCGGACCAAGCACGGAACAAGGCACGAGCTTGGACTTGTGAGTGTGTGCCAACCTCCTTTGGAGCGGCACAAAGGCATCACATTCACAACAAGTCTAACTCTTATGGCTTAGGAGAACTTCACCAAGAAGGAGACTTGAAGCAATCGGCACGATCTACCATTGATTGTGTGCCCAATTCAATGGCCTCGATGAAGAACGACGGATTCGGGAACGTTTCGGGCGAGTACTATAGCAGCACTATATCTTGTTACTGCAGTAAAACACTGTAGCAAGTTACTGTTCACTTTCGGCCGAAATTCAGAATTCCAGAGAATTCACACGGGCATGTGGAATTAACACACGGCCATGTGAATTAATTTTTCAGCAGACAGAAACTTCACACGCCCGTGTGTTAATTCCACACGGCCGTTTGAAGCCCCCGATAAGTCAAATTTTAAAGCCGCGATTCAACATTATAAAAGGCGATTTTGGAGACCTTTTGGGATATCTTTTGACCTATCTTTCTCTTCAACTTGGGGAGTGCGGCTAGGGTTTCGAAGAGGATTTCGTGGAGGTTTAGCGCGCGTCATCGGCATCGTCACCGACGTTCGACGGCCGCACAAAACCACGGCCACACCATACGCAAGGGGGTTTTCATTGATGTCCTTATTTTGTGCTTTCTTTCATACATTGATGAACATGTATAGCTCCATGAGGAGCTAAACCCCTTAAGGGTATTCGGACTTGTAAACTCTAGGGTTATTATGTTTCTTTGACATTGTTATTATGCTTTTCCATTATTAATGAATAAAATTGAGTTTCAATCTTAATTTCATCTTGTTAATGTTTTCTCTTAGATGTGACACTAGGATTGAGAACAATTTAGGTTGCCTTTTGGAGGTGTGACAACTCCTTAGGGTTAGACTACTTAAGATTGAAGAGGGTTGAGAGGGAGAGTTGTGAGGTAGCGATGTACCTCTTTCCCCTCCGACGTGGTTTCTCCCTACCTCCGTTTCCTTGATTTCATAGCGGTCGAAATAGAGTGAAGTGCTAGGCAGATAAACTCCCCTGGGGCTTAGTTACGCAAGTAACAGAGTGAAGGGTTGAAGTGAATCCTATGCATTGGGGCTTAATCTAGACTAGGGTTCTTCCACCTGGACCAAAGGGTTAGAACTACACATAGGAGTAGGTTTTACCATTAAGAATCCCTAGAGCTTAAAGCAATCCCACGTAGTGTGAGGTTTAGGTAGATATACTCCCCTGGGGCTTAGTCGTGCGAGCGATAGAGTGAAGGGTGACGTGAATCCTAATACCGGGGCATAGTATTGGGGTTAGTCACGGTTGTCCTTAGGATTGGGACCGTGAGTCTTAGGATATCCTCGACTCGATTAAACATCAATAGGAAAGTATAATAGCATAGTCCTGCACTAGAAGCATAGACCCTAGAGGTAGTTTGTCTGGATGCCCTATTTCATTCATTACTAGTCCTCTCTATTCTCTTTTACTTGCACTCTCTCATCTTTCATCTTTCTATTTAATTTCTCGTCTTTTAGTATAATTGTTTCCATAATTCACTCATCGAATCAATTGATCATTTTTCCGTACTTCGCATAGTTTTAATAGTGAAAATCTCATATTCTAACTCCCTATTCCCTGTGGATTCGACTACCCTCTCACCGGGGTAACTTTTATTACTTCGACAAACCCGTGCACTTTCGGGCTTCCTGTCAAGTTAACCCTAAACATTAATTTTAATTTTGCATAATATACAGTTCTCCTCCTATCTTTCCCTCTAATAATTCTCCATTTGGTTTTTATGAAAATACCCCATTGATTTCTCCTGAACATGTTGTTGAGCAAGTTGCTGAGTCCCCGAATATTGGGCCCTCAAGTAATAAGCCACCAACAAGTTGTAGAAAACGAATTTTCGAGGTTTGACAATTTTATGATATTGTTGAATTTTCAAACAAAGGTAATCATGCGGTTTGGCAAAGCGAAGAGCTTGCAAAGCTCGTTCGTATGATCTTGTCACCATCACCCTCCTTTCTCCACTCCTTGCCCTTTCACTTCTCCAAACACAAAGCAACATCTTCCTACGGTAAGCCATCTCCTCTTATCTCTCCTCTCCCACTCCACCTTTGTTTTTTTTCTCATGTTTTGCACGCTTTTTCTCATGTTTTGCGCACTTTTTCTTTTCTTTTTTCTTGGTGAAAATATTCTTCTTCTCACAAGAACTAAAGTTTTCTGACCTTCGCCTTCGTTGAATCTCATAAATCTATCAAATCTGCAAAAATAAAAGCAAAAGAGGAATGAATGATCTGAAAAAACTATTCTTTTTCCTTCAATTTCAGCTTTTGTAGTTATAGACACTTAAAAGACCTCACAAGATCGGATCTCATATATCGAAGAAAAACTTGCTTTTCCCCAAATTTTCTTATTTTCCATTAATTTTTTTATGGGCCTTGTTGTGCAGATCAATTTCTTGAACATGCTCAAAGAGAATGATTTGAGAATAAATGTATAAATTTTTTTTCCTTTTATCATTTGAAGATGCTAAAGAAGAATTGCTTCATTTTT
This sequence comes from Dioscorea alata, assembly GCA_020875875.1. Classification (NCBI taxonomy): domain Eukaryota; kingdom Viridiplantae; phylum Streptophyta; class Magnoliopsida; order Dioscoreales; family Dioscoreaceae; genus Dioscorea; species Dioscorea alata. Next base: position 6,739,492 of record CM037011.1, read on the forward strand.
GCGTATGTAAATGCTTCCCATCTTTTTTTAATGAGAACCATCTCCATCACTTTTCTTTAATTGCATATGTTATTTATTGAATATCCAAAATTTTCCCCTTTCTATAGTATGGTACGGTTCCGATCAATAATTAACGACGTCACAGCTTATCTAAAGGCCCGACTATCAGATGGTTTAAGGTGAAAATTAAATTACTAAATTGCCATGGAGATGCATGGAGGCAATCAATCAGATCTCGATCCAGTGGATCGGCGACACATTGAACGCAACACCTAGTGGTGGTGTCACATCGTGATGACACGTGTGAGTGTGACAAGTAGGGATGAGAGCAGGTAATACTAGTGACAAAGAAGGGAAGGTGGGACACTCGGGATTGCCATGAAGTTGTCCTACTATGCATGCGTTACAATTGTAAAATGATAAGTAATGATTTTTTATTGTTATTTAAAAGTTTTCAAATGATACAAATATTTTATTGTAAATGATATGAATAAGAGGGGAAAGACTATGGTAGACAAAAATAAAGTTGAAAGTTGATGTGTTTCAAAAAAACAAAAGTTGGAAATGGGTGATTTTATGTATTGATTTTTGGGAGATGGAACAAACAAGAAAAAAAATGTATTGATAAATTAAATCGAATATATTGATAAAATTATGTTTGAAATCTATTTCCTATTATACAAATGTTTTGGGGTGATGAGTTAAATGAGGCTTTTATATGTTTGGAAAAAAAAAATTATATAATACTAGTATAGTGTAATATAATATAGTATGAGATTAATGTATATTACTTATATTATCACGAATATAATTATCGCAATATATGCAAACAACTATAATTTCAGATTATTACTTGATAAATAAATATAATAATATAAAACTGTCATAATAGTCAGGTGGACTATTCTTTCGATAACTAATAAATTCTCATCAAGAAATTAATTAATCTCAATTTTATTTTCAAGGACTATAACTTTGTTTTATTGTTTTTCACAATTAAAGAAATGAGCCACTTAGTTCATACCTTTGTTTGATGAGTTTACACATTGAATAAATAAATACTGACATGATGAATTCAATTGATGTATTATTCGATATTTGTTTTTTATTCAAGTCATGGACATATTAGTTTTCCAATTTTGTTTTTACAAATAAACTGGTTAGTTAGCTTAGATAGGTTTGATCCAATAAGAAAACAATGTGTGTATATATAAATCATTCAATATGTCTTAATTATTGTAGGGTGGTTTTTACTTAAAACTTTTATTGATGAAATGAGATTTCAATTTCATGTAAATTCCTAATCTCATATAAGTTCCTTTTAAGTGCATAAATCAAAGAAGAGTTTGGTTATAAAAATGAGGCATATAAACTAACTTATATGATCATCACCATCATAATATAAATTCTAGCCTTGGAAAATATTGGTGTATGTTGAATTTTCTATTTTTGTTTTTTAACAAAAGTAACAGTTTACGCCAATAATTGTTGTCAAAAAAGTAAATTTTCCAAAAACCAAGCTATCTACATAATAATAATATTATTATTATCATGTAGTACCTTACATTAATAAAGACTTAAAGTTTAATAAAAACCCCTTGCAAGCTCTCATTTTGTAATGCTTTGTACCCTTTTTTTTTTTTTTTTTTTGTACCCGCCCATGTCCCTCCTCTATAAATATACATAATCAAACTCACCATTTTACTTCATTGATTTTATCCCTTGACATTTTTTTTTTGAAAAACTAAATAAACTACTAATATATTAATAAGTAACAAGGTACAAAACAACCGAGCTGATCACAACCATCTGTGACACCCCAAACAACCAAAACAACCTCGATCACTAGACGTGGTACTACAAATCAACCCGACACACACCATGCTAGAGAGGCCAAATAAGACACACCTTTCTTCTCAAACTTCCATCTATTGTTTGTTTATTTATTTATTTATTTATTTATTATTTTTTCTTTATAATTTTGTGTGCCCAGTGATTGTGCCCTTACCGTTATTTATTTATTTTTTGCATCCAATAATACTGGCTTTCTCTTCCCCTTTTCCCACTTTCTTCCTCTCCCAAATAAATAATTGAATGCCAATATTTATAATTATTTATTTTATCATAATCTTTGAACGAAGGCTTCTATTATTAAAAAGTCACACCCAATAACATATAACATGTGTTTAATAAATAATGACTGACACTGATATATTTAAACCAATTCCTATCTTCCAATAGAGTCAACTCCTAGGGATTATACATTGAATATATATATATATATACACGCACATTAGTGTGAATGAGAGAATGAGTAAAACTGTTAAGTTTTGTAAATTTTAAAGAAAATCACATGTCAGCTGACATGGCAATTGGGTTTCACCATGTCAAATTGTTGCAAATACCGTAAGTGAATTTTTTTATATCATTTCCTTTTGTTTTTCCTTTTAATTATTAGAGTGATTAAAATATTATTATTAAATAGTTTAGTCGAATGCGAAAGTTGAAACAGTACCTCTTTAAAAAATTTGAAGTGTAACATAATTACCCAAAATATTTTTAAAATCTTTGAAAAAAATTAGAAAATATTGAATTAAAACAACTTTTTTTTATTGAAAATTTAATTATTAATTTTTAGTTTTATTTTGTTTTTTAATGATTATGTTTTAGGAATATGTCAATAACAATTATTTTTTAATATATTTTAAAATTGAACAAAACCTTTTTTTTTCTTTTTTGTGAAAGTCACTTTAAAGAAATATTAAAAAGGTGTTTTTTAATATAATTTGTATTATTTTTAAAGTCAAGTTTTTTTATATATTGAACCGTATTGTCAGTGTAGTGTTATAATAGCTTACATTAATTTATATATATTAGTTTTTTTCTTATTTTCCAAAATGAATGAAAATAAAGTGGATAAAATAATATACCATTTGCTTATATTAATTATAGTTTGATTTTTTTTTTTTTAAGATGAAAATGGTTATGAGGACAAATCCATCAAAAATATCCCGTTGTTCATAGTATTGGTAGTGATAAAAAAACTGAAGGGGTGATTAAGAAAGATTGTGAATGGAGGCAAAAGTTATTTCTCAATGTTTTTATATTTGTTATGGTTTTAAATTTTTTTTTATAGTAATTTTAAATTTTGTACTAAAAATTTAAAAATATATATTTGAAAAATAAAGCGGAGTACGTTGTGGAGGGGAAGAAAATTAATGCTATACTTATCAATACCTTTTGCATGTTATCATATTATTGTGCTTTACTCTTTATGCATATATATATATATATATATATATATATATATATATATATATATATATATATATATACATTTACAGGTACTGTAATTGTCATGAATTTGTCATACCAAAGATATGATCATCAATAAGAACAATCAATCAGCCATTATAGATATATCAACCTATATTACATTCAGAAGTCAACATTTTATTTTATCAAATTTTTTATTAAAATATATTTAAAATTTTACTGTAATTTTTAAGTAAGATATTGGAGAAAATCGAATTATTTATACTGTCTAAAATTTGGATGATAAAGAACAATACACGGAAGTTACTGTTTTGAAATAGTATTTTTCGTTTCTATTCCGTTGCTAATTTGGTTTAGTAACGGATTAAAAATGGAATTTATCTGTTTCGAAAACCCTTTAACTTTAGAAAGGGATTAGAAACAGAAACCAATATGTTTCTAACTTTTGAAAAATTAAAACGGAATAATGCATGCCACTAATCTGTTTCTAAATTCCGTTGTAATTCCATTTCTAGATTTAGAAATCAATTTAAAACAAAAGTTTTATCGTTGCAAAAAATTAGAAATGGATTCTAAAAGGAATATATTCTATTTTATTTTTGTCCCTCCTCATTAGAAACAAAAGTTTTTTTTGTTCCTAATCTGTTTCTAAAAATTTTTTAAATCAAAAAGCAATATTGAAACAAATAAATCCATTTCTAATCTGTTTCTAACATTCAAGTAAAAAAAAAAAATTATATTCATGATTTTTTTTAAAACCTGATTCATGAATTTTTTTTAAACCTAAAATACCAATAAATAAGATAAATTCTTCAATTCATACAAAAAGAAATGTTTAAGTATATATGTTCAACACAAAATAATAAGTATACGACAAATACAATTATAAGTTAGCATTATGATCATCAGTCAATGGTTGTGAGTCCTGTGTGGTAAACTGCAACTGTTGAAGAATCCTCTTCTCAAAACTCATCATCATGTCCTTCATTTGATGCATCATCTCCTCACGATATTGGTCCCTCTCCTTTTTCATTTCAAGCAAACTTTGTTGAAGCCTCTCTTGACGATCTTAGACTTGACTAAGAGTTTATTGAACCCTTTCCTCACAATCTTGGACTTGAGTAAGAACTTGATGAAAATCTCTAACCTCAGCCTGTAGTGTCTGAGATGATGAACCTGTGGAAAAACTTGAAGATAACTGTGGATAAAAGATACACACTTGGGACCCTATTCCATAAACCCGACTTTTCTTTCCTCCACCAATAGCCTCATAGTATATAATTGTTTCATCCACAATAGGAAACTCGCTATGTCCTTGTGTTTGAGATAGCTGCTCCACAAGCTCCAAATAGCGATCCTACATCAATCAACTCAACTTATTAAATATTATTCTCAAAACAACTTAATATAAACTCACAAAACATTGTAGACAAAGTCTATAATTGTAAACCACACAAGAAATTGTTCCGCTTACGTTAATAGATTGAGCACGTGCATCAACAAGCATAGAGGTACCCTTCTTTGTATGAGTTACTTCAAAAAGCTCAAAAGGGCGAGGATCACGTCCAAACCTCGATCACTAGAATAACACAAGAAATTAAATTTTGTTACAATTAGCACTCAATTAATTCTTTATAATTTTAAAACATATTTATATAAATATTAAACAAGTTACCAATCTATCCGTATGGGAAACATGAGAAATGGAGCCTCCTGTATGCCGGGATATACCAGATCAAGGTCCTACAATCTCAGTGAATTGGTTTGTGGTAGCTTTCTCATACCTAGTTTTAAATTCCAAGAATTCCATGCCTTGGTCCATGTTTTCCATGCAGAGTCAGACACATGCATTGATTTTTCTTTCCCCTTTCTCAAACTACACATCAATGCTTTATACCGTTCTGCAGCTTTACGTTGTCGTGCCATCTTAATAGCATATGACATTGACTCATCCCATATAAAAAATTTCTGTAGATTAACATAAACAAACATACATATTATATATAATTGTCGATTTAAAAATACTAATCAATGTTTTATATTAAACTACTAATGTTTTACTAATTATAATTATACTAAAATACTAACAATAAGATCTAGATTATGGAAAATGACACTATATAATTAATAATTCAATAAAATTTAGTTCCACAAGCAACATCAATTACGTGCATTGCCAACATCTAAACAATCATAATAAGGATTTTCAAATTCACTAACAATTAACAATTTAAGTACTAACTAAGCAATAATATTTGAATGATGTCGATGACATAATACCTACTAACAAATAATTTCTAGGTTATTGAAATTGAATTTATACAATTAATATTCAATCAAAAAATTAATGTTACAATTTATTTATCCTCACAAACAACATCAATTATTTATTTTTGCCAACATGCTAAGGATTTACGAATACAATAACCATTACAAATAAAAGCAAACAAATTTTCTTTAAATATTATATAAATCTACCTGAAATTCATTCCAATAGAAGTCCTTTGTCTCCTTAGAGACATTCTTCCAGCTGTATCCATTCTCATCCATTCTTTCCTTAAAGATGAATGTAATTTTTCGAGCACAGACATATGAGGGATGCAACATACAAAAATACAAAGACAATGAATAAATTAAATAGCTCATCATCAACAATTGTACATAAAATATAGCAATTTTAATACTTACATTCCATTCACTAGCTTTACGCGTGGTCTCCTTGACTCATCAAGAGCAAAGGGCAAGTAATCCATGGATGATGTCGTAGTATCTCTAGCATGCATAGTAGGTTCGCCATTAGGGGTAACCCCTCCACTAGCACAAGGAGTAGAAACAGAAGATGATGATGATCCCGCATAAGCATTGACAACAGATGACTGTAATGGTCACAACAATACATTAGGTGCAGAAGTAACTGGAGTTAGAGCATCACATGCTATTGAATGTAAACTGTCATAATGTTCACCACACACTGGCCGAATCCTCTGATCTATGGGTGAAGCCATATGCCTTAACTGATCAGATGAACATCTATAACTTGAACCTCCTTTACGATCCGTCCCTCTCAATATTGCTTAAACATGTACTGTTATATAAGAACATATACAAATACATATCAGAAGGAACTAAAAAGCAAGTTATGCTATTATTATTATTCGTTTCATTATTTTCAAGAATTTTATAAAATATATTACCTTAATTTATTCACTACCACTTTCAATTTCATCAAACTCATCATCTTCAATCTCAACTTCTTCATCATCAATTTCAATCAATTCTCCACTTAGATCATTTAGAGATTGTTCTTCATCATCAACATTGATTTGTATAGATGAAACTTCCATTTCATCTTGCTGAAAAGGTTCTTCACATGATGTCGATGCCTTTAGTTGAACTTATTTAGGAAGCAATACAACACATTTAGCTTTCACTTTGAACACTGCCCACTAGTCGGCCTTGTCACGTTTTAAACTAGGATATGTTGTATAATTAACTTGAATTTCTTTGGAGGCAAGAACAAATGGTTCATATTTGTTAAAGAACCGCTTATGATTAACATCCACGAGTTTATATTGCTGATGACATTTTGTATCCACCTTTGGTGTTGGATCAAATGAATCACATTTAAACAAGATTATTCGCTTAATTGGTAATCCCTGGTACTCCAAGCATAAAACTTGAACTAATTGTCCATAGTAGTCATTTTCATTTGTAGTGTAATTTGTGTCCCTTTACACATACACCACTATTCATTGTTGCACTATTTGAGCAATGAGTTTTTGTGTGAAATTTGTAGCCATTTACTATACACCCATTATAAGACTTGTCGCTCCTTAATGGATCTTTTGATAAGTCCTTCAAGAATTGGTTGTAAATGCTTTTGGAAGGATCATGAGCAAACCGGTAAAACCATGCTGGAAATTCATGTTCTATGTTTTCATCAACATGTCTATTATCAATGTGTTGATTCTCCGCAATTAACTCATCAACAAAGATCCTGATACATTGAAATAGAAGCTTATATTAGTATATAGGTAGAGGTGAACTACGTAATCTTCTTAATAGAAAAATAAGTAGTCATACTTGGTGAATGGTTGCACTTCCGAACAATTTAATAAGATGTACATTTGTGCTGATGCATATTCATCTTCATTAAGATATTTAATTTTTCCTTCTCCTAATGTTTTACCCGGTCGTGTGAAAATTGATAAGTTGCCAAAATGTTCTTCTACATCTTCTCCACCATCATCATTATGGGTTGTCTTTCGATGCCTCATCCTTACATGTGGTTCAAAATAATGTGCACAAAATGATGCTGCTTCCTCAACTAAGTAGGCATTGTATATGGAGCCTTCAACCCTTGCTTTATTTCTCATATTCTTTTTCAATTTTTTTGAGATATGTACAAATTTATATATATATTTAATGAGTCAACTGATATGATTCAAGTAGAGAGTGTAATTAGGCATTCTTTGTAGGGGTGTTCAACAAAAAAACCCTTATTAGTCAACAATGAAGTTTACTGACAAAGGACAAAAGCAATTTCCTTAACTATATCACAAGGGGCAAATAACATGAGAGATAGGAGGGGATGCTTACAATATCAGAGAAAATGAAAAGTCCTGTTTGTTGTATCAAATCCCAGTATTGTATTTGGTGATGCAAGCAGATGCACTATCAATACCAATCTCACCACCAATGCTAACCTCTTTGCTACCAATTGCTATAGACAACTCCAGTAAAGGTGTGGGTATCAAACCAATGCTAGTGGTGATGGTTGGGTGATGAAGGTATTGTACATCAAGTTGGCAAAAAAAAAACAAAATAGTCAATCAAATCTCAACTCTACTATACTTGTACAATGGTTTATTTCATTTATGAGAGATCACTAACAAAGAAATCATCATGGTATTTCAGCAATGCACTTCAAGTATTTACTAACAGAAAAAAACCTAGCAAGATCTAAACCCTAATTCCAACCAAATTAAACTCCAAAACACTCATGCGATTCATCAAATCAGGCAAAGACACAGATGATAATAGTGAATAAACAATTATCATACCCACTCAAGAACAATGAAGATTGCTATAGTGATGGATTTGGGAAGGAATTGGGGGAGATTAGTGGAGCTTGAAAGGGAGCAAGACAAGAAGAGAGGTTCACTTATCGCTATGCACCACAAATTGGTGATAATTTTTGGGATGATGGGTTGGTGAAGAAAATGGAGGAAAGGGGCCTATTGAGAAGGGTGAAGAAGATGGAGGAAACTGACGAGCGGAAAGGGGTCTATAGAGCCTCAAGAATGCATTTTCAACTCAATCACAGCGGTTTATTGCTGCATCAACGAACCATGGACGATTCTCTTTTCAGTTTATGTTAATGTCCTCCTTCTCCTCTCTTCTATCCGTATCATGGAGAGAACACCGGAGGGCAAACGAGATGGCATCAAGGACACGGTCTGGTCACTTGCTTCTAAGCTCACCGTTATGTTTTCTTATAGAGTTGCAATAATGATGCCCTTTGCTTTGGCGGTGATCCTAAGGTCATTATTGTTGATTTATTTAAAAATTAATTTAAATTAATATATAATATATATTCAGTATATTTTATATAAAATATATACAATTGTGGCCTCTTAAAAAACTGTTGTAATTTGAAAACAAGAATTTATGTGTTTTGTTATAAAAATGTTTAGATGTAATAAATATTTGGCTTGTAATTTTTGTACTTTTATTAATGTTTAATTAGTAAAATTATTTATTTTCTTTTTTTCTTTAATGGTTATCATAATATTCATATATTTATTTTATTTTATGATTATAAAAACTAAAATGTTACTTTTTAAATCCGTTTGTAGTCCCTTTCTATTAGAAACAGATTAGAAACGGATATTTTTAAAATTTAATAATGTTTGAATAAAATATTAATTTTTAAATCTGTTTCTAGTCCCTCTCTATTAGAAAAGGATTATAAACAAATGTTTTTAATATTTAACAATGTTTAAATAAAATATTAATTTTTAAATCAATTTCTTGTCACATTTTATTAGAAACGGATTAAGAATGGATATTTTTTAAAATTTAATAATGTTTAAATAAAATATTGATTTTTAAATCCGTTTCTAGTCCCTTTCTATTAGAAATGGATTAGAAACGTATATTTTCTAATATTTAATAATGTTTAAATAATATATTGATTTTTAAATCAATTTTTAGTCCCTTTTTATTAGAAAGGTATTAGAAATTGATATTTTCTAATATTTAATAATGTTTAAATAAAATATTAATTTTTAAATTCATTTCTAATCCCTTTATACTAGAAACGAATTAGGAACGGATATTTTTAAAAATTTAATAATGTTTATATAAAATATTAATTTTTAAATCCTTTTCAAGTCCCTTTCTATTAGAAACGGATATTTTCTAATATTTAATAGTTTTTAAATAAAATATTAATTTTTAAATCAGTTTCTAGTCCCATTCTATTAGAAATGGATTGGGAACGGATATTTTCTAATATTTAATAATATTTAAATAAAATATTAAATTTTAAATCCATTTCTAATCTATTGCTAACAGAAAAAGATTAGGAACAAATATTTTCTAGTATTTGATAATGTTTAAATAAAATATTAATTTTTAAATCTGTTTCTAGTCTCTTTCTATTAGAAATAGATTCGAAATGGATATTTTCTAATATTTTCTAATATTTAAAGAAAATATTAATTTTGAAATTCATTTCTAGTCCATTTCTAATAGAAAGGGATTAGGAACAGATATTTTCTAATATTTTCTAAAATTTAAATAAAATATTAATTTTTAAATCCGTTTCTAGTTCATTTTATTATAAACGGATTAGTAACGGATATTTTTTAAAATTTTGATAAATATTATTTTTAAATCCCCATTTGGAAGCCGTTGTTATTAAAATTATATTTAAAATGATTGTTATTCCGTTGCTAAGCTGTTGTAATTACAAGCAGAATAAAATCTGTTTCTAATATTTTGTTTTTAAATAGTAACTTTTTTGTAGTGGAGGTCAGTGTTGATTTTGTTTTGTTTTATTTTATTTTTATATTATTATATATATGCTACTCTCAACATTTTTTTTATCTATTTGATTTATCTTATTTTATTTTATTTTTTAAGGAATGTGGTTGTTTTTTATGTCTTAAGTTACATTTAATTTGTCACCACAATTTGATAAACACAATGCACCTTAATTCTAACAAATATGTTTTAATAATTAATTAGAGTGGGAAGTATTTAATAGTCCCGGAGAAGTTTGCACTTTCCTTGTAAATCACTATAAGTTTCCTATTTCCTTCAAGGTTCCTTCTTTATTGGGTTTTCCTTTTTCAGTCTAGATTTCTCAAACGGTGTGAAATTGGGGATTAGTTGGTGGTGGAAATTACTAGAGCGCCCCACTGAGTGGAGAAACTTCTTCATCCATGTGAAATGATGATAATGCCCTGCATCTTCTCGGTAAATGCATACAGTTGGACGGTTGGACGGTTGGATTTGAAAACTATTAGGATCTGTGAAACCCTCTCTTTAGGAACAATTGTTTGTCTTCTACATATCCTGGTGAAGGCAGTGGAGAACCTTTTCCCCATAGTCATCTTCTTCAAGAGCATCATCCTTCATCTTTTCTGAATCCATTGTTCTATTGTTGAAGGCCACCCGTTGAAGAAGTTTCTCCAAGAAAAATCTCAGGTGAGTGGTGAAAACACATGCCTAGATCGTTCAAGCAGGATGACAATAATGCTATGTGTGGTGTTTGGATATTTATCTCATCTGTTTATAGTTTGGATGTTTATCTCCTATGTAGCATTAGTTCCTTTCTATGTAAAATACGACATTTCATGATGCGTATTTGCTAAAGTTTCTCATTTACTTTGTCCTCTTTACCATGTATTTTTTCGTTTTCTATGTAAAATGAGGTGTTTATGTTTAAGATATTGTGTAATAAATTTTTTTTCCACAACTGAAGATGGCGAAGACACTTGTAAATGCATGGTGTTATCTTGCTCCTTTTGTGGAAATTATCTCCATATTGAAGAAAGAAATGAACAGGCGGCACTAAGAGATATTATGAGGAACCCCTTTTGGTAATTTGATGGATGTTGCACCCGTTATACAGGAGAGAGGGGTGCTTAATGCACTGCTACAGGTGTATGATGATCACAGCCAGCACTTCAAGATAGGAGAAAGCATGCTGCCATTTAGGGCAGAAGACATGGAACTCATTCTCAGCCTCCATTATGAAGGAGATATTGTATCCTTCAAGAATAAGAAAATCCAATGCGAGTTTAAGCAGGAATTTCTCACTAAAATGCATAATCATCACCGTGACCTGATAAGTGCTCGTGTTATAGTAATACGAAGTGGTATTATCTTATATTGAGCATTACTTTTCTCAGATTTTATCATTAATTGGTGTGCATTGTAGGGTTGTGGAGTGCACTTAGAAGAGAAAGAGCAAAGATTGGTCATGTTCGCCATTGTTGGGGAGTTCTTGAACCAAGCAAGGAACAAGGCACGGGTCTAGACTTGTAGGTGTGTGCCAACCTCCATTGGAGGGGCACAAAGGCAATCACATTCAAAAAAGTCTAACCCATGTAGCATTGGAGAATTTCGCCAATAAGGAGAATGAAGCAATCGACATGATCTTCTGTTGATTGTGTGCCCAATTCAACGGCCTCGAGGATGAACGATGAAATCAGAAACATTTGATGCGCGAGTAATTTAGTAGTCCATGCAGAAATTCACTGTAGCAATTACTATAGTAGTTTACTATTCACTGCGCACTAGAAAACCGAATCCAGAGAATCCACAAGGGTGTGTGGAAATTCCACACGGCCGTGTGGATGCCCGATTTCAGCCGATTTTCAACCGCGACTCAGCACTATTTAAAGGACTTTTGGGGACTTTTTGAGTCATCTTTTCTCCTATCTTCTAGAGGGTCACGGCTAGAGTTTGGAGAGGACTTTGTGGAGGATTGGAGCGAGTTCTCGGCATCGACATCGAAGCCCATTAGAAGATAGCTATTGGAGGAGGTTTCGTCGGCACCAATTCGGCAAGGTATGCCCTAGGCTTGACGAGGGGTTTGGTGGAGAGGATGGAGCGACCTCACAAGACCATCACCACGCATCACAATGGGGTTTCATCTATGTTTATCTTTCTTGTTTATTCATACACATTGATGGATTTGTATAGCACCATGGAGAGCTAAACCCCTTGTGGGTATTCGGCCTTGTAAACCCTAGGATGACATTGTTTCTATGACTTTTATTATGCTTTCTTAATTGATGCTTTTAATTTGAGTTCCAATCTTGATAACTTGTTGCATTGATTTTCCCTTAGCCGTGACACTAAGGTTGAGAATTATCTAGGTTGTCCTTTGGATGTGTGACAACTCCTATAGGATTAGACTATTCGATATTAGAGATGGTCGAGAGGGTGAGTCGTGAGGTAGCAAAACGTCCCCTTTCCCCTTCGGTGTGATTTTCCTTACCTCAGTGTTCTAAGAGTTCTTAGCAGTTGAAGTAGAGTGAAGCGCTAGGAGATGAAATCCCCTGGGGCTTAGTTGCGCAAGCGATAGAGTGAAGGGTTGTAGTGAATCCTAGTGCTGGGGCTTAATTGAGACTAGGGTTCTTTTACCTGGACCAAAGGGTTAGGACTATACTTAGGAATAGGGTTTATCACTTGGAATCCGTAGAACATAAAGCAATCCCACGTAGTGTGAGGCTTAGGAAGATTGACTCCCCTGGGACTTAGTTGACAAGTCAACAAGAGTTAAGGGTTATAGTGAAACCTAATACGGGGGCATAATGTTGGGGTTAGTCACGGTTGATCTTAGGTTTGGGACCATCTGCTTTAGAATGTCCACGACTCATTAAACATCAATAACAGAGTATAATACATTTTTCTTGCACTAGAACATTAGTCCTAGGGGGAGCTTGTCCGGGTACCCTATTTTACACTTGATTGTTTCTCTCTTTACTCTTTACTTGCACTCTCCTGTCTTCCATATTTCTCTTTCTTTTTCTTTTAATTACTCTTGGACACACACATTGATTCTTCTCACCACCGTATTCTCGCACTAGCTAACTAGCAAATTCTCTTGTCTACAATCCCTACTCCCTATGGATTCGACAACCCTCTCACCGGGGTACTTTATTACTGTAACAACCCGTATACTTTCGGGCCCCTATCAAAGTTTTGGCGCGTTGCCGGGGAGTAGGCGTATTTTAGATATTTGCTTTTTGCTATTTTAGCTATTCACCACACATTCTATTCACACTTTCTTTTCTATCATCGTTCTTATTTGTTTTTCTTTTTCTTTGATTTCAGCTTCAGGAAGGATGATTGATCCAACTGAGATATTTGACATAATTACAGGAATGGTAAAGAATGTGGAACAGAAAATGCAATTGTTCATAATACAGTCAGTTACAAATTACATTGTGAATGAACAACTAGTGAGCAGTTCTTTTGTAGAAGAAGAAGACGCTATTGATTATTATTTTAGTGAGCAGATTCCAAGTTGTGAACTAGGCATTGTGTTGGATAAATTTGAGCAATCAGCATTAGCTTCCTCAAGTGGTGATACAGAAGAAAGTTTAGAGAGGGTCCTTACTCAGTTTGAATCATGTTATCAGGAACAAAGGCAAGAATTCTTTTCGGTGGGAATTATAGATTTGACTGAGGAAGCTTGTGAGATAGGGATTACAATAGGATCCCGGGATCATTCTATCAGTCAGGTATTGGAAAACAATTTAGAAAGTGTTATTGAACAAGAATCGATTTAATTTGAAGAGATTGATAGATTGAAGGAGAGCCGATGCGACCGTCTATTGAGGAACTGATAAGTGCTTGTGTTATAATAATGCAAAGTGTTATTATCTTACAATGAGCATTACTTTTATCAGATTTTATCACTAAATTGTGTGCATTTGTGTGCATTTGTATGCTTTTGTGCATTGTAGGTTTGTGGAGCTAGTTTGGAGAAGAAGAACAAAATTAGATCTTGTTTGCCGTTGTTGGGGAGTTTTCGGACTAAGCAAGGAACAAGGCACGAGTCTAGACTTGTGGGTGTGTGCCAACCTCCTTTGGAGGGGCATAAAGGCAGTCACATATACAACAAGTCTAACTCGTGTAACATAGGAGAAGTTCACCAATAAGGAGAATTGAAGTAATCGGTACGATCTACCGTTGATTATGTGCCCAATTCAATGGCCTCGATGAAGAACGATGAATTTGGGAGCGTTTCGGCAAAAGCACTGCAGCAAGTTACTGTTCACTGTTTGCCAAAATTCAGAAAAACAGAAACTTCACACGGGCATGTGGAAATTCAACACGGCCGTGTGAAATCCCGATTTCAGTGATTTAAAGCCATGACTCAACATTATAAAAGCCCGTTTTTCAATTTTTTTCTGGAGTTTTTTACCTGCCTTTTTACCTAACTTCGGTGGAGCGCGGCTAGGGTTTCGGAGAGGACTTTATGGAGGATCGAAGCGCGTCATCGGCATCGTTATCGACGTCTGGCGGCTGCACAAGACCACGACCATACTATACGCAAGGGGGTTTTCGTTTATGCTTTCAATTTATGTTTACTTTCATAATTTGATGGATTTGTATAGCTCCATGAGGAGCTAAAGCCCTTGTGGGTATTCGGAATTGTAAACCCTAGGATGATTATGTTTCTATGATATTGTTATTATGCTTTTCCATTATTGATGAATAAAATTTAGTTTCAATCTTAATTGCATGTTGTATTGTTTTCCCTTAGCCATGACACTAGGGTTGAGAACAATCTAGGTTATCCTTTGGAGGTGTGACAACTACTATAGGGTTAGACTACTTAAGATTAGAGAGGGTTTAGAGGGTGAGTCGTGAGGTAGCGAAACGCCCCCTTTTTCCTCTGATGTGATTCTCCCTACCTCCGTGTTCCAAGAGTTCTTAGCGGTCGAGATAGAGCGAAGTGCTAGGAGATGAACTCCCCTGGGCTTAGTTACGCGAGCAGCAGAGTGAAGGGTTGAAGTGAATCCTAGTGCTGGGGCTTAATTTAGACTAGGGTTCTTTCACCTGGACCAAAGGGTTAGAACTACACATAGGAACAGGGTTTATCACTAGGAATCCCTAGAACTTAAAGCAATTCCACACAGTGTGAGGCTTAGGAAGATGAACTCCCCTAGGGCTTAGTTGACAGGTCAACAAGAGTCAAGGGTCGTAGTGAAACCTAATGCTGGGGCATAGTGTTGGAGTTAGTTACGGTTGACCTTAGGTTTGGGACTGTGTGTTTAAGGATATCTTCGACTTATCTAACATCTATAGGAGAGTATAATAATATTGTCTTGTACTAGATGCATAAGTCCTAGGGGTAGCTTGTTCGGGTACCCAACTATACTCATTGATTGTCCTTCTCTATTTGCACTTACTTGCACTCTCTTACCTTCCGTACTTCTCTTTTATTTCTTGTTTTTTTAAAAATTACATTTGCACTCACTCATTGATTCTATTCTCACTCTTCATACACCGCATAGCTAAATAGTGAATTCTTGTGTCTTAAAATCCCTATTCCCTGTGGATTCGACTACCCTCTCACTGGGGTACTATTATTACTTCGATAAGCCCGTGCACTTGCGGTATACACACGCAAGGGTTGTGTCAGAAACCACCTGATTTGTAGTTAAAGACACTACCGACACACTTGGAGTACGCATTTTTAGCAGAAGAGATGAAACTCCCCGTTATTATAGCATCAGATCTTTCTTCTGACCAAAAGGATAAGTTAGTGAATATGTTGAAGAAGCACAAGTATGCCATTGGTTGGAAAATTTCAGATTTGAAGGGCATAAATCCTTCATTTTGTACCCATAAAATCTTAATGGAGGATAATTTCAAGTCAGTAATCCAACCTCAACGAAGAATGGACCCAAATATGAAGGAAGTTGTCAAGGTGGAGGTGGTGAAACTACTGGATGCGGGAATTATTTACCCCATTTCTGATTGTGCTTGGGTTAGCCCAACGCAAGTGGTTCCGAAGAAAGGAGGAATGATAGTGCTCAAGAATGAAAAGAATGAACTCATCCCAACCAAAATAGTCACAGGATGGAGGGTATGCATTGATTACAGAAGACTTAATGATGCAACTCGAAAGGATACCTTTCCATTGCCTTTTATTGATCAAATGTTGGAGCGATTGGCCGGGCATCAGTTTTATTTTTTCCTAGACGGGATGTTAGGGTATTTTCATATTCCTATTGCTCCAGAAGATCAAGAAAAGACAACATTTACTTGTCCCTATGGGACCTTTGCATACAGACAAATGCCATTTGGACTATGCAATGTACCGGCAACATTCCAACATTGTATGACTGCCATTTTTGATGATATTTTGGAGGATATTATGGAGGTATTCATGGATGATTTCTCGGTGTTCGGTGACTCCTTTGATATATGTTTAAAAAACTTGGAAAGAGTGTTAGTGAGATGTAAAGGTACAAACCTTGTACTTAATTGGGAAAAGTGCCACTTCATGGTTCAAGAAGGCATTGTTCTAGGGCACAAGATCTCTCAAATGGGTATGGAGGTAGATAAGGCAAAGATCGAAGTCATAGATAAACTTCCTCCACCAACAAATGTTAAGGGAGTTCGAAGTTTCATGGGGCATGCAGGGTTTTATAGGTGGTTCATCAAGGATTTTTCAAAAATCACACACCGTTGACTAAACTCCTCGAAAACAATGCTTCTTTCGATTTTGGGGATGAATGTGAGGCAGCTTTTAATGTGTTAAAAGAGAAGTTAGTTCAAGCCCCAATTTTGATCACACCGGATTGGAATGAACCATTCGAGCTAATGTGCAATGCAAGTGACTATGCTATTGGAGCAGTTTTGGGGCAGAGAAAGGGCAAACCGTTCCAATCGATATAATATGCTAGTAAGACTCTTACAAGTGCTCAAGAGAATTATACCACTACAGAGAAAGAGTTGCTAGCCGTTGTGTTCGCCCTTGACAAGTTCAGGCCGTATCTCATCTTGTCAAGAGTCATTTTGTTTACAGATCATTCAGCTCTCCGTTATCTCATGAACAAAGCTGATGCTAAACCAAGATTGATCCGGTGGATTTTACTCCTACAAGAGTTTGATATGGAGATAAAAAACAAGAAAGGCATTGAAAATGTGGTTGCGGATCACTTGTCTCGGTTAGAGGGAAGTGTTGGACAAGAGCCATCAGGAAAGGAGATTAATGATTTCTTCCTGGAGGAGCACTTGTACTCGATCCAGGACTCAGCATCATCAAATGATACTCCATGGTTCACAGAATTTGCCAATTATTTGTCAAGGAAGGTTCTTAAACAAGGAATCACATTCCAACAAAAGAAGAAGTCCTTTAGTAATTTGAAGAATTACTTCTAAGATGGTCCATTCCTTTTTCGCATTTGTGCAGACCATGTAGTTCGGAGATGTGTATTGAGGGAAGAAGAATAGGATATCCTTGCTCATTGCCACTCAAGACCTGTTTGAGGCCATTATATGTCAAGTAGAACTGCAGAGAAGGTTCTGGCTGCAGGATTTTATTGGCTGACTCTTTTCAAAGATACACACCAGTTTGTTCTTCGATGCGATAGCTGCCAGAGAGCAGGAAATCTATCTCGGCGGGAGGAGATGCCCCAAAACCTTATACAATTCTGTGTGTTATTTGATGTTTGGGGCATTAACTTTATGCGGCTATTTCCAAAGTCTAATGGGAACCAATACATCTTAGTCACAGTTGACTACATCTCTAAATGGGTTGAAGCTCAAGCATTGCCGACTAATGATGCTAGAACTATGGTAAAGTTTTTGAAGAGGCTATTTACTCAATTTGGAACTCCATGGATTATCATTAGTGATCGAGGAACTCATTTTTGCAACTCCCAATTGGAAAAAGTGTTGAAGAGATATGGAGTACATCATCGCCTTGCCACTCCTTACCATCCTTATACTAGTGGCCAAGTGGAGGTCAAATATAGAGAGCTCAAGAGGATCTTGACAAAATCGGTAGAGCAAGGGAAGCGAGATTGGTCTGAGCGTTTGGATGATACACTCTGGGCTCATCGAATAGCATACAAGACCCCTATAGGAACCACTCCGTATAATTTGGTCTACGGAAAGTCATGGCACCTACCCGTGGAGCTTGAACACAAAGCGTATTGGGCGATCAAGGCGATGAATTTCGATTTGAGAAAAGCCGAGAACAAAGATTGATTCATCTTAACGAGCTCGATGAATGGAGGTTGAAGGCATATGAGAATGCTAGAATTTACAAAGAAAAGATTCGGAAGTGGCATGACAAGCATATCAAGTTGCCGAAGTAGTTCAAAGTGGGTGACCAAGTGTTGTTATTCAATTCACGGTTGCGACTATTCCCCAGAAAACTAAAGTCTAGATGGTTTGGCCCATACACGGTCACTCAAGTATCACCTCATGGGGCAATTGAGATTACTAATCTGGAGAAGGATACATTCAAAGTAAATGGGCATCGGCTGAAGCCATACTTTGCCGCCGAGGTTTGTAACAATGATAAGGAAGTATTCCTTCTTAAACCTCCGTATGGTAAGGCCAGATACGTCAAGCTAAGTGGCGTTAAACAAGCGCTTCTTGGGAGGTAACCCAAGCTTTTATTGTTTTTCTAAGGTTTAGTTTAGTTTTAGCATGAATAAGAGACTTAGTGTTAGTGTCTTGTTCATACATACATGTGCAGTAATTTTCTTGTGGATCGTTGATGTTTTTGTGTGCCTAAATGCTGATTGACGAAGTTTTGGGTCATTTGAGTGTGTTTTCATGGATCTCTGGTCGTATTTTTATTGTATATATAGGCTATAGGTATTATATTTGTGTTCTGAAACTTTTCTGCAGAGCCTGTAATTTTTCAAAGTCATCTAGAAAAAACACACGGCCATGTGGAACTTCCACACAGCCATGTGAACCATCTCAGAGCTCATCCCGAGCGTCACAGGGGCTGTGTCTATGCCCATGTGAACGACCCTGTGAAGGGCACACAGCCGTGTGGAATTTTCACACGGCAGTGTGAAATTCTGTAGAACTTCAACTCTCATTCCCGAGAGTCTACAGGGGCTTGAGGATGCCCTTGTGAGTGCCTATGTGTTAAGGCACATGGCCGTGTGGAATTTCCATACGACCATGTGAAACTCTGCAGAGATTTCCTTTCCATCCTGAGAAAACACAAGGGTGTGTAGCCGCCTTTGTGAAAAGGCTTGTGAAAGGCACACCCGTGTGGATTTTTCACATGGCCGTGGGGAACACTTAGAGTTTTCTCGGGAGATCCATAGAGACCACAGGGGCGTGTGATTGTCCCTGTGACCGGCCTTGTGTTTTGGCTAGGTTGGGTACACGGCCGTGGTGATGTGAGCAGAGGCCTTAAGCATTTTCCCGAGAGCACACAGGGCGTGTGACTACCCCTGTGAGTCTCCCCTGCGAAGGCACACAGGTGTGTGGAATTTCCACACGGCTGTGTGGGGGTGTTCTGAGAGTTACCAGGGAGAACACAGGGGGGTGTGATTGCCCTGTGAACTCTCTCAGTAGAGGCACACGGCCGTGTGAATGTGTAGGACTCAAAAAGACCGAAACCCTCATTTATACTTTCTTTGGCCTTTCACTTCTAAACACTTCTACGCTCAGAAGAACACTCCCCTCCACACTCCTAACTGTCTCTCCGACGATTTCACTAGTTTTAGGGGGTTTTTCGGCAGAGCTTTAATTTTTTTTTCTCTTATCATCGGTAAACTGCCCTTTTCCTTTTTGCTTCGTCAACTTGATTCTTTTAGTTTATTTGATTGATTTCCGCTAGCTTTACATGTGCATACACCTTATGAATGATTGTGGAAAGTTTCAAAGTGATTGGGAGTGATTTGTATAAGATTTTGGCCTCACGGCCGTGTCTCCGTTACGCCCCGATGATTCACACGGCCGTGTGGATTCCTGCAGAATGATGCTTTAATAATGGTTTGATCGATTCATTTAAATTTTTGCAGTAATAGCACCTAGGTCGAAGCAAGTGACAAGTAGAAGACCCCTTGAGCCCTTTATAGCGCAGATAGACTTCGCCACACCAGAGCATCGAGCAAGATATGAGAGGTTGGCGAAGCTCAAGTTCGGACAGTCTCGATACATGGACTTAAGTTGTTTAAGGACAGCTGAGTGGGGTGACGATATGGCGGACGAGGTTGAAGAACTTATAGCAGTGGGGAGTTGGCAACACCTATTGTCTATTCGAGAGCTAGCTAACCACTCACTTACTTTGGAGGTGCTACCGTCTTTTGAGTTTGATAGATCATATATGGATTTGACGAGTGCTGATACTATACAGTTTATAGCTTTTGGGCACTGTTATAGTATGTCAGTGACACAGTTCTCCATCTGCATGGGCTTATATGATGAAGCCTTTACTGAGACAAAGGAGTACAAGAGCCTTCCTATCGATTACCCTGGCAGTTTGACCCCTGAGGAAGCCTACCAAGTGTTATGCGGACAGCGGCAATACGAACCAGGGATATCAAAGGCGACTTGTCTATCACGACAAGCCTACAAGTATATTCACGCCATTCTGAGCAGATCAGTGAACGGCCGTGGTGACAGTACAAGAGTCTTGAGCAGGCAGGAGCTCTTTTATCTCCATTCGATGGTAAGGAGATAGTCGCTCCACCTTGGGCATATTCTTCCAGAGTGCATACGTCATTAGGGCCAGTACCCTCGGCTTGGGGCCATCTTTTTAGGGTCATACTTTACGAGACTTATTAGGGGGATAGGCCTCCGGGAGGCGAATAGGGGGATCGAGAAGACAGACATACCCTCCCCTCATTAGCTTGGAGATGTTGAGACAGATGGGTATGGTCAAAAAATATTATCAGTGCTATGTGATGAACAGGTCCCCATCGGAGCTAGCAGAGAGAAACGGGGCCGAGGGATCGCAACCGACTTTGCAGCTACCTCCAGTACAGCCCGAGAGTGAGGTACCATCCACAGCACAGGAACCACCACCTGTGCACATATTTTCTCCGTCTCGAGGTGGGGACAAATTAGAGTGCCTCGAGAGTGCTGTGGGGGTACTCTAGACTGAGGTAGCTGAGATTATAGCTACATAGGTTGCGCAGCACACCGAGGTTTTGGCCCAGTTCCACAGCTTTCAGCAGTTACTCGAGCGGGCCATAACTTCACCTTTTGTAGTTCAGCCTCAAGTTTGCCCTATAATATAGTCACCACCTGCTGATCCACCGGTCCCTACTGAGATAGCACTAGTACCAGAGCCGACCACACAGGACACTGACGCAGAGGCGTCTTAGTTTTCTTTTATTTGATTTCATTTTGTACTTTTATTTTCTATTTTTGACTTGTAGTCCTTAGAAAGGATTTTCCTTCTGAGTTTATTCTCTGTTGCTTTTATCTTTTTCTCGAGTTGTATTTCATTGCTTTATCTCTTTATACTCGAGTTTTATTTTGATTTTTCTTGAGATACACTGAACCCCTTGTGTATGTGTGCAGATGGTCTTGGATGTTTGGAATTTTAGGAATAGTCATAGGCACGGTCATAGGACTGTGTGTGCTCCACAACCCATTGAGACTCAACTCTCAATAAATATAGCTCCATCAAATGCAACACTTGGAGTTCAGGGGAGTATTGTTTCAATTGCCCACTCCCACATTAATTGTTTGAATTGCTATACTTTTTATTGTGCAGCCCGTGGCGGTTCACCTTAGTTGCAATGGTTGTATTCTTAGAGTTTAGGAGAATTTTTAACATTGTATCTCATCATGCTCTAGTTTTCACTTGAATTTTAGGGAATTTTTGCTCTATTATCTCATATTGCACTACTCACTCTTGAAATCTTTTGGAAACTCAAGCTTGATGTTTTTAAGGACTAGTTTATCATTGTTTTAGTGAGTTCTTAGTTTTGTTTTGAGAAATACAAAAAAAAAAAAAAAAAAAAAATGTGAACTTGTAAATATTTGTTTAGTTCTAATTTTGCATTTGGGGTGGAAAGAGCTACCTCCTATGAAGTATGTAGCTACTCTCATAAGTCAGATACAAGTTATGCCCTAATGAGAGGAAGAGCTATCTCATGGGATGCGTGAAAGCTACTACCCAGGTAAAAAGAGTTACCTCCTCGAAAGTCTGAAAGCCACCTTTGGCGGCCGCCTAGGAAAGGGCTACCTTAGAGGTTGTGTGAAGCTACTACCTCCCTACTTTTGTATATAAATAAGTTCTTCTAACAAGAGTTTGAGGAGTACTTTTTGGGTTATCTTGAGTGAGTTCGCACATACTTACACATTTTTGAGTTGTCCTTTTTTATTCAAGTTTTTAGCTAGAGCATTGATATCTTTATGCAGTGTTTTGATTTCCCCTTACTTATAGAAAGCTTCTGTTGCATACTTTTGGTGAACCTAAGGCCGAGCACTTTCAATTGTTCTTCCCAAGTACTTTAATGTTTTATTTTTGCTTGAGGACAAGCAAAAGCTTAAGTGTGGGGGAGTTTGATAAGTGCTCATGTTATAATAATACGAAGTGTTATTGTCTTACATTGAGCATTACTTTTCTCAGATTTTATCATTAATTGGTGTGCATTTGTGTTCTTTTGTGCATTGTAGGGTTTTGGAGTAAACTTAGAGGAGAAAGAGCAAAGTTTGGTTAGGTTCACCGTTGTTGGGCAGTTCTTGGACCAAGCAAGGAAGAAGGCACGAGTCTAGACTTGTGGGAGTGTGCCAACCTCCATTGGAAGGGCACAAAGACAGTCGCACTCACAAAAGTCTAACCTGTGTAGCATTGGAGAACTTCGCCAATAAGGAGAATGAAGTAATCAACATAATCTACCGTTGATTGTGTGCCCAATTCAACAGCCTCGAGGAAAAAAGATGAAATCAAGAACATTTGATGTGCGAGTACTTTAGCAGTCACTGCAGCAATTTACTGTTCATTGCGCGCCATAAAACTGAATCCAGAGAATCCACACAGGCGTGTGGAAATCCACACCGGCATGTGGAAATTTCACACGGCCGTCTAGATGCCCGATTTCAGCCGATTTTCAGCTGTGACTCAACACTATTTAAAGGACTTTTAGTGACTTTTTGAGGGATCTTTTGGCCTATCTTCTGGAGGGTTGCGGTTAGGGTTTGTAGAGGACTTTCTGGAGGATTGGAGAAAGTTCTCAGCATCAACATCGAAGCCTATTGGAAGATAGATATTAGGGGAGGTTTCATCGGCACCGATCCGACGAGGTGTGCCCTAGGAATGACGAGGGGTTTGGTGGAGAGGACGAAGCAACATCACAAGACCATCACCATGCATCACAATGGGGTTTCATCTGTGTTTATCTTTCTTGTTTATTCATACACATTGATGTATTTGTATAGCTCCATGGAGAGCTAAACCCCTTGTGGGTATTCGGACTTGTAAACCCTAGGATGACATTGTTTCTATGACTTTTATTATGCTTCCTTAATTGATGCTTTTAATTGAGTTCCAATCTTGATTGCCTGTTGCATTGATTTTCCCTTAGCCATGACACTAGGGTTGAGAATCATCTAGGTTGTCATTTGGATGTGTGACAACTCCTATAGGATTAGACTATTCGAGATTGGAGAGGGTCGAGAGGGTGAGTCGTGAGGTAGCGAAATGTCCCCTTTCCCCTTCAGTGTGATTTTCCCTACCTCCGTATTCCAAGAGTTCTTAGCGGTCGAAGTAGAGTGAAGCGCTAGGAGAAGAACTCCCTTGGGGCTTAGTTGCGCAAGCGAAAGAGTGAAGGGTTGTAGTGAATCCTAGTGCTGTGGCTTAATTGAGACTAGGGTTCTTTCACCTACACCAAAGGGTTAGGAATATATTTAGGAATATGGTTTATCACTTGGAATCCCTAGAACGTAAAGCAATCCCATGTAGTGTGAGGCTTAGGAAGATGGACTCCCCTAGGGCTTAGTTGACAGGTCAACAAGAGTTAATGGTCGTAGTTAAACCTAATGACGGGGTATAATGTTGGGGTTAGTCACGGTTGACCTTAGGTTTGGGACCGTGTGTTTTAGGATGTCCACGACTCATTACACATCAATAGGAGAGTATAATACATTGTCTTGCGCTAGAACATTAGTCCTAGGGGGAACTTGTCCGGGTACCCTATTTTACACTTGATTGTTTCTCTCTTTACTCTTTACTTGCACTCTCCCGTCTTCCATATTGCTCATTCTTTTTCTTTTAATTACTCTTGCACACACACATTGATTCTTCTCACCACTGTATTCTTGCACTAGCTAACTAGTAAATTTTTTTGTCTACAATCCCTACTATCTGTGGATTCAACTACCCTCTCACAGGAGTACTGTATTATTGCGACAACCCGTATACTTTTGGGACATCATCATGATGTAATTAAAGATAACCTATTTAGCCTTGTGTAAAAGAAAGACGGTGAGGAGGTGACATTTGTGAAGCTTTTAGTGGTCTACTTCATGACCACTATCTTCTTCCCAAGCACTTCTCTTAATGCGCTAATATCCTCGGTCAGGTACGCTGATGATCTTGCCTCACTCGACCATTATGCTTGGATCCATGGCATTCACATGTGGCTGATGACCGATCTCCCAATGATGGCATCATGTGTACAATTGCAATGCAAAGGAAACAACACTACCACATGTTATTTGAAAGGGTGCACTATCGCCCTCATCATATCGTTCTACGAGGTAATAGGCAATGTGCAGAAATAGCGCCTAGGAAGGTCACCCCGAATAATGTGTCATGGGAAAAATTGTTACATCAAGGCAACTTTAATCGGTCCTCTATTGAAGTCGCTTAAAGGGAAAGAAGTAAGTTTGTCATCTACCTATGTGCCATGTTTGAAAAATATGTGATATGAGTTATTTCCTACCTATAAGAATGGTGTTCTGTGTATAATATTGTTTTCCCATGTATAAAACCATTTTTGTATGTATAATAATCTTGTTTTGTGTATAAAACCGTTGTTGTGTGTAGAATAATGGTTTTCTATGTACCATTGGGTCTTTATGCGTATTTTCATTATTTTTTGAGCATAATAACTATTTTGTGTGTATAGTAAGGTTTTTCATACGTATAATAAAACTTACCTATATATATATGATCGGTTTTGCAATTCTTTGAACTTGTTCCAGGTAATGATGAGGAGAATAAATTGGTTGGTGTTACTAGGTGGGAGGCCTAGAAGCGATGGTCTGAAAGGTTGTCTGAAGTGGGCGACTGAAAGAAAAAGGGCTAGGCAATGTTCCCTGCCAACCAAGCATATTGAAAAAAATCAGGTCCCCTATGGATTCTTTTGGAAAATCAAGCCAAGAATTGGCAAGGAAGCAATCTTGGAAGGATTTCCCCCAGTCAACCCACCAAAAATCTCCCGTGTCAGTCACAAAGAGATGACGATGATGTGCGTAACCTGTTGTAACGCGTATTGGAGGAATTTCATGAACTACTGTGCGTTTAGACGAGCACGACGCTAAGGATGAAAGGTGATAGAGGGCCATCTCAAGGTTACCGTGGTCAGAAACAACGGATTGTTCTCCTCCTCCTTTTTCAGGTATGAGGGTAAAGTGAGTAGTGTAGTTTAGAGAGGCCAGTCTGACCAAAGTTTAGAAATGTACACTTCAGAAATGCCGCTGAGTTTCCTCATCCTAATGGCACTCGAGATGAAATACCTTCTACTCCAACCCCCCAAATAAAAAACTTATTCCTGAGGCCCCGACGCTTATACCTGCTGGAATGAGAAATACAGACACTACTCTTTCCTTGATTCATTTGTGTATGACTCAGATGCTGTTAACATGGTAAGCCCTTTTACAACGCTTGACATTCCCAGTTTTATATACTTGTTTCTGATGATGGGATATGATGCTTCAACAGGATCTCTTTGAATTGTGTGTGGAGATTAATATGGGCCACAACAAATTAGAAGATCTACCTCTACAACATGTGCGTGACTGCCCTAACAACCCTCTGGAAGCAACGACTATCCGTTTTTTTACGTGTGCTACATAGAGCAAATTTGGAATAGAGAACTGTTAGACGTATCGTAGGGGGACATCCCATATTTGAGACTATGGTACGTCTCATGAATTTTGTTGGATGAGATGTGGCAAAAAATTATATAGGCTGACGATGTCACGAATATCTCTAACATAATAGAGGACACCGCCAGGAAGAAAGATGATGACAAAGCTGGGTATGCCGTGGAGGAGGTTGAACCTGCCGTGAAGGCTGCCGAGGACGCTGAACCTTCAATGAAGCGTGTAGAGGATGTTGAACCTACCGCGGAGACTACCGATGATGCTCAACTTGTCGTGGAGCCTGCCGAGGACGTTCAACCTGCCGAGGATGATGAACCTACCCCGGAACCAATTATAGACCAAAGTAAAGATGCAGACTAAGGGGAGGATGCCAACTATTGAAAACATTTTTAGTTTGTAGATATATCCTTTAATTATTCTACTTGAGCGTAAAATCTTTTATCTCAACATGTAAATATTTCCTTAAATACATATATACAAGAAAACAAAACGGTACATAGGAAGGTCATATAGTACACATGTACACTTATAAGTATATAGGAACACAGATACTTACACATGAATAAACATAATTACACAGGAACAAACATATTTACACAAGGACATAATTAGTTACACAATCTTCGTATAAACTACACATGCATAACTAACATTAGACAACAACACACTTTATTACATAGGAACCACATATACTACAGATGTACAGCTACAATTACATAATAAGAAACATAATTACACATGAAACATATATAGTACACATGTACACCTACATGTACACAATACAAAATTTCAAAATAGGTAAAACAACTACATAAAGGATTTTTGATTATTAGTCC
Organism: Dioscorea alata; assembly: GCA_020875875.1. Classification (NCBI taxonomy): domain Eukaryota; kingdom Viridiplantae; phylum Streptophyta; class Magnoliopsida; order Dioscoreales; family Dioscoreaceae; genus Dioscorea; species Dioscorea alata. Next base: position 6,766,689 of record CM037011.1, read on the forward strand.
GCAATGACTGCATTACATGATCGATGATTATGTCCACTTTGTTGGCACCTATTATAGTGTAAATCACGCACATCAAAGGCCTGTGACTTGATCCTCTTCCTTCTCTGATGATAGGGTCATTTCTTTGCTATCGGTGGCCACATTCTGAGTTCACAAGTATCATGGGAAGACTTGTCACTTTTAGAGATCGGGTATATTAGTTTGGCATATGCATGACAATACCATTCCACTGTAACTATTCATCTACATAGCAATGTACATTTGGGCCTGTTTGCATAATCACGGCAAATGCAAGCTTGTACGGGAGTCATGTACTTTCCATCTCTTACAAGAGCACTTCCACACCCATAGGTTGACCACACTATTGTGATCATCAGCCACTTCGTAAGTGTTACCACTGGATTGGCCCACCTGCAAAAAAACGACTGTCTTCGACAATTTGTTCAACTTTCTTGCGTATCTCATGGCAAAAGTATGTATCCCACCTGGCTGACACTTCACGCTGCTCACCTAGCATGTTAAATATTTAAATCTGCGAGTTAATATGCAAGAAGCCAAATAAATGTGGATAATTTATAAAACAAGCAATGTTACACACTAACGTAGGGTAGTACACACGAACCTATCAAAATACATAACAATGTACTATTTTACACATTAATGATAGGTACTACACAAATAGTAATAATATTACACAAACATAGTATTGTACACGCAAACCTATAATAATACATAGCAATATACTATGTTTTACATTAATGTTAAGTGCTACACAAGTATGAATAGTATTACACATTTACATTGATATGTACACATGTATGTCTAGTAGTACATTGGAAGAAACGGGTTTATACACAATCGTAAGTGTTTACACAGAAACATTTATTAATACACAGAAAAACTCAACTGTAGATTTAAGCTAACCTTATAGAATCAACCATGATCGTTATCGGCAGACGTTGTGCCTTTTTAATCCAGTCATTAAAAGGCTCCACTACATTCGAGTACATCTTGCACCACTGCATACCCCTGAACAAATAGTAAGACCAATAATCAATGTCGGACTTGTGTAACAACCAAGCGTGTGCATCGGCTGAAGTAGACGCAAGTTCACTAACTACATTGTCAAACTCTTTAAATGTGTATGCGTACACAATTTTGATGATTATTACCCAACATTGTTCTTTCAATGCTTTCTTGAGTCTGCTATTGGTTTTCATGAAGTTGGCCAACAAGTGGCACAGACAATAACCATGTGGCGATGAGGGGAAGAGTCTTGGAACCACATTCACAAGATCCTTGGACTGATTTGAGATGAAAGTAATAACTTCATCATAGTTGTCTTGACTGTATAAAGCCTCCCTGAGAATAGCAAGAAACCAAGTCCAATTCTCATCTATTTCATTGTTAGTGACAGCAAATGCTACATGGAAGATACCCTCATTGTCATCTTTGCTGGTTGCACCTAATAGAATCCCACTGTACTTGTCAAGCAAATGAGTTCCATCAAGAAAAAGTAATAGCATGCACCCCTACTTGAACCCCAAAAAACAAGCCTAAATTAGAAAAAACGAGTTTAAATTGCTCACCGTCGTTCTCAATGATGACAGCGCTACCAGGATTCGTCTCTACAACTTCGTTCGCATACTAGAGAAGCAAATCATAGCTACTAACCTCATTACCATGAATGGTGGCCCTGGTAACCTCCTTCCCCATCCAAGCGCACTTATCTGGTAGGCAAACACCATGGTCTTGTAATATAACTTTCTGTATGCCAACAGTTCTATACAATGGGTGCTCCTTGAGTTTCTGTATTGCACGGTGAGAGACCCATTTTTTACTTGCTTTAGGGTGCGCTATTGTACCAATGCCTCCATTGCAAATGTGCATTGCTTGCATTATCTTCACCTGGAAGATATCTATGTTTCCTTCCTTGGACGCATGCAAGCGTTATTGGCTATCCAGAGTAGCGCACTTGATGGTTACCCAAAGTTTATCATTTTATATAAACATAAAGTCAAATTTTGTCTTATGGCCTTGCTAATGTAGGTAATCTTTGAACTGGTCTCCATTGTTAAAGCATTGACCTATTTTTAAAGTCAATCCATCAAATGTTTGTGAAGACTGAGCAATACTGAGCACCCCCAAGGGAGGATGTTGGGACAGAAAAGTGTCAACATCGGTATTCATGCTTGCTGAGAAGGAGTCTAATAAGTGCTCGTGTTATAATAATGCGAAGTGTTATTATCTTACAATGAGCAATACTTTCATAAGATTTTATCACTAAATAGTGTGCATTTGTGTGCTTTTGTGCATTGTAGGGTTGTGAAGCTAATTTAGAGAAAAGGAGCAAAGTTAGATCATGTTCGCCGTTGTTGGGGAGTTTCCGGACCGAGCAAGGAACAAGGCACGAGCGTAGACTTATGAGTGTGTGCCAACCTCCTTTGGAGGGGCACAAAGGCAGTCACATTCACAATAAGTCTAACTTGTGTAGCATAGGAGAACTTTACCAATAAGGAGAATTGAAGCAATCAGCATAATCTAACATTGATTGTGTGCCCAATTCAACAGGCTCGATGAAGAACGATGAATTCGGGAGCGTTTCGGCAAAGTACTGTAGCAAGTTACTGCAGTAAAAGACTGTAGCAAGATACTCTTCACTGTCTGTCGAAATTCAGCAAAACAGAGACTTCACACAGGCGTGTGGAAATTCCACACGGCCGTGTGAAATCCCGATTCAGCGAATTTGAAGCCACGACTCAACATTATAAAAGCCCGTTTTGGAGACATTTTCTGGATCTGTTTGCCAATCATTTTTCCTGGTTTCTGGAGGGTTGCGGCTAGGGTTTCGGAGAGGACTTTGTGAAGGTTTGGAGCGCATCATCGGCATTGTCATCGACGTCCGCCGGCTGCACAAACTACAACCACACTATACGCAAGGGGGTTTTCATCTATGCTTTTGATTTGTATCTCTTTTCATAGTTTGATGGATTTGTATAGTTCAATGAGGAGCTAAACCCCTTGTGGGTATTCGGACTTGTAAACCCTAGGATGATTATGTTTCTATGACATTGTTATTATGCTTTTCCGTTATTGATGAATAAAAATCGAGTTTCAATCTTAATTGCATGTTGTATTGTTTTCCCTTAGCCGTGACACTAGGGTTGAGAACAATCTAGGTTATCCTTTTGAGGTGTGACAACTCCTATAGGGTTAGACTACTTGAGATTGAAGAGGGTCGAGAGGATGAGTCGTGAGGTAGCGAAACGTCCCTTTCCCCCTCGGTTTGATTTTCCTTACCTTCATGTTCCATGAGTTCTTAGTGGTCGAAATAGAGTGAAGTGCTAGGAGATGAACTCCACTGGGGCTTAGTTGTGTGAGCAACAGAGTGAAGGGTTGAAGTGAATCCGAGTGCTGGGGCTTAATTGAGACTAGGGTTCTTTCACCTCGACTAAAGTGTTAAAGCTACACATAGGAACAAGGTTAATCATTAGGAATCCATAGAGCTTAAAGTAATCCCACGTAGTGTGAGGCTTAGAAAGACGGACTCCGCTAGGTCTTAGTTGACAGGTCAACAAGAGTCAAGGGTCATAGTGAAACCTAATGCTGGTGCATAGTGTTGGGGTTAGTCCCGGTTGACCTTAGGTTTGGAACCGTGTGTTCATGGATATCCTGGACTCATTAATCATCAATAGGAAAGTATAATAGCATTGTCTTGTACTAGAAGCATACATCCTAGGGGTAGCTTGTCTGGGTACCCTATTTCATTTGTTGATTGTCCTTCTCTTATTGTTCTTGCTTGCACTCTCCTACTTTCCATATTTCTCTTTATTTTCTTCTTGCTTTCGATTACTTTTGCACACACACAATTAACTTGCTCTCGTTTTCCGTATTTCACATTAGTTAAATAGCAATTGTTAGTATTTTTGATGCCTACTCCCTTTGGATTCGACTAACCTCTCACCAGGGTACTATTATTACTTTGACAAACCTGTGAACTTGCAGTACACACATGTAAGGGGTGTGTCAAGTTTTTGGCGCCGTTGCTGGGGAGTAGGTGTATTTTTGATACTTGCGTTTTGCTATTTAAGCTATTTACTTCGTTTTCTATTTCACACTTTCTTTTCCTATTATCGTTCTTATTTGTTTTCTTTTCTTTGTTTTTGGCTCAGGTTATGAGCCACGGGAACCCTTCGATTCTTGTCGAAGGAGACCCGGACATTGGTACAAGAACACATCGAAAAAGGAAGGGACCTGTATAAGAACAGTCTAATCAAGCTGAAATAGAAACAGAAGGGTCAGAAGCAATGGCAGAGCAAAATGAACAGCAGAGGACATTGTCCGATTTTGTTAGACCCGCAGTTATGGGGACCCAAGCAAGCATTTTGAGGACCCCGATTACAGCAATGAATTTTGAGTTGAAGCCATCGTTCATTCAGGTGTTGCAACAGTCCGCACAATTTAATGGGTTGGCCGATGAAGATCCCAACAACCATATAGAGAACTTGAAGTGTGCAACATGTTGAAGATTAATGGAGTAACGGATGACGCGATTCATTTGAGAGCCTTCCCATTTTCATTGAAGGGAAAAGCAAGACATTGGCTTTATTCATTACCGAGAGCATCTATCACTACTTGAGAGGAGATGGCCGAGGCATTCTTGGCTAGGTACTTTCCTCTGGGAAAATCAGCGAGGCTTCGGAATGAGATATCATCCTTCATGCAAATGGAATTGGAGTCTCTATTCGAGACATGGGACAGGTTTAAGGAGCTCCTTCGAAAATGCCCGCAACATGGATTCCCCGAGTGGATGATCATTCATACTTTCTATAATGGGTTGAATTCGAGCACCAAGCAACTCTTAGATGCAGCGGCAGGAGGAACTCTAGGAAGCAAGACTCCCGGTGAAGCCCGCCACCTTATAGAAGAGATGGCTATGAATAGCTATCAATGGAATACAAGGGACCGAAAGAAGGTGGCCAGAATTCATGAAGTTGACGCAGTTACATCATTGGCGGCACAGGTGCTATCATTGAGTAAGAAGCTAGATGCTTTAGCTTTACCAAGAGTGTGGCCATTACTACTTGTAACCGTTGTGGTGGAGGTCACGCTTCGAGCGATTGCACTATTGCTATTGGGGGCACTAGTGCGGTGGAACAGGTCAATTTTGTTGGTAATGCATATAGAGGACAAGGCCAAGGCAACCTGTACAGTGGAACCTACAATCCGGATTGGAAGAACTACCCAAACTTTTCATGGAGCAATCAAGGGCAGTCAGAACAAAAGAACAATGCACCACCGGGATTTTAAAGTCAACAAGCACTGATCTTAGAAAGCCGAGTGACCGGGCTAGAGGGAAAGATGACCGATCTAGAGAGAGCCCTCACATGGTTTGTTTCTTCGTCAGATGCTAGATTTCAGTTGGTGGAGGCTACACTTCGCAACCACACCGTCTCCTTACACAATTTAGAGAATCAAGTGGGGCAGATTGCGAAGACATTGGCCGAGAGACCCCAAGGTAGTTTGCCTAGTAATACGGAGACCAATCCGAGGGAGCAATTGAAGGCAATTACCTTGAGGAGTGGAAAAAAGGTCGAGAGAAATCTCCCTCTAGAGAAGACAAAGGAAGCACCTCAGGTCGTGGAGGTAGAGGAAGAAGCATCAAAGGAAAAAAAAGGCGGCACCTTCGCCCTACAAGCCGAGGATTCTTATCCTTCACAATTGAAGAATGACCAAGAAAATGAGCAATACAAGAAATTTCTGGGTATCTTCAAGCAGTTGCATATCAACATACCATTTGTGGAGGCATTGGCCCAAATGCCCAAGTTTGTGAAGTTGTTGAAGAACCTCTTGACCAACAAGAGGAAATTGGAAGAGAGTGCAGCTGTAGTTCTTGATGCCAATTGTTCGGCCGTATTGCAAAAGAACATGCCGAGTAAGAGAAAAGATCCCGGAAGTTTTATTATACCTTGCAACATTGGCGACTTGGGTGAAGAAATGGCTTTGGCCGACTCGGGGGAAAGTATCAATGTCATGCCCTATACCTTCTTCCAAAAGCTAGGCATGGGCAAGCCTAGACCGACTTGGATGACACTTCAGCTTGTGGATCGATCGGTGAGGCATCCGAGGGGAATTGTGGAAGATGTGTTGGTGAAAGTGGATAAATATATATTTCTTGTCGACTTTGTGGTGTTAGACATTGATGCGGATGTAGAGATGTTGTTGATCCTTGGAAGGCCTTTGTTGCGCACTTCTAAGGCTCTTATTGACATGGACGGTGGGGAGTTCACATTGCCAGTTGGAGATGACAAGCTTACATACCGCCTCGCCGAAGCCATGAGACACTTTCTTGATTTTGATGATACTTTGTATTTTCTTGACACCACTGATGAACTTATTGATGAATATGTACAGGAAATGATGAACCCAGACCCGTATGAAGGGTGGCCGGACCATGATGTGGAGATCGAAGAAAAAGTACTATCACTTGGTCTAGTAATAAGTGCTCGTGTTATAGTAATGCGAAGTGTTATTATCTTGCAATGAGCATTGATTTAATCAGATTTTATCACTAAAAAGTGTGCATTTGTTTACTTTTATGCATTGTAGGGTTGTAAAGGTAAATTGGAGAAAAGGAACGAAGTTATATCGTGTTCGTCGTTGTTGGGGAGATTTTCGGACTAAGTAAGGAACAAGGCATGAGCATAGACTTGTGAGTGTGTGCCAACCTCCTTTGGAGAGGCACAAAGGCAGTCACATTCACAATAAGTCTAGCTCGTGCTAACAAGGAGAACTTCACCAATTAGGAGATTTGAAGCAATCGACAAGATCTACCGTTGATTGTGTGCCCAATTCAACGACCTCAATGAAGAAAGACGAATTCGGGAGCGTTTCGGTACGAGTATTGTAGCAGCACTGCAGCAAGTCAGTGTAGCAAAATAATGTAGCAAGTTACTGTTCACTGTCTGCCGAATATCAGCAAAACAGCAACTTCACACGGGCGTGTGGAAATTCCACACGGCCATGTGAAATCCCGATTTTTGCAATTTAAAGCCGCGACTCAATGTTATAAAAGCCCGTTTTGGAGACTGTTTTTGGATCTTTTTGGCTCTTCTTTGCCCTAACTTCTAGGGAGGAGCGGCTAGGGTTTGGAGAGGACTTCGTGGAGGTTTGGAGCGCGTCATCGGCGTCGACATCAACGTCTGATGGCCGACAAGACCACGGCCACATCGCACACAAGGGGGTTTGGAGCGCGTCATCGGCGTCGACATCAACGTCCCTTTTCCCCTCCGATGTGATTCTCCCTAGCTCCATGTTCCATGATTTATTCGCGGTCGAGATAGAGTTAGGTGATAGGAGATAAACTCCCCTGAGGCTTCGTTGTGCGAGCAACAAAGTGAAGGGTTGACATGAATCTTTGTGCCAGGACTTAATTTTGACTAGGGTTTTTTCACCTGGACCAAAGGGTTAGAACTACACATAGGAACAGGGTTAATCACTAGGAATCCCTAGAACCTAAAGCAATTCCACACAGTGTGAGGCTTAGGTAGATAGACTCCCCTAGGGCTTAGTTGACAGGTCAACGAGAGTCAAGGGTCGAAGTGAAACCTAATGACCAGAACATAGTGTTGGGGTTAGTCACGGTTGACCTTAGGTTTGGGACCGTGTGTTTAAGGATCTCCTCGATTTAATTAACATCAATAGGATAGTATAATAGCATTGTCTTGCACTAGAAGCATAAGTCCTAGGAGTAGCTTGTCCGGGTACCTATCTTCTCTCATTGCTTGTCCTACTTTTTTACTCCTACTTGCACTCTCTCACCTTCCACAATTCTATTGTAATTCTGGTTTTTATTAGTTTCTTTCGCACTCACTTATCGATTTCTTTCCATACATCGCATTAGCTACATAGTGAATTCTTGTTTCACCCTTGTGTGGTAACAAAATCGCTAACTCCCCCTCTAGACTACATAAACTATGTCATGCATGTTTCCAAGTGGTAGGAAAGAGGGCACTATTCATTCATGACCCCCCATGAGCTTAAACGGGTATGTCAAGCTAAGTGACGTTAAACAAGAGCTTCTTGGGAGGCAACCTAAGGTTTTACAGCTTTTCTAGAAGTTAGTTTTGTTCTAGTATGAATAAGAGTCCTAGTTTTGGTGTCTTGATTTTTAAATGCATGTGCTGTGATTTTTTGTGTGGATCGTTGATGTTTCTGTGTGCCTAAATATTGATTGACGAAGTTTGAGTCAGTTGAGCATGTTTTCTATAGTCTCTAGTCGTGTTTTGATTGTTTACACAGGCTCTAAGTATTGTATTTGTGTTTCTGAATTTTTCTGCAGAGTCTGTGAATTTTCTAAGTAACCAGAGAAAACACACGGCCGTGTGGAATTTTCACACTGGCGTGTGTTATCAATTAGGGCTCAACAAGAGAGTACACAGGGGCGTGACCTTGCCCTTGTGAAAAACCTCAGAAGAGGCACACGGTTGTGTGGAATTTCCACACGGCCGTGTGAAATCTTGCAAAACTTAAACTCTCGATCCAGAGAGTCCACAGGGGTGTGTTAAGGCACACGGGCGTGTGAAATTTTCACACGGCCGTGTGGAATTCTGCAGAGAGTTACCTTCTTTCCCGAGAAAACACAGGAGCGTGTGGAAAAGCACTGTAGCAAAAGTGAGACTTCACAAGGGCGTGTGGAAATTCCACACGGCCGTGTGAAATCTTGATTCAGCCGATTTTAAGCCGCGACTCAACATTATAAAAGCCCGTTTTGGAGACTTTTTCTGGATTATTCTACCAATCTTTTTCCTTGGTTTCTGGAGGGTTGTGTCTAGGGTTTCGGAGAGGACTTTGTGGAGGTTTGGAGTGTGTTATCGGCATCGTCAACGACATCCGGCGGCTGCACAAGACCACGACCACACTATACGCTAGGGGGTTTTCATCTATGCTTTTGATTTGTATCTCTTTTTCATAGTTTGATGGCTTTGTATAGCTCAATGAGGAGCTAAACCCTTTGTGGGTATTCAGACTTGTAAACCCTAGGATGATTATGTTTCTATAACATTGTTATTATGCTTTTCTGTTATTGATGAATAAAAATCGAGTTTCAATCTTAATTGCATGTTGTATTTTTTCCCTTAGCCGTGACACTAGGGTTGAGAACAATCTAGGTTATCCTTTGGAGGTGTGACAACTCTTATAGGGTTAGACTACTTCATATTGAAGAGGATCGAGAGGGTGAGTCATGAGGTAGCGAAACGTCCCTTTCCCCTCCGGTTTGATTTTTCCTACCTTTATGTTCCACGAGTTCTTAGCGGTCGAAATAGAGCGAAGTGCTAGGAGATGAACTCCTCTGGGGTTTAGTTGCGTGAGCAACAGAGTGGAGGGTTGAAGTGAATCCTAGTGCTGGGGTTTAATTGAGACTAGGGTTCTTTCACCTGGACCAAAGGGTTAGAGCTATACATAGGAACAGGGTTAATCATTAGGAATCCGTAGAGCTTAAAGCAATCCCACGTAGTGTGAGGCTTAGGAAGATGGACACCGCTAGGGCTTAGTTGACAGGTCAACAAGAGTCAAGGGTCGTAGTGAAACCTAATGCCTGGGCATAGTGTTGGGGTTAGTCACGGTTGACCTTAGGTTTGGGACCGTGTGTTCAAAGATATCCTCGACTCATTAATCATCAATAGGAAAGTATAATAGCATTGTCTTGTACTAGAAGCATACATCATAGGGGTAGCTTTTCCGGGTACCCTATTTCATTCATTGATTGTCCTTCTCTTCTTGTTCTTGCTTGCACTCTCCTACTTTCCATATTTCTCTTTATTTTCTTCTTGCTTTTGATTACTTTTGCACACACACAATTGACTTGCTCTCGTTTTCCGTATTTTGCATTAGTTAAATAGCAATTGCTAGTATCTTTAATCCCTACTCCCTGTGGATTCGACTGCCCTCTCACTAGGGTATTATTATTACTTCAACAAACCCGTGCACTTGCGGTACACACATGCAAGGGATGTGTCAGAGTCCATGTGTGACAATGCACAACACAGACAATATCACTAACAATGTTTATTACACACAAAACTTAAGAACTACAAGGAAACACATAATATTACACAAACACATAATATTACATAGAAGGTGCTAATAATACATATAAAAAATTGGTATTACATAGGAATTTAATTTAATACACATTAAAGCGTTTAAATACATAGTAACACACAAATTAAAGGTAATCGACATTAGTTATAATTAGTGTATTATGATGGAATCAATGTGCCCGACATGGCATCTGCTAAGCCAGTTACATCCTCGATAGTGATGTCGATGACAGTCTTATTAAGAGTATGGTGTATATGACACATGCGTTGAAAGTCTGCATCCGACTTAATTAGGCAAAGCGTTTTGTATGAGTCAGGTGCCCACCACTTACATATGTCACCCATGACTGTTTCCCATAAGGTCAATACGGTGAATTGAAGCAGATGTCCTTCTCCTTTGTATCACATCATGGCACAAAAGGTTTCCATTGATTATGAACACCTGCATGGAATTTGAAAAAGCTCCAAAGGTTATTAGCTATTACTGCAAACTTACTATAAAAGATGAGATGATGATGAACCTAAGAAAGCTTTTTCCAGGACCTTTAGAAGATGGAGAATAATGAAGATAATGAAGAATCAAAGGAGGACAAAAAAATAGGAAGCTTCAGTAACAAGATGAAGAAGAACAAGATAAAGAAGAAGAAGAAGAAGAACGAGGGAAAAAAAATGAAAAAGCTTCTAACAATTGAAGCTTGCTTGGGATTTGACCTTACCTTTCTTCAAAAGTATATGTGACATAGAGGGAAAAATCCTTCCAACTCTTTGTTTTTGAGACAAGGGTATTCTTGACCATTCACACTAACTTAACTGATGATTTTGACAGCAAGGATTGAAAAGAAATGGTCAGAATAAAGGAGGGACTAAATGGAATACTGGAAAGTCAGAGGGACTAAACAAGAAGAATGAAACTATCCAGGGACTAAAAATTAATTTCCCTTAATTAAATCCTAACTAGTTAAATCACTTGTGCATGCACAATTAGATATAATCATCATATGATGCCCTCAAAAAGCGATAAGGAAAATACTACAAACATCACCTAATCCTAATATCTTCGAATACCGTTGCTCTTCCACAGTATTAAAATGATGATATATTGCATTTAACAAGAGTTGTATCCTTCTTTTCATCATCACAAGTGAAGAACCCAATTTTTCAATTTTATCCGGATAACAAGAGAAACCATCAAGATACAAGAATATTTTCAATTAAAAAGCAATGCTCAAATAACTAGTACTTTCAACACTAAATTCTAACAAGTCTGCTTTAGCAAACTTAACAATAAATTAATAATCAAATAAATAACAAGCGAATAAATAACTATTTCCAATCAAAAAGTAATGGTTACAAAACCCAATACTTTCTATACCATACCTTTCTTGAAGCAACTTAAAAGAGAAACAATACTTGATGAATTTCATATAGATATTTTGTATACTCCTTTTATGAATTTAACTTGTCTTTTTGCCTTCATTTATTGTGTTTTGATGCTACTTTGGATATTTGTATTTAAATGTGCAGGTGAACAAGTCTTAGGGCGAATGAATAAGATTTGGCACAAATTCGGTGTGAAACGAGCACAAATGGACTTTACCAGGAGAAGCACGGTTTCAACACGCCTGTGCTTAGCCTGAGCAAATCTTAGGACTTAGTAAATTCACTTGAAAAAGAGAAGCACATGCACCATTCTTAGAACATGTCTGCGTAGACCGAAGCACGGGAGTGCTTAGGGCGTGCTCCAGATTGTGTAATTCACAGGTTGGTTGACTTTTATATCTATAAAAATTCCCAAAATTTACCCTAAATTGTACAAGAATAAACACGGCCTAAGCACAACTATGCTTGTATCGAAAAACACTTTTTTAAGCCGAAAGTTAGGGGTTCAAGGGGACTTATTTTGCTGGGGTTTAAAAGAGGTTCCTAAATGATCTTGAGGAGCACTTCAAAGGGGAAGAGATTTGAAAGGCAAGAACACCGAGTGGAGCCGAGCTAAGTCAGTGAGAACTTTTTCGGAGCATATTCGGAGAGGATAGGGAGGCAAAAAAGAGTCTTTATGGATTCTTATTTGTTTTCCTTAACTTTTCTATGTTGTGTGAAACCATGAAGGGCTAAACCATTCTCCGGTGACCCGGATTATGAACCATGAGATGATTTGTATTTGATTTGTCTAATTACATTGGCTATGGAGTTTTCTTGGATTCCTTCTATGTTTTATCTTGGATTGTAATTTCATTATTCATGATTGCCATAGTTGCATCTTTGCTTTGCTTGATAATGATTGAGAAATACATCTTGTTAGAGCACAAATAGATGAAAGGGATCGAGTGTGTGCCTAGAGATAAGGCGGATGGTGTCCAACTTTCCGATTTAGGGTTATTCCTTAGGTTCAAGAAAATGTACCTGATAGCTAGTGTAGAGTCAATACGAGTTCCTTAAGGGGAATAGTCCGGGGCACTACTCTATCTTAGTAACTCTTGTCCAATTCCTTCCCGACCTCTTTTTATCCTTTTAGATTCCAAGTTCAATTTCTTTAGTTTGCCCAACCTTTCGATCTAGTTAGATATTAGAAGAATAATTAGTACTAAAAGCTTTCAGGTCCCTATGGATTCAACTACCCGACCTAATTGGGTACATTTTACTACTTGTATGACCCATGCACTTGCGAATATCAATGGGTTGCTGACACGACCAATTGCATGTATCAGGCAAGTGCACGGGCTTGTCGAAGTAATAAAATTACTCTGGTGAGTGGGTAGTCGAATCCACAGGGAATAGGGATTTAAAACACAAGATCTCGCTATTTAGTTGTGCGGTGTATGAAAAGTGATAATAAAATTGATGAGTGATTTATGGAAGCAATTAGAATAAAAGGAACAAGAAATTTAAATAGAGAGATGGAAGGCAAGAAAGTGCAAGTAGAAGTGGATTAGAGAAAGACTAGCAATGGATGAAATAGGGTATCCGGACAAGCTACCTCTAGGACTTATGCTTCTAGTGCAAGACTATGCTATTATACCTTCCTATTGATGTTAATTGAGTCGAGGATATCCTTAAACTCACGGTCCCAAACCTAAGGTCAACCGTGACTAACCCCAACACTATGTCCCGGCATTAGGATTCACGTCAACCCTTCACTCTGTAGCTCACGCAACTAAGCCCCAGGGGAGTATTTCTACCTAAGCCTAACACTACGTGGGATTGCTTTAAGCTCTAGGGATTCCTAGTGATAAAACCTGTTCCTATGTGTAGTTCTAACCCTTTGGTCCAAGTGGAAGAACCCAAGTCTAGATTAAGCCCTAGTGCTTAGGATTCACGTCAACCCTTCACTCAGTTGCTTGCGCAACTAAGCCCCAGGGGAGTTTATCTACCTAACACTTTGCTCTATTTTGACTGCTAAGAAATCAAGGAAAACGGAGGTAGGGAGAAATCACACCGGAGAGGAAAGGGTACGCTTCGCTACCTAACGACTCACCCTCTCAACCCTCTTCAATCTTAAGTAGTCTAATCCTATAGGAGTTGTCACACCTCCAAAGGATAACCTAGATTGTTTTCAACCCTAGTGTCACGGCTAAGAGAAAACAATTGCAAAAGATAATTAAAACTGAAACTCAAATTTATTCATCAATAATGGAAAAGCATAATAGCAATGTCATAGAAACAAAATAATCCTAGGGTTTACAAGTCCGAATACCCACGAGGGGTTTAGCTCCTCATGGAGCTATACATGTTCATCAAAATATGAAAGAAAGCACAAAGTAAAGGCATTGATGAAAACCCCCTTGCGTATGCTGTGGCCGTGGTCTTGTGCGGCCGTCGAACGTCGATGATGATGCCGATGACGCGCTCTAATCCTCCAAGAAGTCCTCTCCAAAATCCTAGCTGCACTCTCCAGACGTTGGGGAGAAAGTTAGGTCAAAGATCCCTCAAAAAGTCTCCAAATCGGGCTTTTATAATGTTGAGTGCGGCTTTAATTTCCACACGCCCGTGTGAAGTTTCTGGCTTGCTGAAAAATTAATTCACATGGCCGTGTGGAATTTTCACACGCCCGTGTGAACTCTCTGGAATCCTGATTTTCGGCAGAAAAGAAACAGTAGCTTGCTACAGTACAAAAGCTACATTGCTACTACAGTACTCATCTAAACGCTCCCAAATCCGTTGTTCTTCATCGAGGCCATTGAGTTGAGCACACAATCAATGGTAGATCATGCCGATTGCTTCAAGTCTCCTTCTTGGTAAAGTTCTCCTGAACTACACGAGTTAGAATTGTTGTGAATGTGACTGCCTTTGTGTCCCTCCAAAGAAGGTTGGCACACACTCACAAGTCTAGACTCGTGCCTTGTTCCTTGCTTGGTCCGAAAACTTCCCAACAATGGCGAACGCGATCTAACTTCGTTCTTCTTTTCTAAATTTGCTCCATAAACCTACAATGCATAGGAATACACAAATGCACACTATTTAGTGATAAAATCTGATAAAAGATATGTTCATTGTAAGATAATAACGATTCGCGTTATTATAACACAAGCACTTATCAAACTTCTCCACACTTAAGCTTTTTCTTGTCCTCAAGCAAAAATAAAACGTGAATGTGCTTGGGAATAACAATTTAAAGTGCTCGGCCTTAGGTTCACCAAAAGTATGCAAAGGAAGCATTCTAGAAGTAAAGAGAAATCAAAAGATCGCATAAGGATATCATTGCTCTAGCTAAAGACATGAATCAAAAGGGTCAATCAACTCAAAAATGTGTAAGTGTGTGTGAACTCACTCAAGACAACCCAACGAGTACTCCTCAAACTTTTGTTAATAACGACTTATTTATATACGAAAAGCAAGAAAGGAAGTAGTAGCTTCACACAACCTCGAAGGTAGCCCTTTCCTAGGCAGCCACCAAAGGTGGCTTTCACTCTTTCGAGGAGGTAGCTCTTTCTATCGGGGTAGTAGCTTTCACGCATCCCATGAGATAACTCTTTCTCTCATTAGGACATAACTTGTATCCGACTTATGAGAGTTGCTACATACTTCATGGGTGGTAGCTCTTTTCACACCAAATGCATACATAAAACAACGCAACTATTCACAAACTCATATATATATATATATATATATATATATATATATATATATATATATATATATATATATATATATATTTTCTTATATATGCATTTTCCAAAGTAAAACTAAGAACGACGATAAACTTGTCCGTAAAAACTTCAAGATCGAGTTTCCAAAAGATTCCAAGAGTAAGTTGTGCAATATAAGATAATCGAGCCAATATTCCCTAAAAATTCAAGTAAAAACTAGAGCATGATAGAATACAATGTTAAAAATTCTCCTAAACTCTAAGAATACAAACGTTGCAACTAAGGTGAACCGCCATAGGCTACATGAGCATGAGCAATTGAACGCACAAGTAAAGGTGTGTGCAATGTGAATCCCCCCCACACTTAAGATGTACATTGTCCCTAATGTACGCATGCAAGCACAACAAATAAGTAAAACAATTCACACAATTTATGTAGGGGTAAACAATTGACACGACCTTTTGCGTGCGTACCGCAAGTGCACGGCCTTGTCGAAGTAATAAAAGTTACCCCGGTGAGTGGGTAGTCGAATCCACAGGGAATAGGGATTTAAAATACGAGAAGTTGCTATTGAGTCGTGTGATGTACGAAAAGAAACAATGATCGGAGTGATGATTGAATTTATGGGAACTAGAGTAGATGCAAAGCAAATAAATCGAAAGATGAAAGAGAGAAAAGTGCAAGCAACGAGTAAAAAGAGAGAGACTAGTAATAAGTGAAAATAGGGTATCCGGACAAGTTACCTCTAGGACTTATGCTTCTAGTGCAAGACTATGCTATTATACCTTCCTATTGATGTTAATTGAGTCGAGGAAAATCCTGAAACACACGGTCCCAAATCTAAGGTCAACCGTGGCTAACCTCAACACTATGTCCCGGCAATAGGATTCACGTCAACCCTTCACTCTGTTGATTGCTCAACTAAGCCCCAGGGGAGTATTTCTACCTAAGCCTAACACTACGTGGGATTGCTTTAAGCTTTAGGGACTCCTAGTGATAAAACCTGTTCCTATGTGTGATAGTTCTAACCCTTTGGTCCAGGAGGAAGAACCATTGTCTAAATTAAGCCCCAGTGCATAGGATTCACGTCACCCCAAAACCTTGGGGGAGTTTGTCTACCTAGCACTTCACTCTATTTCGACCTCTAATGACTCAAGGAATCGGAGGTAGGGAGAAATCATAACGGAAGGGAAAGGGGTACGGTGCTACCTCACAACTCTCCCTCTCAACCCTCTTCAATTTTAAGTAGTCTAATCCTATAGGAGTTGTCACACCTCCAAAGGATAACCTAGATTGTTCTCAATCCTTAGTGTCACGGCTAAGAGAAAACAATAGCACAAGAAATCTAAAATTGAAACTCGAATTTATTCATCAATTAATGGAAAAGCATAATAACAATGTCAAAGAAACATAATTATCCTAGAGTTTTACAAGTCCGAATACCCACGAGGGGTTTAGCTCCTCATGGAGCTATACATGTTCATCAATTTATGAAAGAAAGAACAAACTAAAGACATCAATGAAAACCCCCTCGCGTATGGTGTGGCCGTGGTCTTGTGCGGCCGTCGAACGTCGGTGACGATGCCGATGACACGCTCCAATCCTCCACAAAGTCCTCTCCGAAACCCTAGCCGCCCTCTCCAGAAGTTGGGGAGAAAGATAGGTCAAAAGATTCTTCAAAAAGTCTCCAAATCGGCTTTAAATAGGCTGAGTTCGGCTTTAAATTTGAAGTTATCGGGAATTCACACGGCCGTGTGGAATTTCCACACGCCCGTGTGAAGTTTCTGTCTTTCCTGAAAATTACTTCACACGGCCGTGTGTTAATTCCACACGCCCGTGTGAAGTTTCTGGCTTGCTGGAAAATCAATCCACACGGCCGTGTGTTAATTCCACACGCCCGTGTGACGTCTCTGGTTTGCTGGAAAATTAGTTCACACGGCCGTGTGTTAATTCCACACGCCCGTGTGAATTCTCTGGAACCTTGACTCTTCGGCAGAAGTGCACAGTAACTTACTACAGTGATTCGCTACAGTAACAAGCTACATTGTTGCTACAGTAACTCTCCGAAATGCTCCCGAATATGTTGTTTCTTCATCGAGGCCATTGAATTGAGCACACAATCAATGGTAGATCGTGCCTATTGCTTCGAGTCTCCTTCTTGGTGAAGTTTTCCTAAGCTACACGAGTTAGACTTGTTGTGAATGTGACTGCTTTTGTGCCCCTCTAAAGGAGGTTGGCACACACTCACAAGTCTAACCTCGTGCCTTGTTCCTTGCTTGGTCTGAAAACCTCCCAACAACGGCGAACACGACCTAACTTCGTTCTTCTTTTCCAACTTAGCTCCACGAAACCTACAATGCTCAAGAATACACAAATGCACACTATTTAGTGATAAAATCTAATAAAAGTATGTTAATTTGTAAGATAATAACGGTTCGCGTTACTACAACACAAGCACTTATCAAATCCCCCCACACTTAAGCTTTTGCTTGTCCTCAATCAAAATAGAACGCGAAAGTACTTAGGAAGAACAATTGAAACGTGCTCGGCCTTAGGTTCACCAAAAGCATGCAAAAGAAGTATTCTACAAGTAAGGAGAAATCACAACATTGCATAAGATTATCATTGCTCTAGCTAAAAACATGAATCAAAAAGGAATAACAACTCGAAAACGTGTAAGTGTGTGCGAATTCACTCAAGAAAACCAACGAGTACTCCTCAAACTTTTGTTACAAGGACTTATTTATGTACACTAAGTAAGGAAGTAGTAGCTTCACTCAACCTCTAAGGTAGCCCTTTCCTAGGCGGCCGCCAAAGGTGGCTTTCACACTTTCAAGGAGGTAGCTCTTTCTACCGGAGTGGTAGCTTTCACGCTTCCCATGAGATAGCTCTTTCTCTCATTAGGGCATAACTTGTATCCGACTTATGAGAGTAGCTACATACTTCATAGGAGATAGCTCTTTCCACCCCAAATGAAAAGCTTCAACTAATATTCACAAGTTAAATTTTTTTTTTCCAGAGTTTTTACTACATAGAACTTCACAACTTACTAAAGTAATACTAAACTAGTCCTTAAAACTTCAAGATTGAGTTTCCAAAAGATTTCAAGAGTGAGTAGTGCAATAAGGTGTAATCGAGCAAAAATCCCCTAAAATTCAAGTGCAACTAGAATACAATGTTAAAAATTCACCTAAACTCTAAGAATACGAATGCTGCAACTAAGGTGAACCGCCATAGGCTACATGAACATGATCAATTGACCGCACAAGTAAAGGTGTGTGTAATGTGAATTCTCCCCCCCACACTTAAGATGTACATTGTCCCCAATGTACGCATGCAAGCATTATAACCAATAAAACAATGAAGAACAATTAGTGCGGAAGTTGCAATTGAAACATTACTCCCCTGAACTCCAAGTGTTGCGTTTGATGGAGCTAGGTTATTGAGAGTTGAGTCTCAATGGTTTGTGGAGCACACACGGTCCAATGACCGTGCCTATGACAATTCCTCAATTTCCTTAAATCCAAGACCATCTACACACATACGCAAGGGTTCAGTATAGCTCAAAATAAAGCTCGAGTATATAAAGATATGATAATGAAGTACAACTCGAGACAAAACAAATAAAAACATACCCAGAAGGAGAGTCCTTTCTGGGTACTACAAGTCCAACAAAAATAAGAAAATAAAAGTGCGTTAAAAGAAAGATAAAATCTACGACGCCTCAGCGTCGGTGTCCTGATGTGTATCCTCTGGTGCTGCTGCTGGTGGTGGTGAATCTGATGCTGATGGAGATGGAGGCGGAGTCGGTGAGGGAACCCGTCGGGGTCGCACCACAGATCGCTCAAGCAACTGAATCACTATGGCAAGCTGTGCTGATAAGTGAGCGAACTGTGATGCCTGAGTAGTCCTCAACTCGGCAAACCCTGCTGCCTGTGCGACCCTCAGCTCAGCTAACTCCTGCTGCATGATACCTACAGCATTCTCGAGGCGCTCGAACCTGTCCTGTCCTCGAGAAGGAGAAAAGATACGCACTGGAGGTGGCTCCGGTGCTGTGGGTAGTGCCTCGGCCTCTGCCCCTGCCTCTGTGTCCACTGGTGGTGGCTCTAAGGCTGCCTGTGAGCCCTCGCGTAGGTAAGCATCGGGCCAGTATAAGGTGTAATGCTAGTAATGCTTCCTGGCCATGCCCATCTATCTCAACATCTCCAAGTCGATTGGAGAAGGTGTGACTGTCTTTTCTATCCCTCTAATTGCAGCCCGGAGACCCATTCCCTTCATAAGTCTTGTGATGTATGGTCCTGCAAAAATCGTCCCAAGCCTGGGGTACTGACTTTGATGACGCATGGATTCGGCAAGTATGTACCCAATGTGGAGTGGCTCCTTCTGTACCATTGAATATAAGTACAGGAGTTCCTGCCGACTAAGAACTCCTGTACTGTCGCCCCTGCCGTTTATTGACCTACTCAGAATGGCATGAATGTATCTATAAGCCGGTCGTGATAGACTAGTAGCTTTTGATACACCTGGCTCATAGTTCCCTCGTCCACATAATACTTTGTAAGCTCTTTGAGGAGTCAAATTTCCGGGGTAATCAGTTGGAAGGTTCTCGTACTCCTCTGTTTTTGTGAACTCTTCGTCGTACATCCCCATGTAAATGGAAAACTGTGTCACAGACAAATTGTACTCATGCCCATATGCCCGAAACTGTATAGATTTGGCGCTCATCGACTCTTTACTTGCTTTGTCGAATTTGAATGATGAGAGCACCTCTAGAGTAAGCGAACGGTTTGCTGGATCTCGGATTGTCAGCAAGCTCTTCCAAATTCCTACTGCAACAAGCTCTTCAATCTCTTCCGCCATTTCAATACCCCAATCAGCTGGTCTTACACATTCTATGTCCAAATATCGAGATTGTCCCATTTTGAGTTTCGCCAATCTTCTATATGTTTCTTGGTGTTCAGATGGGATGTCTTTGATCGGCTCTGGAGAGTGTTCTCGTGCTCTTTTATTGGTGTCTTTCTTGGGTGCCATTCCTGAAAAGTAGTTTTAAAAGAATATTAGTCACTTTGATACGTCCTGATAGGATCCACACGGCCGTGTGTAATTCCCACACGCCCGTGTGGATTATCGGGCGGTCATGGACGCAAGGTTGAGAATCAAAGCTCCAAAGTCACACCAAATTTTGCTTAAGAACCTCTGTAAACTCATTAGTAGCTAGGTTAATCATGCAAAACAGCCGAAATAATTGTCACAAACGATTTAAAACCGGATTAGTAGAGAGGAAAAATTTGTTGTCCTTACCGACGATGGATGAGGAGAAATTCGGAACCGGCCGGAAAACTCCAATAAAAGCCTCAAAAATCCTCTGAGATGGTTGGGGAACTAGTGGAGAGAGTAGAAGGAGAGTTTAGAATGAAAATGGAAGAGGCACGAGTGAAAACCAAAAGAAATCGCGGGGCTTTTGGAGTTCTGGGAATTCACACGGCCGTGTGACAATGCCACACGGCCGTGTGCCTCTGAAATTAGGGTTCACAGGAGCCAACACACGCCCCTGTGTGCATTCCGTTTACTCTCTGGCTACCCCACACGGCCGTGTGGAAATTCCACACGGCCGTGTGCCTTCACAAGGATATCCACAGGGGCTGGTACACGGCCCTGTGGCTTCTCCGGAAAACACAGAAGCTCTCTGAAAAATATCACACGGCCGTGTGTTAATTCCACACGGCCGTGTGCCCAACCTGGCCAAGAACACAAGGCCGGTCACAGGGGCCAACACACGCCCCTGTGGCCTCTCTGATTTGCCCGAAAAATCTAAGTGTTTCACACGGCCGTGTGTTAATTCCACACGGCCGTGTGCCAATCACAAGCTCTTCCACAGGGGCTGTCACACGCCCCTGTGTTTTCTCGGGAAGAAGGGATTTTTCTGCAGATTTTTCACACGGCCGTGTGTTAATTCCACACGGCCGTGTGCCTTAGCACAGTGGCACTCATAGGGGCACCCACACGCCCCTGTGAACTCTCTGGAAAAGAGTTGAAGTTCTGCGAAAATTCACACGGCCGTGTGTTAATTCCACACGGCCGTGTGCCCCTTCTGAAGTTTTCACAGGGGCAAAGTCACGCCCCTGTGTCTTCTCTGGTTGAGCTCTAATTCGTAACACACGGCCGTGTGTTAATTCCACACGGTCGTGTGTTTTCTCTGGTTTACTTAGAAAATTTTACAGACTCTCAGAAAAATTCAGAAACTCTTTAAAAATACTTAGAGCCTGTAAAAACCATAAAATTACGACCAGAAACCAAAGAAAACAAACTCAACCAACCTAAACTTCATCAATTATCGTTAAGGCACACGAAATTCATCAAAAACCCACAAGAAAATCGCAGCGTAAGCACATGAAAAATTCAGGACACCAAAACTAAGACTTTTTATTCAATCTAAAGCTAACTAGGTCCTAGAAAAACTGTAAAGCCTTGTGTTGCCTCCCAAGAAGCGCTTGTTTAACGTCACTAAGCTTGACGTACCTGGCTTACCTTACGGAGGTTCATGAATGGAAGTTGCCCTCTTCCCTACAACCTGGAAGCATGCATTACATAACCTTTGTAGAGTAGAGGGGGAGTTGTCGAGTTTGTTACCACAAAAGGGTGAATCACCCTTACTCCTTGAATGTTCATTTCCCTTGTTGTTAGGGTTCTTCTTGTGGCGTCTTTTCGACCTTTTCATCCTCCGAAGCATTTTCTTCATACGCTCCGTTTCTTGCTTGAAGTCATCCTTGATTAGACCAATGGAGAGCACTTCTTCTTCAATCTCCAAGTCTTGGTCCGGCCACCCTTCATATGGATCCGGGTTCATCATTTCCTGCACATAATCATCTATTAGTTCATCGGTGGTGTCAAGGAAATATAAAGTGTCATCAAAATCGAGAGAGTGTCTCATGGCTTCGGCGAGTCGGTATGTGAGCTTGTCTTCTCCTACTCGCAATGTGAGCTCCCCGCCGTCCATGTCGATCAAGGCCTTGGAAGTACGCAAGAATGGCCTTCCAAGGATCAATGGAACCTCGACATCCTCATCGACATCCAACACTACGAAGTCAACAGGAAATATGTATTTGTCGACTTTCACCAACACATCTTCCACAATCCCTCTCGGATGCCTCACTGATCGGTCCGCGAGTTGAAGTGTCATTCGAGTGGGTCTTGGCTCGCCCAAGCCTAGATTTTGGAAGAACGTGTAAGGCATGACATTGATGCTTGCCCCTGAGTCGGCCAATGCCATCTCTTCACCCATGTTGCCAATGTTACATGGTATTATGAAACTCCCGGGATCTTTTCTTTTGCTAGGCATGTTCTTTTGCAATACGGCCGAGCAATTGGCATCGAGTATCACAGATGCACTCTCCTCCAATTTCCTCTTGTTGGTTAGGAGGTCTTTCAAGAACTTCGCGTACTTAGGCATTTGGGCTAATGCTTCCGCGAATGGTATGTTGATGTGCAACTGTTTGAAAATTCCCAGAAATTTCTTGTATTGTTCATTGTCTTGGTCATTCTTTAATCGTGAAGGATAGGGGATTCTTGGCTTGTAGGGTGGGGATGCCACCTCTTTTTCGTTTGTTACTCCTTCCTCTACCTCCACTACCTCGGGTGTCTCTTGGGCCTTCTCTAGAGGGAGATTTCTCTCGACCTCTTTCCCACTCCTCAAGGTGATTGCTTTCAATTGTTCCCTCGGATTTGTCTCCGTATTACTAGGCAAACTCCCTTGAGGCCTTTCCTCTAATGTCTTCGCAATTTGCCCCACTTGATTCTCCAAATTATGTAAGGAGGCGGTATGATTGCGAAGTGTAGCTTCCACCGACTGGAATCTAGCATCCGATGAAGAAACAAACCGTGTGAGAGCTCTTTCTAGATCAGTCATCTTTCCTTCTATCCCTGTCACTCGGCTTTCTAAATTCGGTGCTTGTTGGTTCTGAAATCCTGGTGGTGTGTTATTCTTTTGTTGTGACTGTCCTTGGTTGCTCCATGAGAAATTTGGGTGATTCCTCCACCCTGGATTGTAAGTGCCACTATACGGGTTGCCTTGGCCTTGTCCTCTGTAGTTATTTCCCACAAAATCAGCCTGCTCCACCGTACTAGCGCCCCCAATAGCAATCGGACAATCACTTGAAGCATGACCTCCCCCACAACCGTTACATGTAGTGATGGCCGCAACTCTTGGTGAAGTTAGAGCGTCCAACTTCTTACTCAATGATTCTACTTGTGCCACCAAAGATGTAACTGCATCAACATCATGAATTCCGGCTACCTTCCTTCTGTCCCTTGTGTTCCATTGATAGCTATTCATCGCCATCTCTTCAATAAGGTGCCGGGCTTCATCGAGGGTCTTGCCTCCCAGAGTCCCTCCTGCCGCTGCATCTAAAAGTTGCTTAGTGCTTGGATTCAACCCATTATAAAAAGTATGAATGATCATCCACTCGGGGAATCCGTGTTGCGGGCATTTCCGGAGGAGCTCCTTGAACCTATCCCATGTCTCGAATAGAGACTCCAATTCCACTTGCATGAAGGATGAGATATCATTCCGGAGCCTTGCTGATTTTCCCGGCGGGAAATACCTAGCCAAGAATGCCTCGGCCATCTCTTCCCATGTAGTGATAGATGCTCTCGGTAATGAATGTAACCAATGTCTTGCTTTCCCCTTCAATGAAAATGGGAAGGCTCTCAATCTGATTGCGTCGTCCGTTACCCCATTGATCTTCAACATGTCGCACACTTCAAGAAAATTCTCTAGATGGTTGTTGGGATCTTCATCGGCCAACCCATTAAACTGTGCGGACTGTTGCAACATTTGAATGAACGACGGCTTCAACTCAAAGTTATTTGCGGTAATTGGGGGCCTCACAATGCTTGATTGGGTCCCCATTACCGCGGGTCTAGCAAAATCAGCCAATGTCCTTTGTTGTTCGTTCTGTTCTGCCATAGCTTCCGACCCTTCTGAATCTATGCTGGCTTGCTCGGATTGTTCTTCCACAGGCTCTTTCCCTTTACGGTGTATTCTCCTTCCAATGTTCGGGTCTCCTTCAACAAGAATCGAAGGGTTCCCGCGGGTCATAACCTGAAGCCAACACAAAGAAAAGAAAAATAAGAACGATGATAGTTAAAGAAAGTATGAAATAGTCAACGAAGTGAATGACTAAAATAGCAAA
This sequence comes from Dioscorea alata, assembly GCA_020875875.1. Lineage (NCBI taxonomy): Eukaryota > Viridiplantae > Streptophyta > Magnoliopsida > Dioscoreales > Dioscoreaceae > Dioscorea > Dioscorea alata. The sequence goes on from CM037011.1 coordinate 6,791,070, forward strand.
AACAAGTATCAAAAATACGCCTATTCCCCGGCAACGGCGCCAAAAACTTGACACGAACTTTTGCGTGCGTACCGCAAGTGCACGGCCTTGTCAAAGTAATAAAAGTTACCCTGGTGAGTGGGTAGTCGAATCCACAGGGAATAGGGATTTAAAATACGAGAAGTTGCTATTGAGTCGTGTGATGTACGAAAAGAAACAATGATCGGAGTGATGAGTGAATTTATGGGAACTAGAGTAGATGCAAAGCAAATAAATCGAAAGATGAAAGAGAGAAAAGTGCAAGCAACGAGTAAAAAGAGAGAGACTAGTAATAAGTGAAAATAGGGTATCCGGACAAGTTACCTCTAGGACTTATGCTTTTAGTGCAAGACTATGCTATTATACCTTCCTATTGATGTTAATTGAGTCGAGGAAAATCCTGAAACACACGGTCCCAAATCTAAGGTCAACCGTGGCTAACCTCAACACTATGTCCCGGCAATAGGATTCACGTCAACCCTTCACTCTTTTGATTACTCAACTAAGCCCCAGGAGAATATTTCTACCTAAGCCTAACACTACGTGGGATTGCTTTAAGCTCTAGGGACTCCTAGTGATAAAACCTGTTCCTATGTGTGATAGTTCTAACCCTTTGGTCCAGAAGGAAGAACCATTGTCTAAATTAAGCCCCAGTGCGTAGGATTCACGTCACCCCAAAACCTTGGGGGAGTTTGTCTACCTAGCACTTCACTCTATTTCGACCTCTAATGACTCAAGGAATCGGAGGTAGGGAGAAATCACAACGGAAGGGAAAGGGGTACGGTGCTACCTCACAACTCTCCCTCTCAACCCTCTTCAATTTTAAGTAGTCTAATCCTATAGGAGTTGTCACACCTCCAAAGGATAACCTAGATTGTTCTCAATCCTTAGTGTCACGGCTAAGAGAAAACAATAGCACAAGAAATCTAAAATTGAAACTCGAATTTATTCATCAATTAATGGAAAAGCATAATAACAATGTCAAAGAAACATAATTATCCTAGAGTTTTACAAGTCCGAATACCCACGAGGGGTTTAGCTCCTCATGGAGCTATACATGTTCATCAATTTATGAAAGAAAGAACAAACTGAAGACATCAATGAAAACCCCCTCGCGTATGGTGTGGCCGTGGTCTTGTGCGGCCGTCGAACGTCGGTGACGATGCCGATGACGCGCTCCAATCCTCCACAAAGTCCTCTCCGAAACCCTAGCCGCCCTCTCCAGAAGTTGGGGAGAAAGATAGGTCAAAAGATTCTTCAAAAAGTCTCCAAATCGGCTTTAAATAGGCTGAGTGCGGCTTTAAATTTGAAGTTATCGGGAATTCACACGGCCGTGTGGAATTTCCACACGCCCGTGTGAAGTTTCTGTCTTTCCTGAAAATTACTTCACACGGCCGTGTGTTAATTCCACACGCCCGTGTGAATTCTCTGGAACCTTGACTCTTCGGCAGAAGTGCACAGTAACTTGCTACAGTGATTCGCTACAGTAGCAAGCTACAGTGTTGCTACAGTAACTCTCCGAAATGCTCCCGAATATGTTGTTTCTTCATCGAGGCCATTGAATTGGGCACACAATCAATGGTAGATCGTGCCTATTGCTTCGAGTCTCCTTCTTGGTGAAGTTTTCCTAAGCTACACGAGTTAGATTTGTTGTGAATGTGACTGCCTTTGTGCCCCTCCAAAGGAGGTTGGCACACACTCACAAGTCTAACCTCGTGCCTTGTTCCTTGCTTGGTCTGAAAACCTCCCAACAACGGCGAACACGACCTAACTTCGTTCTTCTTTTCCAACTTAGCTCCACGAAACCTACAATGCTCAAGAATACACAAATGCACACTATTTAGTGATAAAATCTGATAAAAGTATGTTCATTTGTAAGATAATAACGGTTCGCGTTACTACAACACAAGCACTTATCAACAATTGAAACATTACTCCCCTGAACTCCAAGTGTTGCGTTTGATGGAGCTAGGTTCATTGAGGGTTGAGTCTCAATGGTTTTGTGGAGCACACACGGTCCCATGACCATGCCTATGACTATTCCTCAAATTCCTTACATCCAAGACCATCTGCACACATACGCAAGGGTTCAGTATAGCTCAAGAAAAACCAAAATAAAGCTCGAGTATATAAATATATGAAAATGAAATACAACTCGAGATAAAATAAAAAAATAAAAGCAAAATAAAGATAAACTCAGAAGGAAGATCCTTTTTGAGTACTACAAGTCCAGAATATAAAGAAAAAGTACAACTGAAGTAAAATAAAAATAAAACTACGATGCCTCAGTATCGGTGTCTTGTGGAGTAGCCTCTGGTACTGCTGTAGGCTCTACTGGTGTGGGTAGATCTGCTGCTGCTGGAGCTGGAGAAGGTGGTGAAGTAGGGGCTTTGGGCTGGAACATGAATGGTGATGACACGGCCTGCTCAAGTAATCGCTGTATAGTATCAAGTCGTGTCATCGTCTCTGAGTGCTGTGCCGCGTGTGCAGCCCTGACCTCGGCCAACTCTATCTGTAGTACACCCACAGCATCCTCGAGGCGTTCAAATCTGTCTTGGCCTCGAGATGGAGAGAAGATATGCACTAGAGGTGGCTCCAGTGCTGTGGGTGGTGCCTTAGCCTCTGTCGGGACCGGAGGTGGCTCTAATGCTGCCTGTGACCCCTCGGCTTGATCTGACTATGGAATGATCCATGTGTAGGCTCATGGTCCCGCTCTCGGGACCATCCCCATTATCCTCAGTGTCTCTGTACTCAGGGGAGCTGGTACTGTCGTCTTCTCGGCTCCCCGAACCCCATCTTTGAGCCCCAAGCCGATAATCAATCGAGTGATGTATGGGCCTGTGAAGATAACTCCGACCCTGGAGTACTGGCTCTTATGGCGGATATACTCTACTAAGATGTGCCCTAGGTGGAGTGGCTCACTCTCCACCATCGAATGCAAGTACAGGAGCTCCTGGCGGCTCAGGACCCCGGTACTGTCTCCCCTGCCGCTCAATGATCGGCTCAGAATGGCATGGATGCACCTGTATGAAGTCCTGGTCAAACATGTGGCCTTGGACACCCCTGGTTCGTACTGTCCCTGACCACACAATCTACTGTACGCACACTGGGGGGTCAGGGTACCCGGATAGTCTGTAGGTAACAGTGCGTACTCCTCCGTCTCAGTGAATGCCTCGTCCTAGAGGCCCATCCCGATCGAAAACTGGGTCACACTCAAAGTGAAGTGCCGACCGAGTGCACAGAACTGAATGGAATCAGTATCTGTAAAGCTGTCGTACTCTCGGTCGAACTCGAAGGATGAAAGAACTCAAGTGTGAGTGATCTGCTAGCTGGCTCTCGAATGGATAATTGACGGCCTCAGCTACCGACAGCGAGCATCTCTTCGATCTCATCTGTGATGCTCTGCCCCCCTGTATCTCCCTGACTGTGCTCAAGTCTAAGTAACGTGTCTGTCCAAAGCGGAGTGTCAAGAGTCTCTTGTACCGCTCCTGATGCTCAGGTAACGGGAAATCTACCTCCTCGGGGGGTGGGGTGGGCTCACGGGGGTGTTTCCCTGCTTGTTTCTTAGCCCTGGAAGACATATCTGCAAAGTTGCAAAAGAAAACAGTTAAAAACAGTTCAAGAACACAATCTGCAGAAATCCACACGGCCGTGTGGAAATTCAACACGCCCGTGTGGAGCTTCTAACAGACAGAGCCCCACGGCCGTGGGGCTAAAATTCCAAATTTACATCAAATTTCGTTCTAAATACGTTATAAACATATTCGCATATATGTTAAGCTTTCAAAACAAGCGAAATAATCGAATAGAATGAATTGAATCAAGATTTGGTGATAAAATAGAGGGGGAGAGAGCTTACCTACGGTGTGGACCGAGAAATCTAAGAAATCGGCCGGAAAACTCAATGAATCCTCAGCAAATCACCAAGAGAAGATCGGGAGAGAGAGAGAGGGAGAGAGTTGGAGAGAAGTTTGGAGTGAAAACAATCAAGGCACGAGTCAAATCCAAAAGAAAACGCGCGGCTTTTGAAGTTCTGGGGATTCACACGGCCATGTAGAAATACCACACGCCCGTGTGCCTCTGAAATTAGGGTTTACAGGGGCCAGCACACGCTCCTGTGTGCACTCTAGTTCCTCTCTGGACTACCCCACAAGAAGCTCCATAGGGGCTGGTACATGCCCCTGTGGATTCACGGGAAGTACAAAAGGTCTCTGAGAAATTTTCACACGGGCGTGTGGAAATTCCACATGGCCGTGTGCCCAATCTGGCCAAGAACACAAGGCCAGCCACAGAGGCACCCACACGCCCCTGTGGATTCTCTGGATCAACCTGAGAAACTCTAAGTGTTCCACACGGCCGTGTGAAGGATCTACACGGTCGTGTGCTTTTCACAAGCTCTCCACAGGGGCAGCCACACGTCCCTGTGGTTTCTCGGGATGGAAGGGAACTTTCTGCAGGTTTTCACACGGCCGTGTGGAATTTTCACAAGGCCGTGTGGAATTTTCACACGGCCGTGTGCCTTAACACATGGGCACTCACAGGGGCACCCACATGCCCCTGTGGACTCTCTGGACTGAGAGCTTACGTTCTGCAAGATTCCACACGGCCGTGTGCCCCTTCTGAGGTTGTTCATAAGGGCATAAACACGCCTCTGTGCCCTCTTTGGATGAACGATAATTGGTAACACACGCCCGTGTGGAAATTCCACATGGCGTGTGTTTTCTCTGGTATACTTAGACAATTTCACAGACTCTATAGCAAAATTCAGAAACAAAAATACGATACTTAGAGCCTGTGAAAACCATCAAAACATGACCAGATACCATGGAAAACGTGCTCAACCGACTCAAACTTCATCAATTATTGTTTAGGCACACGAAAACTTCAACTATCCACAGTAAAATTGCAGCATATGCATTAAAGAATTCAGGACACCAAGACTAAGACTTTTATTCATGCTAACACTAAACTAAGTCCTAGAAAAGCTGTAAAACCTTGGGTTGCCTCCCAAGAAGCGCTTGTTTAACGTCACTTAGCTTAACGTACCTGCCTTACCTTACGGAGGTTTGTGAATGAAGGTTGCCCTCTTCCCTACAATCTAAAAGCATGCATTACATAACCTTTGTAGAGTAGAGGGAGAGTTGTCGAATTTGTTACCACAAAAGGGTGAAACACCCTTACTCAGTGAATGCTCATCCAACTTTTGTTGGGAGTTCTTCTTATGGCGTCTTTTTGACCTCTTCATCCTCCGAAGCATCTTCTTCATATGCTCCGTCTCCATCTTGATGTCTGTCTTGACTAGACCAAGCGAAAGTACTTCTTCTTCTTTGATCTCCTCATTTTGGTCTGGCCACCCTTCATATGGATCTGGGTTTAACATTTCCTGCACATAATCATCAATTAGTTCATCGGTGGTGTCAAGAAAATATAAAGTATCATCAAAGTCGAGAGAGTGTCTCATGGCTTCGGCGAGGCGGTATGTAAGCTTGTCTTCTCCCACTCGCAATGTGAGCTCCCCGCCGTCCATGTCTATCAAAGCCTTGGAAGTGCGCAAGAACGGCCTTCCAAGGATTAATGGAACCTCGACATCTTCATCGACATCTAACACCACGAAGTCAACAGGAAATATGTATTTGTCGACTTTCACCAACACGTCTTCCACAATCCCTCTTGGATGCCTCACCGATCGATCCGCTAGTTGAAGTATCATCCGAGTCGGTCTAGACTCACCCAAGCCTAGTTTTTGGAAGAACGTGTAGGGCATGACATTAATGCTTGCCCCCGAGTCGGCCAATGCCATCTCTTCACCCAAGTTGCCAATGCTGCATGGTATTATGAAACTCCCAGGATCTTTTCTCTTGCTCGGCATGTTCTTTTGCAATACGGCCGAGCAATTGGCATCAAGGATCACAAATGCACTCTCCTCCAATTTCCTCTTGTTGGTCAAGAGGTCCTTCAAGAACTTCGCGTGCTTGGGCATTTGGGCCAATGCTTCCGCGAACGGTATGTTGATGTGCAACTGCTTGAAAATTCCCAGAAATTTCTTGTATTGTTCGTTCTCTTGGTCATTCTTTAATCGTGAAGGATAGGGAATCCTCGGCTTGTAGGGTGGGGATGCCACCTCTTTTTCCTTTGTTGTTCCTTCCTCTATCTCCACGACCTCGGGTGTCTCTTGTGTCTTCTCTAGAGGAAGATTCCTCTCGACCTCTTTTCCACTCCTCAAAGTAATTGCTTTCAATTGCTCTCTCAGATTGGTCTCCGTGTTACTAGGCAAACTACCTTGAGGTCTTTCCGCCAAAGTCTTCGTAATTTGCCCCACTTGATTTTCCAAGTTGTGTAGGGAGGCGGTGTGATTGCGAAGTGTAGCTTCCACCGATTGGAATCTAGCATCCGACGAAGCAATAACCTCGTGAAGACTCTCTCAAGGTCGGTCATCTTTCCCTCTAGCCCGGTCACTCTGCTTTCTAAGTTCGGTACTTGTTGACCTTGAAATCCCGGTGGTGTGTTGTTCTTTTGTTGTGACTGCCCTTGGTTGCTCCATGAGAAATTTGGGTGGTTCTTCCATCCCGGGTTGTAAGTGCCACTGTACGGGTTGCCTTGGCATTGTCCTCTATACGCATTGCCCACAAAATCAGCCTGTTCCACCGTACTAGTGCCTCCAATAGCAATTGGACAATCACTCGAAGCGTGACCTCCCCCTCAACCGTTACAAGTAGTAATGGCCACAACTCTTGGTGAAGTTAGAACATCCAACTTCTTACTCAGTGATTCCACCTGTGCCGCCAATGATGCAACTGCATCAACCTCATGAATTCGGGCCACCTTCTTTCGATCCATTGTGTTCCTTTGATAGCTATTCATAGCCATCTCTTCAATAAGGTGCCGGGCTTCACCAGGGAGTCTTGCTTCCTAGAGTTCCTCCTGCCGCTATGTCTAACAGTTGCTTGGTACTCATATTCAACCAGTTGTAGAAGGTATGAATGATCATCCACTCGGGGAATCCATGTTGCGGGCACTTCCGAAGGAGCTACCTATCCCATGTCTCGAATAGAGACTCCAATTCCATTTGCATGAAGGATGAGATCTCATTTTGGAGCCTTGCTGATTTTCCCGGAGGGAAATACCTAGCCAAGAAAGCCTCGGCCATCTCCTCCCAAGTAGTGATGGATGCTCTCGGTAATGAATGTAGCAGTGCCTTGCTTTTCCCTTCAATGAAAATGGGAAGACTCTCAACCGAATCGCGTCATGCGTTACTCCATTAATCTTCAACATGTCGCACACTTCAAGGAAGTTCTCTAGATGGTTGTTGGGATCTTCATCGGCCAACCCATTAAATTGTGCGGATTGTTGCAACATTTGAATGAACGACGGCTTCAACTCAAAGTTGTTTGCGGTAATTGGGAGCCTCACAATGCTTGATTGGGTCCCCATTACCGCCGGTCTGGCAAAGTCGGACAATGTCCTCTGTTGTTCATTCTGTTCTGCCATTGCTTCTGACCCTTCTGAATCTATACTGGCTTGCTTGGACTGTTCTTCCACAGGCTCTTTCCCTTTGCGATGCGTTCTTCTACCAATATCCGGGTCTCCTTCAACAAGAATCGAAGGGTTCCCGCGGGTCATAAAATGAAGCCAAAACAAAGAAAAGAAAAATAAGAAAAATGATAGATAAAAAAAGTGTGAAATAGAAAACGAAGTGAATAACTACAGTAGCAAAAGCAAGTATCAAAATACGCCTATTCCCCGGCAACGGCGCCAAAAACTTGACACGACCCCTTGCGTGTATCCCGCAAGTGCACGGGCTTGTCGAAGTAATAAAATCACCATGGTGAGTGGGTAGTCGAATCCACAGGAAATAAGGATTTAAAACACAAGATCTCGCTATTTAGTTGTGCGGTGTACGAAAAGTGATAATAAAATTGATGAGTGATTTATGGAAGCAATTAGAATAAAAGGAACAAGAAATTTAAATAGAGAGATGGAAGGCAAGAAAGTGCAAGTAGAAGTGGATTAGAGACAGACTAGCAATGGATGAAATAGGGTATCCGGACAAGCTACCTCTAGGACTTATGCTTCCAGTGCAAGACTATGCTATTATACCTTCCCATTGATGTTAATTGAGTCGAGGATATCCTTAAACTCACGGTCCCAAACCTAAGGTCAACCGTGACTAAACCCAACACTATGTCCCGGCATTAGGATTCACGTCAACCCTTCACTCTGTTGCTCACGCAACTAAGCCCAGGGGAGTATTTCTACCTAAGCCTAACACTACGTGGGATTGCTTTAAGCTCTAGGGATTCCTAGTGATAAAGCATGTTCCTATGTGTAGTTCTAACCCTTTGGTCCAGGTGGAAGAACCCTAGTCTAGATTAAGCCCTAGTGCTTAGGATTCACGTCAACCCTTCACTCAGTTGCTTGCGCAACTAAGCCCCAGGGGAGTTTATCTACCTAACACTTTGCTCTATTTCGACTGCTAAGAAATCAAGGAATATGGAGGTAGGGAGAAATCACACCGGAGAGGAAAGGGTACGCTTCGTTACCTCATGACTCACCCTCTCAACCCTCTTCAATCTTAAGTATTCTAATCTTATAGGAGTTGTCACACCTCCAAAGGATAACCTAGATTGTTTTCAACCCTAGTGTCACGGCTAAGAGAAAACAATTGCAAAAGATAATTAAAACTGAAACTCAAATTTATTCATCAATAATGGAAAAGCATAATAGCAATGTCATAGAAACATAATAATCCTAGGGTTTACAAGTTCGAATACCCACGAGGGGTTTAGCTTCTCATGGAGCTATACATGTTCATCAAAATATGAAAGAAAGCACAAAGTAAAGGCATTGATGAAAACCCCCTTGCGTATGCTGTGGCCGTGGTCTTGTGCGGCCGTCGAACGTCGATGACGATGCCAATGATGCGCTCTAATCCTCCAAGAAGTCCTCTCCGAAACCCTAGCCATACTCTCCAGACGTTGGGGAGAAAGTTGGGTCAAAGATCCCTCAAAAAGTCTCCAAATAGGGCTTTTATAATGTTCAGTGCGGCTTTAAATTCGGACTTATCGGGACTTCACACGGCCGTGTGGAATTTCTACACGCCCATGTGAAGTTTCTGGCTTGTGGAAAAATTAATTCACACGGTCGTGTGGAATTTTCATACGCCCGTGTGAACTCTCTGGAATCCTGATTTTCGGCAGAAAGTGAACAGTAGCTTGCTATAGTGTTTTGCTGCAGCACCAAGTTACATTGCTGCTACAGTACTCACCGAAACGCTCCCGAATCCGTTGTTCTTCATCGAGGCCATTGAGTTGTGCACACAATCAATGGTAGATCGTGCCGATTGCTTCAAGTCTCCTTCTTGGTAAAGTTCTACTAAGCTACACGAGTTAGACTTGTTGTGAATGTGACTGCCTTTGTGCCCCTCCAAAGAAGGTTGGCAGACACTCACAAGTCTAGGCTCGTGCCTTGTTCCTTGCTTGGTCTGAAAACTTCCCAACAACGGCGAACATGATCTAACTTCGTTCTTCTTCTCTAAATTAGCTCCACAAACCTACAATGCATAAGAATACACAAATGCACACTATTTAGTGATAAAATCTGATAAAAGATATGTTCATTGTAAGATAATAACGCTTCGTGTTACTATAACACAAGCACTTATCAGTTGCATATCAATACTTTATTCAAAGAAACTTATTTTAGTAATTAGCCAAATACCATTCACTTAAAAAGTAGATACCTCAAAATAATCTAGCCAAATACATAAACAGATTGAAAACCCTCTATAGTAGTTCAAGTCAAGTGCATGGAATATGTTTTTTTCTTTTCCAGAAAAAATTCAACAGTAATATAAACCATTAAAAAAACAAGAAAATTATATGGCTCAATAGCCAATGCACCCAATTTATCATTTAATCACATAGCATGAGAAAACTCAAAATTAAAAGCATTTTCAGTTCCTCGTAAAATTCTGTATAGCTTTGATTCATACAACGCTTAGAGCAGTATGAGAAGAAGAATTTGCAAAATGCTTGAAGGCTAGTTATAAATTGCCACTGTCCTTTAGGCTTAATTCACCTTCAACAATTTACTATGTAAAAGGGAAAGTAGAAAGTGCTTGCAAGATACAACGAAGCCCCAATCAAATCTATGTTGCATGCACAGTTTCAATCCTTTGAATGTTTAGGATAGAGAGCTGTAAGCTGTTAGAAATCTTAAGATATTGTACTCTCAGAGACGGTTAGAGATTATTTTATATACTTCAATTAAAGAGATAAGTGGAATTTATAAATTTTCCACATCAAGACACATCTCTTCAAATTAATAATTGATATATCTTTTTAAAGCAATAATGGAGACATTTCTCTAAACAAAAAAAATGGTATCTATTTAAATGGACAACAGATGCAGCTTTTTTAAATAATAACTAACTATTAAAATTACTAATTAATAAATTTTGAATTAAATCCAAATTTTGCATGAGATTATTCTGGCATATTTTTAACATAAATCCAGCAACAACTATGGATGCTTTGTGTTCAAATTTTCAAATATTAATACGAACCTTTTCTATTGAATATTAGTACCCACATAGATCCTAACATATTTCTAATCATCGATTCTTCATATCCGTGGTCTAAGAAACAAGAAGCCGCTGTTTGGGTAATTACTTATTTAATTTTATCGCATCTAGTGCATTATGCAGTATAACTAATATTATTTTTGCGATAAAATATTTGTGCAGGTTTTTGTTGACCATCCTTGTTATCACAGACCAGGAAGTTTATATGGTGATGAACATGGTGCTTTTGGAAACAATCAACTACTTGTTGTAACATTAATAGTGAAAATTTGAATCTATCTTTCACATCTTTTAGATATACTACGTGAGATATTTGTTTCATTTTTACAGTTTAGATTCACACTACTTGTTCATGCAGTATACGATGTTAGCCCAGGATCCAAGAAAATAAGAAAATTAGGTTTTTAGGGTTGTGGAAGAGAATTAGGGTGTTTGGTTACTAGGGGAGATTAGGGTTTTTCAATTCAAAATGACTCAACTTTCTCCTTTCTTCTTATTAATTTATAGAAAATAAAATTACAAAATAAGATTGAATTTAAACTAACTAATTTTAAACTAACTTACAAGATAAATCTGAATTTTAAAGAAACTAGATAATAAAATAAAACTAAAATAAGACTAGATAACTAATCTTATCAAATCACATGCTAATCAGGATTAAGTTGCTCACATACTCCCCCGTAATCCTGATATGCATTCAAATCTTGAACACCAAGTAGTTGTTGCATGGAAGGTAACTTTACTACTGACAAAGCTTTTGTCAACGCATCAGTACGCTGTTCTCCAGATTTTACAAAATCCACCACAATCTTCCCCCTCTCCACACACTCTCTAATAAAATGAAATCTTGTGTCTATATGCTTGCTACGACCATGAAAAACAGGATTTTTCATGAGAGCTATGGCAGATTTATTATCAATAAATAAAATTACAAGCTTTAATTTTAAACTTGTTAATTCACTAATAAAATTCCTCAACCAAAGCCTTTGACAAGATGCTGCAATAGCCACCATAAACTCTGCCTCGCATGATGATAACGCCACTGTCTTTTGTTTTTGAGAATTCCATGATATTAAATTTTCATTTAAGTAGAAAACCATACCACTTGTGCTTCTTCTCCCATCTTGGTCTCCTGCCAAATCACTGTCTGAATACCCAACAATGCATACTTCTTGATTTCTCACATATACAAGTCCATAATGAACTGTTCCTCTCAAATACCTGAGAATTTGCATAATCACCTTGTGATGTGTGATAGTAGGTCTTTCTATATACCGGCTTGCTATCTTCAGGTTCACCTTATATAACCTGTTCCGCATCCTCTCTACTGACATCAAGAGCTTCCCACTCCTGTCGAACACTTTTATGGTGTCTCCTTCCATGAGCACCTTGTTCCCATCTTCTGTCATCTGTCCAAGACTTATAATATTACTACAAAGTTTTGGAATGTAGTATACCTCTTGGAGAGCCTTGTGTTCGCCGTTCTTGCAAGCGAACACGACTGTTCCCTTGCCCATGATCTGAACAGTCGATCCATCGCTGAATCTCACCCTCCCGGTGACAGCTTCATCCAATTCATGAAACTTCTCGCGATGGCAAGTCATGTGATTACTAGCACCATTGTCAAGGTACCAGATATCTTCATTATCTCCCTTCTTGTCATAGTTCATCTTTGGCAATGTTCCTTCTTCATTAAGCAAGACCACCTCCTGACATTCTTGTACAGTATGAATCTCTTCTTGGGACACAGCCATCAACAGTGCTGGCTCTTCATCGATGACCTGTGTGAGATGAGCTTCATTATTGCGCCGCTTGCTGCGACACTCTGACGCGTAATGCCCTATCCTTTCACAATTGAAGCACTTTATGTGACTCTTGTCGCGAGAGCCACCACTAGCGTCACTAAAGCTTTCTCCTGCATTATCTTGACCCCAGCCACCCCGGCCGCGACCGCGCCAACGCCCACACCCTCTTCCACGATCGAGATTGTTGGAGCCTCGGCCTCTTCCCCCTAACGAACTGTTCCCGACGGCCCCTTTCTGCCTTGCCATCCACTCGGCCTGAGTGAGCAGAAGTTGGCTGCCAGTGTTAGCGGTGTTGTCATGAAACCGTATTGCTCTCTCTTCGTATGCTTTTAATCACCCTATTGCCTCCTCAAATGCCATGGTCTCGAGATCATAAAACTGCTTGATCCCAGCAACAACGGGATAGAATTTGTCGGGGACTGAATCGAGTAGCTTCTTGACAAGAGCAGAATCTTCAAGTGTGTCACCAAGTGTAGAATACTTACTTGAGATGACACTGAGTTTTCCGGCGAACTCATCAATAGTTTCGTTCTCCTTCATTCGGATGGCATCAAATTCGCTCTTCAGAGTTTGTAGATGCGCGTTCTTCACTCGATCAGCACCAAGATACCTTGTCTTGAGACTGTCCCAAACATCCTTCGCCGTTTTCTTCTTTGCAATCTGGAGTAGGATGTCTTCGGGGACACACTGCAGGATGTGTGCTAGCACTGTCTTATCCTTCTTCTCATCCACATGTGCTCCATCCGCAGGCTCCACCGCCTCCCACGTACGCATCAAGAATTGCCTCCATCCTTACTGCCCATACCGTGTAGTTGAAGGAATTCAAAATCGGGAAGTGGAACGATACTCCACCGCTCCCCTTCGCCGCCTGCTGGTTGGAGATGGACATTGCTTCGAGTTTCAAGATCTTGTTCATGCAACCTTGTTCTGGTACCAATTGTTAGCCCAGGATCCAAGAAAATAAGAAAATAAGGTTTTTAGGGTTATGGAAGAGAATTAGGGTTTTTGGTTACTAGGGTAGATTAGGTTTTTTCAATTCAGAACGACTCAACTTTCTTCTTTCTTCTTATTAATTTATAGAAAATAAAATTACAAGATAAGATTGAATTTAAACTAACAAATTTTAAACTAACTTACAAGATAAATATGAATTTTAAAGAAACTAGATAATAAAATAAAACTAAAATAAGACTAGATAACTAATCTTATCTAATCACATGCTAATCAGGATTAAGTTGCTCACATACGAGGCTCCTTTAGTACTTCTACTAGGAGGTGTCACTTATGACGAGAAATGTTTTCTCCTTGTCAATCATTGGAATGTAATTCTTGTGCCACCTTATACCCTTAAACTTTTAATTTCAATCTTAACCTTTTCTTACTAATTAAAAAATTATCATGTTACTAAACTATCATTTCTTCCATTGCATTCAAGGCTTTTGTCTGCATAATAACATTCAAATGGTGTCTATAGAGATGCTCGCAGTATGCTTGATATTCATAATCTAGTACTTTAGGTATTACAAGTTCTATAATTCCTTTCAAGTGATGCAAAATATGTGTTCTGGTTATACTACTGACATTCAATTCTATTTGCTTTTTATTGATGAAAAGGGTGTGGAGCCAGGAACAACATATGAAAACATAGGATTGCCACCTGAATGGTATGGAGCTATATATGGAATGGATGTACCCAACGTGGGTGAGAAATAACCCCTTTGACACTGAAGGAACTGTTAATCTCTGAAAAGGTGCAATTGTCTTTGCCAATTGTATATTGACTGTTAGTAAGGTAGTAATTCTACCATCTTACTTTTATCTTTTTCTTAAACACTGCACATTGACTTTGAAATTCATTGTAGACCTTAATATAATAGGGTTATGCTTGGGAAATAACTACCCTGAAGATGGAATGGGTCTCGATGATCTATTAATCAGTCGCAATTATGTATTAGATGGTACTTTATTCTATCAATAATATTTTGCTTTGTTTTAGATGGATTAGTGACACACCTCTTGCGTGTGTACCCCGCAAGTGCACCGGTTGTCGAAGTAATAAAATACCCTGGTGAGTGGGTAGTCGTATCCACAGGGAATAGTGTTCAGAAACAAGTGTTATCGCTATTTAGCTATGATGAGAATTGATGATGAGAAAGAAATATATATGTATAGATAGAAAAGAAAATAAAAGAATATAAAAAGAGCGATATAGGTAGGAGAGGTAATCGATAGAAAGATGGGGTATCCGGACAAAGTTCCCCCTAAGACTAATGCTTCTAGTGCAAGACTTGTATCATACCCTCTAATTGATGCTAATTGATTCGAGGATATCCTTAAACTCACGGTCCCAAACCTAAGGTCAACCGTGACTAACCCCAAACCTATGTCCCGGCATTAGGATTCACATCAACCCTTCACTATGTCTCTCACGCAACTAAGCCCAGGCGAGTATATCTACCTAAGAGTAACACTACGTGGAATTGCTTTAAGCTCTAGGGGATTTCCTAGTGATAAAACCTGTTCCTATGTGTAGTAGTTCTAACCCTTTGGTCCAGGTGGAAGAACCCTAGTCTAAATTAAGCCCCAGTGCCTTGGGGGAGTTTATCTACCTAACACTTCACTCTATTTCGACCGCTAATAAATCAAGGAATCGGAGGTAGGGAGAAATCACACCGGAAGGGAAAGGGGTACATCGCTACCTCACAACTCTCCCTCTCAACCCTCTTCAATATTGAGGAGTCTAACCCTATAGGAGTTGTCACACCTCCAAAGGATAACCTAGATTGCTCTCAACCTTAGTGTCACGGCTAAGGGAAAACAATAGCACAAGATAATTAAAATTGAAACTCAATTAAATTCATCAATAAAGAAAGCATAATAAAAGTCATAGAAACAATATCATCCTAGGGTTTACAAGTCCGAATACCCACTAGGGTTTAGCTCTCCATGGAGCAATACAAAATTAATAAAGAGATTAATAACATATGCATAAGAACCATAAAGAAAACCCCCTTGTAGATCATATCGATGGTCGTGTGGAGCCGCCTAGTCTTCTTCACGAATCCCTTGTCAAGCCTAGGGCACACCTCGCCGAATCGATGCCGACGAAAGCTCCCCCAATAGCTTTCTTCCAAAGGATGTCGATGTCGATGCCGTATATTCACCTCCAAAGACCTCCAAGAACCTCTCCAAACCCTAGCCGAAAGCCCCCCAAAAGATAGGCAAGAGATAGAAGGGGGGTCCCCAAATAGATCTGAAAATGGGCTATTTATAGGCTGAAATCGGAGTTCCACACGCCCTGTAGATTTTCCACATGGCTCTGTGAAAAACCAGAAATTCCACACGCCCATGTGGAAATGATTTTCGGTAGAGTGTGAACAGTGTTTTTGTTACACTGTTTCTGCTACAGTACGCAGCCGTGTGGAATTTCCACACGCCCGTGTGAACTCTCTGAAATCCTGATTTTCGGCAGAAAGTGAACAGTAGCTTGCTACAGTGATTTTCGCCAGAAACTAAGCTACAGTGATGCTACAGTACTCGCCGAAATGCTCCCGAATTCATCGTTCTTCATCGAGGCCGTTGAATTGGACACACAATCAACGGTAGATCATGTCGATTACTTCACTTCTCTTCGTTGGTGAAGTCCTCCAATGCTACACGAGTTATAGACTTTTGTGAATGTGACTGCCCTTATGCCTCTCCAATGGAGGTTGGCACACACTCACAAGTTTAGCCTCATGCCTTGTCCCTTGCTTGGTCCGAGAACTCCTCAACAATGGCGAACATAACCTATTCTTGCTTCTTTCTTCTCCGAATTGACTCCACAACCCTACAATGCACAAAAGAACACAAATACACACTAATTAGTGATAAAATCTGATAAAAGGTATGCTCATTGTAAGATAATAACACTTTGCATTACTATAACACAAACACTTATCAATTAGGATGCCAACATGAGAGATTTTTTATACTTCCATGCAAGAATAGCAAATGGCATTGATGTTGATATTTGGAACCCTGTATTAGATAAACTTATTTTGTTTAACTATTCGGTTGATGATTTACATGGAAAGGTACTTTAATTTAGCGATGTTACAAGTTACTTCAAATTTTTTATGTTTTTGTAACTATGTTGCCACTGACTAGATTTATCTTGTGTTGAAAATTCAGAGCCTTTGCATAGCAGCATTACAAAGGAACCTTGGCCTTGCTGTAAGGCCTCAATGTCCATTGGTAAGAAATAACTTTTCTCCTCCTTCATGAAATTTGTGTCCATATTGACTTTACTCTAAATGTTTTTTGATGAATTACAAATTACATTCATTGCAAGGCTAGACTACCAAAAGGGCACTATTCTAATTTTATCAGCTATGCTGGCGCTCTTGCAGGGTGATGTCCAATTAGTAAGATGATTATACATTTTTCTGATAATTTATAAGTTAACTAACACATAAAATTTCCATCTGAAACTGATATTTCTTCTTGTTGATTTTAGATTATGCTTGGATCAGGAGATCTACTTGCTGAGAGCTTGATGAGACAGATTGTGTCTTGTTATGGTGATTACGTCAGGGGTGCGTTGGATACACTGAACTTATGGCCCACCAAATTACTGCCTGTTAAAGTGGAACTCATTTCGGTGGGATGGAAGTTTTTTGTTTTCCTATATATTAATTGAAGATTATTGAACTTCTAAAATCTTTAAGTGGATGCCGTTAAGATTTGAACCATGTGGTTTGAACCAATTATATGCAATAAGATTTGGAAGCTTTCCAGTTATTCATCACACTGGTGACCTTAGAGTAAGTTTTTCACTTATATGAACTTCTTTCCACATACAACACAACATTTAATTTGTTGTCTTGATAATGCTTGTTGATTTGATAGCAAGATACAGTTGAAAGTTTTGATAGTTTTTACTGTTAAACATGAGTGTGGCACTGGTTGGGCCTTTTCACCGTATTCAAAGGAGAGTATGTTGGCGGTAAGCTCAGAGTAAATCAGAATTAAATTGAATAACTTGCTCTAATGAGTATTACAACTTATAAGCTTTCATATTTTGAATATTTGTAGGCGCTGCGGACAACAATAAAAACATACAGGGAGCACAAATCTACTTGTAAGGGACTAATGAAGCGAGGAATGACGAAAAATTTACATGGGATAGTGCTGCTGCTCAATATGAGCAGATCATGGAGTGGGCTGTTTATATGGACTTTGAATAAAAAAAGAGAAAAAAAAGAATGAAAGAAAAAAAAATAATCAAATAAAAATATAGGAGGGCCAAAATGAAAAAAAAATTATGGCACGGAAAACAAAAAAAATAATGATAAATATAACTTAAATTTTTTTTTTTAGAAGAGAGAGGATATATATATTAAAATATGGATTTGAATTTCAGATATTTTAAATTAAAAAAATAATAATGAATAAAAAATAGAAAAGGATAAGAATTAGAAAAAAAGAAAGAAAAGGATTTGAATTTAAATTTTAAATTAAAAAAAAAAAGAAAATCTCCCGTATCTGGGTAGTTGGGGATTTGTTGAAAAAAATATCTCTTGATCGAGTTGAGGATTGGGTGGAACGAAAAAAAATAATAAATAAAAAAAGACGAAAAAAGAAAAAAAAGGGAGAGGAAAGAAAACGGAGGGAGATATACACAGAAAAAAAGAGAGAAGAGGGTTTTTTGAGGGAAGAAGAGAGAACTGAGATAAAAAAAAACGGAGTGAGAGAAGAAGAACAAAGAGAGAAATTGAGAAAGAAGAGCAAAAGGTGACTAGATTGAAGCCCGAAGAGAAGAGTAGAGAAGAAGGCTGATAAGGTGCCTAAAGTCAGATAAAAGAGAACACAAAAAGAAAAAGAAAAGGTAAACACCAATCCACCATGCTTACCTACTTGGCGGGCCCTACTTATTATATTAGATATTCTCTTGCTATGTACGTATGATCTCTTGTTCTAATAAACCAAGTTAGCATGTGTCCTTTGGCTTCTTAAAATAAAAAAAAAAAGCAAACATGCTTTGTCCATCAAGTTGAATATTTTCATGTTATGCATGTATGTTGCCTATGCATGATGCTTCTCATGACATGATTCATAAGGGCCCCACTTCTTAACAATGTGTTTTTTTTTTTTTTTTTTTTGAATTTAAATGAATGTCATGCATGTATACCGCCCATGATCCTTTTCTCATGCTCTCATGGTGTTTCTTTTGAATTATTTATCATGCATTTCGCATAGTACCATGTATGTATGCAAGCTTTGCTTTTTCTTCAATTGCATACGTCAATGCCATGTTGGGCAGTCTAAGGCCAAAATTGCTAGAGATGCTGTCTTAAGATCCAGACTTCAAATTAATATAACACCGGACCATGTTAATGGGACTGAGAGACCAAGTAGTTTGATTCCTTATTTTGCTTAGAGGTAATTTTGCATGTCTAATTGACATTGGCTTCTTTTGAGTACCTGAAGGACATGTAATATGAATTATCTCAACTACTTGTTGCTAGAGTGTTTTACATGTAATGATACGGTTAGATCCATCGGTTCAATACTTGATTTCGTTTGTTTTAGAACCCGTATACATACCAAGGGATGCAAAAGTAAACCTTAGAATATTTTCATTATGGAGAAGAAATCTTAGCATGCTACCAATGGTTTGGTTGTTCCATAGATAAGTGAGAACTTGATTTGTTAAGTATAACAGAATTTTCTCTGAAACTCTAGAGTTCCTTAGTTTGTAGGGTTAGAATATGGAGAACATAGTATAGACTTTATGCCCTAGAAAAAAAAATGAAGTGTGAGGGTATTTCTGGTATAAAAAGAGAGTAAAAAATGAGGAAAAAAAATGAATGAGGAGTGAAACGGGAACATTTAAGGAAATTGCATAAAAAATATGTAAAAAAAATCTACAGGGTTTAAGTGCAAAAGCTATAAAAAAAATATAGAAATGTGAAAGTTTGGTGTTTATTTGCAAATTTTGATAAAATGTGAAAAAATGTGAAAGTTAGAGGGCGAAGTTGCATAAATCCTTAAATTTATGAAAAGAAAAGAATTTGTGGGCTAAGGTGCAAAATCGTCATGAGAGGGGTATTTATGTAAAAAAAAAGAGAAAGAAAAAAATGACGAAGGATGAGTGAGAAAAGAGAAGAGAGAAAAAAGAGAAAAAAAATGAAGAGGAAAAAATGAGAGATGAAAAAAATGAATAGGGGAAAAATGGAAAAAATGAGAGATGAGTGAAATAAGAAAAGGGAAAAAAATGATGAAGAATGAGTGAGAAGGAAAAAAAGAAAAAATATGGAAAGTGAGTTTATTGGTGTGAGGGTGTTTTCATAATTTTCTTCTCTTTTTGCAGGACTTCTTTTTGGAAAATTCCTCTAACTCCACCTTGAGTTCTTGACACACTCTTGGGGTAAGGAGAAAATTTTCATAAAATTCCTCTGACTCCACCTTGAGGTCTTGTCATTCTTGGGGTAAGGAGAAACTTTCTATGAAATTTCTCTGACTCCACCTTGAGGTCTTGACATACTCTTGGCGTAAGGAGGAATTTTTATAAAATTTCTCTGACTCCACCTTGAGGTCTTGACACTCTTTGGGTAAGGAGAAAAATTTCCACGAAATTCTTGTAACTCCACCTTGAGGTCTTGACATACTCTTGGGGTAAGGAGAAAATTTCTATGAAATTCCTCTAACTCCACCTTGAGGTCTTGACATACTCTTGGGGTAAGGAGAAAATTTCTATGAAATTTCTCTAACTCCACCTTGAGGTATTGACATTCTTGAGGTAAAGAGAAATTCTTACAAAAAAAATTATAAAAGAAAATCTCACTTGTTGAAAATAAAAAAAATTCTTGAGGTGAAATGGAAAAGTGAAAAAATGAAAATTCTACAAAAAGAAAAAAATCTCTCTTCTTGACAAATAAAAAAAAAATTCTTGAAGTGAAAGGGAAAAGTGAAAAAATGAAAATTCCACAAAAAGAAAATCTCTCTTCTTAAAAAAAGTAAAAAAATTCTTGAAGTGAGAAGGAAAAGTAAAAAAATGAAAATTCCACAAAATAAAATCTCTCTTCTTGAAAAATGAAAAAAAAATTCTTGAAGTGAAAAGGAAAAGTGTAAAAAATGAAAATTCCACAAAATCATAAAAAAAAAATCTCTCTCTTCTTGAAATGAAAGGAAGAGTAAATGAAAAGTTCATTAAAGAAAAAAAATCTATCCTCTTGAAATGAAGGGATGGGTAAAAAAATCTTTCTTCTTGAAACAAAAAAAAATTTTGAAGCGGAAGGAAGAGTAAAATGAAAATTTTGGAGCAAAAGGAAGAATAAAAATGAAAATTTTGGAAAGGAAAAGAAAAATGATAAAAGTATTCTCTTCAACACTCATTGGAGTAAAAGTGTTGACAAAAAAAATCAAAATTGCCATGTTAATGATTTAATCATGTTGAAGTCTACAACTTGAAAATTTAAAGGTCAAGACTTACAAGTATTAAAGGGTCAAGACCTAAATGACAAATGCAACTCTGGAATTTAAGACACAAGGACGTCAAACACCTGAGGAGTTACACAAGTCAGAGAGCTGAAGATTTTACAAGCACAAAGAGCCAAAATTTTCAGTGATAAAAGAAGCAAAGACGATCAAGTAGGTAGCTCATAAATGCAGAGTAGCCATAGCTAAAGAGTTATGCGGTGTGTTAAGATACAAGCACGCATAAAAAGAATTTGAAGAAGGTCACAGTTACCAAGCTAGAGGGTCTTCTGATATGCTTTAGCAAAGAAGTCAAGAGCATCAACCAAGTCAAAAAAAAAAAAAAAGAGAAATTTGTAGAACATGACAAAAAATAGCTCTCCAAATATTTTTTGCATTTCGCTCATGATTATGTATTCATATGCTCTTTGAAATTAATAAAAAAATCAATTTTATGTTTGTTCATTTATTTCTCATTTACACTTGTTTCCTAATCGGAGGTTCCCATGACATTGTCTGGGGTAATTAATATTAGGGGCTTGCCCCTAATAGAAGTTATGAACCTGCAATCATCTGAAATATAAAAATAATTAAAATTTGATTTGTGATCCATGCTTTTCACCTGGTCAATCCCAATTAAAGGCCGGGTGGAAAGAAAGGAGCCCACATGGGCTTTCACTAATTTACCATATGCTGGATGAAATGCTGCTTGGTAAACTACTACATTGAACTCTACTAACCCATTCATTCATTCAATCATTTGTTTCCTTGATTTATTTTTCCAATTTTGTAATTTGTAACGGCACATAGATTGTAAGTAGTGAACAAGTTTTTGTTGAAAAAGTAATAAAGCATCAGGTTAATGAAAAGATGTATTTGTCAAAATGTTAAACTAGTGTTCTTTCACCAGATTATTTAATGAATATACTTCAAAAACGGTAATCTATGAGCATTTTTAAAGAAAGACTGAAAGATGTAATGAGGTATTTAAAACCATATTGAATTAAGTGTTAAATATTCAAAAGTTAATGACCATCAATTTGGTCTTTTATTTGAGGCACCTAGATGGTCAAATGAGCATTTATTCTTGGTTGCTTACATTGGATGAGGACTTGGATTTTTTAAGCACCGTAAGTGATATTAGGATCACTTGTTTTCACAACCAGAAAACTAGAACAGTGGTTTTATCACATTTGACTCAAATTTGCATTCACATGATCACTGTTGTTCTGCCATCTAAATACCAAACCATGGTAAATATATTGAGTCGATACCATATATTATAGTTATTTTTTATTTTGAGCATCAAACTTCAATTTCTATCATTTTAGTCACCCAACTTTCATTTGAGTTTACCGTGACGGTACCAAGGGGATTCCTAAAAGAATTTGATAATTTGTATACATGCCACGTTAGCCCTTTTATCTGCGGCAAAATGGTTTTTTTTTTTTTATGCTGTGTCATGTTCACATATGTAGATGACATAGTGAACTATTGTTGACTTACCATATCTAGTGTACACGTCATCAAATTCTCCCTGGAATCCCCTTGTTATGTTCCGAACGAGCACAAATTTAAATTGAATAACCAAAATGATACAATTTGATGTTTGATACTCAAAATGAAAATGAACAAAGTACGCTACCTACTCAAGATATTTACCATAATAAAACTTGGAATTTCTTACAAAATTAATTGTAATTTTTATTTGAATGATTATTTTAAGATTAAAGTTTTTATAATTAATGATGGCATTTGCTAAAATTATTAATATTAATAATTAAAGAAAGCAGTAAAATATAATATTACTCATTTTATGATTTGGGAATTAATAAAGAGGTTTTCACTCTTATTCATACTAGAAAATAGTATTTCTCACCAACATTGTTTAGATTACATCTCTAATAATTCTATGATAACAGTTTTCACAAGACAAAACCCTTTGCTAATTCAAATATATCCATCCTACACAACAAAGGCCAAAGTTTATGTATCACATTGCTACTCAAGTATCATATGGAGTTTATGTCCTTAAAGGACAATGAAAGCTCACTAAAACAGTCTAGAAGAATTTTGTATCTTTGATTATGTTTTGGTACATCTATTACTCTCCAGTAGAAGTAATCTTTCTTATTAAGCATTATGTTCTGCAAATTTGTCAAGGACATCCAACGCCTGGAATGACTAAAAGGGTATTGGTTTGTTTCCAATCACCTACGTTGAAAACATGAAGCCCAGTTGCTGTATCTTTACCTCAGGAACACTCAGCTATTTTCTGAACTTCGGACCATCGTAATGGTGGAGGATAAGCCTGAAGGAGTCTTCTTCTAAGGGTTTACAATTCTTCCTATTCATAATTCACTTGTAAACCAAATAATCAGGACACATCAGCAATTATTTGAAGGAATCAAACCTTACAATTCTTGACACTATGGCACTGACTAAGCTAGCTATTGATCCTCGATCCTCTTCAGTGTCGAGTTCCAAAGATAGACTGTAAGCGCCTGAGAGGGGATAAGAAGCTAAGGAATGAGCAGAGAGATACCACGTTTGAGTTTTAGGATAATAGGACTTAGAATTCGAGATTTCACTACATGTTAATCATCTAGAGTCCTTGATGCAACAGCTTATCACCTGGCAATACATCCACTAACACTGTCATCGTCATCGTCATCATCACACCACTCTTTACCTTCCACTTCATAATGGCCATCACACCATGATCCACCAACCGCTGCAACATCACCACGGGATCAGGAGCAACCCATTTGATTATATATATATATATATATATATATATATATATATATATATATATATATATATATATATATATATATATATATATTTCTAGATTTAATTTGCAGTTGAACACTTTAACTTTTATATATTTGAGTTGTTTTGAGCTTCACTTCTTTATATTCTTGTTAAATTGAACTGAGTTCCTGGAATTTTTCTATGCCAGTTTAGAAATGAATGAAAGACATAGTTGGAAGCTTGCATACATATCAAAGAGATATCAATATTGATAATAACTATATAGATACTAGAGATCGAGAGGAACAACTTTTGTATTCAAAGCAAATATCAAATCAAACTCTATTTTGCTGGAAAATTCATACAAGTATGGACTGTGTTAAGATAACCAGAAAAACATTACCTTAAACTAAAGAAAATACACACTTATATCACTGTCAAAGTTCAGTAACTAAAATAAAATGAACCAGCTTAGTCACATTGAAACGTGTCGGGCTCATCTTAACTTCACCACTTAACCAGATTCATGCCTTGAACTTATTCTAAATCTCTGATCACCAAATCTCAGCTGTTCATTACAAACACAATCCATGGCTTCTCTATTGCCTCGAGCTTAAACCAAATCTGCTTGATCAAACGCATCATCACCGTCCATTTCCTATCCTCCCATCTTTCAACTGATTCAACTAACATTCAAACACATAGAAAGACCAAGCTGCCTTTCACTTCTAACCTAATTATACTAGGACACTTTAAATTTCAGATCACTGCTTGTTCACTTCATTTCTTCTAAAATCCGCACATCTTCAATCAATTCTAACAAAATCCTGCTTTGATTGAAGCTGACAAACACCCATCTCACCTCTGAATTGCTTGTGTTTTTAAATACTCAAACATTTGGTAAATATATCACCAACTTGCACATTAGTTGAACAATAATTCAATTGAATTTTCTTCCTTGCTACAAGTCCTATAATTAGATGGAATTTAACATCCATGTGCTTTGTTCTGCCATGGAGTGTTGGATTCTTGGCAATGGCTATGCAGGACTTATTGTCACACCAAATTTGAGTTGTTGCTTCACAATTTAATCCACAATCATTCAAATTTTCTCCATCCAGAAGCTTTGACAACAACCTGAACTCTGTGAGATATACTCAGCCTCAGTAAATGATAAGGCTATAATTTCTTGTTTGTTTGAAGCCCAACAAACAACACCTGAGCCTAAATTAAAAACATATCCTGATGTGCTCTTTCTATCCTCTTTATCACCACACCAATTACTATCACAATAGCCTTCAAGCACACATTCAACTCAACTATTATACTAAATACCATAATCAAAAGAGCTAGCAACATACCTTAGCACTTATTTAGCAGCTCCCAAGTGAATTTTTGTAGGATTCTGCATATATTTGGACAATTGATTCACTGCATACACAAGATCAGGCCTAGTATGGGTCAAGTATAATAGTTTGCGAATTAATTTTCTATAAATGATTACATCTGTCCCTTCTGCTTCTTGAGTAAGCTGTAGCTTAGTACATTGATTTATTGGTACATTCACAGCCTTGCATCCCTGCATATTGAACTATTTTAGCATCTCCTTTGCATATCTCTTCTGTGATACATGCACACCTTGCATACTTTAATGAATCTAAAGACCCAAAAAATAGTTGATCAATCCTAAGTCTGTTATTTCGAAATTCTTGCTTCATAGCTACTTTAAATTCTTCCACCATCTTTACTGTTGATCCTAAATAGATTAGATCATCAACATACACACATACTAGTAATATCTCATATTCATTACTTATCTTTCTATACAAAGTGTGTTCTGTCTCACTTTTGCAGAAATTCTATGAATTAAACTAGCCATCCAACCTTGCATACCAGGCACTTGGAGCTTGTTTTAGTCCATACAAGGCTTTAAGCAACCCGTAAACTTGATCTTCCTTTCCTTGCACTTCAAACCCCTTTGGCTTTGAAACATATACCTCTTCTTCAAGTGTGCCATTCGAAAATGCAGATTTGACATCCAATTGGTGAATTAACCAACCTCTTTGAGCTCCAAGTGCTAACAGCATTCTAACTGTCTCCATTCTTGCCACAGAAGCAAACACTTCTTCATAATCAATTCCAAACTCTTGAGCATAGCCTTTAGCAACAAGCCTAGCTTTATATTTCTCAACCTCACCATTTGGCTTCAATTTAGTTTTATACACCCATTTAACTCCAATTACCTTCTTCCCTACTGGTAATTCACACAATTTCTAAGTGTTGTTCTTTTGAATTGTTTCAATTTCATCTGACATTGCTTATCTCCAATGCCTTGATTTTTCAGCTTCTTCATAACAACTTGGATCAGTCACATTCAAAGCAAAGGAACAACTCTCATATAAGTCTTCAGTGTCTTAACCTTCTGTATTGGTGATTCATTAACGCTGGAATCAATTTCTGAACTTTTCCGAGCCATAGAATTACCATTCCCATTGCTGCTACTAGCTCTTAAACTTTATCCACTTAAATCTTCAGCTTCTTGATTTTCTATAAGTGAATCTGCCTTTCTTTCTTGTAACACAATCATCTTAGAAGCTTGATCATTCATCACTGTCCATTGCCAAGTCTTTGACTCCTCAAACTTTACATCTCTGCTGATCAAGACTTTCCCAGAATCTGGTAAGAACACCCTTTAAGACTTCGCATCTGGACAGTAGGCAATAAAAATTCCTTTCATTGCTCTATCATCCAATTTTCGCAATTTTTGTACAGGCATATAAGCTAGAGCTACACAACCAAAGACCCTTAAATGTGTAACCTTAGGCTTCACATCAAACTAGGCTTCATGGGTTGTCTTCTTCCATACTGCAAAAGTTGGAGACACATTAGACAAGTAAGCTGCTATTACTATTGCCTCAGCCCAGAAACTCTTTGGCAAATTACTAGTTTTAAGTATGCTCCTGGCCTTCTCTACAAGTGTCCTATTCTTCCTTTTAGCAACACCATTCTGCTGGGGAGAATAGGGGGCTGTTAGTTCATGTTTTATTCCTTTTTGCTCACAAAAATCCCGAAATTCCTTTGATACAAACTCTCCACTTCTATCAGTTTTGAGAATTTTCGGTTGATTTCCAGACTATCTCTCCACCATAGTTACAAATTGTTGAAAGCAATTGAACACCTCATATTTGAATTTCAAAATGTACACCCATCACATTCTTGAGAAATCATCAATAAAGAGGAAAAAATATACACATTCTTCACATCATAATGCACTAGATGAAGCCTTTGCGTAGCTCTCCAAGACTTTGCTAGACTGAAATGGATACCTTGCTAGCTTTCCATATACACATTCTTCACAATAATTCTTCTTCTCAATTTCAAGTAGGCTCACAACCATTTCTTGCTCTACAAGGACTTTCAAACCTTGAAAATTTAAATGTCCATATCTTTTACGCCACAATACTACCAATTCCTCATCTCTTGCCAAATTAATTTGCTCTTGACTCGCAAACTCCACTGGAAATAAGTTGTTATTATTTTTCTGAATTTTGAACAAAATTCTCCCAGTGTTTCCATCTTTAATTATACACCCATAGTTTTTACTGAAATTGACATCATAGCCTCCTTCATTGAGTTGTCCTACACTTAATAAATTATGAGCCAATGAAGGAACATACTGAACACCATTAATCAGTCTCAATTTGCCATCAAACATTCTGATTGCAACTGAACCTCTACCACACACATCAACTTCTTTATCATCACCAAGTCTGACTTTATGTTGCAGTGTCTCATCTAAATTATGAAAGAGCTCCTTTCTTCCAGTCATGTGACTAGAGGTCTCACTATCCAACAGCCAGATAGAAGGACTCTCTATTCCTTGCCCATTACGAACCATAAATAAATTTCCATACTCACTAGGATTTGTGCAGACCAACAGTCAGATTGATAGTGCCCATACTTCTTGCATCTGTAACACTAATATTTTGCAAATTTTCTCTGTTAAATCTCTGCCCAGGCTGCCTCTGACCTCTACTAAATCTACCAAATGCCCTTGAACCATCTCTGCTACTTTCACTGATATTCTGCTGCCTTTGTACACTTGTTCTCTGATCACCTCATTTTGAATTATCACCAGCTCTTCCTCTACCTTTGAATCCTCCAAATCTACCTATTCCTCTCCAATTAGTTCTACCACCTCTTGAATCTTCCTGCATTATAAAGGCTTCATGTCATTCAGGCCTTTCAATAAACTGATTAAATCTGGCCTCATGAGCTTGAAGAGTGCTACTCAATTCATCAAGAGTTACTTTGGACATGTCCCTAGCCTCTTCAATTGAAATCACTGCATGTACAAATCTAGATGACAAGCTGCTCATCACCTTCAAGACCACATTAGAATCTTTTAATTCACTTCCCATGCCTCTGATCGGATTTACCACAGCTAACACTCTTGTAATATAATGTTGGATTGTTTCCTCTTCCTTCATCTATAATAGATCAAACCTTTGCCTTAAAGTTTATTGTTAACTGACACTATCCTTGAAGTACCCTGGTTCTAATTTTTGATGTGATCCCAGGGCTCCTTTGCTGAATCAAACCTCACAATTCTGTGTAGAATTGTTTCATCTACTGCCTGTTGTAATAAGAAGAGGGCCTTTGCATCATTTTCAATTTCTTTTTCAGTTGGCTCTTATGCACTAATTCCCACTTCAATCACCTTCCACAGCCTATGAGACCAAAAGAAGGTCTTCATCCTGTAACTCCAATATTCATAACCATCACCTCTAAAGACAGGTAATAGAGTATAAGGTATATCAGGTGTTGGAGCTGAAGATGAACTAGAAGTCATTGCTTGCATGCTTTTAATCTCTTCTTTGCTCATAGATACACGCTAGATCACTCTTACAGAAACTCCATCCAACACAATAATCCACACATATAACAATCAAAGCTTAGTAGCAAAAAGAACTACAAGCCCTCTCAATACCTCACACATAACCCACAAACAGTAAATTACAAACAACAGCCCAAAACACACAGCATCTGGCTCTAATACCACTGATAATAACTATATAGATACTAGAAATCGAGAGGAACAACTTTTGTATTCAAAACAAAGATCAAAACAAACTCTATTTTGTTAGAAAATTCATACAAGTATAGACTGTGTTAAGATAACCAGAAAAACATTACCTTCAACTAAAGAAAATAAAAACACTTATATCACTGTCAAAGTTCAGTAACTAAAATGAAATGAACCAGCTTACTCACTTTGATACTTGTCGGGATCATCTCAACTTCACCGCTTGACTAGATTCATGCCTCGAAGTTATTCTAAATCCCTGATCACCAAATCTTAGCCGTTCGTTACAAACACAATCCATGGCTTCTCTATTGCCTCGAGCTTAAACCAAATCTACTTGATCAAACACATCATCATCGTCCATTTCCTTCCCTCCCATCTTCCAACTAATTCAAATAATATTCAAACACATAAAAAGACTAAGCTGCCCTTCACTTATAACCTAATTACACCAGGACACTCTGAATTTCAGATCACTGCTTCTTCACTTCATTTCTTCTAAAATCCTCACATCTTCAATCAATTCTAAAAATATTAGATTGATTTGAGCATTTTATTTTTCTTTCATTCATATAATCAATTACATCTATTTTTACTTTGATCTTCATTGAGTACATAGAGGGTGATGTATATCTTTAAGTGTGGAGAAAGAGTTTTTGAGCTTCAATTTTTAGAAATTTCATCTCTAGTGTAGATCATTAAAACTTGTTATCATTTTTAAAAGCATATTTAACATGGTTTGTAATTGCACTATATGTGTTCTTTGGACCAATTGATGAGTGTACAATTTTACAACATTTAAGATCATGTTGTTTACTGATTAGGCATGTATTAGAGTAGTATTATGGAATTTGATGTTAAACATGATATATTTTGCATTCTTAGGCTTCAAGCAGTGCTTAAGGACAAGAGAGAGCCAAAAGAAGCATTTTAGAGCCAAAATGATGAAGATGGAACTTTCTTGGCATCATTCATGAAGACAAGCCAGAACCAACTAACTTACGGGCATCTTACAGTCGTGCTTACGACTGTAAGCCTCTTCTAGAGAACGTCACAGGGCATACTTATGCTTATAAGGAGGAGCATAAAGATAAATCAGAGGACCTTACTGGTAGGAATTATGCTCGTAAGGCAGACCGTAAGGGCTGTCTAGAGGAGTTTACGAACACAACATACGGCCGTAAGGGTGGTTGCTAGGGCAATCCAAAGCAATTTAAGGTCCAGTGCTTACGGCAGTAAGTTGGATGACAGAGCCCAGAAAGTATACGGGTTGTCGCAGTAATAAAGTACCCCGGTGAGAGGGTAGTCGTATCCATAGGGAGTAGGGATTGTAGAATTATAGATAAGAGAATTTGCTAGTTAGCTAGTGTGAGAATACGGAGGTGAGAAGAATCAATATGTGTGTGCAAGAGTAATTAAAAGAAATAAGAAAATGAAAGATAAGCATGAAAGACAGGAGAGTGCAAGTGAAAGTGAAGAAAGGAACAATCAAGTGTAAAATAGGGTACCCCGACAAGCTCCCCCTAGGACTAATGTTTTAATGCAAGACAATGTATTATACTCTCTTATTGATGTTTAATGAGGCGTGGACATCCTAAAGCACACGGTCCCAAACCTAAGGTCAACCGTGACTAATGCCAATATTGTGCCCCGACATTAGGTTTCACTACAACCCTTAACTCTAGTTGACCTGTCAATTAAGCCCCAAGGGAGTCCATCATCCTAAGCCTCACACTATGTGGGATTGCTTTACATTCCTAAGTATAGTCCAAACCCTTTAGTCCAGGTGAAAGAACCCTAGTCTCAATTAAGCCCCAGCCCTAGGATTCACTACAACCCTTCACTATGTCGCTTGCGTAACTAAGCCCAAGGGGAGTTCATCTCCTAGCACATCTCTCTACTTCGACCACTAAGAACTCTTGGAACACGGAGGTAGGGAAAATCACACAGGAGGGGAAAGGGGACGTTTCACTACCTCACGACTCACCCTCTCGACCCTCTCCAATCTCGAGTAGTCTAACCCTATAGTAGTTGTCGCACCTCCAAAGGACAACCTAGATGATTCTCAACCCTGGTGTCACGGCTAAGGGAAAATCAACACAACAAGCAATCAAGATTGGAACTCAATTAAATGCATCAATTAAGAAAGCATAATAACATGTCATAGAGACAATATCATCCTATGGTTTACATGTCCGAATACCCACAAGGGGTTTAGCTCTCCATGGAGCTATACAAATCCATCAATGTGTATGAATAAACAAGAAAGATAAACATAGATGAAAACCCCCTTGTGTAGCGTGGTTGTGGTCTTGTGCGGCCGCTTCGTCTCTTCACCAAGCCCTTTGTCAAGCCTAGGGCACACCTCGCCAGATTGGTGCCGACGAAAGCTCCCCTAATAGCTATCTTCCAACGGGCTTCGATGTCAATGCCGTTGACATGCTCCAATCCTCCAAAAAGTCCTCTCCAAACCCTAGCCATGAATCTCCAGAAGATAGGCGAAAAGATACTCAAAAAGTCCCCAAAAAGGCCTTTAACTAGTGCTGAGTCACGGCTGTAAATCGGCTGAAATCGGGCATCCACATGGCCGTGTGGATTTTCTAAAAATGGTTTCTGGCGCGTAGTGAACAGCAAACTACTACAGTAATTGCTATAGTACTCGCGTGTTAAATGTGCCAGATTTCTTCATTCTTCATCAAGACCATTGAATTGGGCACACAATCAACGGTAGATCATGTCGATTGCTTCATTCTCCTCATTGGCTAAGTTCTCCAATGCTACACGAGTTGAACTTTTGTGAATGTGACTGCCTTTGTGCCCCTCCAAAGGAGGTTGGCACACACCCACAAGTCTAAACTCATGCCTTGTTCCTTGCTTAGTCCGAGAACTCCCCAACAACGGCGAACATGATCCAACTTTGCTCTTTCTTCACTAAGTTTACTCCACAACCCTACAATGCACGAAAGAACACAAATACACACCAATTAATGATTGAATCTAAGAAAAGTAATGCTCAATGTAAGACAACAATACTTAGTATTACTATAACACGAGCACTTATCACTAGACCGTAACATTAAACAAAAGACCTTACTGACGGGACTTATGGCCAGAAGTGATCCAGTAAGGTTTGTGACCTATTATCCTCAGCTCCTTATGACCATGTTATTACGTCCGTAAGATGCCCCGTAAGTGGCACAATATAAATATTCATAACGATGGTTTGTAGGGTATCTTTTGTTCTATTCGAAGGTGAGGCTTAGGAAAAACAAAGGGGTGAATCTCCAGGGCTTTGAAGGCTATTCTAGAGGAAGATTCATCCCACCTATCTTTGAGAAGAAGGATTGTAGATGTCAAGATTAGCTTGCACTGCCTTATTGTGTCAAGGTCCTTGGGAGTTCTTCGGCAATTGTCTCTCGGCACAATTGAGAATGGGGTTTTCATGTTTTATTTTTATTCGCATTGTGCCTTGTCATTTCGATGTTTGCTCTCAATTACTGAAGAGCAAATTTTGTAGATGTTTGGGCATAGTTAAACTCTAGGGTTTTATTAGATTTTGACATTGGTTGTGGATCATGTTGCTTTAATTGTTTTTTAATTGCAATCTATATTATTTTAATCCAATTATGCATTTTGTATGGCTTGATTGCAAATTCGGTGAAAGCCCTAGTTCTCATATTTGATTTGCTTTGTGAAGAGTAGTAATACCCACCTATCATAGACATTCCGCGATTGGAGGGGATTGTGAGTAAACTTAGCAATGGGGTATTTTGGAGTCAAGAGTTATCCTTCCTCAATCCTCCCAACTGAATTAACAAGTGATTTCCATGCTCTTTGCAATTATAGGGAATAGATTTTAGGAGAATCACATTTTTATTTTGTATGGGATTAGGGATAATCTCTTTGCTAGAAGGATTATCTATTTTTGAAAATTCTTGTTAGTTCACATTGAGATTTCATAGAATGTAATGTGATTGTGGGGGTGTCTGTATCAACATTGTACTAAATTAATTATTAATTGCCCTTGCAAGAGGGGTTTACTATATTTTAGGATTTTTCTCGGTTCAAATAAGATTACATACTTATACAACCAGGGCATCCCGTTTTCCTTTGGTTTCTCGACTGTTTTTATTTCCTTATTCTTGTTACCTTTTCTCTTGTTTCTTAGTTTGCTTACACACATCACAAACTTTGTTTAGGCTAGTTTTCGGGATTATGATTAGTACTAGTACTCTCAATTTTTCCTATCGATCGATACTCTGCTTTTAAGCACTTTATTACACGATCAACATGTACACTTGCATCTCTATCACCAATCTTTGGACTAAACTTACTTGTGTGGCTCCTTAAACACTTTTGAGCATTTTGAGTCTCTTTTATGAAGCTAATTTTGATTTTTCAAAATTGAGTACGTTTTAGGGACTTGGTATATAAGTAGAGAGATATTTTTTTTAAAAAAAAAATTAGTTTGTTGTATAGTAGAGTTTTTGCACACACTTAATTCTTTTGAAATGTGAAGTTATTCTTAGAAAGTCAGATACTTTTGTATGGCCTACCAAGAGAGAGGACTACTTTGAAAGATATGTGTTTAACAAAATGAGCTACTTCTTCTTATGTGTGAAAGCTACCACCTATTTTTAAAGAACGAACAGAAGAAAGTTGTTGTAAAATAAATAAATAAAATAAAAGAAAAGAAAGTATGTAAAACAAGGAGAGAAAAATGGAGAAATGAAAAGAAAAATTTTCCTAAGTCCTTTATTTGCATACTCTTATTTAGTTTTAATGGTGAATTAGCAAAGTATTAAGTGACTTTTGCTCTATCATCTAAGAGGAACCACAAGTTGGGTTCAGTTGGTCTTCTAGTCAAATTCTTTTATTCCATTGAATGCAATTGGGTTGCTTTTTTATGGTTTAATACTTCCAAATTTTCAAGTACATGACCAGGCACTTGTTCTTAATAATTTCTAATCTTATTTGCTTGATGACAAGCAAAAGCTTAAATGTGGGAAACTTTGATAAGTGCTTAATAAGTTATTTTTTTTTATAGTATTTCACTTAGCATTTTGCTAGATTTGGGAGAATTTTGTTAAGATTTGATGCTTAATCCTGTTAATTTCATGTGTAGATTCATTTTACAGGTTTTGAAATAAAAGAAAGCAGTTTAAGTAAGTTTCAGGAAATGTTGGAAAAGAAAATGAAGAAACTAAACTAAACATGCTTGTGAAACACATATTTTGTTTTGTAAGGAAGTGTTCTTTTGAAACATAGTTGTGGTTGTGTTCTATGGGCATTTGTTTCCATCTCGTGTATTTGTTTGACAATTGTTGATTAAGAACTTTAACAACCTAACATGGCTACTAAACACCCCTGTCTTTATTGCCAGTGTTTAGTTTGGCTAGAAAGCTTTATAAATTGATGTTCAAGAGCTTTTTGGTGGAACTTTTTGGGACATCTTGGAGACTTTGGCTAGAGTTGGTAAAATGCTTTTAGGAGATGAATCCAAGTCTTCTGTAACATCTTAAAGAGCTAGATCAAGGGGGATTTGATCCCTATTCAAGAGGAAATTGAAGATCAAGAGGAGATTTGAAGAAATGTATCAAGCTCTAAGAGAATTGAGTCATCTCTTTTACCCCATTACATAGATTTGAGGGAGTTCTTCATGAAACTCTTATTTTGTTGTATTTTTCTCATATTTCCATGATATTTTTATCCATTAGTAGCTACACACTTGGTGCTTGGATTTGATAAAACTTGGTTGTAATATGTTTTCTTGACTTTTTTTTTTCTATTGATCTAATTTGATTTTGATTTTGAGATTCAATTGAGGTAATGCTTGATTCACAAATTTAGTTATCAAGAACCTGAATTTCTAAGCATAGGTTTAGTTAGCGAGAACCCGAGGCTATGATTGATCACCTGCTTAGTTAGCAAGAGCCCGAGCGTGTGAATGATCTCCCATGATTGAAAGAGTCTAAATTCATCTCTCACAGCTAGAATCAAATGCATTCATAGGGAGAATGTACGAAATACTTGCTTGACCATGTTTAGGAACTAGTTACTTCCAGATAAGGGCTAGTTTATATAAAGAATCTCCTCAATCTAATGATCATGACAAATTGGGTTCAAGAATCCATAAAAATAGAAGTCTTTACTTTAAACAACCAAGGGAAGTCATATGTCCAAGCACCGTTCTTATCATCTTGATCTTTACTTAGTTGTGCTTGTATATCTTGGAACCATATTCTTATTCTTAGTTAGTTTTCTTGTTAACAGTAAAAACTTGAACTATATTTTCATCGAGTAGATAATATGAGGAGGATTAGTATCTAATACTTAATTTCCTTGTGGGCTCAACCTTACTTTTATGCACACTTTTACTATTTGACATGACATGTGCACTAGCGTTTATTTTAGCACTTGTATGCCTCATCATAGATGAGGCTGAAGATTGGGAATGATAGGCAAGATTATTGTGGGTGATTCTCGATAGCTTTGTAATAAGATCTCATGAGAGGGAAGTTAACTTTATAACTCATGAAAAGGAACAGTTTCATGCCTGAGATTTAGACTTGAAATAATAGGATGAAAGACTAGGCCAAATTTGTGATATATTATCACATTAAATTCTGCATCATGTAATGGACTTATTGCTGCAAGTGATTCGTTAGCTAAGGCTTTTGCTTTTTGGAGATATTATCTAATATTCAATCATTTTTCTTCAATTCTCGAAGCACAATATGTAGTTATAACTGGAGATTTTGAGAAACTGAGGCAAAGGCACTTTCTAATGCTTTCCATGCTAAATAACCCGACCTTGCTCTAATAATATAACTATACACCTCTTTTGTTAGTTAATAAAATCCAAGAAAGTACGAGCTGATCTTTAGAAAATCAAGTAGTGTCGATAGGATTAGGAACTGTGATATTTGGATCATCTAATGAAGAAAAAGTTTGAGGTGGTGCTCGAGTGCCATCAATGAATAGATTCATATTTTGATAGTTTAAAAGAAGAAAAAATTAGGTTTTCCAAGCACAGTAATTATTAGTATTTAGTTTGATAGCAAATGTGTAATTTGCAGTGGGGGCCACAGGTGTTTGTGCTTGTGAAATAGGTATAATTTGGTGCGCCATGATGGCTCTAATACCAGGCATGGAAAATTAAAAAAAAAACTACATGGAAACTACAGAGAAAATAAAAAGTTTTTGTATGTGTTACATTAATTGGAAGTAATGGGGTTATAAACAAATATATAATGCAATCAAAATATGAGATCACATCAAGCTAACTAATGTGATAAGAACAAGTTATCTAAATACTAACTAACTAATAGCTATCTATGAAAATGATAAAAATACTATTACATAAAAAGGATAAAGATAAGAGTAACAAAATAACGGGCGAAAGATTATCATCCTAACAAGTGACAGTTAGATTGTCATCCATCTCTCCAAGAATTCAACATTCCACTCTAATTCCAAGCATATTTGCATCAGATATCATTGGATTTGTGATGATTTTGAATCTAAATAGTCATAATTGGAGAAGATAAATACTAGTGAGAATGTCTCAAATATGTGAACAAAGACTTTTCCTAAAACGAAGTTTGAAGCATATATACAAAGAGCATGTTTGGTTGAGCTTCCTAACTAAATGGTGCAGAGGGAAGAATTGTTGGATTCAACCATATTTAGGCCACCCACATAATTAACAAAGAAAAAAAAAACCTATGTCAATAGTGGAATAGTTTAAAAAGGCAAGGAGGGCAATAAAGGAAGAACAAGTGAAGATGAGAATGATACATGAAGCGTGAGAAACTAAAAAGAAGAAGAAAAGAAGACAAGTTAGGGCTTAAGCCATAGCAAGACAATCGGACTACAAAACGGTGCTAGAATTCACCCAAATTCTCAGTGATGAAACCTTGAGAGTAGCTCTCCTACTTTACTAGGCTTAATCTTCATTTTATCTCTTCTTTATTACATTTGTTGTCCATCTTTGTGTTGATAATGATGTATGTGTTGTTGAAAGCATCTTGTTGATGTGTTAATACCTTTGTGATAGTTAATCTATGCTTGTATCTAGATAAAACTCTTGTTAGTCTATTGTTGACATAGTGGAAATATTTCAAGTGGCTTTAGGGTCACTTGAAACTTCCTACTCTCCTCCAAAGCAAGACAAAAGTATTTATTTTTCCAAACCGTGTGTAGGCTCATAGTTAGCATGTGAAATTCCATTCAAGTACTGAGATATATGCAACCATTACGCCTCACATGCTACAATACCTTAAATAATATGGACCAGCTCCAATAGTAACTTTAATGATATTATAATTTAGTTTGAGTTTTCTCTTCTTCATCAACTTCTTCCACTTCTTACTTGGTGCATATTATTACTTTCATTTGATCAGTTTCCTTCATTTTATTAGAAACTTCAACTTCAATTTCCTAAAACACGACTTTAGCTAGAGTTGTCTCCTTCTCATCATCACTAATGAGGAGATCAAGAGAGGCTGCTGCTCTAATAAACAAATGTGTATCCTCAAAAAACTATTCAATCCCATTTGCGAAAGCAGGCCAACAAACCCATATACAAGTGATGGTTGTTAACTTACACTAGATCCAGTCACTAGAGAAGTGCCTAGTGAACCACCATGGCCCTGAAGACTTTCAAAATAATCTAGAGCTTAGCCTTTTGTTTTTTACAAAACAAAATGAGTTATTGTGTGGCTAGGATCTATTATTTCCAGAGTGTTCGTGTGATCTAAGAGTATGAGTGTACATTGTTTTATTCTTATTTGTGTTCAAATTTTAATTTAAGTTTTGTATGTTGTTTAATCTTATTTGAACTCAAATTTCAATTAAATTTTTATTTGAATTCTACGTGTTTCCTAATTATAGAAATATTATACTTGATTTTTAAGATGTTATTGGTAACTTAAGAATACTTTTTACAAATATTCTAGTTGCATTTATCAATATATCTATGGAAATAATTTATTTATTTTTTAAGAAAGATAAAATATCTTGAAAGTTAGTGTACCTTAAAAAAAATCATATTTGCCTATAGAAGCTCACAAAATATCAATAGTGGTAACGAGGTGGGGTGAAAAAATGGCGAAGATCTTCCCCTTCCCCGCCCTCACTAGCAACTAAGATGGTGAATCTCCATCCCCAACTCCTAGACAGGGAGGAATAGTCTCCCCATCCTTGTTCTCATGGGGATCCCTATGTTTGCAGGGATCTTTTTCCTCGCATGGCAATACACT
The DNA here is from genome assembly GCA_020875875.1 of Dioscorea alata. Lineage (NCBI taxonomy): Eukaryota > Viridiplantae > Streptophyta > Magnoliopsida > Dioscoreales > Dioscoreaceae > Dioscorea > Dioscorea alata. Next base: position 6,829,041 of record CM037011.1, read on the forward strand.
CACAAATTTTATTTTATTTTTAAATTATTTAATACTAAGTCAAATATATTTGTTAATTTACTGAAAAAATAGTTAGTGCAAAAGCACTTTAAGTTGGTAAGATTTGACATCTAGTCAAGGTGACGCGGCGACCAATGTGGCGTGGCATAAATGATGACATGGAAAGCATGGTGACATGGCAAGGAGACTTGGATAGGAGGCAAATATCTTTGAAGATCTTGATGAAGCTATTTTTGGTATGTGCTACAACTTGAAGCAAGATCTCATCAAGACCATATTTAGGAGAGTTAATTGAAGACTAAATATGAATGGAGCTTAAATCAATAAATATCTATCTATGATATGATTTGAAGGCTATTGAAGATATGATTTGAAGAACCTTAATAGATATGACTGAAGACTATTAAGGGAATGATTTGAAGACATGCCTATTGGTGGCATGAATGGGCTAATTGCTTGAAGATCTATCTGTTAGGTAATATCGCAAAAATCATATAACATCATCAAAAGCATGCAGAAGCAATAATGAATTCACGATATTATCTAATTGTTTTAATGAACACCTTAATTTAATTAAAAGGCCTAAAAAATTACCTCTTAATGTTTGAAAGCCTTTCCTTTGATGTGTTGAATTTGTCTCTCAGATTGTCGTAGATCTCCTAGTCCCCGAATGAAAGTCCAACACCTCTAGATCACACGCCGGAATTAAGAAACAACCTCCACTTCTTCTCCAACTAGAGGCTAGGTTTGAGAGAAAGAGAGAGCTTGCGGGATTTTCTCACTAAAGAATTAATTGATTGATTCTAGGGTTAGAGAGGAGTCATATTTATAGAGACTTCATAAAACATGATAAACATTATTCAATTATGAAGTCCTATTCAAAATATGAACCTTCATAATATGATAAACATTATCATAGAAGTTCTATTAAAAATATGAGTCCTAATCTAAATAAAGCCACTTTTGTCTTTGAGTTCTTATAATTTTGATTATCTATTCGACTTCATCGAATTTAAATCAAAATTTAAACTCAAGACAAAAATCCTAGTCCAATTTACAATTTAACTTATTCTATGAAGTAAAATTTTAAATTGACAATTTTACCCTTGCACTCAAAAACGAGATTTATTCTTTATCTCTTTAAGCGTGACTCCCTAGGTTCATTCCGATTGGCAATGGGAGGATACCAAAGAATGTGGGTGACACCTAGCCAGCCCCGTGGCCCCACGTCATAACCCAATTGAACACGAATGAGTAGATCATTACGAACCTTTCCGATTATGATTACCATATGTGTATAACCCTTCGTTCTTGTATCCCAACCGAGTGAGAGCCATGGTAATTGTCAAACTCACTGACTTGATCATATACAAATAACTATAGTAGAGTAAGATTACCAAACTATCCTTTGTGTCCCACACGATTAGTTTGACTGCCTTAGCCAAGGTCTTCCAATCACACATATACTTATAATCGCATAGGATACTAACTCGTTTACTTCGGAGAGAACAAATTCCTCCTTGTTGATCACTCACAATTGCTACTTGCTCGTCATAGTCACACTTCGAGGTTGGCCTTACCAAAAGGTAAACTGAGCCTAACGACTCTAGTAACAGACTAGACGTCACAAGTACATTGTGATCATGACATCTCAGGTCTAAGGTCCACTTTTATGATCATAACCAACAATCCCAATCATTGAGTGTCAAAGAGTAAAACCCATGTGATTGAATTGTTACGAGTCATGTTCGAATACACCAATCCCAGTGATGTATTTATGACATATGCTCCCACTATTCTATAGTGTTCAACTAGCACTCTTCGTTAAAGCATATGTCATACAAATCCTTATGAATCTTTAACGCCCAATTAAAGATTCTCCGATTTGTGAACTATTTAAGTGTATAAGTACCAAACCTTTCTAGTGCTCTCCTCTTTATCCACAAAGAGTAGAAGGTTTAACTTAATACACATGTACTATGATATTCAAAACTAATTATAATGGCATCACAAGATTTATATGAAGATCAAAATAAATGCTTATAATAATAAGAATGTATAATATAAATGAAATGCCCTAATACAAGTATCCTCGTTGTAATTCAAGGGCATAATCCTAACACTATCATTAGAAGATTTGAAGACCAAACTTGGGTGAATTGAAGATCAAGTTTGGTAAGTTTCATGAAGACACACGAAGGCATGCGCCCCTTGCGAGGGGACTGCGTGATGTGGAGCTGAGGAGGTAGGCTAGTTGTCGATAGTCTGGATGGGGAGATCTGGCTGCATCGACTCGGACTAAGCATGATTGAGAGGTTGATAGGTCTTAAGGTCGCTTCACAACGCAACCAAAACTCAGTCAAGTCAGCAGTTAGGGCCATGTTGCAAATTATGTTACAACAAGAGTTGCAACAACTAATTTCGGAATGTTCTAAAGTTAGTAGCCGCAGAGATTCTAAAAGAGGTATGGACTATTTTGGGACATTGAGGCGTCTATATATACTACCTTGGTCTGAGATTGGGTGCAACTCTTGAAAGAGGGAGTAGAGAGGCACTAGACAATTTAGAGAGGGTACTATTCTTTGTTTGTGAGCAAGATTGACAAAGTGTTTGCACTCATCTTTTATCACCTCTTTTAGTGGATTGTTTATCTCCGGGCTTGGCTCCCCAGACGTAGGCTAGTGGATGCCGAACTGGGTTACCAACTTCTTGTGTTTTCTCTTGTTTGGTTTGTGTTTGTTTTTCTTTGAATGTTTGAGTGATTGTCTAACCCACAAACCCACACCGGCGGAACTAACAATAGTGTTTATAAGTTTAAGCACAATCTACTATATAGAAACTTACCAAAAATTCTCCATTATATCCTTATCAATGTAAATCAAAACATAGAATTTTGAATTTACACTGGGACAAAATACCTACTTGTAATTATGTAAAATTTAAATTGTTAATATCTAATTTTATCAGGTCCGAGATCCCCATAAGGTAGAGAATCCTCTCTTTGCCCTCACAGCTATCATGAAACGGTGACGAGTTGTCTCCTCCCTGCCCCCGCAGTGGGATAAATCAGGGAATCTCTACCCCTTCTAGCTAGTTTTCATGGGGATCGAGGATTCGCTACCGATTACGGCCTCTATAAAATATTTTATTTACTTACATACACTTATGAATGAAAATTAACTTATTAAATTTATCAAAATGTCAATTAATTTTTGTTTATTTTCTTATTTTTTTATTTCCTAAAATATATTTGGCAAGAGGATAAAGAATGGTTTAGTTTTTAATAAATTTTTTAGTAGATTTTTTTTTTGTTTATATTAGTAAATGAGAATGATTTATAAAGTGTATTGGGAAAAAAAAAATCATTCTTTTAGTTGGCTTTTATACCTCTCAGAATTTGCTTAATTGTGTTAATGCTCCCCTATAAAACTAAATACCATGTACAGTTCTTAAAATTCTATTTGTATATATATACTCGTTTTCCCAAGTTCAACATTAAAATATACTATAAATTATATAAATATTTATTTTTTATAACAATAATAATAACAACAACAATAATAATATTAGAATTATATTTAAATTTTTAGACTATCTTGAGTAATAATTCATTTTTTAGATGTTATGAATGAAAAGAGTTTATTTATAGACGTATATATGCAATATTTCTTATTAGTGAAAATTGTTAGACATATGCTGACAAGTTTTTTTTTTACATATAATAATATATTTTAATGATATATGTAGAGCTAGCAAAGCGAAATATGTAAGTAGACAAATTGAATTTTAAGATGTATATATGGCATTGAATTTATAGATAAGCATACATACAATTAGATAAATTTTCATTGATAGACAAGCAAACAACCTCTAAAACACATTAGTGCATGTTACATAACCAGTGAGACAAGGCATATATAACCATAAAAAGTTTTAATAACTATTAAATTAATATTTTGCAAACGTACCTCTATAAAAAAAAACAAAATGTTTAATTAGATGCCTATCATCATGGTTATGTAACTTGTAAAAATGGAAAGTTGCTAATATATCTAATAAAAAATTATATTTGCATATACTTCTAATATCCAATTTAGTCTCTCTATTATTTTGAAATGGCCCTTTAGTCCCTCTATTATTTTTCCCTATGGGAGTCCTTGTATTATCCATTTGGAAAAAAAAAATCCCTCTTCCTAATACCTATCACATTTCCAGTTTGTGTGGCTGACGTGGCATTAATCAAGATTAAAGAAAAATAATCAAATAATGTACAAAATTCTCGTGCCTTTAATTACCCTACTAACAAGCATTATTGGCTAGTCAGATCTGGGTTCCAAAATGGATCTGAACCTAAAACAAATTTACCGCCATCATGAGAATCTCATGGGCTTGCATCTCCTCCAGTCAAGTGTTTACCTTTGCCAACCGATGCATCTCCTCCAGTAGTGCTAACCACTGATGTCCATTGTAGGCGCCGGCCCTGGCAACTCCGTTGATGCCCAGTTGCGGTCCATTAGCACTTGTGCCCACCAACTCCGGCGCCGCCACCCACCAGCACCTCGACCATTTTTCATCTAGCAATTGCTAGAGGCAATTTGATTTAGCCTAAGCACTATGCGATGGCAAGTAGTAGAGGAGTCACAATTAGGAGAGGTTTTGTGATTTTTTTTTTTTTTGGTTTTTAGGATATTTATCAAATGGTGTTGTATTGTAATGTATTTCATGAAATGTACTTCAGTGTACAATTTCATACATTAAAGTATTGTCATTTATTAAGTTACAATCAATATGAAAGTATAATCTCATACATAGTTGGATACCATTTTGATAATGATAAATTTGTATTGCAGGATAACTCAGCATACACAGTAGAATAATACATTGTACAAAGTCATGATCAATAAACTCTACAGTATAAAAAATTCAGTAACAAGAATTCATGGAGAAATACATTCAAGAACATTATGTTGATAATTGCTCATTACAAAGCTAACAAGTACTTAAAATTGCAATTTGCAAATTCTACATATGGTTAATAACTGTAAGTTCATTGATAATGTTAAATACTCCAAAAGTGCAAGAAAGTATTCTTCAAAAATGTTGCACATATCTCGCAAATATTAAAATAGTTGGTTGAGATTCTTTGTTCACACATAAGATTTGTAATATCATGTACGAAAAAAAGATCCTAGTATTCAGTAAGAGTAATGCTATATCAAACGAAAGAAACACACAAAACCAGCCACACGGCTGATGTGGCTGATAACGTGGCAAAGTGTCACGCCCCGACCCGTAGGTCCTACGCACGACATACCGCCACGACAACCCAGGGAAGATCTAACACTGCCTCAACCCTAGGTGGCCGTAAGGCTAACCTGTTCCCTGTATAATACATCTATAATCACAATACATAACTCAACAACAATTACTTGTATTACTCATACAAGGTATCACACACTGATACTCATGACAAGAAGTACATAAGGAATATAATAACAACCACTCCAAATAGAGGATACACTCCTCAACAAAACAAGGACTAGACTGCGACACAAAGTGTTATGAGTATGGAGAAACATGATAGGGTTCAATAATACATAGTGGATCCCTATTAATACATGCCAAGACAATAGATAACATACACAACCCAAAATGAGAAGACTGTGATGACTCTAGCCAAGCACTTCACGACTTCACCCCTACGCTATGCTATCACCTGGGAGGAAGAAAGAGGGGGTGAGTAACTAGGTTACTCAGTGAGGGGTTAGTCACAGGACTAAAGCTCAAGCATGATCAAATAGAGATAAACATCATAAAAATATTTCAATACATAACAAGAATGAAGAAAATACTTTGAGTAATAGTTATCACATAAAAACATAGCTTTTCTCATTGAAATACAAATAGAAGTTCCTTGAAATCATCAAGAAAACACATGCCATTATGAACCTAGCATAAGCACAATACTTATCGATAGTATCAAATATCAAGATACTTGGAAACAAGTAATTCAACATTCACAAATAAACAATAAAGTCCAGAATGGCCTCAAAAACCCTCCATCGCTAACCATGGCCTTGGTTAGGTCTGTTGCTACCAAGATGCGCGTATCTTGGCATTGGCCGCTGGGAAGTTCGTGTGGTGACTCCGAACAACCCAACTATATCCATGTCAGGAATCTACGCTCCCACCTACCATGGCATAACCATTTTTGACAGTATTCCACGCCACCTCTATATAGGTCAGCCCATGGAAACCATCCAATTCTTACTGCAGCAAGTTCGGGAGCTCGGCTCCCATGTCACCAACAAAGAATTTAAACAATAACTCAGCCCGTAGGCTCAATATATATACATCATGGTAACATAATTCTCAATAATAGACAATAAGTGTTCACAATGGCAATTCTCACCCCAAGGGAGATCAATTGATCAAAACATTAATAATGAAACCATTTTCATCAAAAGTATCATATAAAGGTGTCTTTTGAAGATATACATCAAACATTGACTTAACACAATGAAAATCAACTTGGTTTCACATGCTTTTTGGTCATCAAAATGGGAACATCAATCTCTTGAAAACACATATCTTGAAACATATATATATTGAACATAGAGTTTCAAATCATAAGCAACATATATATATATATATGTATATATATATTGCAAGAATTCAAAAGATAAGCCATTTTCATAAATCATCATGATTCAAATCTTTAGTTAAAGCTTTCAAAGAAATTTAGCAATAAGGAATCCATCATTCAAACAAACAATTCAAGTATCAAGATATCATGCATGAGTCATAGTCCAATTTTAGTAATTTCCCACTCACAAACTTGGCGAACAAAACACCTCGGTATCACTTCTCCACTGGCTCTTTGCCCTTACTTGAAGCCTCACCTTCTAGGAGCAATCAAACAACCAAAACAAGCAACTAAACATCATCAACAACTAGATCAAATGCAATGAGGGATAATGCTTAAAATGAGAATGATTGCTTCTAGGGTTTCCTAAACACCATAGTAAAGAGTTCCAGTAAGAAGAAGACCTCTCACAACTCATAAAACCAACAAGGAAAGCAAGAATGACCTAACATGGTCGGTGCTACAGTAATTCCCGGATTAGGGTTTTGAAGGTTCATGGATTTCATGAAATTAAAGCCATACAACTCAATAAGATCGACCCTCACAAGATTAGCCATCAAAGAGGAAGAAAAGGAGAAAGAATCAAGCTCCCACTTGAATCCACAACAAAACCCTAGCTATACTCATCCAAAGAACAAGGAAGAACAAGCAAGGAAGAGGGCTTACCTTGAGTCAAAGGATGATCACTCTTAAGAATCCAAGAACAAGCCCACAAATCCCTCCAAAATCAGCCCTTAAACCCTAGGAATGGTGGAGGAAGAGAAGAGGAATGAATGGTAAAGTTTTGAGGGTAGGTAGGTGAAGAGACGGGCTCAAACGGGGCTTTAAATAGATAATCGCACGACATATCAGGTGGGACACGGCCTGAACACGGCCATATTCTGCCTGCTGATTTTTCCAAGCGATTCTGAAGAAAGAACACGGTCTGAATGCTCTTGACACGGGCGTGTCAGACCTGACATGGCACACAGCACACCTGTGTTCCTGCCGCTGCAAATCTCAGGAAAATCTCTTACAGAAGTGACACGGGGGTGTTCTTCCTGACACGGGTGTGTCAGAGGTGAAATTCTAAGTCCCAACACCCAGATTCTCCTGAGAAAATTAGCGGCACCAACACGGGTTGAGCACGACCATGCTCGCCCTGAAAACCACTTTTTAACTCTAAAAACATCGCCAAACACTCAGCATGATGCCCCTAACCAATGACAATGAGAAGATGACTAAAATGACTAAAATAACAACATGACAAACAAGAGAAAAGACCGAAGTACTACACAAAGATTTTAAATTTTAACTTAAAAAGATTAAAAAATAAAAATAAAATTAAAAAGATGGAATGCCTGTCTATGCCCTAGCTTGGAAGAGAAGTAGCTGCTTTCTCTCCCCATCCTTAGCCTCCGTTCCGGCACTGCCACGGCTACCACCTTCACTCATCTTCTCCATAGCCGCTACTCCTCTCCCCTCCGATCTTGCTGCGTACGCCTCAGATCCCCACCACATCGCAGTCGTGAAGGACTCCGTCCTTCCTATCTACGACGACATCATGGTTGTCGATTTGCTCTCTAATCTCTCCTCCGGCCCGATCGCCCCACCTCTGGGGTCCGCCGTGTGGCTCACCCTCGCCAAGCCGAAGAGGGTCAGAAGCTGGAGCTGATGGCGGCTTTAGAGCAGGTTAAGGGGTCGACAGCGATGAAGCTCACTGGGCAGGTGAGCTTCGGGGAGAACTTCTCCCCGGCGAGGACGAAGGGGTATGATGTTGGGTTCAAAGTGGTGTTTTACGGCATGGAGGTGCTTAACGGGGTGGAGAAGGATGAGGCTTTGGTGGAGAAGGAGAAGAAAAAGCTCAGGCCTTTGCTTGAGAGCGTCATCGTCATGGATTTCGTCATGCCGGCTCCGGCAAGTCTTTGATTGTGTTTAGGCTAAAAAATGCTTCCTTTCTTCGTCTTCTTGATTTAATTCAAGGGAAAAATTTGAGCTTTTTCTAGTAGATGATTACTAGTGAAATTATGCAGTAGTGTGATTTCCATTGTTGTTTCTAATAAATGTAGCAATTTTGTACTAGGATTAAGTTTATGTTGTTTGCTTGGATGGATGAATAACTTTTGTTATATTTTTTCTGATGAATTTGCTTTGCAAGTTGAGATTTTGTGTTCAGTTGCATCAATAACGAAGATGTGGATGACCTTTTATCATTCAAAATTTTCTATTTATTTTTGTTTTAGATCATTCATTATTCTTCTGTTTGAACCTAATCAAACAGAATCAAAATCTCTTATCAATTATTTTTGTTTCAGGTGTGGATGAACATTCTTTGATCAAGCTAAGTAAAACAAAATCAAAATCTCTTATCAATTATTAACAAAATATTGCATCCCTACTTGCATATATGAAATGATTTCTTAGGCTCCTCAATTCCACCAGTTCGAGTGAAGGCCTCATCGATCTCCTTCCATGAACCTTTTATTGTTCTGTAACAACTTTCACTCTCCCTCTATAACAAAACAGTGAAAAAAAATAATTACTCATGAAAAGACACGAGAGAGGAGGGGGAAGCGGTGGCCAAGAGCGCGGTAGGAAAGCGGTGGCCGGGAGCCGAGGGGAGTGGCGGCCTAGAGCGGGATAGAGAAGTGGCTCTTCCAAGCAAGGGCACAGACAGGCATTCCATCTTTTTATTTTTATTTTTATTTTTTAATTTTTTTAAGTTAAAATTTAAAATCTTTGCCACGTCACCAGCCACGTCAGTCATGTGGTTGGTTTCGTGTGTTTCTTTCGTTTGATATAGCATTACTCATTCAGTAACCATGTTTTGTTGAACTTCTGAGTAGTGGATTTTCCTTGACTGTAGCACCTATTATGTGCTTTGCTGTGTGGAGAATTCTGAAACTTCAAACTCTTTTGTGGTGGTTGCCATGGCCTCCTTATTTTGCTTTTGTCTTGGTGCAATAGCCATGCTATTCCTCCTTGCATGAATATTAAACCAGCAAAGTGTGCATGTTATTTATTACCAAAGTCAGCCCTATTGGTGCATGCTTATAAGGCAATGGAAAAAATTACCAACAACTCATTTGTAATGACAAATGAAGGAGGAACATTCCTTCCAATTATTAATCCTCTAGTGCCCCTTCCCTACACCATAGGAAAAATAAAAATTTCTCTAAACCCAACAGTATTCTTAAAGCCATGTTCTCATTTGAAATTTAGATATCACTATTTAATGTGTCACACCCCGAACCCTGCCCGCCAGGCCCAATGCGCTGACAAACGGCCTCACACCTAGAAGGTCAAAACCAAGTAGGTACGCAAGGCCTCAAACCTGATCCAAAACAAAACAAACAATCTAACATAACTGTCATTTCAAAAGTCAACAACAGAAATTTACAAAGTTCAAAATTCCAACTTCAAATACAAGCTAGGGGTTCCATACATATATCAAATACTCACACAAACAGAATGACAATTCAAATTTAGAAATGATCAAGAACACAATCTCTCGCTATCTCACTAAGATGTCTGTTGTATTAAACACCCCGGATCTGAAAAAAAAAATTCAACAACAAGATTATGAGCTTCACAGCCCAGTAAGTAACCCATTAAAAATATAGGGATAATTTACAAAAAAAATAATAATTTATCAAAAACAAAAATCAAAAATCAAATTTATTTCAAATAACACAGATGTCAAAAACTGAGCATATAGGTCCCCCAAACAACTATTGCCAAAATAAAATAACATAATTCATATATTTAACCTCAGTGACCAGAACCAGAATTATTAGAGGCCATTATTCTTCACCGACGGAACGGTGCGAAACTACAGTTTCTATAACAGAGTACATGTCGACACGGTCAGTGTTTAACCCTCAGTGACAGGGTTATTGCAAAGTTAATTTGGGGACTACGAGTACTGTGCCAAAATAATTCTTATCAAATATTCGACAAAGACGAAATACCAAGATTCAAATGATCCCAATTTTACTAAAAATATGTCCATTTATTCAATAAGACAAAATATCTAACAATGAATTTCAATAATACATAATTTAATAAATAAAAATAAAAAATATAAACAGAATAATATTAAACATCAAAGCTTCAAGCAACAGTAATAATATATAATAATGATAATAATGTCCTTATCTTTTCATTTGCCACTTTCAGAGGTAAGAAAAAAAAACAAAAACTTTTCGAGTTTATACATATAGTATCATTTATATGCGGGTACTTACCTGATTAATGCCCAAAAACTCCAAATCCCGAATCGAACAAGTTTCCTCAAAATATCCTAAATTTGAGAATAATTTTTCAAGAATATCAAAAGCCTATTTAACACAAGCAAGAAAAACAAAAGAATGATACAAATGCAAAAGGTCAAGCTATCACTTTGCTCTCCCAAAAATTTGATCATTTCCAAGGGTATAATAGCATTTAACCACTCTAAATTGTCATACTAAAATTCTATCATGACTCATGAGTACTAAATCAGCCATAAGTTTGTCTATTTTTTCCTAAATCACAAAATTATAAATTCTAAGCATATTAGACATCCAATGCTATGACATGTCCAAAATTTACATGGTTTAGAGCACTACTCATTGCATACCATTCAATTCAATCTCCAACTATATTTGCAGACTTGTAATTCAGACGTGTCCCTTTCAAACACGCATATCTCTCAATATACAACTTCAAAATAAATGAAATTTAATTGAAAAATAGATAAATTATAGTAAAAAATCTTTCTTTTTTTCATCTCATCAAATTCAATTTCTATGATCATAAAAAATGGCCATAATTCTTCAAGTTCTGCACAGAAATATCATCCGAGACAATTGTACTAATAAGGCTATATCTCAGAAACTACAGATGCATAAAATCTGAATGTTTGTAGATAATTAGATAACATCAAAATATACAACTTTTATACATAAACCAATGTCTAATTCAGGCTAAAAAAATGATAAAATAAATCAAAACACTTAAAGGCCTGTATAAAAATCCTACCCGAGGCACCTATATTCAAAAGCTATATCTTACAAGATACAACTACAAAAATACTAGAATTTAGTAGGTACTTAGCCAACTTCGAACTCTACAAGTTTCTTATTTTACTCTCCACCAAATTCTACCTTTAAGACCCCTAAAATCGAAGAGGGGTTTCTACCATTATCAAAAATGAAATCTGAAGCATATCAAATTTATCCCAAACTCCTCAAAAAAGTAGCTAACCTAACCCATCCACCACTGACATCCATCATTAGCAGATCAAGATCTAAAAATAATAACGATAATAATTCTACAATTTGGTAAAAAATTCGAGGAACATGATGATTACCTCAATAATAACACTGAATCAACCCTGGATGACGAGACTCTTCTCCAATCCTTGCTGCCGACACCACCCGCAAAGAGGGTGAGGAAGATGAGGCTACGTCTTTCTCATTTCCTAAATGGGATCTAAAACAAAAAGAGGCGAAGAGATGGATAGGGTTTTGAAACTGAAAAAAACTCAATGGCTAGGATAAAAAATATCAATGGCTAGGATTAAAAATAAGAGGTGGGGCTCACATAATGTAGGACAACATCATTCTTGAACACATTAAATAGTTACTTTACCTTGAATATTTGAAAGGGACCTTGTACAGAAGTGGGTAATTTTTTTTGTAAGAAGTCTTCAGTTGTTTCACCTTTTGAGTAGCATCCCCTTTATCACTTGTTTGATCAGATATAGAATTTTCAATATGGTGAGCAATTACTATAGGCAATGTTTTCTTCCTTTTGTTTGTAGTTGCAGTGACTTTAGATTGCTCTTTTGTTGTAGCTTGCCTATAGTGTCCTATCTGTCTAGATGAAGCATTGGCAGTGATGAGTGCAATTTATATTATGTTTATTTACTCTAAAATCACTCTTTTACTTGTCCCTTAAGCACATTTTTTCTATCTGCGGTGCTACTCTAGCTATATTTATTCTCTGTGCAGAATTGTTGGGCTCAAAGCAATGTGGAGTGAAATTGGGGAATATTTGACTAAAGAATAATGATTTTGCTAAGTGTTCAAGTGAAGCACGGGTAGAGCACGAGCGTGCTCTGTCTCCCTGATTATCTCAGCCTAGAGACAACCTAGTGATCATTCAAGCATGGGGTGCTTTCAGGCCAAGCATGGGTTAAGCACACCCATGCTCCTCCCACTAATTATTGTAGCCCGAAAACAACTTATTTTCATCAGGGGAAGCACGGTCATGCCGTCCTCAACGCGGTCGTGCCCGAGAGCAACATTGGAGAAACACACCCGTGCTTCTTTCCCTGATTATCCCAGGCGTTCACTTAGCCATTTCACTTAAAAATCTCGAGGAGAAGCACAACCTTGCTTAGACCATGTCGAGCCCAAAATCAGCCTTTTTAACTCCAGCTTTTAGGGTTTCACTATCATCTTTGTTCAGGGATTTCACTCTCCACTAGGAGGACGTTGATGAGAGCGAAGATCAAGCTTTACCATACCTTCTAGGGGACCAAGGACTAGTTGGAGACACAAGAGAAGTGGGATTGGCATCAAGGAACTTTAACTTGGAAGAATATTTTGAGAAGAAGGGAGTCATGTCTTCTTTCTTTAGTGTTGTATCTTCTTCTTCCTTGTTATACATTTCCATGAGTGGCTAACCGTCCATGGTGCCCCTGGATATTGAAGTATGATGCTTTGTATGCTTTGACTATTTGTTTCTAATGTTTACGGAGTTCTTTCTGATTCGCTTGTTTAATCTTTTGTTTGCATAACTTGATGTGTTTGCTTTGCACAGTTGCTTGGGTAAAACTTGGTGTGTGGATTACCATAGTTGTAGTTACCTTGTGTGATTGCAAAACTTAATGTGTATGAAACCCACAGTTATCCTAGAAAACCTTGTGTATGAGTGAATCATAACTGCAACATTGCTCTTGAGCACACAATAGAATCCTACAATGTACCTAGTAGGTATTGGAAGCAAATCAGCATACTATAGCTCATAGGGATTGTCCTAGAACATTGCTCTCGTGTCATTGAATTCTCGATCCTAGTCCGCCTGACCTATCACCCTGTTCTTCCATCTTTCCTATATCTTTCTATTCATCACTTCAAATCAATCTTTATTCAACTAGAGATCAAAGGAGATATTAGTACTTTAAGTCCAGTCCTGAAGCTCGACAACCCTACCCTTTGCGGGGTATCATTTTACTACTTGTGTGAGACCTGTATACTTGCGGAGAGTGAATCAGGCAATTTCAACATGACCTGCATTTATATTTTTCTTTCTTTTTGGTACATTTTCTATCTTTAGCTTTGTATCCCTTACTTTAGATTGCCTTTCATGCATAGTCTAGCTAATTGTAGTATTAGCCATTTTATTTATCTGTGGAATTGCATCACCTTTTGGGTTTTCAAGGAGGACCTGCAAAGAAGATTTATATTGCTAGGACCATCAAAATTATCATGTAACTGCAATGACTTAAGTAATGCAATAGTATAGCTTATAGTTGCTTGGTTTCTTTTAGACATGTCAGTCTGTTGTGGCCTTCACCAAAATATATTCTGCACTTAAAAAACATATCTTCCCTTTACAACTTTGTCCTGCTCTTACTTTTGATATTGTTCTTGCTTTCTAATGGTTCCATTCTTCTCTTCTTTATAGGTCTTCCTAGCATCCTCTTGACCATTGGTGGCAGCATTGGTCCCTCAACACTTGATGGCTCGAATTCCTTGCCCTTCACTAGATTTACAAAGGATTGGTATACTTTCAAGTAGGTGTCTTTTCTAAACAAATCAAATACATATTCCATAGGGTCCATTCCACAAAAGACAATACAAGCCATTGCATGCTGGCAGGGAATCCCAGATTTCACCTATTTATGACATGAACAAGTATGGTTTGCCATCATAACTCATAAGCCTCTCTCACATGCATAGTTAATTTACCCCAATATACTTCATGTCTTGTGCCCACACACCACATTCCACTCAACTTGCCATTTAGCACTTTTTTTATCTCCTTTTCAATCTTTGTAATTACATTTAGTCCACATTCAAATCTCCACTTCATAACATACTCCCTTTTCACAGCTATCCTAGTCATAACATATTGCTTGATGTCTTCTAACATAGTTTTAATAGGCCTGCTCCTAGAATCTAGAATTACTCTATTGAATTCCCCACACATGTTATTGTCTATGACATCACATTTAATGACATCAGAAAAGAAAGCTTGGCACCAACTTGCAATCGGCTAGTTCTCCAACAATTCCTTCACAGCTTCATGTCCTTCATTCATGCAAGACATTTGATCTAAGTGCTTCTACATCTTTAGTTGGCTGGTAGACCTGGCAACATTCCAAAATGCAAGCTGGAGATCATTACCCTGGTGTTTTATCCCAAACCTTGCATAGATATGCCTAGCACACATCCTATGCTCAATAAATGAAAAAAGCTCATTGGTTGCATGTATTAGACCCTACAAAATATACATTAGTTAATATTTGCCAAAATTAACAAATAAACAATAAGGTATATATACCTTTTGTAGGCCGCTTATCAAGGACCCTCCAAGCCCATCTCCCATCAATAAGTCAGATTTCAATTGCTCAAAAAACTAGGTTGATGATTTAGTTGCCTCTTTCCACAACACTACCTAAGCTATGGAAAACATTTGGTTGTTCCCATTCCTCCAAACAACTACAAGTAATTGCCCTTTCAACAATCCCTTTAAGAAGCACCCTGATAAGTGCTTGTGTTATAATACCGCGAATCGTTATTATCTTACATTGAGCATATCTTTTATCAGTTTTTATCACTAAACGGCGTGCATTTGTGTATTCTTGTGCATTGAAGATTTGTGGAGCTAAATTGGAGAAGAAGAACGAAATTAGGTCGTGTTCAGCGATGTTGAGAAGTTTTCGGACCAAGCACGGAACAAGGCACGAGCTTGGACTTGTGAGTGTGTGCCAACCTCCTTTGGAGGGGCAGAAAGGCAGTCACATTCACAATAAGTCTAACTCGTGTGGCTTTGGAGAACTTCACCAAGAAGGAGACTTGAAGCAATCGGCACGATCTACCATTGATTGTGTGCCCAATTCAATGGCCTCGATGAAGAACGACGGATTCGGGAGCGTTTCGGCTTTGTACTGTAGCAGCACTGTAGCAAGTTACTGTGCATTTCTGCCGAAGATTAGGTTTCCAGAGATTTCACACGGGAGTGTGGAATTAACACACGGCCGTGTGAATTATTTTCCAGCAAGCCAGAGACTTCACACGGGCGTGTGGAAATTCCACACGGCCGTGTGAAGCCCCAATAACTTCAAATTTAAAGCCGCACTCAGCCTATAAAAAGCCGGATTTTGGAGACCTTTAGAAAGATCTTTTGACCTATCTTTCTCTTCAACTTGGAGAGTGCGGCTAGG
This sequence comes from Dioscorea alata, assembly GCA_020875875.1. Classification (NCBI taxonomy): domain Eukaryota; kingdom Viridiplantae; phylum Streptophyta; class Magnoliopsida; order Dioscoreales; family Dioscoreaceae; genus Dioscorea; species Dioscorea alata. The sequence goes on from CM037011.1 coordinate 6,845,105, forward strand.
GTTTCGGAGAGGATTTCGTGGAGGTTTAGCGTGCGTCATCGGCATCGTCACCGACGTTCGACGACCGCACAAGACCACGGCCACACCATACGCAAGGGGGTTTTCATTGATGTCCTTATTTTGTGCTTTCTTTCATACATTGATGAACATGTATAGCTCCATGAGGAGCTAAACCCCTTAAGGGTATTCGGACTTGTAAACTCTAGGGTTATTATGTTTCTTTGACATTGTTATTATGCTTTTCCATTATTGATGAATAAAAATTGAGTTTCAATCTTATTTTCATCTTGCTAATATTTTCTCTTAGATGTGACACTAGGATCGAGAATAATTTAGGTTGCCTTTTTGGAGATGTGACATCTCCTTAGGGTTAGACTACTTAAGATTGAAGAGGGTTGAGAGGGATAGTTGTAAGGTAGTGATGTACCCCTTTCCCCTCCGACATGGTTTCTCCCTACCTTTGTTTCCTTGTTTTCATAGCGGTCGAAATAGAGTGAAGTGCTAGGCAGATAAACTCCCCTGGGGCTTAGTTACATAAGTAACATAGTGAAGGGTTGAAGTGAATCCTATGCATTGGGGCTTAATCTAGACTAGGGTTCTTCCACCTGGACCAAAGGGTTAGAACTACACATAGGAACAGGTTTTACCATTAGGAATCCCTAGAGCTTAAAGCAATCCCACGTAGTGTGAGGTTTAGGTAGATATACTCCCCTGGGGCTTAGTCGTGAGAGCGATAGAGTGAAGGGTGACGTGAATCCTAATACCAGGGCATAGTATTGGGGTTAGTCACGGTTGTCCTTAGGTTTGGGACCGTGAATCTTAGGATATCCTTGACTCGATTAAACATCAATAGGAAAGTATAATAGCATAGTCCTGCACTAGAAGCATAGACCCTAGTGGTAGCTTGTCTGGATGCCCTATTTCATTCATTACTAGTCCTCTCTATTCTCTTTTACTTGCACTCTCTCATCTTCCATCTTTCTATTTAATTTCTTGTCTTCTAGTATAATTGTTTCCATAATTCACTCATTGAATCAATTGATCACTTTTCCGTACTTCGCATAGTTTTAATAGTGAAATCTCGTATTCTAACTCCCTATTCCTTGTGGATTCGACTACCCTCTCACCAGGGTAACTTTATTACTTCGACAAACCCGTGCACTTTCGGGCCCCCTATCACACCCATCAACCCCTATTATCCTCCTACATGAACTAATGAATTATTCCCTCATAGGTGCCAAACATATGTACATCTTCTAGAATGTTGGTGTTAGGATCATGCCCTCGAATGCCAACGAGGATGCTTGTATTAGGACATTTCATTTGTATTATACATTCTTATTATTATTAAATAGGCATTTATTTTGATGTTCATATAAATCTTGTGATGGCATTTTAATTAGTTTTGAACATCGCAGTCCATGTATATTAAGTTAAACATTCTACTCTTTATAGGATAAAGAGAAGATCATTAGAAGGGTTTGGTACTTATACATTTAAATAGTTCACAAATTGAAGAATCTTTAATTAGGCGTTAAAGGTTTGTAAGGATTTGTATGACATATACTTTGAGATAGAGTTCTACTTGAATACTATGGAATAGTGGGAGCATATGTCATAAATACATCACTGGGATTGGTGTATTCGAACATGACTCGAAACAATCCAATCACATGCATTTTACTCTTTGACAATCAATGATTGGGATTATTGGCTATGATCATATGAGTGGACCTTAGACCTGAGATATCATGATCACAATGTGCTTGTGATGTCTAGTCTGTTACTAGAGTCGTTAGACTCACTTTACCTTTTGGTAGAGCTGACCTCGAAGTATGACTATATCAAGCAAGAAGCAGTTGTGAGTGATTACCAAGAAGGAATTACTTCTCTCAGAAGTAAACCAGTTGGTATCCTATGCTATTATAAGTATGTGAAATTAGAAGACCTTGGCCAAGGCAGTCAAACTAATCATGTGGGACACGAAGGGTAGTTTGGTAATCTGACTCTACTATGGTTATTAACATAAGATCGAGTTTGGTGAGTTTGACAATTACCATGGCTCTCACTCGGTTGGGAAACAAGAATGAAGGGTTTATACACATATGGTAATCATAATCGAAAAGGTTTGTAATGATCTACTCATTCATGTTCAATTGGTTTACAACGTGGGCCACGGGGCTGGCTAGGTGTCACCTACATCTTTTGGTATCCACCCATTGCCAATCGGAATGAACCTAAGGGATAAAGAATTAGTCTCGTTTTGAGTGCAAGGGTAAAATTGTCAATTTATAATTTTACTATATGGGATGAGTTAAATTGTAAATTGGTCTATGGTTTTTGTCTTAAGTTTAAATTTTTTGTTTAAATTTGATGGAGTTGAATAGTTAATCAAAATTATAAGGACTTGAAGTTATAAATGGTTTTAGTTATATTAGGACTTATGCATATTTCTAATAGAACTTCTATGATAATGTTTATAATATTATAAAGATACATATTTTGAATAGGACTTTATAATCGAATAATGTTTATCATGCTTTATGAAGGCTTTATAAATATGATTCCTCTCTAACCTTAGAGGCAATTAATTAATTTTCTAGTGAGAAAAATCCCCAAGCCCTATTTTCCTCTCTAACCCTAGCCGCTATTTGGAGAAGAAGAAGAGATTGTGTTTCTATTATGGCGTGTGATCAGGGGCCTGGGACTTTCGTTAGGCGCTAGGAGATCTACGACAATTCAAAAGACAAATTCTACACATCAAAGGAAAGGCTTTCAAACATTAAGAGGGAATTTTCTAGGCCTTTCAATTAAATTACGGTGCTCATTAAACAATCTGATCATATCATAAATTTATTATTACTTCCGCATCCCTTTGATGATGTTATTTAATTTTCCGATATTATCTAATAGTTGGAAACTCATTTGGCATAGATTGGTGGATTTTAATTTAAGAGCATAATTATTTAAAACCTTGAAGTTCTCCCAGAATTGCTCTTTAATATCCTTAATGACCAAGCTTTTTGCATTCCTGCACACTTTGCTTGTGATGAAAGCTCCCAACTCCTTCCTCACCATTGTCATCAAATGCCTTGGCCTAGTGAAAGACATAGCAGAAATTATGTCTTCATACCTCTTGGCAATAATTGGTGCTGTGATCCTTCTATTCTTGGTGGTTACAAGGAGGCAAGAGTGGTCATGGACATAGTACTTAACTATGACAATTTTCTTTCCACTACACCATGAACATAGTATTAGCCATTTACAACTTTTCCCTGAACACACAACCCTAACCCTAGCTGCATCATTCTTAATATACTTGAATTCAAAACCTTTTTTTGTTGAGAATTCAACTAGTCCCTTATTAAATTCTTTCAAATCTTTGAACCTTAAAGCTAGGGAAAAATCTTAAAGATTAACATTTGGATCATGCATCTTCCTAGTGGACCTATGTCTCTGTGTATCATCTGCTTCTAAGCCTTCACTGGGGTCTTCATAGCTCCCTAGATCTGATGATGAAATATAGTCACTCTCAAAATCATTTACCTTCCCAAAGTTAGAAACAAACCTCATATTGCTATCACCATGGCCATCATGATTGCAATTTTCACCCAGATTCTCATGAGCATTATTGTCATTATCTTGCTGGAAACCTCTCTTCGGCTCAATATATTTTCTGACCTTGTCTCTAGCTTCTTCTATTTCAATATCTTCATCTGAGTTATCCTTCCCCAATGATACTTGAACTAGCTTTTCTTCTTCGTCTTTGCTAGACTCATTCTCACTATCTTTGTCATGCTTCTTATATTGTATTTCACTCCCTACAGCTGGATCTGTCTCATTAGCTTCCAACTTATCTAGGATTTCACCCCCTCAAGCACTCACAAGTTCTGTTGGTCCTGTCTTATTGCCTTTATCCTCAACTGGGATTTCATTCCTTAAAAGCTGAAACATTTGCATCATCCTTACTTTGCTGGACCGTTCCTTGCTATACTCTTTAATAGTTCGTTGCTTCTACACCTCATCTAGGCTTTCACTCTACCTTATCATAACTTTCACTTTAACTTACTATGTCATTCACCAGCACATCTTGAACTATCCTACAATAACCAACACTTGAACCACTTGTTGATAACATCTCTAGAAACAAATTATCTTAGACACCAGGTCTTAAAATCTATGGCAAAACCCTCTTATGGCTAATACATGTGGATTCAATATATACATCTGCTGCAATGTGTTTTTCATCTAGCCCTATATCCCACTATCATCAGAAATTTGCTTCAATGTCTTATCCCCATAAATATAAAACAAATTAACAGCCTTGTTAATGTCATAACCCAACACCTGGACGTCCCCTAGCAAATTCCAATAACAGATCTTGTCCGGGTCCATATCAAAGTCATCAATCCTGCCATTCTCATATTTCGGGGGCCCTACACTAACCAGTTTCCATCCACGATGGTATATAACAATATATTCATCATTGGCAAACATGTTTTGATACCTAAAAATAACGGGACAAGCGTATACAAATTTGTTCATAGTGAATGCATTTGTTCAAAGTTACTATTTTTGTCCAAAAGTAACCAACTTTGTGAAAGGCTCCTTGCCTATTTTTGATGATTTTTATGATATGTTCTACTATGAAGGTATATCTGGAAGTAATTATATCCAATAATGAAAAAGATTTCAACAAATTAATAAAATATGGAGAGTTATTTATCCTTTATGGGGACTAGATTAAATTAAAACAAAGATCACATCATTTATTTTCTCATAAAATTACTTAAATAGTTTTTCTTCTACTATGGCAGTCTAAAGTAGGTGTTGTTAGAAAAAGTCTTGAGAAAGGAACAAGCTTCAGCACTTGTGATCTGTTAAAGGGACCACAATCATTTATATTGATTAATTTATCAATGAAGAGACTACTCATTGTCATTTATTATAAGTTTCTTTTTGTGATTATTGTATGTATTTGGTAATGAGGGGACCATCTACACCAAACAAACGAATGAACAAATGCAACACTTGCTAGTAGACAATTACAATATTGACTGTATATATATTGCATAAATGGGACTCAATTTAAGTGATCTAGAATCAACATTCCATTACATAACAACAACAAGCTATCCACAAGCCATAATGGAAAATCAAATTCCAATGAAATCAAATTCAAGCATAACGATAAAATAAACCCTTATGTCGTAATCAACTCTGTAGTATTTCGGGTTTTTCCTCCTTATGTAGGTCGGTGTTTTTCGATTTTTCTTGTTTGTTTGTTTGTCATTTTAGTTAAGATCTTCTTTGTTTTGAGTTGTTGTCACTTGTTGAGGGTTTTAGGTCGAGTTTTGAGGGTTTTAAGAGGTGCGTGGGCTGTGTACTGGCCGTATAGCCACTTTTGTGGCCTGTGCGGCCTCTTGTGCGGCTCCTGTGGGGCCCGCACATCCCAGACAAAGAGGTGTGCGGCCTAGTGTGTGGCCGCAGACCAGGCCTCACATCCCAGGTTGTGGGTTGTGCGGCCACTATGCGGGCCGCACAGATGCGGTTTTAGCCTTTTTAACCCCATTTTAACCCTTTTTTCATTCCTTTCTTCTCCCATAACCCCCACATCCCATCCCCTTCTCTTCCTCCATCTTTCTATAGAGTTTAAGGCTGGTTTTGGAGGAGGTTTTAGGGGCTTGTTGGTGGATCTTGGAGTTGATCTCTTCTTGGTTCAAGGTAAGCTCTTCTCCTCTGCTTCCTTTCTTTTTCTTTGGATGAATGAAACTAGGGTTAGGTTGTTGTCTTGAATTGGAGTTTGATCCTTGTTTTCATTCTTGTTTATTGTTGGTGGATCTTGAGAGAAGCTATTGCTTGGATTATTTGGCTTTGATCTCAAGTAATACTTGAGTGTTCTTCTTCCTTGTTTTTGGAGCTATTGTACCCCCGGTGAGCTTTCCTTGTTTTCTTGGTTTCCATGGGTTGGAAAGAAGCTTAAACCCTTAGATTTTGTTTAGTAGCTTGAGGTGTTAGTGGAGCAAACCCTAGAGCTAGTTAGGGTTGTTGGTAGGGAAACCTAGGGTTTCTTTGTGTGGCTTATGCTAACCTTGTTGTTTGTGGTGCTTTGGCAAGGAGGAGACGCGTTGGCTCAAGGCAAAGGATTAGCCGAGGATTAGCTTGTGAGGGAGACGAATCACCAATTCTATGATTGGGATCGTTACGCATAGCTTTGTTAGAAGAATGCCGATAGCTAGATATAAACACACACACACACACACACACACACACACACATATCCACACTTATATCATGTTTTAAGCAAAGTTTTATTGATTTATACTTGTTTGCCATTTTGGTGAATGATAATTATTATTGAGAAAGATCTTGAATGTTTTATTTGATAGTTGACTTTGTTATCTCTCGATTTGTGATTAATACACTTCAATGAGTTTGGGAAATCCTTGTTTTGTGTCAAACTTGGGATTTATTGTGAAAATCTTTGGTTTTGTGTAATCTAAGGCTTGAAACTTATTTTGAATTGTTGAGATGATTTCCATGTTGTTTCTTGTACTGGGATTTGTATATCACTTGTGTTTAACAGCTTGAGCTTCATTTGTGCCTTTTATCATTTCCTCGTAGAAATACGGAGATGTTTTTTATTGTTGGATATTTGTTGGCTATTGTACTTCGTGTGGAGTTGCGTTTATTGTTGGGTTTGTGTGGTGATGCCCTATTACGATAGGCGGTCCCCACGGCCAGCCTATTGAGATAGCGTGGTAGATCGATTAATTACTATGAGGGTCAGTTCAGGTGGGAACGAAGAACCCTGATTGGACACTCATTGGGAATCTAGAGTCACCAACAAGTGTACCGGTCGGTCAACGTCAAGGGCATGAGTACCTTGACGGCCCTAAACCTAGTAATGGCACGGCGAAGGCTAAGGGATGCTTTTAGACCACTTTATGCTGGGTGAGTGCTGGGAATTATTTTATACTGGGTTTGAGATTTATTCCATCGAGTTACTTGCCCAACTGTCACTCCTAGGAGGATAGTCTCCCGCAAATTTGACTTGACTCGAGAGATGAGTATTTTTGAGCTGGTGTTTCTTATATTTGATTCAAGATTTAACCTGTTCTATTACCTTCTGTTGCCATCTTGAATTTTTGATGATGGGGTGAAGCCCAACTGTTTCTCTCGGGAGGCCAGTCTCCCATAAATTCGATTTGGTGCTATTTATTTTGAAATTCACATTACTTAGCTTGTTATACTTATGTTTCGAACTATTTTAAGTTTTATGTGTTATGGTTGATGATTGGTTTGATGTTTAACTCATCCTTTATATTTTGAACCCGATGTTCAGTACTTAATAGATTTGAAGTTGTTAAAATCTTGTTGAGGTAAAAAGTGTTTCTTAACCCTATCTTTTTGTTATATTATATTAAGGTTGCTATCATGTGTAATTATGTTCTAAATGTTTATCTTGCTTTTGGTAATTTATTTATTTTGGTGTATTATCATTATCTTTGTTATTGGGCATTTGTTCTTGTTATACCTTCTATGTATCTTTCCCATTTCATGTATGTTTATTTTGAACATGGACATGATGTTTGGCATATGGACCCACTAGTGTGTAGTAAACCTTGTTGCGTTGTTTTGTATCTATTCAACCTTCAAACTATTGTGTATTAACACTTGTTAATGTTGTTATAGCTTCCCTATGCATTTGTAACCTTGTCTATTATTGTACATCATTGTTATTGTTGTTACTTCCGCGGCGCATCACTGTGTGTCTCCCCTGTGTTAATGTGTTAATTATTGTGGATTCCAGGTTGTTGTTTAGGCTTGTGGCGTCCTGAGGGCTGAGTGGCGGGGTATCCCTCCTTGGGACTGTCATGGCGGTTGTCACGTCCCGCGGGCCCGCGAGTCGGGCTGTGACAAACTCGGAAATGAACAATGCTTGTTAGATCCGGGGGTGTTGATGAAAAGATTGTCACATACATTAGAAGGATTGTCCAGTTGAGAAAGCTCTACGCTATAAATTGGGGTGGTCGTTAGAGAGAATGGCCTCCTTTGTTGGTGATGTTATTACTATCTCTAGTGGAGGTGAATCGATAGGCGTTAAATGCTGACAGCAGGCATTAGAGCCTGTGGTGGGTTATAGGGGTCTGTGGCGAGTTGCAGAGTTGGTGGCCCTCCTCTCACGAACGTTTGGGGGTAAGATGGGGTGGAGACAGGGGACAAATGACAAGCCTAATTTTATTTTTTGATCTGGACCCGATTATGTTAAGTATATCAATAATTAATTAACCATTAGCTAATAATTCTTGTTAGAAGGGTAATTAGAGGTGCAGGAATTTTGTGCATTATTTTTTTTAATTGTGATTAATGCCACATCAACAACGCAAACATGAAATGTGACTAGAGTTAGGCTGATAGACTTTTTTTTTTCCAAAGTGGATAATACAAGGACTCCAGAAGGCAAAAATTAATAGAAAAACTGAAAGGCCATTTCGAATTAATAGAGGATTAAACTAGGTATTATTCCAAACTATTTTATATGCTTGTATACTGTTATGATCACTGAAAAATCAACTTATACATTTAATTAAAATTAATTATTTTTATTTTTAGGGTTTTAAAATGAATGAAGAGATAAGTGTAAAGAAATTTTTAATTTTTAATTTTTAATTTTAACAAGGTAGAAACTTGACTTTTGATAGGAAAGTATGTAAGCAAATAAGTGTTATGTTCTTTACTAAGTTTTTAGACATAACAACACAACTATCTTATGTTAATTCTTTGGAAAACATAAATGATCATTAGCTACTTTTTCTTTTTCTTTCAATCATGGCTTCTCTTCACTAGTGTTGGTTGCTGAAAAACAGAAGACTTGCCTTATTTACTAAATCTCTTTGCATTCAAACAACAACAATTCTTGGGGGGACTTATCTTATTAGACTATGTGTCCTACATAAATTTGAAGCATGTAGCTCGAAATTAGTCGATCAAACATCTAAAAACAAATAATATATATAATACTTTTTTTTTATATGCCACTTTCGTTGGATGATGAACTTAAAAACTTTGAAAACTTAAATCACATTTTCAGATTTATCAAAATGACTAAATTAAGTGGATAAAAAAATAATATACTTTTCGCTTATAGTAATTATTTTTTCTCCTTCCCCCAATGACCCAGGGTTGAGAATGGATTGAGCTACTCAAATAACTGCGTTTCTGAAGGTTTTTGTATTCTTTATTGTTTCAATTTTTGGTATTTTATAGGAATTTTAAATTTTGTTTTTTAAAGTTTTCGTTTAAATTATTTAGGAAATAAGGTGGATGGAGGGGAAAAAAAATTGGTGCCATACTTGTCAATGGCTTTTTCATGTTATCATGTTATTATGTTTGATTTTTAAAGTTTCAGGTAAATTTATTTGCGAAATAACGTGGAGTTCATTGGGTAGAGGGAAAAAATTAGTACCATATTTATCAATCTCTTTTGCATGTTATTGTGTTTTAGTCTTTATTTGTGTATATATAAATATTTGATAACATCTATGGGTGTTGTATTATTGTTATGAATTTATCATACCAAAAATATGAACATCAATAAGGGCAAGCAATCAGACATTATAAATATATCAACCTATGTTACATTTAGAAGAAAACATTTTATTCTATCAATTTTTTTTATTAAAATATAATTTTAAAATTTTACTGTAATTTTTAAAAAAGATATTGGAGAAAATCGAATTAATGATCCTGCCAAAAATTTGGTTGATTAAGAGGCCAGTGTTGGTTTTACTTTATTTTATTTATATTATGTACAAATATTAATTTGAATATGTGGATGTTTTACAACAAATTTTTTATATGTACATAAATATATGCTACTCTCAATTTTTTGATATATTGATTTAGCTGATTTATTTTCTTTAATTAATGTGGTTGCTTTTTATGTCTTCAGTTACAGTTAATTTGTTACCATAATTTGATAACTACATTGCATCTTAATTCTAAGAAATATGTTTTAATAATAAATACTAACCAGTTAATCACTTGCAGATGCATAATCATAACATCTCGAATTCCATTTATTCATTGTGGAGCCACGTCCAATGCCCGATGTCCATGGGACGCCTTGGGAGGCTTAAGGCAAATAGGCAAGGAGCCACAGGCATCACTAACATGATGAAGTTCCCTCAGCTACAAAAATAATGTTATAATGCACATGAGTTGCAAAAGATAATGCACATGAGTTGCAAAACCCAATACTTTCTATACCATATCTTTCTTCAAGCAACTTGAAACAAAAACAATACTTAATTCAAAGAAACTTATTTTTTTGCAAATTAAAACAAGTGTTCCTTATTTTTTCGCAAAATAAGTAATTGTGTGGCTAGGCTTTATTTATTATGTCATATAAGTGTATGTTGTTTTATTCTTGTTCTAACTTTAAACCTAATATTACTTTTAGTTTAAATTTAATTCTAATCTGTCTTAAATTCTAATAATTTCTATTTTTGTGTGTCGGTATCTTTAGAGAAATATTCTTATTAATTTTAAAAATATTTTAAATAATAATGTTTTTTTTATTTTATCCATATATTTATTAAAATGGTTTAATTAAATTTTAAAATTTTGTTAATTTTCTATTATTAATTGAAATTAATTTCTGATTTTTTATTTTATTTGGAGGTCACTTATATCTAACTTTTAGGGCCTGTTTGGTGGACACTATCGGATATAGCCGGATATGATATGTGGACCGGATAAGAGTAGAAAAATGATATGGGCATAATAAGCTTATATCTTATCATATGTTTGATATGCACCAGATAAAACATTACATAGCATTTTGTTATACTATTTAACTTTTGAAATGGACTGGATAATGACAGGATATAATATAAATGGTATGTAAATAGATAAAATAATCCTTTATAACATAGTTATATATTCTTTTTTAAAATAAATTTTTTATTTATTTATTTCTTAATGATTTACTTATCAATAGATTTATTAGTTTCTATTAAATTTATAAAATAATAAATAACATATAAATAATGTCCCACAAATATATTGATTGCAATATCACCAACTTGCAATAATTATAGTTCATACATTTCCTTGGAAAAAATCATACACAAAATCATCAATATAGCAAATTAAATAAATCACATCAAAATAAATTTGAAAAAAAATCATCCAACTAAAGAAACTAAAAATAGAATATGAACAGAAAAAAGATGAAAAATAACTTATTCAAGCATGAGATCGACGGAGGAACCCTTCAACCACTCCGAATGCTTAAAACCATACTTGAAATAGTGAAATTAGTGTCCTATCTAGTTGTTGATAAGCCTTTTGTCTCAATAATTGGGTCTAAAAGATCAAAATAAGTGATACAATGGATGGGGGAGAGAAACCAAATTATAGGGCAAAAAAGTAAATTTAATTTATTTTTTTTACCATATCTACCTATTTCTATCTTGACTCCCCTCATAGGATTAATTATCATGTGATCGGTAAGATAAAGTGGGCCAATAGGATAAGACTATCATATCCTATTGTCACACCAAATAAAGGATAATAGTAGGATATGATAGTCTATCCCATCATATAGTCATTATCTTGCCTACCAAACAGGCACTTAAAGTATTTAAGGATGACTTAGTGAGGATGTGGTATAAAATGAGATTATATTTTTCTGAAGGTCATCATGGGGTTTTTTTAAGGGTCATATATAAAATGAATATGAAGAAGTTCTCATATTATTAATTAATTTTGCCACATCTACTAATTATTTGCAGGCTAATATGAAATTGAGAAACGCTACATAGCCTATTAGTTTCTCACTTTGACATTGAATGGGTAGGCATAGGTTTAAAACCCGCACTCATGGTACTATAGAGTATTATTCATTCATTGGTTATTGGGTGTACCCAACATGGTAAATTCCTAGGTGTCGTTAGGTCACCATATTTTCAACCACTCTATGGTTGCACAACAGAGGATTTATCATTGTATGATTATGATACCTGATATATCATCTTAGGTGCATGTGACAGGTTTTTATTATCCCATGTGTTAGCTTGACCCACATGGTAAATCCCTAGGGATTGTTAAGCCACTATAATTGATGCAAACCCTAACCAACCTATTCTTTGTTTAACACATCAACTCATATGAGGTTGCTTAGCATATAAATTTTCAATCTCTTGGCATAACATATACTACGAGTAATATTTCCTTTCAATTGTAGATGCTTGGATCAGAAAATCCAACTAAAAAAATTTGAAAGAAATTTATCATCTCATTCCATAAAGTCCACACCCAATAGAAAATATCTCTAGTGTATATATACACAAGCTATCCTCCTAACAAACTTAAAAAAAAAAAAATTATATCATTAAAAAATTTTGTAACATGCCTAGCTTCCTTTATAATATTAGACCATTTAAATGATCAAATTAAAAGATTATGATATGTTGGAATATTCTTTATCCCCCTTATGGTGAGGCTTGGTGCCAGTCACACAATCCCAACTTGTCTAAAAGATGCTCGAAGGAAGGAGCTAACAGAGGCTTTGTGAACAAGCTAGCAAACTATTGCCTGAATGAAATCAACTGAGGAAAAACAATGCCTTGCTTAAATTTGTCACGCGCCAATTGACAATCAATCTAAAAGTGTTTAGTTCTTTGATAAGTGCTCGTGTTATAGTAATGCGAAGTGTTACTATCTCGCAAAGAGCATTGATTTAATCAGATTTTATCACTAAAAAGTGTGCATTTGTTTACTTTTGTGCATTGTAGGGTTGTGGAGCCAATTTGGAGAAGAATGAAAGAAGAATAGGTTATGTTCGCGATTGTTGACGAGTTCTTGGACCAAGCAAGGAACAAGGCACGAGTTTAGACTTGTGGGTGTGTGCCAACCTCCATTGGAGGGGCACAAGGCAGTCACATTCACAAAAGTCTAACTCGTGTAGCATTGGAGAATTTCGTCAAAGAAGAGAAATGAAGTAATCGACATAATCTACCATTGATTGTGTGCCCAATTCAATGGCCTCGATGAAGAACGATGAATTCGGGAGCATTTCGGCTAAGTACTGTAGCAGTACTGTAGCAAAAATACTGTAACGAAAGTAGTGTAGCAAGCTACTGTTTACTGTTGCCGAAAATCAGGATTTCAGAGAGTTCACACGGGTGTGTGGAATTAACACACGGCCCGTACTGTAGCAAAGTACTGTAGCAAAGTTACTGTTCACAGTGCCGAAAAATCACGATTTCAGAATTTCCACACGGGCGTGTGGAATTCCTGATTTTACACAGGGCCGTGTGGAATTAACACAGGGGCGTGTGGAACTCCGATTTCAGCCTATAAATAGCCCGTTTTCAGATCTATTTGGGGACCCTCCCCTTCTATCACTTGGATATCTTTTGGGGGGCTTTCGGCTAGGGTTTGGGGAGGTTCTTGGAGGTCTTTGGAGGCGATTAAACGGCATCGACATCGACATCCTTTGGAAGAAAGCTATTGGGGAAGCTCTCATCGGCATTGATTTGTCGAGGTGTGCCTTAGGCTTGACAAGGGATTCGTTGGAGAAGACACGCGACTACACAAGACCATCGATACGATCTACAAGGGGGTTTTCTTTATGGTTTTCATGCATATGTTCTTAAACTATTTATTGATTTTGTATTGCTCCATGGAGAGCTAAACCCTAGTGGGTATTCGGACTTGTAAACCCTAGGATGATATTGTTTCTATGACTTTTATTATGCTTTCTTAATTTAATGTTCTATTATTGAGTTCCAATCTTGCATGCTGATTGTATGAGATTTTCCCTTAGCCGTGACACTAGGGTTGAGAATCTATTAGGTTATCCTTTGAGGGTGTGACAACCTCTATAGGATTAGACTACACAAGGTTGGAGAGGGTTGAGAGGGAGAGTTGTGAGGTAGCGATGTACCCCTTTCCCCTCCGGTGTGGTTTCTCCCTACCTCCGTTTCCTTGATTCATTAGCGGTCGAGATAGAGTGAAGTGCTAGGTAGACAAACTCCCCTGGGGCTTAGTTACGCGAGTAACAGAGTGAAGGGTTGAAGTGAATCCTACGCACTGGGGCTTAATCTAGACTAGGGTTCTTCCACCTGGACCAAAGGGTTAGAACTACACATAGGAACAGGTTTTACCACTAGGAGTCCCTAGAACTTAATGCAATCCCACGTAGTGTGAGGCTTAGGTAGATATACTCCTCTAGGGCTTAGTTGACAGGTCAACGAGAGTCAAGAGTCGTAGTGAATCCTAATGCCGGGGCATAGTGTTGGGGTTAGTCACGGTCGACCTTAGGTTTGGGACCGTGTGTTTAAGGATATCCTCGACTCAATTAGACATCAATTAGAGGGTATAATACTAGTCTTGCACTATAAGCATTAGTCTTAGGGGGAGTTTTGTCCGGGTACCCCATCTTTATATCGATTACCTCTCCTACTCTCATTATTCTTCTTGCACTCTTTTATTTTCTTTTACATTTATATATATATATATACTTCTTTCATCATCGACTTCTTTCATAGCTAAATAGCGATAACACTTGTTTCTGAACACTATTCCCTGTGGATACGACTACCCACTCACCAGGGTATTTTTATTACTTCGACAACCCGTGCACTTGCGGGGTACACACGCAAGGGGTGTGTCATTCTTCCATGAACAACATGGCTAGAAGTGGTATGAAGGGTTGCTTGATCATCACAACATAAATGAATAAGAAGAGAAACATCAATGTCGATATCATGAAGAATATGTGTAATCCCTTGTAGCACATACAGTTATTGATAGGCTATGGTATTCAACTTTAGCATAGGACTAAGATACAATGGCAGACATCTTTGTTTTCCAAGAAATTAAGCCATCACCCTTAAAAAGACAACCAATGAGAGACCAATAACTAAAAGGACAAGACATTCAATCAACATCACAAAAAATTCATAAACCAATTCAATTATTAAAAAGAAAAGAGAGGGTTGTAGATAGTAAATGCTTTAAATACTTGAGAACATGGATTATAACAGACCAATGCTGCTGTGCGGAAGACTGAATAAACTAGCTAAGTTGTTGAGTGGCGTGAGTAATATCTGTTAGTGTTAGCCCTAGCCCCAATACGTTGATCTGAACCTTTATTAGTTATATGTTTTTTAATAAAACCTGGCTTATTTTATCTTACTACATTTCTGTGCATGTGTGCTTGGATAGAACTATCCCTGAGAGTTTGTTCCGCACAAGTTGCCAAATACGTGATTCGGGCAGTAAAACCTTGGTGCGTAAAGGAACAACTTTCTAAACATCCCTAGTCAATTACTGTCATGGGAATGATAGTAAACTAAGACTAGTATGCCTATTGTGTGATGATCATGTTTTACGGATTATAGGACATGTGATGTCAATCAATAGACATAGACACGTGTTAGTGAACAGCGTGTCTGGATCCATCCGCTCACGAGATCACTACATGGTTGCAAAGTCATAAGTGGTTCTCGTGTAACGCTTATGCTGAATCCTTAGACTCAAGGTCACTATGGAGCTTGGATGAATGTTGGTGTACTTTGACATACGCCTAACGTCATTCGTAACAGAGTGACAAGTATGGGTATGATTGGGTGCATCGAGATTCATAGCGAGTAACATTTGCGATGCGAGGGGATTGCCACTCTCTGAGGAGAGAGAATATCACCGGCCACTTGATCGGTGAAACTGAGTAGTGCGTGGCCACGTCCAAGTGAAATGGTAAGGGTTATCATTTATTTGACCTAGTCAGTTCACCGAGGATCAAGAAATCGATCGACAAATAAATAAGGGTGACTAAGCTCCATGCCTTATGTTGATCGAGATATTCAATTGGCAAAGGAATCGGATAAGGCTACGAGGTTAGTTGATTACCCAGTTGACCTCCGTTTTAATTCGGGTAGTCACATTGCCATGTTAGACGGCATTTGTGACTTATGGGCCTTAACGAGGTTAAAATCCCATTGCCGATTTTAAAATGGGCCTACAGGATCGCACACGTAAAAGCCGTGAAATCCGGACTCAATCTAATGAGTCGAATAGCTAAATGGAGTTTAGATAAATCAAGAGTTGATTTGATCTAACCGTGAATGTGTAAAGATTGAGTTATGAGATAACTTAAAAATTGAGGGACTTAATTAGAAATTAAGTGTTAGCTTATTGGATCTAATATGATTAATATCCAATAAGAGGAATCAATGGTTGATATTGCATTGGGATTGGTTTTAGGGTTTTATAAATACATGTGTATTAGAGAAAACCCTAACCCTAATCTTTCCTCTCCCTCTCTCCCTCAAGGAGACCGCCGGTCCGCCCTAGCCAAGAGGATGCCACCGCCGGTCAAAGGTGCTGTCCGTCTTTTCCCCCTTTTGGAGAAAGGTTTCTCCATCCGGATTACCGCTACTCGGCTCCGACGAAGGTATAGATCGACACCCCTTTGATCTTTCTTGTTTATTCATGTATGTTAGTTCACATGCCGGCTTTTTTCATTGATATTTCTTTATCAATGGAGATCGCTGGGGTGAGCTTCTTTTGAGATTATTTCATAATGGTTGTGGAATTTTTCTCAAAAGATTCTCACATGTGAAACATTCGCCGAGTGTCGGTTTTTGGATTTACAATTCCTTACACATGTTTACGATTAGGTTTTTGAGACCAAATTTTAATTGCTATTCATATTTCTCGATAAGAGTTATCGTTGGATACTAGCAATCCATACCGGATTGTTTCCGGCTTGTGTGTGTGTGAGAGTAGAGGAGAGTCGCGTATATGCAGTCCCTTTTTTTACTACATCCCTGGAATTGTATTTATTTATTTATTTAGATTTTTATATCTTTATTCGTTTCCATTGCATGCTAGGGTCCATGCTAGTTTTGTTTGTTATCCGATGTGCATATTTTTGTCTTCTAGCATGCTCGTAGACCCTTGTCGATCCCAACAATATCCGGTTGAGTGAAGCCAAGGTAAAGCAGACAACCAATAAGTCTATGATAAGAATCTATCTTATTTAGTAGAAATGAATTACCATCATCAAACTAACAATTTTGTGGCAAGGAAGAATACATGGGTTTAGAACCTATGGGACCAACATCCTTAATTAATGTCCAACACATATTTGTGTTGATGAACATATAATCTAGTATCAATCATACCAATTCCAAGCCAAAAAAGTATTTGGCCAATCTGAGGTCTTTAATTGTGAATTGCCGATGAAGAAAATATTCAACTTTCTGAATTAAGTCCATAGATGGTCTCATGACAAGAACATCATCGACATAAACAGTGAGAGAAACATGACCAACGAACTGAGGTTCCACAAACAAACAAGGATCATGGAATGACTGAAGAAAAACAAAATCATGGAGCTTGGATGTGAATTCCTTGTTCTAATGTCGAGAAGCCTACTGAAGATCATATAGAAAGCGTTTAAGTTTACACATTTATCCATGTGCAACCTTAGAATAACCTTTTGGAGGTAACATATAGACATCTTCATCAATAAAACAATGTAAAAAAACACTATCGATATCGAGTTGGTAGATTGACCAATCTTTTGCTGCGGAAATTGCTAAGAATACTCAAATAGTAACCATCTTAACCACTGAAAAAAACTGTCTATGTAAGGAATCCTTACAACTTGATTGTACCCTTTTTGTGAAAAGCGAGCTTTATATCTTTTTACAGTACAATCAAGATTAAATTTAATCTTGTATACCCATTTTGAGCCAATTGGCTTTTTACGAGGAAGTAAAGCTATGATTTCCTATGTCTCATTCTTCTTTAGAGTCTGCAACTTAGTGTCCATTGCTTAGATCCATTTATGATCATATTTTGCATGATTGTTTGTCAAAATGTTAAACTAGTGTTCTTTCACCCGATTATTAAGTGAATATACTTCAAAAAAGGCAATCTATGAGCATTTTTAAAGAGAGATTGAAAGATGTAATGAGGATTTCAAAACCATGAATTAAGTGTTAAATATTCAAAAGTTAATGATCATCAATTTGGTCAAATAAGCATTTATTCTTGGTTGCTCACATTGGATGAGGACTTGAATTTTTCAAGCACCAATCCAAAATGCTATTAGGATCACTCGTTTTCACAATCAGAAAATTAGAAGAGTTGTTTTATCACATTTGACTCAAATTTGCATTCACGTCATCATTTTTGTACTGTCATCTAAATACCAAACCAGGGTAAATATATTGAGTCGATATCATATTATGGTTATTTTTTATTTTGATCATCAAACTTCAATTTTTATCATTTTTGTTACCCAACTTTAGCTTGATTTCACCCGAGGGTACTAAGGGGATTCCGGAGATGATTTGATAACTTGTATGCCATATTTGTCATATCAGCACCAATTCATTATGTCATCCGTATACGAGGACTGATGCGTCATAAAAAAGTTCCTTGCGGCAACTCTGACTAACGTGTCACAAGCCACATTAACCATTTTATCGTCAACCACATGACTTTATTTGATGATGTATCATATCCATGTATGCAGAAAACATAGTGAACTATTATTGACTTAGCATATCCAGCATACACATCATCAAATTCTCCTCGGAATCCTTTTAGTACTCTCCTAATGAGCACAAATTTAAGTTGGATAACCAATATGATACAAATTGAAATTTGATGTTTAAAATGAAAAATGAACGAAGTACGGTACTCACTTAAGATATTTACCATGATAAAACTTGGAATTTCCTACAAAATTAATTGTAACTTTTGTTTAAATGATTATTTACGATTAAAGTTTTTATAATTAATGATGGCATTAGCTAAAATTTTTAATACTAGTCATTAAAGAAAGCAATACAATATAATATTACTCATTTTATGATTTACGAATTAATAGAGGTTTTCAATCTTATTCATACTAGAAAATGGTACTTCTCGCCAACATTGTTTTGATTGCATCTCTAATAATTCTAAGATAACATGTTTCACAAAACAAAACCCTTTTGAGGATTCAAATATATAGATCCTACACAACAAAGGCCATAGTTTATGTATCACTCTGTTGCTTAAGTGTCATGTGGAGTTTATGTCCTCAGAGGACAATGAAAGCTCACTAAAACAATCTGGAAGATTTTTGCATCTGTGATTATGTTTTGGTGCATTTATTACACTCCAGTAGAAGTAATCCCTCTCATTTAGCATTATGTTATGCAAATTTGTCAAGGAAATCCAACAACTGGAATGACTAAAAATGTATTGGTTTTGTGTCCAGTCACTTACATCGAAAACATGAAGCCCAGTTGCTGTCTTTTTACCTCAGGAACACTCAGCTATAGTCTGAACTTCAGACCATCGTAATGGTCGAGGACAGGCCTGAAGGAGTCTTCATCTAAGGGTTTACAATTCTTCTTGTTCATTACTCGTAAACCAATTAATCAGGACACATCAACAATTATTTGAAGCAATCAAACCTTATAATTCTTGACACTATGGCACCTTCTTAGTAGCCAGGTAATGATCCTCGATCCACTTCAATGCCATGTTCCGGAGATAGAATGTTAGTCCTTAAGAAGGGTTGAGAAGCTAATGAATGAGTACATAGATACCAAGTCTGAGCTTTGGGACATAAGATGCGAAATTTCACTACATTTTACCCGTCTAGAACCCTTGATGTACCAGCTTATCACTCCCTACCAATACGACAATTGACAATATCATCACATCATTATTATCATCATCATCAACACACCAGTACTCTTCACCTTCCACTTCATAATAGCCATCACATCATGATCCACCAATCATTGTAACATCGCCGCAAGATCAAGATCTACCCATTTGATTTTATTTTTCATCATTATCATATTTTGTAATTTGTTTTGTATTTTCAGATTTAATTTGTACTTGAACACTTTTACTTTTATATATTTGAGTTGTCTTCAGTTTTATCTGTTTATATTTTTGTTAAATTGAACTAATGATAAACGTCTAAATATATGTATTTTATATGCATATGTGTTGTACTATTCATGCATGTATATTTTGATGAATCAATGCCCTTTTGTGATTTAATTGGTTCTATTTGTGTTACAAGGCTCAAAGAAGCCTAGGTGAGCTCAAGAATGCAATTTAAGAAGAAATTGGCAACAAAAAGGATATTTTAGAGCTCCGGCCACTGTAGCAATCACTATAGCAAGTATTATTGCACAAAGGACTGAAGAAAAGGTAAAGCCTCTGGTTTTTCTTGCGGGCAACCTTACAGCCATGGGAATGCTCGTAAGCCAGCTGGAGAAATTGTGTATCTATAATTGTAGAAGAGTTAATGCAGTAAAGTTACTGTAGAAGGTACTGTAGTACTTTACTGAAATTTCGGCAGAAATCTTGAGGGGCTTGCCGTGAAAAAAATCCAAGAAGTTTTTTAAAGGGGTTCTAAGACATCATTCAAAGGTTCTTTGGCCACCCTTTCTCCATCATCATCTTCTAGGGCTTCAAGGGGCTAGAAGAGGCAGATTTAAAGAACAAAATCAAGGGAGAGAAGAAGGTTGCTATCAAGGAGATCATCTAGGAGTTCGTCGGCGTCGATCCACCGGATTCTTGTCACAGCCTCTAATCTACATCTAAGGTAGTTTGTTCATGATCTTTTTGTTAATTTACTTATATTCTAGTCTTTCTCTCTTTGTGATGTGGAACTAAACTCTCAAGGTCACCGAGTATCCGATGAACCTTTGGATGAACTTCCTTGTATTAATGTTGTGATTTGTTTTTAGTGTATTTGGTTTAGTTAGTAGTTTAAGCTTTGTGTTCTTTAATATGATGGATTGCAAGAGAACTCTGCGGTTCAACTTCTAGGTTGTACTTGGTCGTCTGACCTACGTCCTTGTACCAGATTCACTTAGCTTGAAAGGGATTCATGTATGAATACACTGTGACAATTGGGTATTTTGTACCCCTCCAAGCATTAGGGATGAACCTAGATATTATGTTTGACCATAATTAGATATTTTCCTAGGCATAATGCAATCATGGGAGGATTTGGTAGGAAGAGATTCTGAGCCGATACTTGTATGGGATAAGAGGTCAATCACATCGACCATTTTCTTTGTAATTCTAACATCATTCTAGCTTTAGTAGTCCAGGGGGCCTCGCTCTTTTATTGTTAATCGTTTCCTTTATATGCTTATGTGGGGTGTATTAGTCCATTTGCTTATAGTTGGCTCTTTGTTAGTTTTCTTATTTTGTTTTCAACTTATCTTTGGTAGACTAGATAGTGCCATCTAGGGGGAAGTAATAGCAGTTCTTAGGACCCTAGGTAATAAGATCCTCTCGTGTTTGCGTGAGAGGTTTATTACTTAATAACCCATGCCCACGCGGATCTCATCAATTAAGTTTTGCGAATTCTTCTATATAGGTTGAGAAATGAATGAAAGACATAATTGGAAGCTTGCATACATATCAAAGAGATATCAATAGGATTGCATTGTTGCATCTTAAAAATCTTCAGTGAGTATTAGATTGATTTGTGGGTTTCATTTTCCTACCATTTATATAATCAATTACATCTAGTTTTACTCTGAGCTTTATTAAGTACATCAAGGGTGATGTGCATCTTTAAGTGTGGGGAAGGGGGTTTTGAGCTTCAATTTTCAAAAATTTCATCTCTAGTGTAGATCATTATGACTTGTTATCATTTTTAAAATCATCTTTAACATCGTTTATAATTGCAATATATGTGTTCTTTGGACCAATCTTTGGACTAATTTCATTTTAAACTTATTTCTGTGGTTCCTTAGATACTTTTGAGCATTTTGAGTCTTTTTTATGGAGCTAATTTTGATTTTCCAAAATTGAGTTCGTTTTAGGGACTTGGTGTATAAAAAGAGAGATGTTTTCTAAATAAAAAAAATAGTTTGTTGTATACAGAGTTTTTGCAAACTTTTTCTCTTGAAATGTGAAGTCACTCTTAGAAAGTAAGATACTTTTGTATGCCCTACCAAGAAAAAGGACTACCTCAAAAGATGTGTATTTAATAGAAAGAGCTACTACTTCCGATGTGTGAAGCTTCTCATTGAAAAGTGGATACTTTTGTATGCCTTAGTAATAGAGAGGGTTACCTCAAGGAATTTGTGAAACTTACCACCTGTTTTTAAAGAATAAAATGAAGAAAGTCATTGTAAAATAAATAAATAAATAAATAAATAAATAAATAAATAAATAAATAAATAAATAAAAAGTATGTAAAACAAGGAGAGAAAAAGAGAGAAATGAAAAGAAATATTTTTATGTCTTTTGTTTGCATACTCTTATTTAATTTCAATAGTGAATTAGCAAAGTATTATGAGACTTTTGCTGAATCATCTAAGAGTAACCACGAGTTGAGTTTAGTTAGGCTTTTGGTCAAATTCTTTTCCATTAAAAGCAATTGGGGCCCTGTTTTACGGATAAATGCTTCCAAATTTTTGGAGTCCATGACAAGGCACTTATTCTTCTTAATTTCCAATCCTATTTACCTAGTGACAAGCCAAAGCTTAAATGTGGGAAGCTTTGATAATAGAATGATGAGTTATTATTTTAATAGTATTTCACTTGAATTTTGCTAGATTTGAGAAAATGTTGTTATGATTTGATGCTCAATCCTGTTAAATTTCATGTGTAGATTCATTTTATAGGTTTTGAAACAAAAGATAGCAATTTGAGTAAGTTTCAGACAATGTTGAAAAAGAAAATGAAGAAGCTAAACTAAACACGCTTGTGAAACACACTAATGTTTTGCTTTGTAAGGCAGTGTTTCTTTGGAACATGATAAGTGCTAAATAGTTTATATTTTTTGTATCATTTACACTGCATTTAGCGTCGATTCTGACATGTATAGGACCTAATTAGTATGGAATTTCATTATTTTGTTCACCTCGGCCTTTATTTCTGTTTTAGGGAAAAAGAAACGAATTCTTGGGCGTTTTGAAGTAATATAGGCTAAGTTGCTGGATCAAAGCTTCACTAAAGCTCAGAACAGGGGTGGTGACAAGTTACCAAGCCCGTTGTCTACACTTGCCACTACCGTTATTAAGCCTTGGCAGCGTGAAACCACTGGAAGCAACACATAAGTCACAACGGCCATTGTTAAAACCATCACGACCATGATCAATCTACATAATGCCCAAAGAGCCGTGCCAAGATGTGACTTAGAGCCTAAGTAATAACTTACTTACCATGGGCATCACAATGGCAGTTGTGAGGCAGGGGCGTATTTGATCCTATAAATACCCTTGTTTTTTTTCATATTTCGGGGAGATTCTTTTGACGAATAAGGTAAGGCGGCTAGAGTTCTAGAGATCTGAGTGGCTGGAGATGACTTTCAAGCATATGTTAGTAGATTCCTGTGAGTCTCTCAAGGGCAATCTAATGATCATCATTAGAGAAGGGCTAGTGAACTCCTTAGGAATTCTCTCACCCTCAACCTTAGCGGACCTATTTTAGGGAGTTAGTTTAGGAATTCTTTAAACACTTATCTATTCTTTGGTTTTATGGCTCTCTCTTACTTTGATTGGTTACTTTATGATCTATAAGAACCTAATTCGAGGGGAATTGTATGTCTAGGTCCTTCGATTATTGTTTATGAATCTTGATTGATAATTTAATAAATCTTTCTAGTTTTTGGTGAATCATTGCATGTTTGCTTGAATGAAATTCTTGTTAATGTGGATGAGAAATATATGCCAACACATTATGAGACCCTTGCTCTATTAGATCTATGCATGCTCTAAGAGATTAGGTATTGCTAGATAACTGGATTAGGGATCTATTAGCCCTTAGGCTTAAGGTTTAATTTGTTCTTTCTAGAGAAATTCTCGCACTTAAGGCAAACATAAGAGGCTGGGATAGGGAGAGATTTCACCTTAAGTTTCTAGTGATTTAGACCTAGTTGCCAAGAGATTGGGACTAGTAGGCTTTTGAATTCTCCCTATCTAATTTTAGAACACGATTGTCACACTCAACGCCTACCATAAGTAATAATCAAGATAACTATCATACAACCTCATCAACTCCTTCTAATTGTGCTTAAAGATTCTCCAATTGTATTGTGTAATAATTGTAGAAGTAGATTAAAGAAAAAATGTAAATGTTTAGGCTATTGAATAAGTGAAAAGGAAGTAATAAGAGCTTGTCGTCGTTCCTGGGGAAATACGACCCTCGTGCTCACCTACGAGGTATTAGTTGATGACCTATACACTTGTCATACTAACGGACCAATTGCAATATTATTCGCACATTTATATTTGCATTATTCACACACCTCATAAAGTGTTTGCCATAACATAGTTGTGTTTGTGTTCTAGGGCCATTTGTTTCCATGGTGTGTATTTGCTCAACCATTTTTTATTAAAAACTTTAACTGTGTAACATGCCTACTAAACATCCCCATCTTTAATGGTTGTGTTTAGCTTCACAAAAGACTCTATAAATTGATGTTAAAGAGCTTTTTGGTGGAACTTTTTGGTACTTCTTGGAAACTTTGGCTAGAGTTGGACAAAATACTTTTAGGAGATGAATCCAAGGCTTCCTCAACACCTTTAGGAGCTAGATCATGGAATATTTAATCCCTATTCGAGAGGAAATTGAACATCAAGAGCACATTTGAAGAAGTGTATCAAGCTCTAAGAGAATTGAGTCATCTATTTTACCGTATTCCATAAATTTGAGGAGTTCTTCATGAAACTCTTACTTTGTTGTATTTTGCTCATATTTTTTGTGATATTTTAATCCATTAGTAGCTAAACACTTGGTGCTTGGATTTGATGAAACTTGGTTGTAATATGTTTTCTTGACTTTTTTTTTCTATTGATCTAATTTGATTTTGATATTAAGATTCAATTGTGGCAATACTTGATCAGCAAATTTAGTTAGCAAGAACCTAAATTTGTGAACATTGGTTTAGCTAGCAAGAACCTGAGCATATGAATGAGCACACACTTATTTAATGAGAGCCCTAGTGTGTGAATGATCTCCCTCAATTGAAAGGGCTTTAATTCATCTCTCATAGCTAGAATTGGAATGAATTCATGGGGAGAATGTTCTAAATACCTGCTCCACCATGTTTTGGAACTAGTTACTTAGAGATAAGGGTTAATTTATATAAAGAATCTCCACAATCCAATGATCATGCCGAATTAGGTTCAAGAAACCATAAAATAGAAGTCTTTACTTTAAACAACCAAGGGAAGTCACGTCCAAGCACCATTCACTACAACAAAAAAGGGTTTTGTGACATTTGTCATGTGTCGTAAAATAGCAAAAAATCATTGCAATAGATCTATAGTGACTTTTGTAACAAATGTCGATTATATATTCTAATTTCCATAGCTGGTATACATTGTTGTGACATTTCCAAGAATCTTCGGTATCTATATATTCCGACATTTATTGTGATATTTTTCCCAACATTTGTAAATAGTATTAATATGGATTTTATTCCAACATATGTATATGGCTCGAGCAACACTTTTTTTATTATATACAACATTTGCAGATGTCACCATAAATTTTTATCACATTAATTTTGAAATATTACAATATTTGTAATTGATGTTATAGAGATTATGTAGCAACATTTGTTAAAGGTGTCTTAAATGACTTATATCGACCTTTTGTAAACATTGATTTAACAAAATAGCAATTGTGAATCCCAATTAAAGTTGATAATTATAAATATTGGTAAAAGTTATTCATTATAACTAATTAAAAATTAAATTTCATTTATAAATGTTTGTACAAGAATTATTTAGTAACATTTGTTAAGTATCTCTTAAAAAATCTTATATCAACATTTCATTATTGTTGTTTTAACCATATAGTATTTGTGGATAACAACGAAATGCAACATTCACAAGTATTGTAAAAATATTGCATAATTTTACACAATACTAATTGACATATTATTTATATACAATTTAATATATAAATTTGATTTAAAAGTTAAATTCTATAAAATTAATTTGCATAATTTAGTAAAATAGTAATTAAAATTATTCATCAAAAATTTAAGGCACCAAAACACTAATTAGAATAATGTTAACATGATTTACAAATGTCAAAGAAATAACTTTTAAACATTACAATAAAGCTAAGGTTTCAATCCTTTGAATCGACTTTAAATTTATCATAATGACCTCTTATCTGCAAAATAAAATTTACAAATACATTAGTGGATATCCAAATAAATTTAAAAAGAAAAATGATAAATAAATAATAAAATTTATGTTAGTTACGGAGGGATAGGTGTGTGTAAAATAAACTCTCAATCTCACAAGAAATTATAACACACACAAACAATCATGCAAAAAAGAGAGAAAACACAAGTTGCTGCATAATTCGACACAATCTTATCTACATCTGGGCGGCCAAGCCCAGAGAAAAAAATCCACAAAACGAGGTGATAGAGTAAAGAGTATAATAATCCCTCACTCACACAATGACAAAAAAAACTATGTTAAGATTGCCCGATGCCCACTCTCCTCAACCCACACACCATAGGATCTTTCTTAGTTAGCTCATCCAAAACCTTCAATTAGGGTATCTTATATAAACACACCTACATCTTAATAGATACTCCAATTTTAGACTTCTTCATGGCTTCCTAACCTGGACATCTTCCAAAGTAAGATGTTGTAACACCCAGTTGTAACACTACCCACCTTGCTGAACATGACTGAGTTCTAGCCCAATTGCAACCAAACTTGCGACACCTTCAATGCTCCCTGTTCCTTCAGTTCGCTTTGTAGCAGTTGACTCGTCCAAGCTTCTCCTACCTATAACTGCTTCTTTCCTCACGTTATTTCAGCAAGCCCCCTCTCCCGAGGGTCGCACCCACCAAGGCGCGAATACCATCTCACCAAAGATGTCTATCAAAGATCTCCCGATCTTCTTTCCAAACTTGGTCCAAGTTTGGTCTTCAACTATGATCTTCATTTCAACCATGAATATATTGTTACTAAACTTGATCTCCTTTTCATCAAATTTAGTATTCAATATCTTCCAAGCATGATCTCCAATCATCCATGCTTGGGTCTTCAAATCTTTAATCACATCTCATCATATATGGCTTGTATCCTTAAATGGCTTTGCCTATAAATAGCCTTCTTACTAACTCAAGCTTCATGCAATCTTCATGATGATCTTTTCTCAATAAAGAATAATTCCTCTCACTTTGAAATAGATCTCTCATAAAAGGGAGTTTACCAAAGATATGATTCATGATCCCGGATCTTACCAAAGATAGATATAATCATACCTAAGATAAAAATTAGCTTTTTAAGAGAGATCTTTTTACCTTGATGTTACTTCCAAAAATACTTATTCCTTAATTGAACCAACGAGAGGAAAAGCTCTAAACATAACCTTCATCATGATCTTCTAGTCCACAGCTTTTTATGGCCCATGTCACCATGCATTTAGTCACAACATCGCCCTTGTCACCTCTTCTTTTGCCAGCTCATCATTACCAAGTCATATCCCTTTTCCATGTCATTTTTTGGCTTGTCACATAATGCAAATCCAAGTCTTCAGATCTAATAATCTCCCTATTTGGCATTATTTGACACAACGTCTCTTATTTGCTTTGCTAGTCCAGTTCTGGTTACAACACCATGTTACAACATGTACTGCAAACAAGTTAATATAGAGTAACACAAGATAACAGAGAGTAAAAGAAAAGAAACAACAAACATTTCTCCCCTTTGTGACAAATAATGGGAAAGACATGTGATAAGTGCTCATGTTATAGTAATATGAAGTATTATTATGTTACAGTGCGCATTATTTTTCTCAGATTTTATCATTAATTTATGTGCATTTGTGGGCTTTTGTGCATTGTAGGGTTGTTGAGCCAATTTGGAGAAAAAAGAAGCAAGAATAGGTTATGTTCGCCATTGTTGAGGAGTTCTCGGACCAAGCAAGGAACAAGACACGTGTCTAGACTTGTGGGTGTGTGCCAACCTCCATTGGAAGGGCATAAGGGCAGTCATATTCACAAAAGTCTAACTCGTGTAGCATTGGAGATCTTCGCCAATGAAGAGAAATGAAGTAATCGACATGATCTACCGTTGATTGTGTGCCTAATTCAACGGCCTGGATGAATAACGATGAATTTGGGAGCATTCCTGCGAGATTGCTGTAGAAGCACTGTAGCAAAACACTGTAGCAAAACACTGTAGCAAGTTACTGTTCGCAGTCTGCCGAAAATCAGGAAAACAGAGAATCCACACGCCCGTGTGGAATTTCCACACAGCCGTGTGGAAATTTGATTTTAGCCTATAAATAGCCCGTTTTCAGATCTATTTATGGACCCGCCCCTTCTATCTCTTGCCTATCTTTTGGAGGGCTTTCAGCTCGGGTTTGGAGAGGTTCTTGGAGGTCTTTGGAGGCGATTATACGGCATCGGCATCGACATCTTTTGGAAAATAGCTATTGGGGGAGCTTTCGTCGGCATCGATTTGGCGAGGTGTACCCTAGGCTTGACAAGGGATTCGTTGGAGAAGACACGCGGCTCCACAAAACCATCGATACGATCTACAAGGGGGTTTTCTTTGTGGTTTTTATGCATGTGTTCTTAAACTCTTTATTGATTTTGTATTGCTCCATGGAGAGCTAAACCCTAGTAGGTATTCAGACTTGTAAACCCTAGGATGACATTATTTCTATGACTTTTATTATGCTTTCTTAATGTGATACTTTTAATTGAGTTCCAATCTTGATTGCTTATTGTATTGATTTTCCCTTAGCCGTGACACTAGGGTTGAGAATCGTCTAGGTTATCCTTTGGAGGTGTGACAACTACTATAGGGTTAGACTACTTGAGATTGGAGAGGGTCGAGAGGATGAGTCGTGAGGTAGCGAAACATCCCTTTTCCCCTTCGGCGTGATTTTCCCTACCTCGGTGTTCCAAGAGTTCTTTGCGGTCGAAGTAGAGTGTAGTGCTAGGAGATGGACTCCCCTGCCATAGTGAAGGGTTGTAGTGAATATGGTGCCGGGGCTTAACTGAGACTAGGGTTCTTTCACCTGGACCAAAGGGTTAGAACCATACTTATGAACAGGGTCTTTCACTTGGAATCCCTAGAACCCTAAGTAATTCCACGTAGTGTGAGGTTTAGGATGATGGACTCCCCTGGGGCTTAGTTGACAGGTCAACGAGATTTAAGAGTAGTAGTGAAACCTAATGCCGGGGAATAATGTTGGAACTAGTCATGGTTGACCTTATGTTTGGGACCGTGTGCTTAAGGATTTCCATGACTCATTAGACATTAATTAGAGGGTATAATACTAGTCTTGTAATAGAAGCATTAGTCCTAGGGGGAGCTTTGTCTTCAAGACAACTTTACCACATGCAAGGTCGTTTACAGAGTCCTTCGGCTAGCAATCACATTTGACAAAGACCTAGAGCACCCCTCAAGTGTTCAAATCTTGTACCATCAAGGGGTTTGGTGAAAATGTCAGCCAATTGTTTTCCAGTTCCAATATGATCTTTCATTACAGTCTTTCTTTCAACTAAGTCATGTATGAAATGATGTCGAATATCAATATGTTTGGTTCAAGAATGTTGAACCGAATTCTTGGAAACGTCAATTGCACTTTATTGTCACAAAAAAAAATAGTCAACTGTCCTTGTTGAAGACCATAGTCATCAATTATTTACTTCATCCATATCAATTATGTGTAATAATTTCCTATTGGTATATACTTGGCTCTGCAGTGGAGGGTGAGATTGAACTTTACCTTTTGTTGTACAAAGCGACAAGGTTGTTTCCTAAATAAAAACATCCACTCGAAGTACTTTTCTGATCATCTATATTGCCTGCCGAATTAGCATCATTGTAACCTACCATGTGTGTATCTAAATCATTAGAATACCAAATGCCAAACTCTGTTGTGCCACCAATATATCGAATAATGTGTTTGACAGCTATCAAATGAGAATCCTTTGGTTAATCTTGATATCTTGCACACACTCAACATTGAAACAAATATCTGGTTTGTTGGCTGTGAGATAAAGCAAGCTACCAATTATGCTTCTATACAGACTTGGATCCACACCTTTCCCATGCTCATCCTTAGTTAATTTTCAATAACACTTATTGGTGTCTTGACATGTCTTTCATTCTCCAACCCAAATTTTTCACAAGATTCTTTGAATACTTGCTTTGAGAGATGAAAATACCACTCTTGCTTTGTTTATTCTGAAAACCTAAGAAGTGGCTGAGATTTCCCACCATGCTCATCTCAAACTCTTGCTGTATAAGTAATACAAATTCATCAACTTGATTCTGAGATGTGGAACCAAATACTATATCACCAACATATATTTGAGCAACCATGAATCAGACCTAATTTTCTTGATAAACAACGTCTTGTCTACTCCCCCTCTTCAGTAGCCAATTTCAAGCAGAAATGTTGTGCGTCTTTCATACCAAGCTTTAGGTGTTTGCTTTAACCCATAAAGAGCCTTTTGCAACTTAAACACACGATTAGAATGATGTGAATCTTCAAACCCTTTTGGTTGTTCTACATAAACTTCTTCATTTCGAAACCCATTTAGAAAAACACTTTTGACATCCATCTGATATAATTTGAATCTCATGCTGCATGCAATAGCCAACAATAGTCTGATGGATTCGAGACGAGCTAGTGGTGCAAAAGTTTCATCAAAATCAATTCCTTCAACTTAAGTGTACCCTTGTGTAACTAATTTTAATTTGCTTCTAGTAATATTTCCCTTATCATCAGTTTTGTTTTTGAAGATCCATTTTTTTCTAATGACATTCACATCCCTTGGTCTTGGAACCAAAGTTTGTACATCATTTTGAGCAAATTAATTTAGTTCTTCCTGCATAGCGACAATGCATTGTTCATCCTTCAAAGCTTCGGTTACATTTTTTGGCTCAATGAGAGAGGTGTAACACATATATCCTGCCAACTCTCGATAATCTATCTTTTTACTATTCTTGGTGTGTCTTCCCTCATTAATGCTACCAATCACATCGTGTATTGGATGATTCTTCCTTACTATTGAAGATGGTTTACAAGTTTTTTCTTTTGGACTGTCTCCATCAAATAAGGGTGAGCAAAACTAGGTACCTGCTCCAATTTTTAAAACCTGATCGGGTACCTGATTTTTTGGATTGGTAAAAACTCGACCCGTATCCAACCCGGTTTAAACCGGATACTAATATTGGGTACCCGATTTGAACTAGATTGGATATAGGATATCCAGGTCCGAATTGAATTTTTTTTTTTATTCTATGGATTTGTTTTACATAACAACATTACATAAAAAAAACAAATATGAAAAATTTATAACTTATAAAGAGAATTAAACACTTATATTATTCTCCATTCAACAAAAGTCATTAAAAAAAAAAATAAAGAGTTTTATCAATCTTAGGCATTAAAAAAAATCATATATTTTTTGTAGCATCAAGGATTTCATCAATAATGATCATTAGCTGCTAGAGAGAAAACAAATTTGGATGGAGGCAGAGATTTGGATTGTTTTTTATTTATTTATAACCCATGTAGAATTTAAATTATTAATAAATATATATAACTATATAAGTAAATAACTCTTTCAGTTATTAGATTAGGCATTTGGATATTTTTTATTACTTTTAGCAATGGTAAAATTTAAATTATATATATATATATATAACTCTTAAAGAGTTTAGATGAGGGATTTGGATTTTTTTTTTACTTTTTAGATCATATAAAATTTAAAATATTATATATCCATATATAAGAATATACTGAAAAGTAAAAACCGGATCGGATTTGGATACCCTATTTTTAATTTCTCCCTACTCGAATTAGACCTGATTTTCATTTAAAAAATTCAGATCAGGTACCCGACCCTTTATTTCGGATCAGGTACCTAAACAATTCGGGTCAAAAAATCAGATATCGGATCGGATCATCGGATCTAGATTTTTTCGCTCACCCCTCCCATCATATTCTGAACCAGCATCTTCTATTGTATCTAGCTTTTTAATTGTTTCATGTGTAGCTTCAGGTGTTGTAGCAGGTGTTGCAACAGGCTGCTGAACATCATCATCAATAGAAGCATTGCCTTAATTGTTGTCTGATTCTTTGAACAGATTTTGAGACTACATATTGGTTGTTTCATCAAAAAGGTTATTAATAACAACATTGAAGGTCTCTATTATTTTGCTAGTTCTTGAATTTAACACCTAATAAGTACGACTGTTTGTGGAATAACCCAAGAAAATTCCTTCGTCACTTTTCTCATTAAACATTCCAAGCTGCTCTCTATCATTTAAAATATAACACTTCCTCCCAAACACATGAAACCAACTGAGGTTTGGCTTCTTTCCTTTCCACATTTCATATTGTGTTTTTTGAGAAGAAGGTCGAAGATATACTCTATTTGTAATATAGCAAGCTGTATTTACTGCCTCTACCCAAAACTTTGTGGGAAGTTTCTTTGCATATAGCATGACCCTGGGCATTTCTTGAGAGTACAATTCTTGGTTCAACAACTCCAGTTTGTTGAGGTGTTTTTCGAGCTGAAAATCCATGATGTATTCCATATTCTCCACTAAATTCTACAAACTGACTATTTTCAAATGTCCTTCCATGATCATTTCTGATTCTTACAATTCTACTGATCTTACAATCTTTCTCACTCTAGAGCTGGGTACATAGCTTCTTGAAAGCCCCAAATGCTTCTAATTTTTCTTTTAGTAACTCAACCTATGTGAATCGGGAGTAATCATCAACACAAACAAATATGTACCTCTGTCCTACCCAGCTTTCTTCTTGTATAGGACCAATAAGATCAATGTGTAACAGCTCTAGAACTCTTGAGGTAACTATATCCTACAAAATGTTATGAGATGCTTGTTTTTGCTTATTCATTTTACAAGGACCACACACTTTGTTTTCTTTCTATGTCATTCTGGGTACTTCTTTTACAGCTCCAAGTTCTAGCATCTTTATTAGGTTCTTGTATCTTACATGCCCAAGTTTGTAATGCCAAGTTTCTGTCATGTTGCACAAGGTTTTGTAACATTTTTATAGTTTCTGAAGCAGATAACAATTATCTTAAGACCTTGCACTAGTTAAAACACACTTGGTTGTGTCATCATAGACCATACAATTGTCTTTAGTGAACTTTACTATCATATTCTAATCACATAGTTGACTAATACTCATCAGGTTCACTTTTAGACCATCCATGTGTAGAACATTCTTCAGGTTTGGCAAGCCTAGTAACATTAATGTTCCCTCACCAATTACTTCCGCGGCTAAGCAGCTTTTGAAGTTCTTAAGCAAACTTTTATTGCATGTCATGTGTTTAAAACAGCCACTATCAAAATACCAATCTTTTTTTGATGGTTTCTTTGCAGATGTATATGCCGCTCCATACATTAAATCTATTTTCTTGACCCATACGTTCTTGATTCCTTTTTCCTTTTGACAGTCTCTTACCGAGCAGTGAGAGAGCTTCACTTGTCTTCCTTCATTCACATATCTTTTCAATCTTAAACAGTCTGATTGTGTGTGACTATTGATTCTGCAATATTGACAAGTAAGTATACGCCTCACTGGTTTTTTTATTTCTTCAGATGTTGTAACTGATGTTGTAACATGATCAGTTCTATGAGCATGATGTCTTACTTCTGCATTTATTTTAAAGACAATATGATTGATAGTCATTTGATATTTTAGTTCTTCAATATTCTGCTTAGTGATAAGTTCTAGCTTGTCCTTTATGATACATTTGTTCTACAAATGACCAGTTTTACCGCACTCCCAATGTTGTATTCTTTTGATTTTCTTCTACAATTTTTGTTGATTGTTGTTCTGACAACTTTTGGTAAGAAATTATTGCAGGAGTCTGTTGAGATCTTTTAGAAGTAGCATTATCTTGGCTC
Organism: Dioscorea alata; assembly: GCA_020875875.1. Classification (NCBI taxonomy): domain Eukaryota; kingdom Viridiplantae; phylum Streptophyta; class Magnoliopsida; order Dioscoreales; family Dioscoreaceae; genus Dioscorea; species Dioscorea alata. The sequence goes on from CM037011.1 coordinate 6,879,064, forward strand.
AATAGTATCTTCTTGTTGCAACATGTCTTGCTTCCAAGCTTATTCTTTTAGAGCTATATCTTTGGTCTTTCTTTCTGACTTCATGTTCATTTCATATGCTTGGAGAGACCCCATCAACTGATCCAGTCTCATTGTTGAGATATCATGAGCTTTTTTAATGGCTATTAGTTTTGTTTCAAATCTTTTAGGTAAGGATCTAAGAGTCTTCCGCACTAATTTTTCATCCAAGTACCTTTTGCCCAACTAAAATTCTCGATTCGCTATGTCCATCAATTTTGGGTTGAACATAGTTATAGTCTCATCTTCCTCCATCTTGAGATTTTCAAACCTACTAGTTAACATTTGTAGTTTTGATATTCAGACAAGAGTTGTACCTTCATTAATATTTTGTAAGATGTCCCATGCTTCCTTTGCCGATTCACATGTTGTAATATATTTGAATTGATTTTCATCAACTCCTCCAAATATAGCATTAAAGCCTTCTTGTTTGCATTGGCTTTCCTTGTATCTTCAAGAATCCAATTGTGCTTCTTCTTCTTGACTTCATTATTCTACTCATCTTCTTCAATCAGAGAAGACCAACCTTATTCAACCGTGGTCAATATGACCTTTTTAAGAGATTTGATGAAGGCCTTCATGCGTGCTTTCCAATATGGATAATTGGAACCATTGAGTAGCGATGGTCATGTGATGACCTTCCTTTTGCATCTATCGTCGGAACTTTCTTGGACCTCTCCGGCCTTGAAACCAAGACCCACAATAGTGACCAATATCTGATATCCTTTGTTAGTTTTGGAGGGATAAGTGTATGTAACATAAACTCTTAATCACACAAGAAATTATAACACACACAAATAATTATGCAAGAGAGAGAGAAGACACACAAGTTGGTTACCCAGTCAGCACAATCTTGCCTTTGCATGGGGGACCAAGCCCAGAGAAAATAATCCACTAAAAGAGGTGATAGAGCAAAGAGTACAACACTCCCTCACTCACACAATGACAAGGAAAACCCTCTTAAGATTGCCCGGTAAAAGAAGAAAGAAACGAATTTGAGGGCATTTTAAAGCAAAATAAAGAAAGTTGCTGAATCAAGGTTGTATCACGACTAACAACAGGCGTTATGGGAACTCACAGTGCCTGTTATCTATACCTACCACTGCCGTGATTGTGCCGTGGCAGCATGAGCTCACTGATAGCAGCAGAGAAGCCATAACGACCTCACAATGAGGGTTGTAAAGTCCATAACGACCATCGTCAAGATGCATAACCCCCAAAGACCATGCCAGGACGCGACCTGGAGTCCAAGTAATAGCTTACTCACAACTAGTATCACAATGCCCTTGGTGAGGCCATGGCGGAGCCGATTGCTATAAATACCATAGTTTTCTCAATTTGAGGGGATATTCTTTTGCCAAAGAGTTAGGACGGCTGGATTTCTGGATAGCAAGAGCATTGAAGGTGATTTTCCTCGATAATTTAGCTGATTCCGGCAAGTTTCTCAAGAGAAGATCAATGATCATCACTGGAGGAGTGCGTGCATGACGCGCGTCATCCGAACAACCTTAGGATCCACTAATACCCAACCTTTGGAGAAATATTAGAGGGAGTTAGTCTAGGAACACATTGAATGTTTATTTATTCATTATTTGGTCTTGTAGCTTTCTTTGCACTTTGATGTTTTACTTTCTTTGATGCATGATAACCTAATTCGAGTGGAATTGTATATCTAAGTCTATCGGTTATTATTTATGAATCTTGACTGATCAATATATATCATTCTAGTTTTTTTAATCATTGCATGCTTTAATTGTTTATCCCTGTTGTTGTGGATAAGGAGGATATGTCCCCCGTATTGATGATACCCATGCCATGATAGGTCTATGCATGTTCTAAGAGGTTAAACATAGCTAGGTTTCTGGATTAGGGATTGATTGACACTTAGACTTAGGGTTTGACTAATATCTTCTCTTATGGTTCCCGTACTTAAGGCAAGCATAGGAGGCTGAGGAGGATTAGATTCCATCTGATTGATGGGGTGGAGGAATTCCATCTTAAGTTCCTAGTGATTTAACCTAGCCGCCATGGCTTATTGGTGCTAGTAGGCCCTTGAATTATCCCGGTTAGATACTAGAACATAATTGGTACTTAACGCCTATCATAATTACTAATCAAGATAACCTTCATAGACACTCCCACCTCTTCCGGGTGTTCTTATGACATCTCCAATTGTATTGTATTCATAATTTGTACAATTAGATTAAAGAGAAAACTTAAACGTTTAGACTATTGATTAAGCAAAAAGGAAGTAATAGGAGCCTCTCGCCATTTCTAGGGAAATACGACCCTCGTGATCATCCACGAGGTATTATTTGATGACCCGTGAATTTGCGGTATTATGTACTTGATTAGGATATTTTATAGTGTACTTTCATGCTTATGTATTCACATATTCATATTTTCACACACCCAACACCAATAGAAAAGTGCTTGTTAACCTATATCTCAATAGATCCTCCTTTTTTAGACTTCCCCACAACTTCCTTACTTCGACACCTTCCAAAGTTAGATGTTGCAACACTATTTACCTTGCTGAAATGACTGAGTTCTAGCCCAGTTGTAACTGAATTTGTGACACCTTCAACCCTCTTGGTTTCTTCAATTAGCTTCATAGCAATTGACCCATCTCGAGCTCCTCCTGCCTACAACTGCTTCCTTCCTCATGTCATTTCAACAAGCCCCTTTCCTAAGGGTCACACCCACCAAGGCGCAAACAGCATCTCACGAAAGATGGCTACCAAAGATCTCCCGATCTTCTTTCCAAACTTGGTCCAAGTTTGGTCTTCAATTATGATCTTCATGTGAAACATGAATATATTGTTACTAAAATTGATCTCCTCTTCATCAAATTTAGTATTCAATATCTTCCAAGCATGATCTCCAATCATCCATGCTTGGGTCGTCAAATCTGCAATCACATCTCGTCATATATGGCTTGTATCCTTGAATGGCTCTGCCCATAAATAGCCTTCTTACTAACTCAAGCTTCATGCAATCTTCATGATGATCTTTTCTCAATAAAGAATAATTCCTCTCTCTTTGAAATAGATCTCTCATAAAAAGGAGTTTACCAGAGATATGATTCATGATCCCGGTTCTTACCAAAGATAGATAAAATCATACTTAAGATAAAAACTAGCTTTTCAAGAGAGATCCTTTTGCCTTGATGCTCCTTCCTAAAATACTTATTCCTTAATTGAACCAACGAGAGGAAAAATTCTAAACATAATCATTCATCATGATCTTCTAGTTCACAACTCTTCATGTGCTATGTCACCATGCATTTAGTCACAACATCATCCTTGTCACCTCTTCTTTTGCCAACTCATCATTGCCACATCACATTCTTTTGCCATGTCATTTCTTGGCTTGTTATATAATGCCAATCAAAGTCTTTAGATCTAACAATTTATAATTTTAAATTTTAAAAATGTAATCACCAATTAAAATAATGTTAACATGATTTACAAATCTCAAAGAAATAGCTTTCAGATATTATAATAAGGCTAAGGCTTCAATCCTTGGAATTGCCTTTAAATTTATCATAGTGGCCTCTTATCTACAAAATAAAATATGCAAATACATTAGTGCATATCCAAATCATTTAAAAAGGAAAAGTAATAAATAAATAAATAAATTTATAATTTTAAAATTTTAAAATGTAATCACTAATTAAAATAATGTTACCATAATCGACAAATTTCAAAGAAATAGCTTTCAAACATTATAATAAAGTTAAGGCTTTAATCCTTGGAATTGTCTTTAAATTTATTATAGTACACACTTATCTGTAAAATAAAATATACAAATATATTAGTGGATATTTAAATCAATTTAAATAGGAAAAGTGATAAATAAACAATAAAATTTATAATTGAAAATTTTAAAAATGTAATTCAAAAATATTATAAAAATCATACCATCAATAGGATCATTATTGATATAATGAAATTGAGAAGTAATTAACCGAGAACAAGGACCACTTCTAGTATCTCCAGCCTACAATAATTTTTAGATTTAATAAAATCAATATAATATAACAATAAAAATTAAATTAAATTAAATATCGACATATATGATATATGAAAATAAAAAATATACAAATTTGAAATATATAAAAAAAACTATGTGCAGAATATATGATTTGCATAAAAAAGAATATAAATAAAGTATTTTTATTTAAATGAAGAATATATGATTTGTCCAAATTTATCTATGTGTGTAATTATATAATAAGAATCCTCAAAAAATTAAACTTAGAAAAAAAGAATAAAATATAAAACTTCAACAAAACTATGTGTGGGTCGTAACTATAATGATAACCCTATAAAAAAATAAATACTATATATGGGAAAAATTGCAAAACTTCATCAAAGCTATGAGTTTCTCATAAAAAGAGCCTTATAAAAAGGTTAAAAAAATAAAAATAAATAGAGCTAATTCTAAAACTTCAATAAAACTAGGGTTAAATAAAAAACTAATAGGCAATCTCAAAGGTTGAAGCTTTACATCCAAACTATGACCACCACCACATGATATCATGACCTTCCCATCATCACATCGGCAAGGAGAAAAACCAAAGCACATTTTAATTTTCAACAAAAAGGGATATTTTGGAGATCTTATCCCAATAAATTCAATCTTCGTTTTTTTTAATATAAAAAACTTTTTCTGAAAAGCTAGGATTAGATTAATTAAAATTCTCATACTTTTTCTAAAACAAAAACTAATTAAAAAATTAATCACCTACCAATCATACACCAAAATAAACAACAAATTAGATATTTAGAGTATATTACAAGAAAAACCACGCAAAAAAAGACTATGGAATAAAGAAAAATAGAGATATTTTTTCTACCAACAAAAATTTTACTTTTGGTCTTTTACATTATTAGGGTTTCTTTCTTGTCTTATAGATCTTATCCATATAAGCCACGTAAGTTTTGGTGCTCACAAAAAGAAATTACTGCCTAATTTTTGGCAATCTCGAAATTCAAAATATTGCCGCTTTTATTTTTCCTTAAATATCTTTTTTTTTTAATTTTAGATTATCTTTCATAATTTTTTTAATATATATATATATATTCAAATATGTCATAACAAATTGATCCAATAAAAGTCATATTGAATTATGACATTTGTTACATAGGTCATCATAAGCGTCTTAACATATAATATTGTACCGACATTTCTTTCAACGGCCCTAAAATCTTCAAAAATATCACAAAATAAAAACTTATTGTGACTTGATAAGTGCTTGTGTATACATATTAATTAGTATGATTTACTTACAATGAGCATTACTTTTATCAGGTTTTATGGCTCATTCGTGTGTTTTTGTGTTCTTTTGTGCATTTAGGGTAGTGAAGGCATGTTGAGGAGAAAGAGTGCAAATATAGGTCATGGAGGTTTTTTGTGGAATTCTTTTATTCAAGATAATGAGCAAGGCACAAGCCTTGATTATACACATGAGAGTGTGTGCCAACATCTAAAGAGTTCAAGTGAATCGAAAAGTAGTCATGCGCTCATGTTCTGTGTGTGTTCAAAGATTTCAAAAGCTCTCCAAATGGTTTTTATACATCAAGAAATGCCCCATGACTTATCATAAGGATGTGTGTCCATCCGAGCGGCCTCAAAAGAAAACATATTGAAATTTGGACTCAGTTTGAGCAATTTTTAGTGAAGCAGAAAATCCACATAGAGATATGGATTTTCCACAGGGCCATGTGGATTTTACACATGGGCGTGTGGATGCCCGATTGGAGAGTTTAAATAGCCACTTCGAAGGTTTTTTGGGTAATCTTTTTCCTATCTCTTGTTGAGAGTTCAACTAGTGTTTGGAAGAAGTTTTTGCGAGGTTTCGGAGCACTTATACGTTGTTCAAGAGTTATTGGGGGAGCCGCCGATGACATCGTTTCACTGATGACATTGATTCACCGAGGTGTTCCCTAGGCTTGACGAAGAAGTCTTTGGAGAAGGAAGAGCGGCTCTTGGAGACCATCATCATGGGACAAAAAGGGTTATATTTATTGATTGTTTGCAATTTTACTCTGTTTTATATTTGATTTTGTATTGCTCCATGGAGAGCTAAACCCCTAGTGGGTACTTGGACATGTAAACAAGGATGTATTTGTTTCATTGAGTCTTATCTCATTTCCTTTAATTGAGAATTTATTTGAGTTTTAATCTTGTGTGCTTGTTGTTTGATTTTCCCTTAGAGTGACACTAGGGTTGAGAATCTCTTTTAATCATCCTTTTGATGAGTGACCATCACCATTAGGATTAGATTTATCAAGGTCGAAGAGGTTAGAGAGGGTTAGTCAAGAGGTAGAGGAACGTCCCCTTTCCCCTCCGATGTGATTTATCCTACCTCCACATTCCAAGAGTTCTTAGTAATTGTATACATAGTGAGGTGTCGAGAGTTTCCTCTCCGACGGGGCTTAGTTACAATTAGGGATCCTTTTACCTGGACAAAAGTGTTTGATCTAGATTTGTGAATAGTGATGCGCTAACCGCAAGTGTACGCGTCGCAAGCAAGTAGTAATGTGATACCCCATGAAGGATAGAGTTGTCGAACCATAGGGAACTGTACTCAAAGTTCTAATTACTCTTTCAGTGTCTAATGAATTACAAAGAGAATGAGTTAAATTATAAGATAATAAGAAAACATAAATTGGTGGAAATGGTGGGAGATTAGGATCGAGTGTTTCGGCAAGATGAGAGTAATGCCCCGGGGTGATCCCTATGACTATTGCACGCTATCTTGCTCTAAGTGCCTACCATGTACATTCCAAAGATCCAAGTGTGTGCTCACAAGCAATGTTGCATCTATGAGCTCTCAACTACACCTAGTTTTGCTAACATAACTGCACGCCTCTTACAAAGCAAGCTACGCACCAACTTTTACCCTAACAGCTGTGCAAATCAAATACATTGAGTTATGCAACACAAGATTTAACACAAGAATTAATTAGAACTCCGTAGAACAATCAGAACAAGTGTATAAGAATTACAAGTCAGCTAAGTTCTCAACCCTATGGCACTATGGCCAGTTAACCGCTCATGGGCGGGTACAACAAGGAAAGAACAATGACAAAATAACAAGAGGAAGACATGACTCCCTTCTATGGCCAGTTAACCCCACCTCTCTTAATGCCTCCTACTCATCCTTGGTCTCCTTAGGCGGTGTGGTGAAGCTTGATCTTCAATCTCATCAACGTTCTCCCAGTGGAGAGAAGAGTCCTCGAACAAAGATGAGATGAAACCCTAAAATCAGGAGTTAAAAAGGGAGATTCGAGGCCCGACATGGTCTAAACATGGTCGTGTTCAGCTAGTGTACTTTTCTAGGAATATTTTGAGTGAAACTCCTGAGATTTGCAGTGGCAATAGCATGGCCGTGCAACCTCCGTGTTAGTTGGCGCACGCCCGTGTAACCAGCACAGTGCCCATGTCACTCCTGAAAGGAAAACCCCTGAGATTTGCAGTGGCATAGGCACGGGCGTGTGGTGACCATGTTCTGCCTGGGACACTCCCATGTCAGGATTCTGCTAGCTTACTCTCCAGGCTGGGATTTGCAGTGGATCAGGCATAGCCATGTTGCCCGTGTCAGCTTGTTCTTTTCCCTCGGTCTCTAAACATACATGAAACACACTCAGTTTCAACCCGAATTAATTCAAGCCCATGATTCCTACACAATAAACATTATACCTTGAATAGCACCAATTATACACATAAATATGCTAAAGGACAACTAAAGAATATAGAAAAAGGCATGAAAACATGATATAAAATGCACTCATCAAATAAGGTTTATCACTTGAAATCCCTAGAGCTTTAAGCAGTCATACGTGGTGTGAGGCATCAAGAGTCTTCTCTCCACTAGGATCTCTTAGGGGACTAGTCATGGTTGATCTTAGATTTGAGACCTTGTGCTTTTTTATTTCGGGAAGTGTAATCTTAGTCCTGCACTTGAAGCTAGAGCCCTAAGGGGAGCACTGTCCAAGTACCCCACTTTCTCATTTATTGTTTCCTCCTTTTGACCCATTTGTCTTTGTTCTTTTCTTGTCTTTATATTTTGATAACATCTTGATTATATTCACCAAATGATTTCCAACTAGGCTATTTTAGCAAAGTTTAATTGTGACTAGAATCTATTCCATGTGGATTTGACTACCCCTCTTTAAATATTTTATTACTTTTACACCTATGCACTTGCGGTATACACACGCAAGGGTGTGTTAAGTTTTTGGCGCTGTTATCAGGGAATAGGCATTTAGGAACAATTTATACTTTGTTATTTTAGCTATTCACCACTTATTCTATTCCATATGTTCTATTCTTCCATTATTCTAATTTGTATATTTCTTGATAATCCTTGCAAAGGAAATGATCAACAAAATGGATTAGTTAGTGTGTTTAATCAGTTTAAAGAATCAGCATTAGCATCCACGAATCATCAGCTGGAAGAAAATTTAGAAAAGGTCTTTACTTAGTTTGATTCATTTTGTGAAAGATAAAAGCATGAAGTTTTTTCTTTAGGGATTTCAAGCGCAACCTATGAAACTTGTGAAACAAAAAATTCAGAGAGTGTTGAAATTCAATCAGTTTCGCAAGCTCAAGAAGGAAGCTCAAAGGAAATTCATGAACAAGATAACGCCAGTCTAAGGAGATTGACCAACCTAAGGAAAGTATGTGATAAGTGCTCATGTTATAGTAATACGAAGTATTATTATCTTGTATTGAGTATTACTTTTCTCAGATTTTATCATTAATGTGTGTGCATTTGTGTGCTTTTGTGCATTGTAGGGTTGTGGAGCCAATTTGGAGAAGAAAGAAGCAAGAATAGGTTATGTTCAGCATTGTTGAGGAGTTCTTGGACCAAACAAGGAACAAGGCACGAGTTTAGACTTGTGGGTGTGTGCCAAACTCTATTGGAGGGGCACAAGGGCAGTCACATTCACAAAAGTCTAACTCGTGTAGCATTGGAGAACTTCGCCAATGAAAAGAAATGAAGTAATCGACATGATCTGCGGTTCATTGTGTGCCCAATTCAATGGCCTCGATGAAGAACGATAAATTTCAGGAGCATTTCGGTGAAGTACTGTAGCTAATTACTATAACAAAACATTGTAGCAAGTTACTGTTCACAGTCTGCCGAAAATCAGAAAAACAGACAATCCACACGGCCGTGTGGAAAATCCATAAGGGTGTGTGAAACCCCGATTCCAGCCTATAAATAGCCCATTTTCAGATATAATTGGGGACCCCCCTTCTATCTCTTGCCTATCTTTTGGGGGGCTTTCGGCTAGGGTTTGGAAAGGTTCTTGGAGGTCTTTGGAGGTGATTATACGACATCGGCATCGACATCTTTTAGAAGAAAGCTATTGGGGAAGCTTTCGTCGACTTTCGATTCGGCGAGGTGTGCTCTAGGCTTGACAAGGGATTCATTGGAAAAGACACGCGGCTTCACAAGACCATCGATATGATCTACAACTCATTAGACATCAATTAGAGGGTATAATACTAGTCTTGCACTAGAAGCATTAGTCCTAGGGGGAGCTTTGTCTGGGTACCCCATCTTTATATCTATTACCTCTCCTACCCTCATTACTCTTCTTGCACTCTCTTATTTTCTTTTACATTTATATATATATATATATCACCATCGACTTCCTTCATAGCTAAATAGCGATAACACTTGTTTCTGAACACTATTCCCAGTAGACATGACTACCCACTCACCAGGGTATTTTATTCCTTCGACAAGCCCGTGCACTTGCGGTACACACACGCAAGGAGTGTGTCACTATGTTGTGACACTTTATAGAGGAACCACCTGATTTAGAGTTGAAAACATTACCCGAACATTTGGAGTATGACTTCCTAGCTGAGGGTTCAAAGTTTCAAGTAATTGTAGCATCAAATCTCTCTACATCATAGACGGATAAGCTAGTGAGTGTGTTGAAGAAGCACAAAACTGCTATTGCTTGGAAAAACACTGATATAAAAGGTATCAATCCATCATTTTGTACTCATAAAATCTTAATAGAGAAAAATTACAAATCTGTTATTCAACCTCAATGTCGTCTGAATCCAAACATGAAGGAGGTTATGAAATTATTGGATGAAGGAATCATTTATTCGATCTCGGACAGTGCGTCGGTGAGTCCTAGTCAAGTAGTCCCTATGAAAGGAGGCATGACTATTGTAAAGATAAGTGGAATGAGCTAATTCGGACCAGAACCATTATTGGGTTGCGTGTGTGCATTGGTTACAGGAAATTAAATGATGTAATTCGAAAGGATCTTTTTCCATTGCCATTCATTGATTAAATGTTAGAGGACCAGCCAGGCATAATTTCTATTATTTTCTCGATGGTATGTCAAGCTATTTTCAAATTCCTATTGTTCCTGAAGGCCAAGAGAAGACAACATTTACCTGTCCCTATGGGATCTTCGCTTCAAGGAGAATGCCTGTTGGATTGTGTAATGCACTAGCGACATTTTAGTGATGCATGACCACTATTTTTAATGATCTTTTGGAGGATATCATAGAGGTGTTCATGGATGATTTCTCAGTATTTAGTCACTCATTTGACAATTGCTTGAAAAACTCGGAGCGAGTTCTTATGAGGTGTGAAGAGACAAACCTTGTATTAAATTAGGAGAAGTGCCACTTCATGATCCAAGAAGGCATAGTCCTTGGGCATAAGATTTCTGTGAATGGAATGGAGGTGAACAAGGCAAAATTGAAGTCATAGAAAAGCTTCCTCCTCCAACCAATGTGAAAGGAATTCGTAGTTTTTTGGGGCATTCTGGGTTTTACTATGGTTTTATTAAGGATTTCTCAAAAATCACTCAACCTTTGATGAAGCTTCTTGAAAAGGATGCTCCTTTCAATTTTGGAAAGGATTGCTTGGTTGCTTTTGATCTGCTAAAGAAGAAATTGATTCAGGAACTAATTCTAATCACACCAAATTGGAACATACCTTTTGAGCTTATGTGTGATGCTAGTAACTATTCAATTAAGTCAGTCTTAGGTCAGAGGAAAGATTGTCATTTTGAATAGGTATATTATGCATGTAAAACTCTCACAAGTACTCAAGAGAACTACACCACCATAGAGAAAGAGTTACTAGCAGTCGTGTTTGCTATGTATTATATCTGCTAATTGATGTTTAATGAGTTGTGGAAATCCAAAAATACATGGTCCCAAACCTAAGGTCAACCGTGACTAGCCCTCTATACTATGCCCTGGCAGAAAGGAATACTCTCAACAACTCACACTATATGGGACTGCTTGGGGTTCTAGGGACTCCAAATGATAAATCCTATTCCCTAATATAGATCTAACCCTTAGGCCCAGGTGAAAAATCCCTAGTCACAATTAAGCCCCAGCACTAAGATTCACTTCAACACTTCACTCTGTTGCTTATAGAGCTAAGCCCAATGGAGTTCATCTCTTAGCACTTCACTCTATTATGACCGCAAAGAACACTTTGAACGTGGAGGTAGGATAAATCATATCAAAAGGGTAAGGGGACATTCCGTTACCTCTCGACTCACCCTCTCGACCCTTTTCAATCTCTCTTAGTCTAATCCTAATGAAGTTGTCACACCTTAAATGGATTACCTAATAGATTCCCAACCCTTCTGTCACTCTAAGGGAAAATCAACACAATAATTATTCAAGATTGAAACTCAATTAAATCATCAATTAAAGAAGCATAATAGAAGTCAATGAAACAAAATCATCCTAGGGTTTACAAGTCCAAGCACCCACTAAGGGTTTAGCTCTCCATGGAGAAATACAAAATCAACAATGAAATCGAATATAAGTGTAAGCAATCCATAAATATAACCCCCTTGTCATCAGTGTCGATGGTCTTCAAGAGCCGCCTCATCTTCTCTAGGACCCCTCCGTCAAGCTTAGGGCGCACCTCGCCAAATTGATGTCGTCGAAAGCTCCCCCAATAAGTCCCCTGCAAAGGATGTCGATGTCGATGTTGATGCCATAGAACCACTACTGAAGCCTCACAAAAACATCTCCAAACCCTAGCTCTCCCCAAAAGATCGGCGAAATATAGGAAAAATATTGGCAAATAAAACTGAAAATGTGGTATTTATAGGGCTGAAATAGGGCATCCACACCGCAGTGTGGAATTTTCACACACCCGTGTGGATTTTCAGGTTGCATTTTCCTGCGTTTTGTGAACAGTATTGCTACAATAACTCATAAACAGTACTTTGCTCCTGACTTCATTTTCATCATCGAGGCAGTCAAGTTGGGCACACAATCATGCGGTAGATCACATCGCCTCTTGCTTTCAATGAAGCTCTTCAATGTTACACAAATCAGATCCTATGAATGTGACTACCTTTGTGCCCCTCTAATTTGTATATTCACTTGAGCACTTTGGAGGTTGATACACACTCACATGTCTATAACTTGTGCCTTGATCCTTGCTTTGTCCAAGAGTCTCCTCAACAATTGTGTCCATGATCTATTTTTGCTTCCTTTCTTCAAAACTTGTCTCCATAACCCTAAATGCACAAAAGAACATAAATACACATGAATAAGTGATAAAAGTAATGCTCAATGTAAGAAAAGTATACTTCATATTACTTATACACGAGCACTTATCATTGGTTTTATTGGCAAACATTATTTTAAGATGCACATATGTTTGTCCTCCGTTGTAATAATTATCAGAGGGTAGGAAACCTCTCCCGGCATAATAAAATGCCTCAAAACCTAATATAGTTCTATGAGGTATTTGACGTTTGGGGTATTGATTTCATGGAGCCATTCCTAAGCTCTAACGGTAATAAATACATTCTAGTCACTGTAGATTACATGTTTAAGGTGGTGGAAGCACAAGCTTTGCCTAATAACGATGCTAGAACTATGGTCAAGTTCCTAAATAGACTCTTCGCCAGATTTGGAACTCGAATTATCATTAGTGATAGATGAATCCATTTATGCAACAGTCAGCTTGAAAAGGTGTTGAATCCATGTAGAAGTCACTAATAGGGAGTTGAAGAGGATTTTGAAAAAATTAGTAAAACAAGGAAAAAGGGATTGGTCAGAATGGTTGGATGATACATATTGGGCTCACCGAACAATATATAAAACACCAATAGGAACTACACCTTACGATTTGGTCTATGGCAAGTCTTGCCATTTGCTGGCATTAATTAAGCACAAGGCATATTGGGTTATCAAGGCAATTAATTTTGATCTTGGTCAAGCTGGGGAACAAAGGAAGCTCCACCTTAATGAGTTGGATGAATAGAGGTTGAGAGCCTTTGAAAATGCTAGAATCTATAAAGAAAGGATGTATAGATGGCATGATAAGCACATCAAGGTGGGGCATTAGGTTTTACTGTTCAATTCTTGCCTAAGATTATTCAATGGAAAGCTTAAATTTAGATGTTTCAGGACATACACTGTAACTCAAGTGTTGCTGCATGGACCTGTCAAGATCACCCATCTAGATAGAGGTACATTCCAAGTGAATGAGCATCGACTCAAACCATACTTTGGTAGAGAGGTAAGTACTGATGACAAGGAAGTTTTATTGCTTCATGAACCCCCTTGAGGTAAGAAACAGGTATGTCAAGCTCGTGACATAAAACAAGCACTTCTTGGGAGGCAACCCAAGTGTTCTCATAGTTTTATTTTATAATTTCATTTCTACATAAACAATTCCACTGAGTAGTCACTTTCGATTAATTTTGTTGGTGCTGAGTGCTTTTTGATGTTTTTTGGTGTTAAATTATGAATCCAAGTGTTTATCAAAGTTTTAGGTGTTTTATATGAGTTTTGGTGAGTTTCTAGCCATCTATTCACTTAATTTTAGAATTTTTCTATAGTTTTGGGAATCTTTGTAGCCATTTTTTAAGGCTAAAATTGAGCAGTCGCAGCATGCTTGTCATGGCCCCAAATCCATACGGTCATGTGGATGCCTAGATGAGAGTTTTTCTTATCCAGAGGAAACACACGGCCATGTAGCTGATCCACACGGCCGTGTGGATGCCAATTTGGTGTTTTTTCTTATCCAAAGAAAACAAACGGCTGTGTGACTTCCTGGAGTGTGATTTTCAAGCTGAATTTGATTTTTTTGCTTCTCTTTTTGTAGGAAAGATTCCTACAACTAAGAAACTAGCTTCCAAGCTTCCTCTTGTAACCTGTGAGGCATCTACGGAGCAGTTGGAGTTCGTGGTACCCAACCATCAATTTAGATTTGAGTGTCTATCAAGCTTCAAGTTTGGACAATCCAAAACTCCATATTTGGAAGTATTGGCGATGATCGAACAAGTACGGGCAAGAGAACTAGTAAAGGAAGTGTACGAGGTCCTTTCTGTTGGTTGTTGGAACAGGCTTTAATCTATCAAGGACCCAGCCATCGATGATTTATGACAGGGGCCCGAAAGTGCACGGGTTGTCGAAGTAATAAAATACCCCGGTGAGTGGGTAGTCGAATTCACAGGGAATAGGTACTTAAGATACAAGATTTCACTATTTAGCTATCGCGTTGTGTAGAAAGAAATCGGCGAGTGAGTGCGAAAATAATCGGTAAAATCAAGAATTAAAAGAGAAGTGTGGAAGACGAGAGAGTGCAAGTAATAGTAAAAAAAGTAGGACTAGCAATGGGAAAAGATGGGTATCCGGACAAGCTACCCCTAGGACTTATGCTTCTAGTGCAAGACAATGCTATTATACCTTCCTATTGATGTTAATTGAGTCGAGGAAATCCTTAAATACACGGTCCCAAACCTAAGGTCAACCGTGACTAATCCCAACACTATGTTCCGGTCATTAGGTTTCACTATGACCCTTAACTCTCGTTGACCTGTCAACTAAGCCCTAGGGGAGTCTATCTACCTAAGCCTCACACTATGTGGAATTGCCTTAAGTTCTAGGGACTCCTAGTGATTAACCCTGTTCCTATGTATAGTTCTAACCCTTTGGTCCAGGTGAGAGAACCCTAGTCTAAATTAAGTCCCGGTGCTAAAATTCACTTCAACCCTATACTTTGGTATTTGCGCAATAAAGCCCTAGGAGAGTTTATCGCCTAGCACCTAACTCTATCTCAACTGCGAATAAATCATGGAACATGGAGGTGGGGAGAATCACATCGGAGAGGAAAGGGGACGTTCCGCTACCTCACGACTCACCCTCTCAACCCTCTTCAACCCTAAGTAGTCTAATCCTATAGGAGTTGTCACACCTCCAAAGAATAACCTAGATTGTTCTCAACCCTAGTGTCACGGCTAAGGGAAAACAATAATAAAAGAAAAGAATTTAAGATTGAAACTCAACTTTATTCATCAATTATGGAAAAGCATAATAGCAATGTCAAAGAAACATAATAATCCTAGGGTTTACAAATCTGAATACCCACAAGGGGTTTAGCTCCTCATGGAGCTATACAAATCCATGAAAATAATAATAATAACACAATTTGAATGCATAGATGAAAACCCCCATGTGTGCGATGTGGCCGTGTCTTGTGCCATCGTCGGACGTTGATGTCGACACCGATGACGTGCTTCAAACCTCCATGAAGTCCTCTCCAAACCCTAGCCGCGCCTCTCCAGAAGTTAGGGCAAAGAAGAGCCAAAAAGATCCCCAAAACAATCTCCAAAACGGGCTTTTATAATGTTGAGTCGCGGCTTTAAAATTGAACTTATCGGGATTTCACATGGCCGTGTGGAATTTCCACATGCCCATGTGAACTCTCTGGTTTTCTGAATTTTGGCCGAAAATGAACAGTAGCTTGCTACAGTGTTTTTGCTGCATTGCTGCTGCAGTACCTCGCCGAAACTCTCCCGAATTCGTTGTTCTTCATCGAAACCGTTGAATTGGGCACACAATCAACGGTAGATCGTGCTGATTGCTTCAGATCTCCTAATTAGTGAAGTTCTCCCTGTTAGCACGAGCTAGACTTATTGTGAATGTGACTGCCTTTGTGCCCCTCCAAAGGAGGTTGGCAACACTCACAAGTCTAGGCTCGTGCCTTATTCCTTGCTTGGTCCGAAACCTTCCCAACAACGGCGAACACGATCTAACTTCGTTCTTCTTTTCCAAATTAGCTCCACAAACCTATAATGCATAAGAATACACAAATGCACACCATTTAGTGATAAAATCTGATAAAAGGTATGCTCATTGTAAGATAATAACGCTTTGCATTACTATAACACAAGCACTTATCAATTTAACATTGGAAGTCCTTGCATTATTTGATTCTGATCATTCGTACAATGACTACAGTTGGGAGGACATGATCCAATTCTGTGCACTTGGGCAGTACCAGAGCATAAGCCTTATATAGTTCTCTATTGCACTTGGATTGTACAAAAGTGATATGATTTTGTACGCTCAGTTTCTATATTATTATCCCTTTAGAGTGACTCCTAGCCTTGTTTTCAGGATGTTGTGTGGAGATGTTTTGTACAAGTCGAGTTCTACTAAGGCCTTCCTACTCATTCGCCTGGCTCACAGGTACATCCACATTATTCTTAGCTGGTCAGTGAATGGGTGGGGCGATACCACTAGTGTTTTGAGTAGACTGGATCTCCTCTACCTCTACTTCATGGTGCAGAGTTTTCCTATTTATTTGGGATACATACTAGCCAACTATCTATGACATCAGGGCCAGTATGTACATTTGAGGGACTGAGAAGGTCACCGTTCCTTCACCATTGGGCTTAGATGCATTGCGCATGATGGGCTTGGTGAAGAGGACCGCTCCCGATAGGTACTTATTAGTTGTGCCAACTCCAAATGATTCTAAGGATGAGAGCGATGAGCCCGAGGATGCACAGCCAGGTTCATCATCATAGCATGCACCTATAGAGAGTGAGGTTCCCCCAACAAGTGAGGAGGTACCACCGACGTCTGCACATTCCTCTCCTCAAGCCTATGATTGTCTAGAGAGGCTCAAGAATCATGTGGGAGTCCTCCCGACCGATCTTGATGCCATGCGTATAACACAGACAGCAGACAGTGAACCATACCTAGATGATGACTCACATGGTAGCTTATCATACTGAGATGATGCTACAATTGGCCATGCTACAGCAGACAATGGAGCCTTAAGCACCACAGGCATCACCAGTACATCTAGAAGTACTAGCAGATGATGTTGGCACTAAAGGTGTCCTATTCTTGGACTTTCTTATTTACTGTCTTAGTTTTTCTTTATGTCGTTTGGACTTGTTCACTCAAGAAGGTTCCACCTTCTGAGTTTTATCTTACTGTTTTTATTCTCTTGCTTTTATCGAGTGTGTGTTTCAACTCCTTATCTTATAAACTCATTTCTATTGTGCTTGCGATGAGTTTCACTGAATCCCATTTTGTGTACGTGCAGATGGTCTTGTGAGTCTTTGTAATGATGAATAGTAATAGACACGGCCGTGTGCAATGTCAACATGGCCGTGTGATCTACACAACTTGTTGGAATTCAACTTCTGGTGATGTATACTCCACCAAACTTTGCATTCGGGGTTTAAGGAGGTATTGTTTCAATTGGTCACCCTCACACATTTGCTTGTATTGTCATTATTCTTTATTGTGCTTGCATGCGAACATTGAGGGCAATGTACATCTCAAGTGTTGGGCGGAGGGGGGAAGGTGGGGGAGGAGTTCACATCACACATATTTTCTACTTATGCTTTCCATGTTCATGCTCATGTAGCCAATGATGGTTCACCTTGGTGCGATGGTAGTATTCTTAAGTTTAGAGAATTTTCAACATTGAATGTCATCATGCTCTAGTTTTACTCTAAATTCTTAGAAATTTTTTGTTCGATTGCCTATCTCATAGTGTAAACTCTAGTTCAGTACTTTTCGGACTATAATGGCATTCTTTTAGTTTGAAAAAAAAAATAGTTGACTTGCTTGTATATAGAAGATCGAAAGAGCTACCATCTATGATGCATGAAACTACTCTCATAAGTTGGATACTAGTTATGCCCTACTGTGAGAAAGAGTTATCTAATAGAAAGAGTTATCTAATAGGATGAGTGAAAGCTACTGCCCCCGGTAGAAAGAGCTATCACCTCAAAAACATGAAAGCCACCCGGGAGGCCTCTTGGGAAAGGGCTACCTTGTAGGATGTGCGTAGTTGCTATCTATTCTTGTTGTCTATAAATAAATCCTCTTTAATAAGAACTTGAAGGAGTGGACATTGGGTTAACATGAATGAGTTTATACACACATGATTTCAGATTTTAATTCATTGTTATTTAAATTTTTGCTAAAGCAATGATTTTTTTTTTATATTTTGGTGTTTGAAATCTTCCTTACTTCTACAATGCTATTCTTGCACACTTTTGGTGAACCTAAAACCAAGCACTTCCATGTTTCCTCTTTGATGTTTTAATGTGTTAATTTTTCTTGAGGATAAGCAAAGGCTTAAGTGTGGGGGAGTTTGATAAATGCTTGTGTATACATATTAATTAGTATGATTTACTTGCATTGAACATTATTTTCAGCAGGTTTTATGGCTCATTCATGTGTTTTTGTGTTTTTCTATGTATTTAGGGTTGTGAAGGCATGTTGAGGAGAAAGAATCCAAAAATAGATCAAGGAGGTTCTTTCAGGAGTTCTTTTGTGCAATATAATTATCAAGGCACAAGCTGTGATTATACACATGAGAGAGTGTGCCAACGTCTAAAGAGTTCAAGTAAATCGATGATGTAGAAGGGTACAAAGGCAGTCATGTCCTATTATTCCGGTGTGTTTGAAGATTTCAAAAGCTCTCTAAATGACTTTTTATACATCAAGAAATGCTCTATGACTTACCATAAGGATGTGTGTCCATTCGGTTGTCCTCAGAAGAAAATAGAGCTAAAATTGGACTCAATTTGAATAATTTTTAGTGAAGTTGGAAATCCATATGGCGGTGTGGATTTTCCACTTGAGCTTTAAGTAGTCATACATGGTGTGAGGCATCGAGAGTACTCTCTATACCTGAATCTTGTAGGGAACTAGTCATGGTTAACCTTAGATTTGGGACCTTATGCTTTTGGGTTTCCATGACTCATTGAATCTCAATTAGGAAAGCGTGATCTTAGTCTTGCACTTAAAGCTAGAGCCATAGGGGAGCATTGTCCGAGTACCCGACTTTCTCATTGATTGTTTTCTCCTTTTTACCCATTTGCCTTTGTTTTTTCCTTGTCTTTATATTTCGATAGCATCTTGATCATATTCACCAATTGATTTTCAACTTGCTTATTTTAGCAAAGTTTAATTGTGACTAGAGTCTATTCCTTGTAGATTTGACTATCTGCACTTTGGGTACTTTATTAATTTGACACTCGTGCACTTGCGGTACACACACGCAAGGGTGTGTTATGACTATAAGTAGAAATGTCATTATAAACATTAGAACAAATAAAAATATACAAACATTTATTACAACTATCACTTAAAAGTCATTTTAATGGTTTTGAGTAACACTTGCCAAAAATGTTGTTTCAAAAATGTCACAATAAACTTTCTTTGTTGTAGTGATTCTTGTCATTTTGATCTTTACTTAGTTGTGTTTGTACATCTTGGAAGCATATTCTTAGTCTTAGTTAGTTTTCTTGTTCAAAGCTTGAACTATATTTTGATCGACTAAATAAGATGAGGGTTATATCTAGTACTTAGTTTCCTTGAGGGTTCAACCTTACTTTTATGCACACTTTTACTACTTAACATGACACTTGCACTTGTGTTTATTTTAGCTCACTTGTATGCGTCATCATAGATGAACCTGAAGATTGGGAATGCTAAACAAGATTATTGTGGGTGATTCTTAATAGCTTTGCAATAAGATCTCATGAGACAGAAGTTAACTTTATAATAGGATGAAAGTCTAGACCAACTTCGTGATATATTATCGCATTAAATTCTGCATCATGTAATGGACTTCTTGCTGCAACTAATTCATTAGCTAAGGCTTTTGCTTTATGGAGATATTATCTAATGTTCACCTTATTTTTCTTCAATTCTCGAAGAGCAATATGTAGTTATAACAACTGATTTTGAGAAACTGAGCCAAAGGCACTTTCTAATGCTTTCCATGCTAAATAAGCCAATTTTGCTCTAATAATATAATTATGCACCTCTTTCGTTAGTT
Source organism: Dioscorea alata (assembly GCA_020875875.1). NCBI lineage: Eukaryota > Viridiplantae > Streptophyta > Magnoliopsida > Dioscoreales > Dioscoreaceae > Dioscorea > Dioscorea alata. Next base: position 6,899,258 of record CM037011.1, read on the forward strand.
AATAAAATCCAGAAAAAGCTAATCTTTAGAAAATCAAGTAGTGTAGATAGGATTAGGAACTGTGATATTTGGATCATCTAATGAAGAAAAGGTTTGAGGTGGTGTTGGAGTACCATCAATGAATAGATTCATATTTTGATAGTTTAAAAGAAGAACAAATTGGGTTTTCCAAGCACGGTAATTTTTTGTATTTAGTTTGATAGCAAATGTGTAATTTGCAGTGGGGGCCACAAGTGTTGGTGCTTGTGAAATAGGTATAATTTGGTGGGCCATGATGGCTCTAATACCATGTAAGGGAAAAAAAACTAGATGGAAACTAGAAAGAAAATAAAACGTTTTTGCATGTGTTACATTACTTGGAAGTAATGGGGTACAAACATATATAGAATGCAATAAAAATATGAGATAATATCAAGCTAATTAATGTGATAAGAATAAGTTATCTAAATACTAACTAACTAATAGCCAGCTATAAAAAGGATAAAGATAACTGTTACATAAGAAAGGATAAAGATAAGGATAATATAATAATGGGCGAAAGATTATCATTCTAACAAGTGAGTTAGAGTGTCATCCATCTCTCCAAGAATTCAACAATTCCACTCTAAGTCCAAGCATATCTATATCAGATATCATTGGATTTGTGATGCTTTTGAATCTAAAGTGGTACATGGAGAAGATGCATACTAGTAAGAATGGTAAGATACATTGACAAAGACTTTTCATAAAGAGAAGCTTGAAGCATATAGGCAAAGAGCAGGCTTGGTTGAGCCCCTTAATTAAATGGTGCCTAGGGAAGAATTGCTGGATTCAACCATATTTGCACTTACATAATTAACAAAGAAAAAAGAAACTATGTCAATAGTGGAGCATTTTTAAAGAAGGCCAAAAAAGGAAGAACAATTGAACCTGGGAAGGATACATGAAGTGTGTGAAACTAAGAAGAAGAATAAAAGAAGACAGGTTAGGGATGAAGGCATAGTAAGACAATCAGACTAAAAAAGGGTCTTGGATTTCACCCAAATTCTAGGTGATGAAACCTTGCGAGTAGCTCTTCTACTTTACTAGGTTTAATCTTCATTTGATCTCTTCTTTATGCCATTTGTTGCCCATCCTTGTGTTGATAATGATGTATGTGTTGTTGAAAGCATCTTGTTGATGTGTTAATGCCTTTGTGGCACTTGACCTCTACATGTATCTAGATAAAACTCTTGTTAGCCCATTCTTAACATAGTGGAAAGATTTCAAGTGGCTTTAGGGTCAAGTGGTTTTTCACTTCTCAATTGGAGAGGTTTTCCATGCTAAATCATATTTTGCAATTGTTAGTTGGTCGATTGTTTAAAGCATTTGCTTAAGATCTCATTTAGTACACAAAAAGGAAATGTTTTCTCTTGATTGAGAGTTCCTAGGAGTTGCACGAGTAGTGACACACACCGTGTAGAAGTTGTGTAAAGGTGTGTTGAAGTTTTACGAGTCACACAAGTCAAACCCGCTACAAAAATTTTACAGATTTGCAACCACAAAATCAGTTGCAAATCCATGGCAAATAAGCTTTTGTGAGGGCTACGGCCATCATTTTTTCCCTCGACATAAATTTTTTTGTGATGGAAAAGTGATCCATCACAAAGTTTACAACTGATTTACAACAGATTGGAAATAATTACATTGCAAATATGCTGCTAACTTGCAACGGTTTTGTAACAAATGAAAAATCCGTTGTAATAACCTTTGCAAATTTTCAATGATTTTGTAATGGAGTTTGTAGGCCTGTGGCAAATCAATTGCAAGTTCGTTGCAAATTTACAACATCTTTGCAACATTTTTTTTTAACCTGTGACAAACTCCATTGCAAAATTAGTAACAAATCCATTGCAAATTCGTTGCAACTTTGCAACGAATTTGCAATGATTCCCATGACAAATCCATTGCATTATTTTTTCAAAGTCTCGTGACCATTCTATTCCATATTCGTTGCAAAGCCGTTACAAATTTGCAACGAATCTGTGGAAGTTTGACTTTTTCCCTACTTCTCTAGTGCTCCTTGATTTTTTTTCTTGAGTGTTTCTTGTATTTATGGGTTCTTTTGAGTGCCTACTTGTGTTAGAACCTTAGTTGAGGTCTTTAATAAGGATAAAAAGAAACCAAGGTCCAAGCCTTTTGGTGCCCACAAGGGGCTGTTTTAGAGGCTTCACGGCCTTCCTTGCGGGCAAGGGAGCCCGTGAAGCCATCCGGAGAGGCCTCACGGCCTCCCTTGTGGCCGTAAGGCAACCCGTGAACAACCCTCAGGCTAGGGCCACTTTAAGACCCTTCTTGGACCTTCTAGGGTCTTCGTGAGCCCTTTTTTCTTCTCCTTCTTCCTCCTCCTCTTGAGCCTTCATTTCTCCTCTCTAAATTCATCATCTTTGGCCTCCAAGAAAGGAAAAAAGTAGAGATCTTTCTCCTCCTCTCTTGATGAAGAGCTTCCTTAGAGTTTGGTGAAGCTTGTAGGTGAGTTCCTTCTTCTTCTTCTTCTTCTTCTTCTTCTTCTTCTCCTTGCTCTTTTTACCAAATTCTTTTGGGTTTATGGTGGAATATTTTGGGTTTTGTTTGAATTTAAAGTTTAGAAGAAGTTTAAAGTTGTAAAACCTTGATTTTGTGAAGGATTGAGAGAGGTCTTTCATCTTTTAAGTTAGGGTTACTGCAGCACCAAACCAAGTTGGGTTGGATTCCTTTTTCTTTTCTTGTTGGTTTTGAAGGTTGTGAGAGTTTCATTCTTTAGGATCTTCTAGATGAGTTGTTTAACAAACTATAGAAGCAACCTTTTCCCATTTTGAGCATTTTTCCTTTGTTCTACTTGGTTAAGTTATTGTTAATAGTTGTTGCTTATGTTGGTTGTTTAATTACTTCTAGGAGGTGAAACTTCAAGCAAGGGAAAAGAGCAGATGGAGTAGTGACACCAGAGTGCATAGCTCACCAAATGTGTGAGTGGGAATTTACTTATTGAAGGACTATAAATCATGCATGTTTATTGTATTCCCATTTCATTATTGTTCTTGAATGATGACTTATTTTACTTAAGCTTTTGAAATGAAATGCTTCCTTTGATTTTTGGAAATCATAGTTAATTCATGATTTAGCTATTTCCAAGAATTTCATAAAGGACATTATATTTTGTTTGGCAAATCTTACTTTTGGATTATATGTTTCATAAGGATATTTTCATTTCACTTTATATTTTAATTATGATGATAAATGAGATGTGCAAACTATGTTGAAATTCATTTGAATAATGTTATACTTGAAGTGTATCTCCAAGGATAATTTATAAATTGATGTTTTCTTGATAAAAAGGATTTCATTGACGATGCTATGATCAATTGGTTCACTCTTGGAGTGAAAATTGTATATGTGAGAGTTTATGAGTTCATGATGAGAATTATACTATTGAGTTGATGTATCTATAGAACATATGGGTTGAGTATCATTTAATTGTTTTGATGGTGACATGAGTCGAGCTCCAGTACTTACTACAATAAAGGATGGAGTTTCCTCTGGCCGACCTAGCTGGGGTGGCGTGGAGTACTCGTATGAGATATCACCCTTTCAAGAAGCGTAGAGAGCCTAAAAGGTGTGCATGGTTGGGTATCCAGAGTCACCACACGGGTTCCGCAACTACAACGCCAAGATACACGCATCTTGGCCGCTCCTGACCTAACCGAGGCCACGGTCAGCAATGGAGGGATTTCGAGGCTATTTGGGATACTATCGATTATTATGATTTCTTGATTTATTCATTTCTAAGAATTTTGACTTGTGAAGCTATTGAAAAGAATGTGTGAACATTGGATTCCAGAATTGTATGGACTTCTTGGTGATTTCAAAAGGGGTTTTATTTTGCATTTCACTGGAAAATCTTAAAATTCTTATGTTATGTTTGTTATTTACAGTATCTTTATTATTGTTGAGGATTGAAATATGTTTATGGTATTTTATTTTTATTTGATAATAGTTCCATGTTTAACCACTCACTGAGTAACCTAGTTACTCATCCCCCACCCTCTTTCTTCCTCTCAGGTGATAGCATAACGTAAGGGTGAAAGCATGAAGTGCTTGGCAAGATTAGTGTTTGTATTTCCTTTTTGAGTGGTGTATGTTACTTTATTTCTTTGGCATGTATCATCAAGGATCCACTATATGTTGTTGAACCCTATTATGTCTTTTCCTTTTTGGAAAACTTTTAAATGTCAGTATGGTCCGTGTTATGTATGAGAGGTATACTCTATGTTCTTGAGTTGTTGTCGTTGTTGTTATCATTAGCATATGGTGGTTACTTATATTTCTTACCTCGGTGTTAATTTAATGATCATGTGTAGGAAGAGTGATGTATACATCTATTATTGAGTTATCCCTTTTGATTACAGATGTATTATACAGCGAACATGTTAGCCTTACTGTGATCCAGGATTAAGGTAATGTTGGACCTCCCCTGGATTGTCGTGGCGGTATGTTACATGTGGGACCTACAGGATGGGGTATGACAAAATCAATTGAAAAGTCCATTTCGAATGCCTTACAAATCCCTTACAATGATTTTTATAGTAAAATTAATTTTCAAATATTTCAATATTTATCCTGCTACATTAAATGTTGATATTTTAATTTTGTAAAAAAGACAAAGCTCGATATAAAAATAAAAATTCTACTATGTTTAACAAAATATAACATACATAGTAATAACAATAGCAGTGTGTACAAATACAAATGACAAAGTAGATCTATAAGTTAAGGTCATAATCATCATCCTCCTCATCCTGCTCCTCGTCCTTCTCCAGATGCTGCGAACTTTGACCTGGTCCATCATGTGGCAATCCAGACTACATCATCATTGTCAAACGTCTTCACTCATGGCACATCTATTTGAGCATGTTTTGGTTCTGTTGGATCAAATTCTAATTTTTGATATTCCAACTCTACCATCTTCTTCTTCATGTCCTCCATCTCAAACATTATCTCTGGGAGAATAGTAGTTACTGAAGGTGGTGGGGGAGCTGATGTAGCACCACTACAAAATGACTCTAGACACAAGCTAGATGCTTGAGATCCAAGACAATAAGCTCTCCTTTTTCTTTTCACCACCAAAGGCCTCCAAATATATAGCACACATATTAGGTGTGGAAGACTATAAACCATCTGATAATGGTTGTGAAGCAGTCTCAACCATCTTCTGCATGACGTCCTACAATTAATGATAATGCTAATTATAATGTGTACCATATAACATGTAAGTAAATCAAATAATATCAAATAAAGGTAGAAAATTACATAAACTACATGTGCTCGTGAATCAACACAATTTCCTTGTTAATACACTTGATATTAACTTTTGCATCAAATGCATTTTAACACACTCAATATTCTGATCTCAATTGTAGAACCAATGCCTATGGAATATCAAAGAACTTCATTAAAAAAAAAAAAAACAAAAGACATTTCAATCCAAATAAACCTAAATGTTTTTAACCACTTACACCAGCACCTATAGATCAACAATTTTTTCAGAATCGAATCATCAACATTTTGTTGATTTCCAAATCGGGTACCATATTGTTTGGCTTTTTAAGGCACAACCTACGTACAAAAATGTGGAAATCAGCTACCAAATGGAAATTCAATATATTCCAATGATTTTGCCCATTCATCTAATTTCATTCACTCAAATCAAACACTCGGAATTTCAAACAAAATAAAAAACAACAACAATAGAGCATCAATAAATTAAGCCTAATCTAATTCTCCAATGAAATCCAAAAGATGAATCAAACCTGAGAAACCAAAATCATAGTGCCCTCTTCCAAGAAAAGCATAAAGTTACTAGTGAGATTGAAGCTTCCCGTCAACCATCTCCCCAAATGAATAGTGAGTTGAGACCCACAACTGGATGGGAACGAGCAACAACAAATCGGAGCTGGAATTTGAGGGCCTTAAATCCTCGGTAACAATGGCAATGGAGAGATCGATTGGTGGCACAACAACTAGAAGAGTGAGAGAGTATGGCATCGTAGTCCGATCAGCGTAGGGTTCCAAAATAGTAAACGGGAAGTTGGAAAACAATGTTTATTTCATTGAGAACAAAGTTTTAAAACAAAGCTTTCAAAACCACCACCTACATCTACCCAGCATAGTCAATTTAAATATTAAAACAAAGTTTTAAGATTTAGTTAGATTTTTATCTAAAAATTTAGTTAATAAAGAATTAATAAATAAAAAGCATATATAGCCAAGCTTTTGGATTCTTGGTATTTTAGACTTTTCGATAACTATATAGATTATATATTTATTTTTTAAAACGGTTTGTTATGATATAAAAAATAAATTTATATTTTAAAATATATTGTAGTTTTAATTAACTAAAATATTTGAGGTAATTAAAATTTCTTTGATATTTTAAAGAAAATTTGTTATGCATATTATTTTGAAGATATTAAGATTTTTGTAAGTGGTTGGTTTCCAAAAATAGTTCTCAATTGTCATAAAAAAAAAACATAAACATATATGACAATGTGCTAACATTCAATAATAATCATTTTATTTTAAAATTTAATTATAAAATTTTTTTTAAGTAGTTCATATTTTAAAGAAAATTTGTTATCTATAGTAGTTTGATGATATTAAGATTTTTGCACGTGGCTGGTTTCCAAAATTGTTCTCAATTGTCATAAGAAAAATACATAAAACATATATGACAATAAGTTAATATTCAATAATAATCATTTTATTTAAAAATATAATTATAAAAATTAGTTGATTAAGTATTTTAAAATTTAATTATAATTTTTAAAATAATAAAATTAAAGAATATTAAGTATTTTTATGACGAGTATTAAAAATTTATAAGTAATATAAATTTCTTTGATATTTTAAAGAAAATTTGTTATGTATATTAGTTTGAGAAAAATACATAAACATATATGACAAAATATAAATATTCAATAATGATCAATAACCTACAATCAATAATAAAACAATAAACATATCTTCAAATAAGCAATTAGAAGATGTCCTCTGTACGTAATGAATGCATTAATGTATTCAAATACATTAATCCATTTAATGTATTTAACAATAATTTCTTTAACATTAAAATTTCCTTCATTCCTTTATTTCCAAATTATTCATTCTCATGTTTTAGTCATATTTTTATTTGTATAAATTCTATCTATTTCAAAACATTTTTATTCAGACTAATATTTGTTAATTTTTAGCTACTATTATTTAATTTATTATATTAAATTTTAATTTCACTATCATTTATCATAACTAAAATATATAAAATTATTTAAGGTAATTATACTAACTAAAATAGGAAGGTCTATAAAGTAAATTTAATAACATTGAAAAGTAAATAATATAAACATAAAATTATGTTCAATCTAGCTAACTAAAAATAAAATGTTGCAAAAAATTAAAAAAGAAAACTCACTTGACTGGAGGATTCACAATGGAGGGCGAGGGCTAGACAGTTGATGACTGTGAAAAAAAAAATCAATATTTAATACATGCTATTTTTTGGAGGAAAAGATAAAACTAACCGATAACATATTATATATGTTATTATTTAGAAAAGGTTACTCCATTTATTTTCGTAATATTTTTTTATGGCAAAATCCGTTGCTAATCTGCGACAATTGTTGTTGAGCATTTGCAACAAATGCATCCATTGCAAATTTCCATTTCCCGTCCATTTCAAATCGGTTGCAAAATATCTCCCATGCCTTTTCCTCCATTTTCTTGCAACGGAAATCAATTCTGTCACCAATCCATTACAATTTTATCGCAAAAGTGGTTGCAAATCCATTACAAATTACTTTTGCAACGGATTTTTTCTATCACAAAATCTGTCGCAAATTTTCTAATACGTTACAAATCTGTGACAAATCTGTTTATGAAATTGCAACAAATGTATTCCTTTGTAAAATTGTAATTTTTTTGTAGTGAGTTAACATGCATGTGTAAAGGTGGTTTTTCAAATACTTAGGATTAGCAAGGGCAACAATACGCTCGTACCTAGAAAAAAAAATCTATTTATCAGTCATCACAAAAATAACTTTACTCATGCTAATTCATATGATGCAATAAAATTAAAGTAATTACCAAATCAATGCTTACTTTGTACTCATGAAAGTATGAAACTTCCTACTCTCTTTCAAAGCAAGATATATGTATTTGTTTTTCCAAACCGCTCGTAGACTGATAGTTCGCAATGTTAAATTCCTTTCAAGTATTAAGATATATACAACCATCATGCCACACATGTCACCTGACCCTCTGGTATTTAAATAAGGAGCAGCTTCAATAGTAAATTTGATGATATTATACTTTAGTTTGAATTTGCACTTCTTCATCAACATTTTCGACTACTTGCTTTGTGTATATTATTGCTTTCATTTGACCAGTTTCTTTCATTTTATTAGCAACTTCAATTTCAATTTCCTTATATATGACTTTAGCTAAAGTTGTCTTGTAACACCCCTTCGTTCTTTCTGGCCAAAGAAACCTCAATCGTCTAATTTTGAAAATTTAGGTGACAAAGAGGGAGCTGCAGGCTCAGTAAACACTATACATGTACTATCATGTAGGAAATCATACAATAACATACAATTAATAATATACACGCAATCATATCAAATTAAATAATATGCACAATCAAATAATAAGCACAATAAATCATATCTATCTAAAATTCACAAATCATTATTTAATCTATGCCACAATTAATTATTCCATTTGATTTATTAGGGTCCTGCTTGACCTAGCTAAGTGTGTCTCGTGGTCTAATGGCCATATCTCTCTCCCCGAGTATGGGCTATTGTCGTCTATATGGACACAGTACTATGACACCCTATTGTCACCTATATAGATAGCCGCCAACACCCTATTGTTGCCTATATGGATAGGTGCAAGAAAGATCACAACACCCGATATAAATCTTAAGCCCAAAGGACATACCCAAATTGTCATGCCTTGACCCGTGGGTCCCACATGTGACATACCGCCACGATAACCCAAGGGAGGTCAAACATTGCCTCAACCCTGGATCATCGTAAGGCTGACTTAATACATATTCAAAAACACTATAACCGACTAAGGAAGACAACAACATATTGATAAAATAATTCTATATACAAACCAAATCATGACATTATTAAGTCAAGCAAGCATATACAACTACATCCAGAAATATAATACTCTGGGTATGGTTTTTCAGAACACTCAAGGAAGAAAAATATACAAATGGGCCAATGCCATACGTTAATGAATCCCACACCCTACATGCCAAGTACTAGAATATACATACATAGACTTAAAGTAAATGCACTGAAACAGACTCTTGACAAGCACTTCACGTCCGCACCGCTTCACTGAACTAACACCTCGGAAGAAGAAAGAGGGGCTGAGTAACTTGGTTTCTCAGTGAGGGAAATTGCATGGAACTATAAAATCATACATGTCAAAAATAAATATAAGAAATATAACAATAAACTGTTTTAGAAGTTTACCAATACCCAAAATAAAGAAAATAGCAACCGTAGAGTAATATTAAAATTCACAAAGAACAAAGTATACCAATAAAAGTATTTTATAATAACAATTGATCAAAGCCAAGCTCTAACTTAAATAGGCATCACTTTCCAAACAACTCAAGAAATAAAAGTCTGCGAAAAACATGAATAGTTAAACAAAAATAATTTTCTTTCCAAAATTTCAAACCAGGTATTTGCATAACACAAGGTTTAATAGTTGAATTATGTCAAATGATTCAAAAGTGCAACAATAACCAAGATAGTATAAGAAACGAGTATGAAACAAGAATTCAAGTTTGCGTAAATAATATACACTATTAATAACCATTTTAAAACATAAACAATTTAAAACCAATTATAATTCCAAAGACATCCGTTCCTTTCAATAATTCAATAAAACAGGGATTTAATGTCACACCCATCCCTTCTACCGATGTAAATGTGGCACCCATTAGTTAAAAATCCTTTTTAACTAGAAAACTGACGCCCCTGAAAAACCAAATCGAATTACAGAACATGATTAACAACTTTACAACAACTACAGGTTCAAATACATGAATACAACAAACATAATTACTACAATTTGCGGGACAATCGCTACAAGATCATGACACCAACAATAGAAAGAAAAGGGACCCACTACAACCCTGAACTTATCCCTTACTGGCTCTACAGGTGATCTAGTAGGGTTCTGCTCCTACAACTGTTACACATTTCAATTGGTCGATAGTGGCTCAATAATTTCAAATAATTAAATATAACGTATATAAAGTATATCAGGATCAATCTCTCAAATGACTTCTCAATTTTCACAAATATCAGAATTTTGGCAAAATACAACTTTTAAGAGCTTTTAAAACATAAATTTATCGCGAATCATCATCAAATCGATTTTCCAAGGAAATAAAAATTTTGTGAGAGACTGTCCTCCTAAGAGCGACAACTAGGGCCTTCTTCCCTCATCACAATCCAAAATAACATGTTTGTACGACTGAACTGTAAAAACCGATCTCAAATCATTGGCCTAAAAACACTCCCCAGCTTAGCCGCTATCGCAACTAGGTTGAGAGCCATCAAGGACTTCGTAACCTTGACATTGGGCATTGAGATCCCCGTGTGGTGACCCCGGGTTTCTCAACAGAACTAAACCTTGTTAATGGCTCAACGCACCTCTTGACTAAGGGTAAACTCAGGGTTGACCACGCCGCCTCCCATCAGGCCAGACCATGGGACCCCACTGCAGTGTCAGACTAAAGTCCGTAGTTACCATCAAAATCCTATGAAAACTCCATAGCACAATACATCCATAATGCCCGTAAAGTCCAAATCCATGATACAATTATTGTACCAAGACTGAAAACCAATTCCACAAGTATTGTCGGTAAAACATCTTAATATGCACACATAGTTTCACAAATCATCTCAAAGTCAAGGTACACATAACCATTAAATTAAATACATGAAATGAATAATTAAAACATTTACATGTATTTTTCTACAGTCGAAGTATGTATAATTATATGAAACCAAATGTATCAATATAATTGCTATAACATGGCAACTCTAAATAAATATAAGTATCCTTTAACAATATAAATTATTAAACATAATCAAATGAATAATTAAACAATTATTTCCAAAATACTAGTCATAAAGCACTTATTTCAAAATAGTAGCAATTAACCAATTATTTTAAAATAATAGCCACTACCAACTCACTTGGCTCCCTTTGGTTTTCTTGGTAGACCTGGAACTCTCTCCCAAGCCCGAACCCCACCTAACAAGATAACGGAAATAAAATAAATACATATAATAACCTAAAGACATAACTGAACCCAAAAGAAAATACAAGAAACCAATAATTTACTCTCAAATTGGGCCCACTCACTCCAATTGATTAAAACCTGACTTTGCATAATCAAACTGGTCTCCAATTACACTTAAACCAACTCAATTGAGGCTAAACCATCTTAAACCAACTTGAACCAACCTCAACTTCACTGAACCAAGTTCAATTTAACCAACCAACATTGAACCAATTCCAATTCTCATACAAATCTCTCGAACCAGCTCGGTTCAACTGAACCCAATTCTCTTTCAATTGGTTCAACCCAAGGCAATTAGTCCAACATCTGAATTAAGCCCAAATCAATCTCAACCAACTTAACTTAAATTCAATACAACTCAGTTACACATTGAGTCCAAATCAAATCAATTTCTCAATTAGTTGCACCAAAAAAATTCCTTACTCTCATCCAAATCTAAATAAACCCAACCCACTTCAACTTGATTTGATCAAGCCCAACTAAACCAAATTAATTAAACTAAACCAACTTACTTCAACTTGGTCTGATCTAACCAAATAAATTTGACTAACTCAACGAACTCCATCCAACTATCATCATTACCATCTTAATCATCATCATCATCATTATCAACTTAATTAACCAAACCAAACCCCAATGCTGGTTACTACAATAATCTACAATAAACTAGAAAATTCATCCTCCATTCCAAGCAAAATTCCACTCAAATACAAGGATTTTTTTAACACAAAATTATCTCATATAAACCACTTCATTCTCTCTATCAAAATTTCTTCAAAAATCCCTCATTTTCTTCTCCATCAAACAGCCAACACATATATACATACATACATACATACATCCAAACATCTCAACCAAAACAAAATTATTAAAAATCCTTAACAAGGAAGCTCCACTCTAGCAAACTATCTCCGGCGATCTCCAAGCCATTCTCCTCCAAAATCTTCCATTTTCCATTCTTTTCTTCTCTTTCAATTTTTTTTTTCCAGAATACTGTAGCAGCTTATGAAGAAGAAGGTGAAGAAGACCATCCATTTCCAAACTTTTCTCTCAACTTAAGTTTTCTGCTGAAATTTACTTTTAGTTCCTGAAAATAAAATTTCTTACAAATAAATTCTTGAAAAGTCACCAGACGTCCCTGTATCATGAAATAGTATTTCTAAAAGGTCCCCTGCAAACTTACCTTTTAGTCCTTGGTTTTTGAAAATAGTTTAGATCAAGTCCTTTTAATTACTTGTGAATCCAAAATCTTCTATAAACTCGCACAATAAGGTTTTTGTTCTTTCCATTTGGGTTCCTTAACAAAACTGATCTGCAGGAAACTCTTACTGCAACTGTGATAATACCCTGAATATATTTTCTTACAGATATCCAAAAATTCACGGTATTACATTTAAGAAATCTCAATCGACGACCAGATCTTAGTAAATAGACTCTAAGCCTAGGTTTCCAAGTGAGGGACTAAACATGGAACTATAGCTCATACATGAATAAATAGAAAATACAAAAAAAGAATGTGCTTTAAAATTCAACAATGATAAAATATTGTAGACGTCAAGTATAAAACCATAAATGTGAGTGATAAGTGCTCGTGTATAAGTAATACGAACTATTCTTTTCTTACATTGAGCATTACTTTTCTCGGGTTTTATCATTAATTAGTGTGTATTTGTGTTCTTTTGTGCATGTAGGGTTGTGCAGAAGAGTTGGAGGAAAAGGATCAAGAATAGGTCATGGTCGCGATTGTTGAGGGAGTTTTTTGACCGGGCAAGGAACAAGGCGCAAGTTGTGTTCAAAGACATATGAGTGTGTGCCAAACTCCAATTGGGCTCGAGTGAATATTTGAATTGGAGGGGCACAAAGGCAGTCGCACTCACATGTTCTGACTTGTGTAACATCATTAAGAGCTTCATCAATGTGGGTCAATTGAAGATGCGACGTGATCTACCGCACAATTGTGTACCCAATTTGGCAGCCTCGATGAAGAAGATGAATTCAGGAGTATTTCAGCGAGAGTACTGCAGCAGAAATGCAATAAATCTCTGTAGCAAAACAATGTAGCAAGTTACTGTTCATTGTTCGCCGAAAATCTAGAAAACAAAGAATCCACATGCCCGTGTGGAAATTCCACAAGGCCGTGTGAAACCCAATTTCAGCCTATAAATACTCCGTTTTCATATCTATTTGGGGGACCCCTTGGACTATCTTTTACCTATCTTTTGGGGGGCTCATGGCTAGGGTTTGGAGAGGTTCTTGGAGGTCTTTGGAGGTGATTCTACGGCGTCAACATCGACATCCTTTGGAAGATAGCTATTGGGGGAGATTTCATCGACATCGATTCGACGATGTGTGCCCTAGGCTTGACAACATACTCGTGGAAAAGATGAGGCAGCTCCACATAACCATCGATACAGACTACAAGGGGGTTTTCTTTATGGTTTTTATGCATATGTTCTTAAACTCTTTATTGATTTTGTATTACTCCATGGAGAGATAAACCCCTAGTGGGTATTCGGACATGTAAACCCTATGATGACATTCTTTCTATGACTTTTACTATTCTTTCTTAATTGATGCTTTTAATTGAGTTCCAATCTTGCATGATAATTGTATTGATTTTTCCTTAGCCGTGACACTAGAATTGAGAATCATCTAGATTATCCTTTGAAGGTGTGACAACTTCTATAGGATTAGACTACCCAAGATTGGAGAGGGTCGAGAGGGTGAGTCGAGAGGTAGCGAAACGTCCCATTTCCCCTTCGGCGTGATTTTTCTTACCTCCATGTTCCGAGAGTTCTTTGCGGTCGAAGTAGAGCGAAGTACTAGGAGATGAACTCCCCTGGGGCTTAGTTGCGTGAGCAACAGAGTGAAGGGTTGTAGTGATTCCTACTGCTGGGGCTTAACTTAGACTAGGGTTCTTTCGCTTGGACGAAAGGGTTAGAACTATACTTAGGGAAAGGGTCTATCACTTGGAATCCCTAGAACCCCAAGTAATTCCACGTAGTGTGAGGCTTAGGATGATGGACTCCCCTGAGGCTTAATTGAGCGATCAACAGAGTGAAGGGTTGTAATGAAGTCTAATGCGGGTGCATAGTATTGGAACTAGTCACGGTTGACCTTAGGTTTGGAACGGTGTGCTTAAGGATTTCCACGACTCATTAGACATTAATTAGAAGGTATAATACTAGTCATGTACTAGAAGCATTAGTCCTAGGGGGAGATTTATCCGGGCACCCCATCTTTATATCGATTACCTCTCCTACCCTCATTACTCTTCTTGCGCTCTTTTATTTTCTTTTACATTTATATATATATATATATATATATATATATATATATATATATATATATATATATATATATATATATATATATATATATATATATATATATATATATTTCTCTCATCATCGACTTACTTCATAGCTAAATAGTGATACCTCTTGTTTCTAAACACTATTCCCTGTAGATACGACTATCCACTCACTAGGGTACTTTATTACTTCAACAACCCATGCACTTGTGGTACACACACGCAAGGGGTATTTCAGTGAGCTTTTCACCAAGAAATGCAAGTCAACAACCTTTTTAATTCCATAAAGAATCCAAGACAAATTTCAAATCCTATATTTCTATCAGTAACTCATCAATTCAGAAGTTCGAGAAATAAATAATTCAAAAATACATAATATCCCAAGTAGCCTAAAAAACCCTCCATCACTAACCATGGCCTCAGTTAGGTCGGGAGCCACCAAGATACAATCTCTCGACGTTAGCCGTTGGGGAACCCGTGTGGTGACTCCGGGCACCCAACCACACACACCTTTTAGGCTTTCTACGTGTCCCTTAAAAGGGTGATACCACATCTGAGTTTTCCATATCACCCCAACTAGGTCGGCCTGTGAAAATTCTAACCCCTACTGCAATAAGTATTGGGGATCCCCCCATGTCACCATCAAAATATTTAAGGAGCAATCCAGCACGTAGGCTCAGAATATACATTAACATGATAGCATAAGTCTCATTAAGAGATCAAAAATGTTTAAATACACAATTTTCACTTCAAGAGTGAGGAAACTGATTATAACATCTTCAATGAAACCATTTTCATCAAGAAAACATCAATTGAGAATAATCCTTGATAATACACATCAAGTATAACATCATCAAAATATATTTGAAGTTAGTTTTGCATAACTCATTCAACATCAAAAGAAAAATACCCAGTTTCATGAAAACATGCTCTTTGAAACATAATAACCAAAATATACGGTTTATAATCACAAGTAACATGTTCTTTGCTAAATTATTGAAATAAGTGAATTCATAATTCAATATAATTTTTAAGCATCGTAGAAAACATTTCAAGAACTTTTAGCATAGGCACATCATTATTTAAAGGAGATGAAAAACCATTCTTATGTTAAATTCATAATCTTTCACATAAGCCATCCTCCCTCCAAGAGTGAGTAATTCACACAAATCAATTCAAATAAATGCTAAGTCAATCATGAAAAAAATATTTTCTTCTAAGAGCACATCATTTTCAATAATTCCTTGAAAATGCAATTCAAAACCAAGTTTTTTTAACACAATTAACATACTACTAAATATTCTAAACCTCTTATTTAAAATCAACCATGATATTAAAGTCATGAATAGTATTTGATATGCTTTTGAAAAACAAACTTGCAAAGTGGCATTCAAAAGAAAGTTATCACTCTAATATATAAGAATAATGCATGATAGCATAGTCCATGAAATCGATAAGTCCCACTGACAACTTTGACGATTTCACTTCCTTGAACGATAGTCCTCAATTAGACCTTTGCTTTGAGCCAAAACTTCAACTCCTTGCCAAGGCACAACAAGACACCAACAAGAGTTAGCACAAAAGCCAAGAAAAGAAACCTAGGTTTCTTCTACCAAACAACCATAATCAACTCTATGGTTTACTAAACACTTTAACTAGATGATCAAACAAGAATGAACCTCTCACAAACCTCAAAACTAACTAGAAAATCAAGGAAAGCTCAACTTGGTTTGGTGCTACAGTAACCCTAGCTTAGGAGATGAAGATCTCTCTCAATTCTCAATGAATTCAAGGTTTTACAATTTTCAACTTCTTCTAAACTTTAAATCCAAACAAAACCCAGGATTTTTCCACCAACAATCTCAAGAATCAGGACAAGAAGAGAAAGGAAAAGAAGAAGAAAACTAGCTCACCACCAAGCTTCTGAAGACTCAAATAAAGCTTTCTTTCAGAGGAGGAGAAGAAGATCTCCAATTATTTCTTTGTTTGGAGGCCAAAGATAATCAGTTTAGGGAGGTGAAATGAAGGTTTTAGAGGAGGAGGAAGGAGAGGAAGAAAGGCTCAAAGAAGAGCCTAGAAGCTCCAAGAAGGCCCTTAAATAGGCCTTATCCTGAGATTGTTCACGGGCTGTTTTATGGGCCATTTTATAGGTTGTATTATAGGCCGTAAACCTTCCCATTCAGCCCCGTTGAAGGCACACCAAGTGCCCACAAGGTTCAGGCCTTTCCCTTTTCAAGGGTTTTCTCCCACCTTTTAACCTTCTTAAAGACTTCAACTAAGGTTCTAACACAAGAGGACACTCAAAGGGACTTAAGCACACAAGTTACACTCAAGAAACAAAACATAATAGAAGTAGGACAAAGTCAAACTTCCACACAAACAGGATAAGCTCTAGTGATCCCCTATATTCCGATTATTACACATCTCACACCATAACATTAGATGAATATAGCTCTATCATATGTATACATATAAAGAAATCTCTCAATATGAACAAATTTATCATATATATATATATATAATGAAGCATACATCCATATACAAAACAATTAAAATAATCGCTCAATCTAATAATTCAATCAAATATATATATTAACACAATGAAAACATGTAATCCCATATAAGCAAAAATCAAGTACTTACAACAATTGCTCAATCCAATAATTAATTTAGATATACAAATTAAAATGATCAAACATAGATTTCCATGCAAAGCAATCAAGCAATCAACAACCATACAACTGCAATCAAGTATAAGCAAGTACTTACCTCTTGTCAGTTAAATTAAATTCTATATTATCATCTTTTTTCATATTGACCACTAACATTTAATTTATTCATGTTTCAATCCCCGTAACTAATTAATGACTATGTAAATTTCTTTACTCAATAATTAAATTATTTTATTAAAAATATGGGCATAGAAAAAAATTTAATTATAAATCTAATTACGGTTTTTAGTTTCATGGACATTACATGTCTCCTTTATCATCATCACTAATGAGGTGATCAAAAGTGTCTTCTGCTCTAGTAGACAACTACATATCCTTAAAAACTATTTATCCCCATTTTAGAAAGCAGGCCAAAAAACCCATATCCAAGTGATGGTGGTTGATTTACACTAGATCTAGTCACTAGAGAACTGCCTAGTGAACCACTATGGCCATGAAGACTTTCAAAATGATCTAGAGCTTAGCCTTTTGTTTTTTACAAAACAAATGAGTTATTGTGTGGCTAAGATCTATTATTTATAGAGTGTTTGTGAGATCTAATTGTATGAGTGTATATTTTTTTTTATTCTTATTTGTGTTCAAATTTTAATTTAAGTTTTGTATGTGTTTTAATGTTATTTGAACTCAAATTTTAATTAGGTTTTTATTTGAATTCTAAGTTTTTCCTGATTATAGAGATGTTATAGTTGCTGGTTAAGATGTTATTGGTAACTTTAAAATATTTTTGTAAATATTGCAGTTGCATTGTTCAATATATCTATTGGAAATAATTTATTTATTTTTTAAGAAAGATAAAAATTGCTTGAAAGTTAGTGTACCCTTAAAAAATCATATTTGTTTGTATAAGTTCACAAAATATCAAAAATGGTAATAAGGCGGGGTGGGGATGGGGAAGCCCTTCCCCTTCCCTGCCCTCACTAGGAACTAGGATCGTGAATCCCTATCCCTAACTCTCAGATAGGGAGGAATAATCTCCCCATCCCCGTCCTCATGGGGATCCCCATATTCACAGGGATCTTTTTCGTAGCATTGTAATGCACTCACAAATTTTAGTTTTTTAAATTATTTAATACTACGATAAATATATTTGATAATTTATCGATAAAATAGTGTTTGTAAAATTAAGCACAAACTACTATATAGAAACTTATCAAAAAAATCTCCATTATATGCTTATCAATGTGAAGCAGAACATAGAATTTCGAATTTACACAAGTAGGATAAAATACCTAGTTATAATTATTTAAAATTTAAATTGCTAATATTTATTTTAATTTATTTTAATTTTAATTTTTTTTATTTCCTAAAATGAATAAGGGAATCGACTAAAGAATAGTTTAGTTTTTAATAATTTTTTTAGTAGATTTTTTGTTTATATTAGTAAATGAGTATGATTTACAAAGTGTATTGGAAAAAAAATCAGTTTTTTAGTTACCTTTTATACGCCTCAAATTTGGCTTAATTGTGTTTATGCTCCCCTATGAAACTAAATACCATGTATAGTTCTTAAAATTCTATTTGTATATATACCCCTTTACCCAAGTTCATCATTAAAATATTGGGAAAATTAATTATAAGTTCTTGAAAGTTTCAAAACAGTTTAGACAAACCCTCTGACATTTGAATTTGCCAGATAGTCCTTCATTTTTCTGACAGCTTACTTTTCAGTCAATGCATCTCAATTCATTAGTTTATTCTATCTTATAACATATATTTCCGGCGTAAAAATGTAAAGTTTTCAGTTAACATTGCATGTTCTCGTGTAACTACAAATGTTTTTACTAAACAAATAGTACCTTTTCATTTAATATTTGACTTTTTCATTTAATATTATATGTTTTCCATTAAAAAACTGAGAGGAATTTCTGTCAACATCAGTTACTTTTATGACAAAAAGACAAAAAAGTTCAATGTTAGAAAAAGAGAGACCTTCTATGAATACTCAAACTCAGAAGCTTTTTTTGTGAATAACCAAATTTCAAAGAGATTATTTGTTCATTATCCGTAAAATATACTATAAATTATAAATATTTATTTTTTATAACAATAATAATCATAATAGTAACAATAACAACAACAACAACAATAATAGTAATAGAATTATATTTGAATTTCTAGACTATCTTGGGTAATAATTCAGTTTTGATTAGAAGCTGTGAATCAAAAGAGGTTATTTTTTAGATGTATATATATAAAAAATTTCTAATTATTGAAAATTTTGAGACATACGCTCACAAGTTTTTTTTTTTTAAATATAATAATATAGTTTTATGTAGAGCTAGCAAAGGAAAACATATGTATGCAAACAAATTGAATTTCAAGATGCAGGCTTATATATATATATATATATATATATATATATATATATATATATATATATATATATATATATATAATCATTCTAATAAAAATTATAAAATTATTATATTAAATAAAATTGATGTTGAGTGATAAAAATAAATAATATCGCTATTTAAACATGGATCATCAAATATTTTTGTTTATTAAACTTTATATTTAGATATATTTTTAGTGAACTTATCAATACATAATTATCTTTTTTTTAGAATATTAATATAAAAAAGTAATAATAAATAAAAATAAAACCTTAAAAAAATGTAATTGCTCTCTCAAAATCTATATAAAAAAAAACATTGCAGGTTTTGTTGATTGCTAAGTTTTCTTTCTATATTCAATCTTTTGATTTTTCATTATTTTTTTGTTTTTTTATATCTAATTTAATTTCTTTAATTTTTTTGCGTGATTATTTTTTGTATAAAAATATTTAAATATTTGTTGATTAATTATTGGATATTTGTTAAATATTTGTTTGATAATTTGTTATGAAAATTGTTGTGAACATCTTTTAGATATTTATTGTGCTTAATTGTTATAAAAATTTTGACTATTCATTTGATTATTTGTTGAATAATTGTTGCATTTAATAATTGAATTACATTGTAATTTTTTGTTAAATTATTTTTTTAATGTATTATTTGTTAGTTTGGTGGTTTAGTTAAGTTAATCGATAATTATGTAGATATGACAGATTTTTAATATCTACACAATAATTTTTAGATAGATGTATATTTTATATTATTGAAATATTGATTATTATAATCTTAAATATAAATTAATAAAATTATTTAATATTAATGAATTTTTTAAATTTAAATTCAGCACCTTCTTAATTTTGTTTCTCTTTCCGCCACTATATACAAGCAAAGAACCTCTTCAACACATGAGTGCAGATTACATAACTAGTAAGCCAATGCATATGTACCCATAAAAGGTTTTAATAATTACTAAATTAATATTTTGCAAACGTACCTAAATAAGAGCCTGAACATATGTATCTATACACAGGTTTTGTATATGTTTGCATGCTATTTTGGATGAATCGATGCCCGTTTTTCACCTAAATTGGTTATATTCTTGTTATAGGCCTCAGAGAAGCTAGAGTGAGCTTGAGAACGCAATTGGAGTGAAATCGACACCAAAAATCACATTTTTGAAGCAAAAGTACTGTTACAAGCTTTGTAGTAAGGATATCGAGTTGCACAGGAGTCAGACTGTAAACCTCACGGACTTCATGCGTTCGCATAAAGCCCGTGAGACTCGCTGAAAATTTTGGAGCCAGTTGCTATAGACACAATCACTGTAGCATAACACTGTAGCACCGACTCGTTTCGCGAGCATAAAGGTAGTAAGACTCACGGGCACTGTGTGCCCTGCACACCGCCCGTGAGGCTCGGGGGGAAGTTTTAAAGAAAAAGCTAGGGCTTACTTTTGGGCATTCTTTTTTCCACATTTTGGAGGCTCTTGGTAGAGGCGACTTCACCTGAGCTATTTGAGGCTGAATCTCACGATTTAGAGAGGGAAAGATGAGGAGAGAAGTGTTATTGGGCAAGATTTTCATCGATTCCATTTTTGAGAAGTTTGGAGATGACGAGGTAAGCCGCCCCATTGCAGCATCCGTGGAAGACATCCGTGCCATTCATCCTCCTCTTCTTGTTCTCATTGTTTGAGGGAGTTTATTTATGCATTTTATAGTTGTTTCCATGAACTTATCTTGTGTAGTTACTTGTATGGACGACTAAACCTCAATGTCAGTGGATGTTGGTTAACCTTGGGGTGAACTTGTGTTGTTGAATGCTTTGATTTGCTTAATGCATGTGGCATATTTTATGGTTTAAGCTTTGTGAACTTTGATGTGTTAATATGTATGAGAACTCTGTATTTTAACTTCTAGGTTATACTCAGTGCGTGACCATCGCCTTTATACCAGACACATCTTGCTTAATAGGGGATTCATGTATGAACATGCCATGACCATCGGGTGCTTCATACCCCTCCAACCACTAGGGCTGGACCTAAGTTGAGTATCGGCCTTAGTTAGAGATTTTTCTGTGTCTATTGCAATCGTAGGAGGATTTGGCCAGAAGAGATTCCAAGCCAATACTCGTATGGGATTAGGGATTATCATCGTGACCATCGGGATAATCTATTGTTCGATTTCTCTTGGCCTGTACTACCACATGCTTAGCATTCTAGCATTCTTCTAACCCTTAGTAACCCCAGGGGGATTCACATCCATGACCATCCTCATCCCTTGATTTACACTTTCTCACTCGGCGTGTTGACACTTGTTCACTTAGTTTTATCCTTTTTAGTAGTTATAACTCTCAAGTGAATTGGTAGGTTAGACAATGAGTAAAGAAGAAGTAAGGCTAGCTCCTTGGGCCCAGGGAATACGACGCTCTCGTGCTAGCACGAGAGGTATTACTTGACGCCGTGCACTTGTAGGAGGCTCATCATACCTCTATGAAAACAAAACAAGGTGTTTAATTAGATGCTTATCATCATGATTGTGTAACTTGTAAAAATGGAATGTTGCTATTTTATCCATATAAAAACTATATGTGCATATACTTCTATAAAACGTTTTTAGGATAAAGTACCTAGATAATCCCTAAACTATGTGTTGTTTTTATTTTGGTCCCTGAACTTTAAAAAATTTAAATTTCATCCCTAAACTATTTATTTCCTTCCAATCAAGTCCTTCTAGTGAATGGCGTTAACAGCAAGCTAATGTGGCGGACCACGTCACTGGTAGCTTTTCATGTCAGCTTACCTTAAATGCAACGAGGCTTCTCTCCTATATTATTTTCCCTCCACAGTGAAAACCCCCATCTTTCCCAATTTAAACCTCAAAACCCTAATCTTGTTTCCATCATGATGCTAAGTGAGGAAAGAAGTGAGCTATTGAAGAAGAAAGTGAAGGAAAGGATTGTTCGGCCAGAGAGAAGAGTTGAAGTACTCAGGAAAGAATAAACAAGTGAGCTGGTATATGCTTTCTGGGTCGTGCTTGCTACAAGCAACCATTAGCTAGTATGTGGTGAGTCCTAAATGTGATTAGAATGTATGGATAACTATTTTTTGTATTGATGGTCTTACTTCTTTCTTCCTAAAGTTGACTAGATAACATATATTTGAGTGTTTGTATTGTTGTTGAGTAACTACTGACAATGTCATACATGAACTACAAGACCTCACAATAGCTTTCATGTTCTCTAATATTTTGTTTGGATCTATGTGTGAATGAGACATGTACAAAAAGATAACTACGATTGAGATTGTAGCACAAATGAGTCCAGTTTTCTATTTGGAAGTTAAAAAAAATCTCAAAACAATACTGCTGATAAACACACACATGAAGAATTCTTAAAAAATTTTTTTGAGTTTAATCAATTAGGTGTCTTGTTTTGGGTTGACTAACATTACCATCATGCATGCAATCATTTTTCTAAAAATAATTTCAAAGCTAAGCTATCTATCTTCAAGTTTGGATTCTTCTCCATTGGTCTCTATTTTACTTCACCTTATTCTTGGGGGTTTTCAAAACAAAATTTACAGAAATCAAACACCAAGGAACTTCTAGAATAACAGAAAAGAAGAGGAAAGGCTTCAGGAAAGGACACCTACCCCAATCTTATTCTCCACATGCTCACCACTCTAGCAATTGCTCAATCTCTTGCTCAGTGTCTTGAACATTCCTTCTGTATGAACAAAAGGGAAATTAAGAAGTTTAGGAAAGTAAAAAAAAAAAAATTTCACTCTAGAGTGAAAGTAAAGGAAGTTGCATGGCATTTGAGGTGAGCTAACATGGAAAGTTGCTAGTGACGTGGTGCACCACATCAGCTTGCCATTAACACTGTTCACAAGAGGGACTTGATTAAAAGGAAATAAATAGTTTAGGGATGAAATTAAAATTTTCTAAAGTAAATGATCAAAATAGGAACAACCCCTTAGTTTAAGGACTATCTAGCAGGGGCGAAGCTACCTATACGAGAAGGGGGGCAACTGCCTCCCTTTAGTTTTGAAAAAATTTATTTTCTTTTAGAGTTTTTTATCATATTATATAATATATTTTTTTAATATTTCATTTGCCCCCTTTCTATTTTTATTTATTATAAATTATGATAGGAATATTTGTATTTTCACCGCTATAAAAATATATAATTGTATATATGCTCTTATAAAATTATATTTACATGTTCATCCTCACATGTTACAAAACATAAATATTTATTAGTTACCTTTTACTTTTCTCTTTGAGAGTCTTCGGAAGAGGAAGCCAACGAAGTCATGCTCTTGTCTCATCCATAGGAATCTTTGGGCATTTATTTCTCATCTTCACCTTAATTTCTCACCCTCATCAGTCATCACCACCAAGCTCCGGCGGTCCGTTCTCCGGGATTTGGTACGCTATCTCCCTAATTTTTGTCTTCAATTAGGGTTAAGAATAAGGTTCTCATCTTCAATTAGTCACTCTCATCTCATCCATAGGAATCTTTGGGCATTTGTTTCTCATCTTCACCTTGATTACTAGCCCTCAATCTCATCCCTCATTAGTCATCACTACTGAGCTTTGGGCTCGAGGATTTGGTACACTATCTCTTATTCTCTCTCATCTTTGTCTTCAATTAGGATTAAGATTTAAGAATAAGTTTTTTTTTTATTATTTAGATTTTAGGGTTCTCATCATTAGATTCTTTCACACCTTTCTAATTATTCTTTGATCTTGTGTTGGATTTGGGTTAATTGAAATCTAAGTATAGGAATTTTGTGTTTGAGATATTTCAATACAATGGACTTTACTTTTTTGTTTTAGAAATGTCTCAAACAAAAAAATAAAGACAATATGGTGGATTCTGAATATCATGGCTCAAAGATGTTTTCAAAATATGAAAACTCATAGATGTCAATTATGAAATTGTTCATGTTAATGTTTTGTACTAATTGTTTTTGTAAAAGACTTTAACTAGCTATGATATTTTACTTGTGTTGTTGTATAATTTTGATTGTATTCAAAATTTGATTAACAAAATTTTATTTGTAACACACCCTTTGCATGTGTGTACCGCAAGTGCACGGGTTGTCGAAGTAATAAAGTACTCAACTGGGTGGATAGTCAAATCCACAGGAAATAGACTGAAAGAACAAGTAGTATTGCAAATTAAGCTAAATGACAATCAATTTCTGGAATGTGATCAAAATGCTAAGAAATAAAAGATGCAAGTAGATGAAGCAAATGCAAGTGGGAAAAAGATCAATCAATGAGAAAGTAGGGCGCCGGGACAATGTTCCCCCCAGGTTGTTCCTGTTTCAAGTGCAAGACTAAAACTAAGTTCCTTTACTGAGCTTCAATGAGTTGGGAAATCCGAAAACACACGGTCCCTCGCCTAAGGTCAACCATGACTAGATCTAGACATGCATTCCTGCGGAAAGGAAAACTCTCAACACCTCACACCACATAGGACTGCTTAGGGTTCTAAGAATTCCAAGTGACAAACCCTATTCCTGAATATAGATCCGACCCCTTGGTCTAGATGAAGAATCCGTAATTACAACCAAGCTTCAGCAGAAGGGACTACTTAACGCTTCACTTTATTGCACCTACACAACAAAGCTTAGCGGAGAAAGTTTATCAATACTTAACTCAATTATGATTACAAAGAACTTTTGGAATATGGAGGTAGGGTAAATCAAACCAAAAGGGAAAGGGATATTTCACTACCTCTCGACTCACCCTCACAACCCTCTTCAACCTTGCCAAATCTAATCCTAATGAAGTGTCACTCATTCACAAGGATGATTAGATGGATTCTCAACCCTAGTGTCACTCTAAGAGAAAATCATACAAATTCAAACAAGATTGAAAATTCTATTAAAAACTCAATTAAATAAATAAATTTATAGTCAATGAAACAACGAAACAAAACTTAGGGTTTATATGTCCAAGTACCCAAAAGAGTTTAGCCCTTCATGGAGCAATACATCTTCAATAAAGAAATTGAATAATAGCACAAATATTCCATAAAAAACAACCCCTCTATTCGTGCAATGATGATCTTTAAGGCTAGTCATTCCACCTCCAAAGACTCCTTTATTAATCCTAAGGCATACTCCGGCGAAACAAGGCCGTCGGAAGCTCCCTTCAATAACTTTCTTCCAAAGGTGGTCAATATCGATGGTCAGATTGATGTCCCAGAACCTTGTAAAACCTTCTCCTAAATATTGATGTGGCCTCCTGCAAAGATAGAAAAGGAGATCCCCAAAAACCCTTCAACTTTCATATTTATAATTTGAAATCGGGCATCCACACCGGCGCTCACACGGCCACATGGCAGTGTGGAATTTCCACACAGGGCCCTTACACGGCCGTGTGGGGTAAGCACACGGCTGTGTGTCTTCTCTGGATCTTCACTTGACTAATTCTGCTGCATACACGGTCGTGTGGACTTGGCATACAGCTGTGTCGGGTAAGCACACGGCTGTGTGTTTTCTCTGGATCTTCACTTGACTAATTCTACTGCAGACACGGCCGTGTGGACTTAGCATACGGCCGTGTGGATTCTCTGTTACTTGAGGCTACCCGGGTTGGCACACGCCCATGTGGTAGACTGTGTGACATTTCTAACCTTCAATTTCATTGGAGAATCTCTCGAAACTCTTACACAAACTTGGTCATGAGCCCTAGGTGCCCTTCCAACTCTCATTTGTCTTGAAAATCATTAGAAGTCGGCACACACCCCATGAATGTGATATGCAAGAGACTCCAAATATGGTGCTCCATAGTCTATTTTTGCTTCTTTCTTCTTTAAGGTGCCTTTACAACCCTATGAACATTAAAGAACACAAATACACAGGAATGAGGCATAAAACCTGAAAATTTCTAGCTCTGTCACTGCTATCTAGATAGTTGTGTGTTCTCACTAAAAATCAACTTATACATTTAATTAAAGTTATTTTTTTTCTATTTTTAGTTTTTAAAATGAATGAAGAGGTTAGGGTAAAGAAAATTTTAATTTTTAACAAGGTCTCTACTTGACTTTTGATCGGAGAGTATATAATCAGATAAGTGTTATGTTCTTAAGCAATTGGTTTTCAGACATAACAACACACAACTATCTCACGTTAATTAATTCTTTGAAAAACATGGATGATCATTACCTACTTTCTTTTCTTTCAATCATGGTTTCTCATCACTAGTGTTGGCGGTAGAAAACCAAAGACTTATTTTATTTACTTAAGCTATTTGCATTGAAACTACGACAATCCCGAGACTTATCTTATTAGACCATATGTCCCAGACAAGTTTGAAGCATATTGCTCTTAGAAAATTAGTTGATCAAACATATATATATATACTTTTATTTTTTAATATACCAATTTCGTTGGATGATGAACTTAAAAACTCTGAAAACATATATCAATTTTTTCAGATTTATTAAAAAGAATGAAATTAAAGTGGATAAAACAATAATATACTTTTCGCTTATATTAATTTTTTTCTGCTTCCTCCCAATGACCCAGGTTCAAGAATGGCTTGAATTACTACTCTATAACTGCGTTTCTATTCTTTATTGTTTCAAAAAACAAATTTATAGGAATTTGGATTTTTTTTTTTTTTTTTAAGTTTCAAATCAAATTATTTGGAAAATAAGGTGGATGGAAGGGAAAAAAATTAGCGCCATACTTATCAATGGCTTTTGCATGTTATCATGTTATTATGTTTTATTCTTTAATATATATATATATATATATATATATATATATATATATATATATATATATATATATATATATATATTGTTATCAAGTTATCATTTATATATATGTGTGTATATATATATGTATTTGATAATCTTAAATTTTGTTATTTAAAGTTTCAGGTAAATTTATTTGGGAAATAACGTGGGTTCATTGGGGAGAGGGAAAAAATTAGTGGCATATTTATCAATGGCGTTTGCATGTTATTGTGTTTTAGTCATTATATGTATATATACATATATTTGATAACATCTATGGGTGTTGTATTATTGTTTTGAATTTATCATGGCAAAAATATGAACGTCAATAAGAGCAATCAATCAGCCATTATAAATGTATCAACCTATATTACATTTAGAAGAAACCATTTTATTCTATTAAATTCTTTATTAAAATATATTTAAAATTTATTGTAATTTTTAAATAAGATATTGGAGAAAATCGAATTAATGATCCTCTCTAAAATTTGGTTGATAAAGAGGTTGGTGTTGGGTTTATTTTATTTTATTTACATTATGTACAAATATTAATTTGAACATGTGGATGTTTTACATCAAATCTTTTTTATGTATATAAATATATGTTACTCTCAATTTTTGATATAGTTTATTTATCTGAATTTATTTATTTTTAATTAATATTATTGCTTTTATGCCTTAGTTATATTTAATTTGTCACCACAATTTGATAAATACAGTGCATCTTAATTCTAACAAATATGTTTTAATAATAAATTAAATACGAACCAGTTAATTAAACACTTGCAGATGCATAGTTATAGCATCTCGAATTCCATTCAAATATTGAGGAGACACGACCAACGTAAGATGCCCAAGGGACGCCTTAAAAAATAATCTTATAATGCACTCTACCATGAGTTGTGACCTTGCTTTTTGGGTTAATTTTTGAATAGGTAAACTTTGCTCATTTTTCAGTTAGGTCACCGTACTTCAGTTTATATCAAATAAGTCATCCAACTTTAATTTCATTTCACTAGGTAGTCACCCAGAGAATTCTAACCCCAATTGGTGATATGGCCACCGAAGAATCCCAATCATCCTCACTAGGCCACGCTATATATCTCAAGTGGCACAGTGACTCATCAACTTATACCTTATCATCAAAGAAGATGCAATGTTGGCATCTTTTCATTGATATATTTCCTCCTTCCTCGAAGCTAATCACCGGAGCTCTGAAGGGTCTCTAGACCAACAAAGAACTTTTGAAATGGCTTGCTCATTCTTCATTTTCCCTTAATCATCTTCAATACGAAGGTTGGAGGTGGGAACTTTCCTTCTTCTTAGGACAATGCCAACCAAGCTTGTTTCTCCAATTCAGGATCATACTCCACAACAACACCCTCACATTCAAAGATCACAACCAGCCATCTACACCCCATCCTTTCCTACCATAACAATGGATTATGCAGCTCAGGATCATTAGCCTTGTTCACCGGTGGCCACAGCCAACCATGGCTAAACCCAAAATTACTCCCATCGTTCAACCGTAAGTTATATGAATTCTATCCTCCATGAAAGCATATGCCTCTTTGGTGACCTCCGCCTCTTGTGCCTGCACAACCATGGCCAAGACTCAATCTTTCCACTACCTGGCCACCATTCTCAAGCACCATGACCTCCTTATCTGTCGGCCAGCGAACTCCACAATTGAAATCTAACAAACCACCGATTAAGACTTTGCTATCAAATACCTTATGTGGAATGATTGACGTGCTTGCACAGATTGAATCTATGGAGAATTGGGAGTAGGAATGCCCAAATTAGGGTTTTCTTCCTTCCTTGCTAAGGCCATCTCCAATTCACAACCCCAAATCCTAAATTTGGTTCTGATACATTAATAAATTATTAAATTTATAATTTTAATTACAATAATTATAAAAATAAAAATATTGATTATAAAATTAATATTCATGTGGGACCCCAAATTTAGGGTCACAATACTATAACCCCAAATTTGGGGTTATCCTATTCCAAATCCCAAATTTGCCCAAATTTGGGATTTTGGTCATGCATTGGAGATGGCCTAACAACTAGAGAAGAAGATGCCAGAAGATGCTAATGTGGTATCTTCTTTGCTGACAAGGCATAAGTTGCTGAGTTAATGTGACACTTGAAACATATGATGTGGCCCGATGAGGATGACTGGGATTCTTTGGTGGCCACATCACTAAATGGCGTGTCGGAATTCTCTGGGTGACTGCTCAATGAAATAAAATTAAAGTTGGATGACTGATTTGATACAAATTAATGTACCGTAAGCAAACTGAAAAATGAGCAAAGTTTGGTGACCTATCCAAATATTAACCCTTGTTTTTTTCATCACAAATGTCCACACGTGAAGAAGCTAACTTTCCAATTTTATCAGGATAACAAAAGAAACCAAAACATACAAAAATATCTTCAATCAAAAGCAATACACGAATAACCTATACTTTCTACATTAAATTTTTATTTTTAAGCAACTTAAGCAAAAACAAAACTGAATTTTAAAGTTTGTTTTGGCAACCTTAATAATAAATCAATCAATAAATAAATAATAAGTAAATAAATAACTATTTCTAATAAAAAAAAATCAATCGTTACAAAACCCAATACTTTCTATACCATACCTTTCTTGGAGCAACTTGAAACAAGAGCAATACTTAATTAAAAAGGAGGTTGTTTTTCAAATGTACATTGTTTTTCTGCAAAACTATAACTGTGTATCCAGGCTTCATTTATGAAATGTTATATAAATGTACTTATGGTATTTTATTCTTGTTCAAACTCTAATGGTCAATTTGAATTGTGGAATACGAATGAGGAGGAGAAATGAGAAGAAGGGAGGAATGAGAATGAGAATAGGGGGGAAAGAGAGGATAATGATAAAAGTGTTTGATTGGAGAAAATGAGAGTTAGAAATAGAAAAAAAAAAGTAAGAGAGAGAGAAAAATATAGTAAAATTACAGTTATGCCCCTATATAAATAGATTGATATTGTAAAATAGTTTATATTTAATAATAAATAAATAACATGGTTTGTTATTAATTATTTGCAATAAATTTAAATATTTATTTTACTTTAATATAATTAAATATTTTAACTAATTATTATAATTTAACAAGTATTGACTTATTTTAACTAAATCTAGTTATAGATAAATTACATCTTTTAAATTGTAATTTTGATATCATTATCCAACATCCCAAAATAAAAAACATGAAACCATGATTCACAACAATCATCATCATCATCTTGTTGTCGATGCTGTTGTAGGCAACTTGAGCTCCCCTTTCAGCTCGCCGGTCTTTTTCGGTGTAGATTTGTAGTAACAGGAATACAGAACTAGTTGTGCTAAGTTAGATTCATTTTGTTTCTCACTTGATGAAGAAGTCATGCATTTTAAGAAGAACAAGAACAAAAACAAGAACAAGAACAAGAAGAAGATCCCAACTTTGTCACCAAACTCACTAATACAACAATCAACATTCTAAAAACAAAAGAAGCTTCAAGATCAAAACTTTATTCTAAAGAAAGTGTAATGAGATTTTTTATCACATTTTTTCAACTAGAAGCAAAGCCATTCTCATGAAATCCATGGTTTAAAAAAAAAAAAAACCAGTGTTTTATACCTACACAAGTATGACATTACATATAGTGAAAGCAAAAGAAAGCTTAAATTAAAGAACTCAGAAATTTCAACTAAATACATTTTTTTGTCTGGATCAATCCCAATTGTGAATTTGGCAGAGTTGAGGTCAAAATGAGAGAGAAATGACACTACTACATAACTGAACTTATGCAACGGTCATAAATCGCTGCAAAAGGCCTTAAAACTGCTGCGTATGCTCTATTGTAGCAGTTTGGCAACCGCTGCAATTGCTTCCTCTACAATATGTTATTGCAATGGTTTTACACTGTTGCATAAACAGTTCCAATTGACACTAGTTTTTGCAGTGGTTTTAATTTTGCAGCGGTTTAGTTTGCAATGGTTATTTTATATAATGCAGCGGTTTCACAATACCTACTGTAGCGGTTTGTTAATATATATTTCGGTTGTTTGAAAATAGCTATAGCAGCGGTTTGTTAATATATATTGCAGCAATTTTGAAATATGTATTACAACAGTTTTGAAATGTATATTGCAGCGATTTAGGAATAGCTATAGCAGCGGTTGTATACAAATTATTGTAATGATTTCATGTAATCTATTGCAGCAGTTTACAATATTTCCTTCAATAGTTAATAAAATCCATTGTAGTGGTTTGTAATCTTGTACCATTTTACAAATAATAATTTTAATAAGTCAATTCAATAAAATAATAACTATCAAACATCATCCAAAAATGTAATAAACACTTAGATCCAACAACATCACATTAAAATTGACAAAAATATTCAATAACATAAAAATTTAAGGAGAGAACTAGTTAATACAAAACAAATTTGAAGCTAATACAAAACAAGTCATCTTCAATGTTTTGGAATGAAACCAAAAGTATAATATCATTATCCTTGTAATTATAAAAAATTAGTTAGTAAAAATAATAAGAGGAAACTTGTACCATACATTCAATTTATATTATTTAATATAAATAAAATTTGTTAAAAAGAAAATAATACTATAAACTATATTCCAACATAATGACATCAACAAAAATGATAATTATTATAAAAGAATACCTGAGGTTCATGGCTACTAGCAGAGGATACATTGCGTGCATGTATTGCTTGAGTTTGTTGTGCACTATTAGCATCTCCTAGGAAACCAAAATTTAAATTAAATGCAGGAACTTGGTTGATGTTCATTCCTGGAACCAAGCCCTGGAGTTGTGACATCATAGAAAGCAATTGTTGCTGCACAGATGATTGCAAAGATGATTTATAAGCTGCCATTTGTTCTTTCATTTGTTTTCTCATTTCTTCTCTCATTTCTTCTTTCATCTGTTCCTTCATGCCTTCAATAAAATTTTGAGAAATGTTTACAGAAGATCCATCACTAACTCCTTTTCCTTTCAAATTTGTTGGTGTAACACTCCTCCCATAGAACATAGCACGACCCGGTCGTGTCCCTCCCATCACCATAGAAAATGCATCAATAGATTGGTTCTCACTACTTTGTTGTGACTAGACAACTTGCATTTGAGACTATAATAGAAAAAAAAAAAACTTTAGTAAAAATTTATTTTTGATGCTATATTGACCATGTGTAAGATAAAACATCATATTCCAAAATCATATTATAAAATCATATAAATAAAAGGAAATCCTTACAATCTTCTCGCTAGTATCATCAAAGGACTCCTTGTAGGTCTTGTTTAGTTGTCTTTTTTGAGTTTCAATAAAAAGAGTAGTATTAGTTGGTACCTCATTGTTTTCATTTGTATCTTGCTGTTTTAATCACACAAAAAAGAAAAAACAAAAATAAAAACAAAAATATAACTTTCATTAGTAAGGACTTGTATATGATCCAAAAATAATTAAATGTAGCACCACACATAGCAATTATCATGCGAACAAAAAAGACAATACAAATAGAAATAATTTCAAGATAATACAAAATTAAATTCATCGATGATACTAATCATAATAGGTATAGTGAAGGTAACCAAAGCAATTCTAATCATAATAAGTGTAGTCAAGCTAATGAAAACATTCCTAGAATATCAATTTAAATTTAAAACATAGTTTTCATTAGCAAGGACTTGCATATGTTAGTAAAAAAAAAAAATCAAATGTAGCATCACACATAACAATTATCATACCAAAGACAATACAATAACAAAATTGTTTTATTCTATTATAGCCAAGGTAAATTCATTGATGATGATAATCATAATATGTATAGTCAAGGTACCCAAAACAATACTAATCATAATAAGTGTAGTCAAGCTAATCAAAACATTCCTAGAATACCAAATTTAAAATATGAATACATAAACTTACCATTTGTTTTCATTGATGATACTAATCATAATAGGTATAGTCAAGATAACCAAAAAAATATCAACCATAATAAGTGCAATAAAGTTAACCAAAACATTCTTAGAATATCAATTTAAAATTAAAGCATAATTTTCATTAGCAAGGACTTGTATATGATGCAAGATAAATTTAACTCCACACATAACAACTATTATACCAACAAAAAAGATAATACAATTACAAATATTTTCACAAGACCACAAAGTTGAATTCATTAATGATATTAAACATAATAGGACAGGGGCCTGAAAGTATACGGGTTGTCACAGTAATAAAGTACTCCGGTGAGAGGGTAGTCGAATCCACAGGGAGTAGGGATTGTAGAAACAAGAACTTGCTATTTAGCTAGTACGAAGTACTGAAAGTGAGAACAAGATCAATGTGTGCGTGCAAGAATATTTAAAAGAAATAAGAAAATGAAAGAGAAGTATGAAAGGCAGGAGAATGCAAGTATAGAGTAAAGAGAGAAACAATCAAGTGCAAAGTAGGGTACCCGGACAAGCTCCACATAGGATTAATGTCCTAGTGCAAGACAATGTATTATACTATCCTATTGATGTTTAATGAGTCTTGGACATCCTAAAGTACACGGTCCCAAACCTAAGGTCAACCGTGACTAATCCCAACATTATGCCCCGGCATTAGGTTTCACTATGACCCTTAACTCTTGTTGACTTGTCAACTAAGCCCCAGGGGAGTCCATCTTCCTAAGCCTCACACTACGTGGAATTGCTTTACGTTTTAGGGATTCCAAATGATTAGCCCTGTTCCTAAGTGTAGTTCTAACCCTTTGGTCCAGGTGAAAGAACCTTAGTCTCAATTAAGCCCCAGCACTAGGATTCACTCCAACCCTTCACTCTATCGCTCACGCAACTAAGCCTCAGGGGAGTTCATCTCCTAGCACTTCACTCTATTTCGACCGCTAAGAACTCTTGGAACACAGAGGTAGGAAAAATCACACCGGAGGGGAAAGGGGATGTTTCGCTGCCTCACAACTCACCCTCTCCAATCTCGAGTAGTCTAATCCAATAGGAGTTGCCACACCTTCAAAGGATAACCCAGATGATTCTCAACCCTAGTGGCATGGCTAAGTTAAAATCAATACAATAAGCAATCAAGATTGGAACTCAATTCAAAGCATCAATTAAGAAAGCATAATAAAAGTCATAGAAACAATGTCATTCTAGGGTTTACAAGTCTGAATACCCACAAGGGGTTTAGCTCTCCATGGAGCTATACAAATCCATCAATGTATAAGAAATAACAAGAAAGATAAACATAGATGAAACCCTCTTCTATAGCATGGCGATGGTCTTGTGAGGTTGCTCCGTCCTCTCCACCAAACTCCTTGTCAAGCCTAAGGCACACCTCGCCGGATCGGTGCCGACGAAAGCTCCCACAATAGCTATCTTTCGACAGGCTTCGATGTCGATGCTAAGAACTCATTCCAATCCTCCACAAAGTCCTCTCCAAACCTTAGCCGCGAGCCTCCAGAAGATAAGCGAAAAAGATAGAAGGGGGGGTCCCCAAATAGATCTGAAAACGGGGTATTTATAAGCTAAAATCGGGGTTTCACACGCCCCTGTGGATTTTCCACACGGGCGTGCGGATTCTCTGTTTACCAGATTTCGGCAAACAGTGAATAGCAACTTGCTACACTAAATGCTGCAATACTTACGCCGAAAATGCTCCCGAATCCATGTTCTTCATTGAGGATGTTGAATTGGGCACACAACCAACGGTAGATTATGTCGTTTGCTTCGTTTCTCCTTATTGACGAAGTTTTTCAATGCTACACCGGTTAGACTTTTATGAGTGTGATTGCCTTTGTGCCTCTCCAATAGAGGTTGGCACACACTTACAAGTTTAGAATCCGTGCCTTGTTCCTTGATTGGTCCAAGAACTCCTCAACAATGGCGAACATAACCTATTCTTGCTTCTTTTCTCCTCAATTCGTCTCCACAACCCTACATGCATAAAAGAACACAAATGCACACTTATAAGCGATAAAATCTGAATAAAGTGATTCTCATTGTAAGAGAAGTATACTTCGTATAGCTTATACACGAGCACTTATCAAACTCCTCAACACTTAAGCTTTTGCTTGTCCTCAAGCAAAAATAAAAAATGAAAGTACTTGGGAAGAACAATTGAAAGTGCTCGGCCTTAGGTTCACCAAAAGTATGCAAAAGAAGCATTCTACAAGAAAGGGGAAATTAAAACATCGTCTAAAAGATATCAATGCTCTAGCTAAAAACTTGAAAAGAAAAGGACAGCAACTTGATAATGTGTAAGTGTGTGTGAACTCACGCAAGTTAACCCAAAAAGTACTCCTCAAAGCTCTTATTAAAAGGACTTATTTATACATAAGGAAGGAGGTAGTAGCTTCACACAACCTCTAAGGTAGCCTTTTCCTAGGCAGCCACCAAAGGTGGCTTTCACACTTTTGAGAAGGAAGCTCTTTCTACCGGGATAGTAGCTTTCACGCATCCTATAAGATAGCTCTTTCTTTCGTTAGGGCATAACTTGTATCCGACTTATGAGAGTAGCTACATACTTCATAGATGGTAGCTCTTTCCACCCCAAATGCACAAATAAAACTAAACAAATATTCATAAGTTCACTTTTTTTTATTCTAAAAAAAAAAACTAAGAACTCACTAAAATGATGATAAACTAGTCCTTAAAACATTGAGCTTCGAGTTTCCAAAAGATTTCAAGAGTGAGTTGTGAAAAAGAAATAATCGAGCAAAAATTCCCTAAAATTCAAGTAAAAACTAGAGCATGATGAGATACAATGTTAAAAATTCTCCTAGACTCTAAGAATACAACCGTTGCAACTAAGATGAACCGCCACATGCTGCATGAACATAAACAATTGAACGCACAAGTATAAGGTGTGTGCAATGTGAACTCCCCCCCACACTTAAGATATACATTGTCCCCAATGTACGCATACAAGCACAATAAAAATGTAGCAATCAAACAAAAATATATTGGAGTGGGCATTTGCAACAATACTCCCTTGAACTCCTTGTGTTAGGTTTGATGGAGCTATGTTCATTGAGAGTTTAGTCTCAATGGGTTGTGGAGCACACACGGTCCCATGACTGTGTCTATGACTACTCCTCAATTTCCAAACATCCAAGACCATCTACACGTATACACAAGGAGGTTCAGTGAAGCTCAACAAAAGTAAAATAAAACAAAAGAAACATAAAGCTAAAAGCGTCTCAAGCGTCGGTGTCATCTGCTATTGGTGCCGATGCTGCTGCTGCTGTTGATGGTGATCCTGGTGTTGGAAAAGAAAAGACAAGATTGATGAAGAAAAGATGCTCACCGATTAAATGGAAATCGAAAACTTTGAATATGCCGAAAAACAACTTAAAAACTCCTTAAACAGACGAAGAGAGGGGTTGGAAAGATGGGAGGAAACATCCATTGAGTGTGGAGGCATTTAGAATTGAAAAGGCACAAATAGATTTTAAAAAAAGAAGTCACAGCCTATTCTATTCTACGTAACCACACGGCCGTATGCCTCCACTGGAACCATTCACAGGGGTAATGACACGCCTTTGTGTTTCCTCTGTTTGCTTTCTAGAACATCCACATGGCCGTGTGACCAACCTGGCCACGCAAAAGGCCGGCCACAGGGGCACCCACACGGCCCTGTGGCCTCTCTGGATCTCAAGAAAATCATCTAAGTGTTCCACACGACCTTGTGCCATCCACACGCTCACTCACAAGGGCACTCCCACGTCCCCTGTGAGCCTTTGGATGAAATTCTTATTCTGCAGAACATCCACACGGCTGTGTGGAAATTCCACACGGCCGTGTGCTATACACATGGGCACTCACAGGGGCACTCACACGGCCCCTATGACTCTCGGGATGGAGAGTTGTAGCTCTGCAGAGATCCACATGGCCGTGTGGAAATTCGACACGGCCGTGTGCCTTCATAAGGTCGTTCACAGAGGGCAGCCACACGCCCATGTGTCTTCTCTGGATGAGCTCTGAAGTATGACACACAGCCCGTGTGAAAATTCCACACGGCCGTGTGTCTTCCCTGGATGACTTAGAAAAAACTATAGGCTCTACAAAATATTTCAGAAACTTAAATACAACATTCAGAGCCTGCATATACGATAAAAATTTGACAAGAGATCCATCAAAACACACTCAAACGACCCAAAACTTTGATAATCACAATTAGGTACACTACAACACCAATAATCCATGAGAAGATCACAGCACAAGTGATAAGTGCTCATGTTATAGTAATGCGAAGTGTTATTATCTTGCAATGAACATTAATTTAATCAGATTTTATCACTAAAAAGTGTGCAATTGTTTACTTTTGTGCATTGTAGGGTTGTGAAGATAAAATGAAGGAAAGGAACGAAGTTAGGTCGTGTTTGGCATTGTTGCGAAGATTTTTGGACCAAGCAAGGAGCAAGGCGTGAGCATAGACTTGTGAGTGTGTGCCAACCTCCTTTGGAGGGGCATAAAGGCAGTCACATTCACAATAAGTCTAACTCATGCCAACAATGAGAACTTCACCAATTAGACGATTCGAAGCAATCGGTACGATCTACCGTTGATTGTGTGCCCAATTCAACGGCCTCGATGAAGAACGACGAATCCGGGAGCGTTTCGGCACAATACTGTAGCATCACTGTAGCAAAAATACTGTAGCAAGTTGCTGTTCACAGTCGGCCGAAAATCAGAATTCCAGAAACTTCACAATGGCGTGTGGAAATTCCACACGGCCGTGTGAAATCCCGTTTTCAGCAAATTTAAAGCCGCGACTCCACATTATAAAAGCCCGATTTGGAGACTTTTTGAGATATCTTGACCTATTCTTCTCCCTAACTTCTGGGAGTGCAGCTAGGGTTTTGAAGAGGACTTCGTGGAGGTTTAGAGCGCGTCATCGGCATCGTCACCGACGTCCGGCGGCCGCACAAGACCACGGCCACACCATACGCAAGGGGGTTTTCATATATGTCTTTACTTTGTGTTTTATTTCATACATTGATGAACATGTATAGCTCCATGAGGAGCTAAACCCCTTGTGGGTATTCGGACATGTAAATTCTAGGGTTATCATGTTTCTTTGACATTGTTATTATGCTTTTCCATTATTGATGAATAAGAATTGAGTTTCAATCTTGATTTTATTTTGCTATTGTTTTCCCTTAGATGTGACACTAGGGTTGAGAGCAATCTAGGTTTTCCTTTGGAGGTGTGACAACTCCTATAGGATTAGACTATTCAAGATTGAAGAGGGTTGAGAGGGAGAGTTGTGAGGTAGCGATGTACCCCTTTCCCTTCCGGTGTGATTTCTCCCTACCTCCGTTTCCTTGATTTATTAGCGGTCAAGATAGAGTGAAGTGCTAGGTAGATAAACTCCCCTGGGCTTAGTTACGCGAGTAATAGAGTGAAGGGTTGAAGTGAATCCTATGCACTGAGGCTTAATCTAGACTAGGGTTCTTCCTCCTGGACCAAAGGGTTAGAACTACACATAGGAACAGGTTTAATCAGTAGGAATCCCTAGAACTTAATGCAATCCCACGTAGTGTGAGGTTTAGGTAGATGTACTCCCCTGGGACTTAATTGTGCGAGCGATAGAGTGAAGGGTTGTTGTGAATCCTAATACCGGGGCATAATGTTGGGGTTAGTCACGGTTGACCTTAGGTTTGGGACCGTGAGTCTAAGGATTTCCTCGACTCAATTAGCATCAATAGGAAGGTATAACAGCATAGTCTTGCACTAGAAGCATAGATCCTAGAGGTAACTTGTCCGGATACCCCACTTCATTCATTGTTAAATCCTCCTTAATCTCTTTTTCTTGCACTCTCTAATCTTTCACCTCTCTCTATTTAATTTCATGTCTTTTAGTATAGTTGTTCTCACAATTCACACACTAATCGATTATTACTTTTCCGTACTTCGCATAGTTTTAATAGTGAAATCTCATACTCTAACTCCCTATTCCCTGTGGATTCGACTATCCTTTCACCGGGGTAACTTTTATTACTTCGACAAACCCGTGCACTTTCGGGGAGCCTGTCAACAAGCATAATAAAATGAAAACACCGACACTAGGCAATTATTTATGCGAACACTAAACTAAAGCCTAGAAAAGCAATAAAAACTTGGGTTGCCTCCCAAGAAGCGCTTGTTTAACGTCACTAAGCTTGACGTACCTCTTTCTTACCTTATGGAGGCTTGAAAAGAGTGTGTTCCTCTTGATAAAAACTTGCATAGCTACTTCCTTTAAAACAAAAATCTACTTGCCGGGGTGGGGTATTTGGTGGAGAGTCCAACGATCTTACCTTTGGCCTCCAAGGAAACAATTTGGGTTGGGAATTGTCCAAGCTTAGCATTGGTGGGTCATTGGATGGTTTAAATATCCTCCCCGCATCTTCTCCCAAACCCAATATCTCTTTCTTACATTCTATGAGTTGATCAATCCAAAAGAATGGTGCTTGTTCCATTACCTTAGGGGTTTCTTCTCCTTGTGTACTTTCAGCTTGAAAGCAATCTGACATTAGCAAAGCTCCTTGAAAAGTTCCTTGCTCATAAGCACAATGTTCATTCAAGCAATCCAAATTCTCAACATGATGTTCTTATTCTTTCTCTTCAATTTCTACAACTACGTACTTGGTAGGCCCCATTTCTTCATTATCGTTCACTACCACATCATCTCTACAAGGAACTTATGTTGTTTGCTCAAATACTTCATGTTCCTTGGAGAGTGTGTCAAGTATCCATCCTAATTGATGCTCGAAGTTGTTATAGGAGGCTTCATGACATTTTCGTGTGGCTTCCATACTTTCGCAAGAGCCATCGGATGCTTCAATAAAGTTAGCTAGCACTTTTTTCCACTAAGGTGCATCCTCTTCGAGTATCTCATCCTTTTTAAATTGCTCTTGAGGTGCTTCCCAATGTTGTCCATCATTATTCCATAAAAAATTTGGGTAGCTCCTCTCATTTGGATGATATGTGTTGTAGCATGGATTGCTCTGTTGTGTAGTTCTAACCCTTTGGTTCAGGTGAAAGAACCCTAGTCTCAATTAAGCCCCAGAACTAGGATTCACTACAACCCTTCACTCTGTCGCTCATGCAACTAAGCCCCAGGGGATGTCATCTCCTAACACTTCACTCTATTTCGACCGCTAAGAACTCTTGAAACATGGAGGTAGGAAAAATCACACCGGAGGGGAAAGGGGACATTTCGCTACATCACGACTCACCCTCTCGACCCTCTGAAATCTCGAGTA
The DNA here is from genome assembly GCA_020875875.1 of Dioscorea alata. Lineage (NCBI taxonomy): Eukaryota > Viridiplantae > Streptophyta > Magnoliopsida > Dioscoreales > Dioscoreaceae > Dioscorea > Dioscorea alata. Next base: position 6,940,071 of record CM037011.1, read on the forward strand.
GTCTAATCCTATAGGAGTTGTCACACCTCCAAAGGATAACCTAGATGATTTTTAACTCTAGTGTCATTGCTAAGGGAAAATCAATACAATAAGCAATCAAGATTGGAACTCAATTCAAAGCATCAATTAAGAAAGCATAATAAACGTCATAGAAACAATGTCATCCTAGGGTTTACAAGTCCGAATACCCACAAGGGTTTAACTCTCCATGGAGCTATACAAATCCATCAATGTATAAGAAATAACAAGAAAGATAAACATAGATGAAACCCCCTTGTATAGCATGGTGATGGTCTTGTGAGGTTGCTCCGTCCTCTCCACCAAACTCCTCGTCAAGCCTAGGGCACACTTCGCCGGATCGGTGCCGACGAAAGCTCCCCCAATAGCTATCTTTCGATAGGCTTCGATGTCGATGCTGAGAACTTGTTCCAATCCTCCATAAAGTCCTCTCCAAACCCTAGCCGCGACCCTCCAGAAGATAGGCAAAAAAGATAGAAGGGGGGTCCCCAAATAGATCTGAAAACGGGGTATTTATAGGCTGAAATCGGGGTTTCAGACGCCCCAGTGGATTTTTCACATGGACGTGTGGATTCTCTGTTTACCAGATTTCGGCGAACAGTGAACAACAACTTGCTACATTGATTTGCTACAGTAATTTGCTGCAGTACTTGCACCGAAAATGCTCCCGAATACATGTTCTTCATTGAGGCCGTTGAATTGGGCACACAACCAATGGTAGATCATGTCATTTGCTTCGTTTCTTCTTATTGACGAAGTTCTTCAATACTACACAGGCTAGACTTTTATGAGTGTGACTACCTTTGTGACCCTCCAATGGAGGTTGGCACACACTCACAAGTTTAGTACCCGTGCCTTGTTCCTTGCTTGGTCCAAGAACTCCTCAACAATAGTGAACATAACTTATTCTTGCATCTTTTCTCCTCAATTCATCTCCACAATCCTACATGCACAAAAGAACACAAATGCACACATATAAGAGATAAAATCTGAATAAAGCGATGCTCAATGTAAAAGAAGTATACTTCGTATAGCTTATACACGAGCATTTATCAATAGGTATGATCAAGGTAAACAAAACAATATTAATCATAATAAGTGTAGTCAAGCTAATCAAAACATTCATAGAATATCAAATTTAAAAAACAAAAAAAAAAACACTTACCATTTGTTTTCTTATCCTAGCAAAACTCTTTTTTTCCCGCCGTGTGCATATTAATTTGTCTCTTTTGATTATTTACATTTATTTCGGTGATTCTCTACATAAATATTTCTATTTCTATTAGCATAGCTTGGAGAAAATAATTTTGACATTATAAAACAATTAAAAACTAAACATTGTTATACCTTTGCATTTGTTGAATTCCAATAGTTGAAAAGTTCTTTGAATTTATCTTATCTAATATGTTGTGGGCGATTCAATATTCTAAGCTTATCAGTCTTGTACTTATAGTAATGTTCTTTTTTCACCCTACACTTATATACTCTCCAATCATCTCCAATAGTAGCTAAAACCCACTTTTTAACCTCTTAAGGGACTATGTATTTTTTCTGCACAAACAATTACATTTAATCAAATTATAAAACATGGAAAATGTTTAATAAGGAAAGAAATAATTAGATAACAAACAAGTAAGATTCTTATAAACCTGAACATATTCCCATAATGACTCTTTCGTAAGTATTTTGCGCCAATTAGTGACTGTAAGGGGTGTAAGCGTTGAATTTTGAGCCAATGTTCCTAAGAAACCACTGAACTCATTCAAAGTCTTATCATCTGGTCCTATTGGCTAATTTAATTCATTCAAATTTGGTTTTCCTCAGACCGTGCATGAACTGCTTTAATTACTGTTGGACCTCTCTTTTTCAGTGTAGAAGGACCTGCATTATATGTAAAAACATTATGATTGCATTATATATTCATAAACATGATTGTATATTGAATTTAGTAATTGAACCTGCTAAGCTTGTAATTGCATCCTCAGTTGCCACTATTGCGATTGTTGGTGATGGTACCCCAATTTGCATGGTTGAATTTTGATTTATTTCTTGTTGATTTTCAGAAACTATATGATCTAGACCTTGTTGCTCAAGCCCAATACTCATTTCTTGCTCCATTTGTACTTCATGTTCTTGATCATGATTTGTTTGTGTAGCTTCCTCTAACGCATGATCTCTTGTGTGTACTACATTTCCATGAGCTTGACTTCTACGGAGTTTATGTTGTGCCCGCAAATATGAAGCAATAGTCCCTTGTTTCACAAACTTCTTTGTCTTCTTCGTTGTCAATATTCAGAAATTTTTTACTCACAAGATTTTTCTGCACTTCCAAACATGCCAAAATCAAGTTAATCATATTTCCTCTGTGAGATATGAATTCCAGACTGATCTTGTATCACTTCCAAGCCCAAGAAATAGGGCATTAATCCTAGGTCACTCATTTCAAATGTCCTCTGCATATCTTCTTTGAATTTGTTCATCATCTCTAAAGATCGACTTAGATAGATTACATCATCCACATAAATGCAGACCAAAAGAATTTCATTATGATCTCCAATTTTTGTATATAATGTGTGTTCTGTCAAGCTTCTTTTGAATCCATGTTCCTGCAAGTATGAATCAAATTTTCCATACCAAGCCCTTGGGGCTTGTTTTAATCCATAGAGAGCTTTATGTAGTTTGTAAACCATCTGCTCTTTTCCTTGTACTTCAAACCCCTTAGGTTTCTCAACATAGATTTCTTCTTCAATCTCACCATTTAAAAATCCAGATTTAATATCCAATTGGTAGATTGGCCAATTTTTGTGAGCTGCCAAAGAAATCAGAATTCTAATAGTGTCCATTGTTGCCAATGGGGCAAATATTTCTTCATAATCCACACCATATTCCTGATTGTAGCCTTTGGCAACTAATCTGGCTTTTAACTTGTCAATTTCAACATTGGGCTTGTATTTACTTTTAAAAATCCACTTCACTCCAATTTTTTTTCTTTCTAGGTGGCAGAGAAGTTAATTCCCAGGTTTTATTCCTTTCAATTGTAGAAAGTTCAATTTGCATGGCATTTGTCCATTCTGGGATTTTTTCAGCTTCTTCAAATGTCACTGGATCAAAGACTGTTAATGCAAAAGAGCGGTTTTCATAAATTTCTCTAAGCAATCTGATGTTACCAGGTAGAGTTTCTTCATCTTGACTGTCATTTGGAGACTCTGGAGCTTCAATACTTCTATTATCTGTAGAACTTATCACTGCTTCATTATCATCACCTTCAGTGTCACCAACTAAGTTACTACTATTAGTATCATCATTGAGAGGAGTATTTGGTGAAATAAATCTGTGAATTTTTGTACTTTCAGTGTTCCATTCCCAATAATTTTGTTCATCAAACCTGACATCCCTGCTAATAACAATTTTACCAGTGAGAAGATCAAACAATCTGTAAGCTTTAGAGTCAAAACAATATCCAACAAAGATACGTTTTTTAGCTCTATTATCAAACTTTTGTAAATTTTGTACTAGGATTTTTGTGTAGGCAATGCATCCAAAGATTTTCAGATGTGCTACATTAGGTTTATTTCCAAACCAGGCTTCATAAGGAGTTCTATTCATGACTGCTTTTGTGGGAGATAGATTAGACACATATACAGTAGTAGATATTACCTCAGCCCAGAATTTTTTTGGCAAATGCTTGCTATTTAGCATAATTCTAGCCCTCTCCACTAAAGTCCTATTTTTCCTCTCAGCAACAACATTTTACTGAGGTGAATAGGGTGCAGTAAATTCATGTTTGATGCCATGATTATCACAAAAAGTTCTGAACTTACTAGACATGTATTCACCTGCTCTATCTGTTCTCAAAGTTTTTAATTTGTGACCTGATTGTCTCTCAACTAGAGCCAAGAATTTTTGGAAACAAGTAAGCACTTCATACTTATTTGTGATGAAATAGACCCAGCTCATTCTACTGAAATCATCAATAAATAGCAAAAAAATACATGGTTCCTCCAAGTGAGTCCACTTGCGTAGGCCCACACAAATCTGAGTGAACTAGTTGAAGCTTTTCCTTAGCTCTTCATGATTTTCCAGAGATAAAAGGTTGCCTAGTCAATTTTCCATATATGCAACAATCACAATTTTTAAATTGTTTTACTCTAGGCAAACCAGTGACCATCCTCCTTTGATTTATCACTTGGAGACTTTGAAAGTTTAGATGACAATACCTGTCATGCCACATTAGTGAATCTTCTTCATTTGATATAGCAGCATGTAATTGTTGATCAACTTGTGAAAATTCCACTGGAAACAATTTATTCTTGTTCTTTTTTACAACCAATTAACTGCTCATCAGCTTTATCATCAAATATTCTGCACTCTCCATTTTCAAACACCAATTTATATCCATTCCCAATTAATTGTCTGTCACGCCCCGAACCCAGCTCGTCGGACCCGGTGCTTTGACAAACGGCCGCACACCCATAGTGCATGGCACAATAGGCATGCAAGGCCTCAGAACCTATCTCTCGTTAGCTCACTAGACGTCTGTTGTACTAATCACTCCAAATCTGAAAAAATTCAACAGGAAAGTTATGAGCATGATAGCCCAGTAAGCAACCCACTAAAAATAATTGGGATAAATTTTTTTTTTCAAAAATCCAGAATAAAAAACCAACATATCAGATATTACAAATATTTATCAAAATTATAGTTCATGAAATCAAAGTAATTCAACAAAATGCAATTTAATAGCAAACAGAAATATATGTCTCCAAATCACTATGGCCAAAACAAAATAACAGAAATCATTTGTTTACCCTCGGTGGCCTGAGCCAGAATATCAGAACTCATTTGTTTACCCTCAGTGACCCGAGCCAGAATATCAGAGGCCGTTATTCTTCACCGACGGAACGGTGCGAAACTATAGTTTCTCAACAGAATCAGAGTTTCATGTCGACATGGTCAGTGATTACCCCCAATGACAGGGTTATTGCCTAGCTAAATGGAGACTAAACTTATTTGTATTAAAATAGCTTTCTTCTCTAAAAACAAAACATAATTTCATAATTTCAAAATTTCAGACAGGGTCAGGGCAAAACAGAATTTGCAGAATAATTTATCGAGCAAACATACGAGCATAACCATGATCCCGTTTGTTTACAGTAAAAATAATCCAGTTATGTTCAAAAACAATTTACAGACATAATAGCTCAACGAATAACATACATGACCAAAATGATGGAATTAATGTTTCAGGGAAAGAAAAGTAATTAAAAAATTTTAATAAGTATATAATAATAGAAACTGAATCAAAGCCCAACAAAAGTTTTAATATTATATAAGCAAGCTTTAAAAGAATTTAAATAAATTCAAAATTATTGATAACTAGAAATTATATATATATAGTTATACATTTATATGTGGTGTTACTTACCTGAATAACACCAAAAAACTCCAAATCTCACACTGAATCAAGTTTCTGAGAATATCCAATATTGGGAAATAACCTATTAGTTTCACCAACAAAAAGAATTTTACAATAATCATGGGTTTGCAAGAAAGTTTTTAGAAGGGTACAAATGCAAAAGATCAAGCTAGCACTATACTCTCCCCAAATATGGATCTTGCGAGGGTACAATAGCAATTATCCATTCTAAGAACATATGAACAATTTCCTAATGACTGTTGAGTACTAAATCCCTCACAACTTTACCTATACTTTTCCAAATCATAAATTTCAAGATTCTGAGAAATTTAGACACCTAATACAATGACATATCCGAAATTCATGTTATTTAGAGAACTACTCAAATAATAACATTCAATTGAACCTTCAACTATTTCTGCAGAATTATAATTCTGACATATCCCTTTCAAACATACATATCTTTCAACTTACAATTCCAAAAGCAATGAAACAACTAGATAACTCAACTTACATATCCCTCACAATTTTACTTACAACTAGATAACTCAAAAAGAAACAACTTTCCTATTTTTCACCTTACCCAAATCAATCTTTATGACCATAAAAAATACCCATTAATCTTGATGTTCGGCACAGACACCCCATCCGGGATATTTTACTAATAAAATCATATCTAATAAAATATAGGTCTATAAAATCTGAAATTTTGCAGGTACCTAAATAACACAAAAATATACAATTCTCTTATTTTACAGTACTCCAAATTCTACCTCTAACACCTCTAAAACTGAGAGAGATTTCTGCTATTATCACAAATAAAAATTTGAAACCTATCAAATTAAATTAGCTAACAATTCTTTTCTCATGGTGAAAGATTTTGCCTCAAACAACCATACATCTCATTACATCAAATATATCAAGAAAGGCATCATCCTTGAGCCGTGGTTAAATCCATAAAAACATCATGGTCAAAGATCCTAAGAGGATATTTAAGTGCAAAAGAGAAACAAAATTCTTCAAGTACAAATTGGGAACAAATCCTATAACTCAAGGGCTAAATCTAAGGTTTAAAGATGAATCACAAATAGGAACAAATCTTAGGGTTTCAGAGAGAAAGAAAACTAAAGCCAACAAACATCAATAATAATCATTAAAACTATGCACAAAGCTTTAACATCCTACCTGTAATCATTCTTGATATTCTTGATCTCGTCGTCATCTTTACGAGGCAATCCATCAAAGAGAAAGGGAGACGCGTTCTCTCCCAATTTTCCAATATACGTAAACTCCCAACTTAGTTGTGGTGAAGATCGTGGCTTTTTTTTTAAAATAAAAAAATAAATCAAATAATACGGATAACTAATGATATCTAAAATTTAAATATATATATTTTTAACGTATATCTAATGGTGGGGATCTAATCAAGGCTATATCGAACGATGGGGATCTAATCAGGGAGTGGGGTCCACAAACTCCCTCCCCCCCCCCCCTTTAAAAAGTTTAGTCCTCTAAACTCAAACTTAATCAGTTGTAATAGGCTTTCAGTGATATCCAAACCATGTTATAATTCGAGTATCATCAAATTAGCTGACACGATTCAAAGACAAAGGGTTTCAAAAAGAACTTGAATGTGATAAAGCTCTATCATTGTTGTTACAACAAATAGACAATAAACCAATCTCAGGTTTGACTCCAACTTATATCAAACATAACTTAAAAATCAATGTCCTTGGATATCCTCTATTAATCATCAATATGAGAATCGATTATCCTGTTACTTATCATCCCAACTTCAAATAGGACTTAAAACGCAAACACAATACCACCATCGCAATACACCAAAATCCTTCATTTGGAAACATCAATGCCTGTTGCATTCCATGGATATGATGACTAAATCAACCAGATTTTGAAAATATTAAAATCCCATCAGTTTCTTTCTCATCCATTGGAATACATGTTGCTTACTAAAATCACCCTGACATGATTATCATAGATCCAATCTTACAACCAACAAGCATCGCTCAAAATAAGGAAGAACATCAAAATTATACCCATACTCAAGTCCAACAATATCATGACAATCATAATTTTTCCTCGTTAACTAAAGATCAAATTACTAATAGAACCAATAAAAATCATAAGTCAAAATATCATTGTATATAGATAGGAATAAAACATTACTCATTTTGGAAACAAGTAACCTTGACAAAATATCCTAGCTCAATAAATATCTGTTTTCCTTACTAACATCAACAATTCAATAACATTATCATTACATTGGCAATCATCAAGTATGCACAAACCTTAAATTTGCTTGATCTTTTTTTTTCCTCAAATAAAATATTATAGCAGTACTTACCAAACCACATGATTCCTATTCCAAATAAATTTAGACTCACCAAGATACAATGTGAACAAGTTCCATAATATTTCTAGCATTCCTCAAATAAATGCATCAATATGAATCTCACCCCAAATTTCAGCACATTTATTTTCCAGGCTAGTCATACAAGATTATGAATATCTTTCAGAATACACATTCAATTGTAGATATATTTTATAGAGAAGTAGTTAATACAATATTTAACAATTTCTCTATTTTACACTTTGGCCAAATCTTCCTCTAAAAGCCCGAAAAATACCATTTCATTTTTAAGTCACGCACAACAGTAATATCCAGAGTAGACCTATTTATAAGAGCATATCTCTTAGGATACAAATCTAATAAATTCGAAATTTCGCAGGTGAATAGCTATGGAGGAATGCCAAAATTTTCTAGTTTTAAATTTCTCCAAATTCTATTTCTAAAGTATCTGAATTTGGCTCAAAATTGAGCCAGCTCAAATCAAAATCTTGAAAGTCACAATTCCATTGCTTCTATATATAATCGTACAAGAGCTCAACTCTAATCATTTTTTTCCAAATACATCATATATGCAAACTACTAAATCCTTTATTCTCTTTGTATCTGATGACCATGTCAAACAATTCCAAATACAATGCAATCCTACAAGATCAAATAAAAAAAATTCCAACCAAAGCAAGAATATATTTTTCCTCAATACAAATTATCAAAAACAAACATTCAAATCCTCACATGCAACTTCCAACAAAGAATTCAAAATAAAATGGCATCTAGAGGAATAGAGTGACAACCAATCCTTTTCTAGTCCCATAAAGTCTAAGACAGTCAAACCATAAGATCTTCCTAGGCTTGAAAGTCTAAGCAAATTAATGCAAGGAGGTAACTAATGCACATGCTACTAAATTACCAATAGTACATGATCACACAATTTTCTTTAATCAAACAAAGATGGTCGCTAGTAAACTTCCCTCGAAAGGTGCTAAAAAATAACAGGACAGTAACTGAAACAAATCAAAGACAGATATTCATGGATCCAAACCAAAGCTATAGGTTTGATTGAAACTTGACTAAAGCCAATACTTTTCACAATGAAAAAATCCAAGAATTAAGAGGGGACTATACTTTCATCAATCAATAGGATGCACTCCCATTGCAATTCGATTCTCTAGGTTCAAGTTTCCATAATACTATTGGCTTAGACGAAGTTCTATCTAACACAATAATATCATCAAAACTTTAACTAAAATCTCTGATACCACTAGATCAATTGGTGAGAGGCGCTCACTTTAAGTGAGACCAAAGGCTTAGGTCGCGGGTTCGACTCTGGGAGAGTGCGAATTATTATGCGATTAAGCAAAACAATACCTGGCTTGTGATGAGTTCTATTCCGGGTCTCACTGAGGTGGGCCGATCTCTCACAAAAAAAGGCACCTTTCTTTGTGAGAGACCGACCCACCTCAGTGAGACTCGGAACAGTACTCTGCACAAGCCAGGTATTGTTTTGCTTAGTCGCACAATAATTCGCACTCCCTCGGAGTCGAATCCGCCACCTAAGTCTTTTGTCTCACTTAAAGTGAGCGCCTCTCACCAATTGATCTACGGATCAATTGGTGAGAGGCGCTCACTTTAAGTGAGACAAAAGGCTTAGGTGGCGGATTCGACTCCGAGGGAGTGCGAATTATTGTGCGACTAAGCAAAACAATATCTGGCTTGTGCAGAGTTCTGTTCTGAGTCTCACTGAGGTGGTTTGGTCTCTAACATTGTCCCACACTGAGTAAGTTGTGAGCTAAACTGGGCACAAACTGAACATTGTGAATTAATCTTGTTTCGCCATTTATAGTTATCACACTCACAGATCCTTTTCCTGCCACCTGTATTTCCTTATTATCTCCCAATATGACTGTATGCTTCTGGGTTTCATCAAGTTGATAGAATAACTATTTTCTTCCTGTCATATGGCTTGACCATCCACTATCAAGGAGCCATACTGAAGGTTCTAGTGACTCAGTCTCAGTGTGCACCATAAACAGTTTCCCAAATTCTTCATTTACATTTTTATCATCGTTAGAATTTGAGCCTTCTCCCATATTCCTGTCTTTATACCAGCAATTAGACTGTATGTGGCCAAATTTTATACAATGATAACATTGAACATTTCTTAGGTTCCCTCCAGACCTTTGATAAGAAGCTTGACTACTTTGATCAAAATAACCACACCTTTGATTTCCTTCATCAGTTATATCACTTACAAATCTACCTCTGCCTCTACTATAGCTCCTTCTTCTTCCTCTGAAGAAGTTTCTAGCTCTGCTATGACTAAGATGCCAATTCTGACTGCTGGTTATCTCTACTTTTGTAATAAGAGCTTTCTCTTCTAAGTTAATCACCAATGCCTTTTCAGAAGAAGTATCATCTTGACTCAACATTAAAGCTTCATGAGCTTGAAGAGATCCTGCTAGTTCATCCATGGTGAGTGTTGTAAGGTCTTTGGCTTCACCAATTGCAGCAACAACAAAATTGTATTTTGGTCCTAGGCTTCTTAAGACCTTCCCAACTTCAAGAGAATCAAGTAATGTATCTCCTAAGTTTCTCATTTGATTAACTAGATCATTTACCCTTATAATATAAGCTTGAACACCTTCACTTTCCTTTCTATGTAAATTTTCAAAAGACTGCCTCAACGCTTGAATTTTTAGATCGCCATGATCCTAGGATTTCCTTGAAACTGAGTTTTGAGAACATTCCATGCTTCTTTAGCTGTATTGGAAGCAGAAATTCTTGAAAACAAGGACCTATGAACTACTTGTTGGATGAGGAACAAGGCATTAGCATCCTTTTGTTTATTTTCAACAATCTTCCTTTCTTCTTCAGTAAAACCTTTTTCTACAACTTCCCATAGACCATTAAACCTGAATAAAGTCTTCATCATGATGTTCCAGTGATCATAATTTTCTCCATTAAACTGGGGTACTGCTGGTAAAGAGAAACTTGAAGAACTATTATTGGAAGCCATCAAGAGCAAGAACAAACCTTTTCCTCTTTTAGATCCTCTTCAACCGAGCTCTGATACCACTTTGATGGATGTAGAGACCTGGAAAACAAGAAGAACAAAACCAGCACAAGAAGAAGATGAACAGTGATCAAAGTCTAGAGAATTCTAAAGAGTTAACACTCCCATCTCCTCTTCATACATCATAGGTCCTTTCAGACATCACTACTAATAAATTATAAAACATACCAAGGATGACCTTTGACTTAACCCAAACACAAGGACTCAGTCTAACCAACTTAAACAAGACCCACTTCTGCCTCGAGCTAACGCACACAAGAGAGATGATTAAATCCCAGCCCTTCAAATTAAAACACAGTTCCCTCCAAGGATTATCTGTACAAACTAACTGACATTTTGGATTTCTTCAGGAATTCTTCAATTGAGGTTCTCTGCAGCAGCATCTTCAATATCTTCAGTCACTCCAACATTTCATACCTTGCTGTTAATTTGTTTTCCTTAAGTGATGACTTGCAATTTTCAGCTCACATTTTTTTTCAACTTATTATAACTGTTAAAGGGGACTGCCTGACATTAAAGGAAGTGCTGTGAATAGTTTATGTAAACATGTGCTAGTCATCTTTTGAGCATCTTTAGGCCAAATTTAGGTAAAGGTCGTTGCATTTGCATATAGGAAATTTAGCAATAGAATTATTCATAGTTTGTGAACTAATCAATCATCCTAGAAATTTCTTTGGTTTCATTTCTCTATGAAGGAAATTCTCTAGGAAAGTGATTATTATATTATAAATCAACACATAACTCTAACTAAACTACATTCAAACTAGAGGTCATATCATTACCTTAGCACACCTTGTTTTTTTTTTTTTTTTTTGCTCCAATGCTTTCAATATCCACAGACAGTGATCAGCAAGATGATGCACAATTTGAGGTAGATGAATACATGAGCTTCAATGATGAGGAGGAGAAAGAAGACACATCACTGCTGCCTCTTGAACACCAGCAGAAACATTTCACTCTGCAAACACACACTGATCAACACGGTTGCATCAAGAAAGAGTACTATAAAAGTCTTATAATTGAATAAGTTTCAGGCGTTATCCATTTGAATCAGTTTCTGGTTGTATGTATGCAGAAGGAGAGATGATTTTGTTAAGGGCACTCCAAAAGATTCTATAATGAAAAAAGCATTCAAAACAAAGTCGGATATTGAGATATTGAATGAAGGTTACAAATGGAGAAAGTATGGAAAGAAATTTGTTAAGAACAATCCACACCCGAGGTAAAAGCAAAGTGAATTTCAATTATATAGAAATGCATTTAAGTTACATTGGTAGTTCTTAAAGTACTGTGAAAAAAAATGAAAGATTGAAAATTAAGAAGACGTATGAACTCACAAAATTATTTTGATTAGCCAATGTTGTCTCTATAGGCTCCATTGCAATGACAAGCATCTGGGTACAAATTAACAAACATAGAAATTAATATCAAATTGCCAGCCAAGATTTGTTACTTGTTCTGATTAGATTGCATGATTGGATTTCTATGCATAGAATAAGATGTCATAGCTCTCAATTTCATATAATAATCAGATATGATGTAGTTACATTCTGAGAGTATTCTAAATGGAATTACACCAAACTTGAAAGAAAGACAGAAAACTGAGAAATCGAGATACATTCATGAACTTTTTCTTTGTGCAAGATTTACAAAAACACAATTCATTCAGTTGCTCTACTAGATGGTATTCCATGGTTTCTTGGCTAACTAAAGCTTCAAATAATTACCTGATAGGTTTCCAAACAGTTGTTTTATCAAATCCAGGATCAATAAAAATCACAGCAGCAAGGGATTCAATTGCACCCGTAATACCTGTTTGAATGCAAGAAAACATTGCAGAATGCTTAGTGAAACTTGCAAAGCTTCTAATAATTACATGATAGGTTTCCAAAGAGTTGCTTTATCAAATCTAGGATAGGATTATATAAGAAAAGATATCAAAGTATAAATGGCTGCCGCAAAAACAATCACCTTAACATAACCCATAACCATTCTCAAACTAAACTAGCAGTAGAAGCCTTCATTGATCATTAGCGAGATACAAATTAAATATGTTTATACACTAATCATTAGCGAGATACAGATTAAATAGTAATGCAAGTCTTAATGATTGTGTTCTTTCAACATCAAGCAAGAGATATGGATGCCTTAACTCAATGATTAATTATATATGTCAAAACAATCAATTTAGTTGTAAAAGTATCATGCTTTATAAGATGAAAACAACAATATAATGTCATATACCTGTAATAATCTTTGACAATATTAATGTATTTAATTGAAAGTGCATTTCTAATTAAATAGATGTCACTAAAGTTGGCTGGAGGTATACAATATAACTTGCATGAATGGATTAATAAAAGCAAATGGAATGATGTGCAAGCCAATAATCCTAATTAAAAATAAGCATGTTAACAGATGATTATTATTTATCCTATGCACGATTGTCAGCAGTTTAACAATTAAAAACAAGCATGTTAACAGTGCAACAATGATAATCTTAAACAAAACCCTTCTTTATATATTACTTTACTCCTACCTTTTCATATGCACGTTTTCAAATGCGAACTTTTGACATAGTGTTTTTCAGTAAACCAAGAATTGGCATTTGCTTGCAAAAAAATAATTCTACAAATTCAGCAATGAAATTTTTGAATATGGTGTAGTAAGACAAAACATTTAAAGGAGGATGAACTGATTAGTAATCATTCTCCAACCTTTCATTAGCAAAATCAAACAAGGAAAAGCAGTGCATGCATCTGAATTAAATTGCCAGATAAATTATCAGAAATACATACCTTGTGCATATCTGATTAAAGACAACTGATGCTATGAATCATGCGATGATCAATACACAACGGAGAAAATTGTTTGGGTTAATACTGAGATATTCCGATCCACTCCAATCCCAATTGTGATAACCGGAGTGTGACAGGCTTCTCAGCTTACGCAAAACTCTCGCCGAGGACGTTGGTTGGGCTGGTGCCCTCTTCCGCTAACCGAAGACTTCGGAACTCATTGGCGATGGCTCGGCCATTGCAGATCTCGGAGAAGCTTTTGGCGAGGTTGTTCTTAGTGATGCGGAGGTCGTCGTTCTCTTGTGGAAGGGCTTCAAGCTCGTCGGCGGCGTCTTCGAGGTGGAAGAGGCAAAGGCCGTAAAGGTTGTAGCGGTCGGTGAGGGTAAGACGGGTGAGGAGATGGAGGAAGGGTTCTGATTTGGGGAAGTGAATGGCTCTGATGGAGTTGAGCATTTTTTTATTATTATTATTTTTCTTTATTCTTTAGGTGAAAACCTAAATGGAAGCTGAAAATTAAATAGAAATAAATAATAAAATATATTTATTTAAATTGGTAGTTATTTAATGATAAAGTTATGTTTATTTATAAGCATGACTTTATGTTTTTTAATTCGATGTTAAAATACTTGTAATATTTAAAATAAACAAATAAAACGTTATATATATGCATAGATTTTTTTTAAAAAAGGTAATATATATTTACTGAAATATAACTATGATAATTACTATTTATATTACTAGAATAATAATGAGTAAAAATAAATTATTTTTAGAAATTTAAAAAATGTATCAATAATGTATATTAGAAAAGGATTTTTTATAATATATAATAATATTTAAACAAAGTATGAATATTTGTTGTTGTCTTCATTTTTATCTATTTAATAACAGTTTATATTGATTTGTATTATATATTAGTTTTTTTATTATGTATATCTGTCATAAACAAAATATTATCTTAAGTTCCTGTAATCCATATTATCCCGTGATATTTATTAATTAATTGAATGTTGATTAAAAAGAGATGTGTGTTCTTTTTCTTTACTGATTAATATATATATATATATATATATATATATATATATATATATATATATATATATATATATATATATATATATATATATATATATATATATATATATATATATATATATATATATATAATTTTAAAGTGTTTTTTAATGTAAAAACTTATTAAAAAATTGATCTTGTAAAAATCTGTTATTAATAAAATTGTATAAATGATAAAAATAATAATAATTATATAAATTACAATTATATATATTATGCATGTTTTCTATTAAATATAAAATTAATATATACATATCATGCCATACATTTTTTTACACAATATTATTTATGTAAATTACATTATATATTTTTACACAATATATAATTATTTGCAATTATGAAACTTAAGCATTTTTGTCACGTATGCAGCGGTTTTAAAAAAACCGCTGCCTGTCATACCAAATACACAGCGGTTATAAAAAACTGGTGCCTATCATAACCTATACGCAGCGGTTATTACGAACCGCTGTAATAAAATACATATGAAGCAGTTTTGAACTGCTGCGTTTGTTAACATTTGCAGCGGCTGTATAACCGCTGCATATCTATCCTAATATGCAGCGGTTTTTGCAATGGTTTGAGTCAAATGTAATACTTAGTTTTATAACCGCTGCATAAGTGCAATTATGTATGAGATGAAAAATCTCATCTTTTCCATCAGAAAACTAGTTCATTCTCATCAAATTCTTGCTCAAAATGGCACCTTTTCCATCCCACAAGTATAACATTCCATATTGTGACAACAAAATGAACCTTAAAGATCCTAACTTTCAGCTTAAAAACAAAGAACCACTTTCTCCTTTTCCATCTTTGGATCAATTCCTCGCGATTGTGAATTTAAGCTCGAAAAAGAGATGAAAAATCTTATCTTTTCCACCATAAACCAGATTTCATTCTCATCAAATCCATGGAAAAACTCATAAGAAGAAAATAAGACCTCCAATCTAAAGGAAGGATGAAGTAGTAGTGGGAACATAGGAGGAAAGAGGAGGAGGAGGAGGAGAAGAAGAAAAGACCTGAGCTATGGTAATAAAAGGGCGCTACAAGAGCTCTAAATAAAACAGGAACCGACCATGATAAAACTCTAGAATGCTATGTTGTTAATAATCTTGACCTGGTTAAGTACGATCAAGTGCATACAGGTCTTCGTGACATTGTGTGAGTGTGTATGATTGAAAGTCAATTAGGTAGATTAGTGTTGATAATGACAGATAAAGTTTATCTAAGAAATCTTGAAGTTTGTTAGGAATCAGTTAGCAGTTTGTTAGGCTAGTTGTTGTTATTTATATTACAAAGTTTGTTAATGAAATTTGAGACGAATAATTATTTTGATAGAGTTGGTAGTCTTCTATATTTTTTACTCTCTATTTTTTTTCTGCAGATTTTAGGACCTATCTTACATTTGGTACAAGAGCCTATGTATGCCCAAATGTCTGAAGTTTGAGTGAATGGCGATCACCACGCAATATCCGACGAAGGAGGATGGTGTCTCATTATGTTACCCGATGGTGTCTTCTTCCAATTATTCCACTTGTGTGATCAAGATGGAAGTGTTCATGGAGGCCCAAGGGATCTGGTACACCATCGAACCCATGCCCGGGGTGACCGTGGACAGGAAGAAAGACAATATGGCACTATCTTGCATCTATCAAGCCATTCCCGGGGACATGTTATTGGAACTTGCTAAGAAGAAAATGGCCAAAGAGGCGTGGGAAAGCTTGAAGACAATGTTATAAGGGCTGATCGAGTAAAAAAAAATCAAGAATTCAAACCTTGAAGAGTGAGTTTGATGCTTTACGAATGAAGGAAACTGAATCCATTGATGAGTTTGCTAGGAAGATTAGTGACCTGGAAAGCAAATTTAGTGTACTCAAGGCCGTCCTGGAGGACAGCGGGCTTGTCAAAAAGCTGCTTAGTTCTGTACCTGACAAGTACTTGCAAGTGGTCACTGCAATTGAACAATTTTCAGATGTTGACACCATGCCATTCAAGGAAGTGATTGGACGTCTCAAGGAGTAGAAGGAGCGCACATAGAGACAGGGTGATAGCAACAGTGACGGGCAACTCTTGCTCACTCATGGAGGATGGCAAGCGTAGTAAAAAAAACTGTGGTGAGGACTCGTTGCTAAGTGGAAAAGGTCGCAACGCTAGCATCTCATATGGGTATGGCTGGGGCAAAAGACGAGGCAAGGAATGCGGCTGTGGCAAGGGAGGCCGTGGCTGCACCAACGCACCATGTTAGGTCGCTTCTAGTGGTACATGGAATAACAAAAACTATATGGGGCATTGCACTTCTAAGTGTCCTAGTAAGCATTGTAACATGGAAATGAACCTCACACGCACCCATGATGATGAGCTAGCACTATTACTGTCCGTATGCACAAAGAATTTGCTTACCATGTTCTTTCTAAATGAAGATGACCACATGCCTGAGTTACATAAAGGGGATAAGATTCATAACAAGTCAGATGTGTGGTACCTGGACAATGAAGCAAGTAATCATATAACCAAGGAGCTGTCCAACTTCAAGGAACTAGATGAATGCATCTATTGCCAAGTGAAATTTGGAGATGGTTTGATAGTACACATAAAGGGGAAAGGCTCCATCTTGTTTCAGTATAAGAAAGGCGAATAGTGGCTCCTACCAGACCTATATTATATACCCGATTTGTGCAACAACATTATAAGTCTTAGTTAGCTAACCGTAGAAGGTAGTTAAGTTATTTTGCAAGGTGAATTCTTGTGGGTATATGATAGGAATGAGATGCCACTAATGAAAGTTAGTAGATCTAACAATCGAATGTACAAGATTCTATTCAAAACTTGCAACTCCAAATGCTTGGCCATAAGTCCTAATGACTCATCCTGGTTGTGGCATATTAGGTTGAGGCATGTGGTTTTTCACGTAATGGAACTCATGTCTGAGAAAGAAATGGCTGTGGTGCTACCAAAGATCGATCATCCAACACAGTTTTGTGAAAGATGCTTGGTAACCGAGCAAACAATAATCCCGTTTCCTCCACAAACAAGCTACAGAGCTGAGCGTCCATTGCAATTAGTGCATGCTGATTTATGTGGGTTGATCACACAACAAACATGTGCTGGTAACAAGTACTTTCTTCTTTTGGTTGACGATTTTAGTAGGATGATGTGGGTATATGTGATCAAAGCCAAGAACGAGGCATTCTCTACATTCAAAAAATATTCAAAGCATTGGTGGAGAACCAGAGAACACAAATTCAAGATTCTACAGACTAATCGAGGAGGTGAATTCCAATCTCATGAGTTTGAGGAGCTGTGCGAGAAATATGAAATTAACAGGCAATTCACAACTCTTTATATTCCCTAGCAAAATGGAGTGGTGGAGAGGAGAAACTACACAACGATGGCAACTGCTCGCAACCTGCTCAAGGGTAAGATGATGGCTGGACAAATGTGGGAAGAAGCAGTGCGGCACTCAGTTTATATACTTAATCGTGTGCCAACTAAAGTTGTAGTTGGTAGTACCCCATATGAAGCTTGGTTGGGGAACAAGCCGTAGATTGAACATTTGAGGATTTTCTGTTGTGTAGGACATGTCAAAGTGCCCAATGTACAATTGAAGAAACTGGATGATCAGAGTATTCCCATGGTGTATTTAGGTGCAGAAGAAGGAAGTAAAGCCTATCATATGTACGAGCCTCAATCCAAGAAGTTGCACATAAGCAGAGATGTAATTTTTGACGAAGAGAAAACGTAGGAGTGGGGTGAGACTACTGATCGTGATCCACAAGAGGGGTTATTTTTACTATTGATGATTGTGAAAGTTTCTCTGATGGGGATATGAATGCTGTAGACGCAGAGTTTTCATTACTACAGTACAAGATATCAACCCCATTGACACTGTCATTACCTACAACACCTAGAAGCTCCAGCACTTCGTCCTTTGAAAGAGAGTTGCGTAAATATTACTCTCTCAGTGAAATTTATGTGGAGACTAAAGAAGTGCAACTTGATGATGAATTGATCCCCCTAGCCTCTGAGGAACCAGCATCATACTAAGAAGCTAAAGAAGAGGAGTGGCAAACAGCGATGTAGCAAGAGCTTGACGCCATCGAGAAGAACAAGACTTGAACATTAACAGAATTACCAAATGGCCACAAAGCTATTGGAGTTAAGTGGTTGTACAAATTGAAGAAGGATCCAAATGGCAAGATCATTAAGCACAAAGCCAGATTGGTGGCAAAGGGGTATGTGCAGTAAAAGGAGATCGATTATGATGAAGTTTTTGCTCTCGTGACAAGGCTAGAGACTGTGAGGCTTATTCTGGCACGATCAGCACAACAAGGATGGCCTATGCATCATATAGGCATTAAATTAGCGTTCTTAAATGGCAATCTTCAAGAAGAGGTGTACATCAAGTAGCCAGAATGTTTCGTACAAGTTGGCCAAGAACACAAGTATACAGACTGTCAAAAGAACTCTATGATTTGCGTCAGGCGCCGAGAGCGTGGAATGTTCGACTTGACAAACACTTGGTGAGTTTTGGTTTTGTAAAATGGCCACAAGAGCAAGCTGTCTATAAGAGAAACAAAGGAGACAAGATGTTATTAGTTGGTATGTATGTTGTTGATTTAATCGTCACCGGGACATGTCCTGCTGAGATCATGGAATTCAAAAACTAGATGAAAGAGGAGTTTGAAATGAGTGATTTGGGACTACTCTCGTTTTATCTTGGGATTGAGATGGATCAATCTAAGTATTCCATCAAATTGAAGTAAGCTTGTTATGCTAAAAAGATACTACAGCAAGCAGGATGGATGAGTGTAACTCTACAAAGTACCCGATGGAGACTAAATTGAAGCTCTTAAGAGATGAAGAGGGACCACTAGTGGATCCAACTCAATACATGAGAATTATTGGAAGTCTGAGATACCTAATTCACACTAGGTCAGACCTTGCTTATTCTGTTGAATGGTGAGCAAGTATATGGAGAGACCAACAAGCTTGCATCTCCAGGCTGTGAAGCAAATCCTAAGGTATGTGAGAGGAACCTTAGAGTTTGGACTGATATACGAGAAGGTAGAAGAACTAGAGGTGTTGACTGGTGTTCTACTTCTTTGGAAAAATAGTTGCATGGGCTCACTAAAGCGGAAGAGTGTTGCCTTATCCTCTTGTGAAGCAGAATTCATGGCAGCAACGGCAATAGCTTGCAAAGGTATTTGGCTTAGAAGTTTGATAAGCGATTTGACCAAATTGTTATTGGCGCCAATCAGCCTATGTTGTATTGAAAAAAGCTTATCATCGTCAAACATGTTAGCACGGAGGAGCAACGAGCTAACGTACTCACGAAGGCATGTCCCAGAGTCAAATTCTGTGAGATGTGTGACTTGCTAGGAATAAGAAATCTTGAATAGCCAAGTTAAGATTAGGAGGGAAAATGTTATTAATAATCTTGACCTGGTTAAGTACAATCAAGTACATACAGGTCTGCGTGACATTGTGTGCGTGCGTATGTTTTAAAGTCAATTAGAAAGACTAGGGTTTATAATAACAAAATTGCGGGATAAAGTTTATCTAAGAAATCTTGAAGTTTGTTAGGAATCAGTTAGCAGTTTGTTAGTTGCTTATTTATATTCAAAAGTTTGTTAATGAAATTTGAGACGAATAATTATTTTGATAGAGTTGGTAGTCTTCTATATTTTTTCCTCTCTGTTTTTTTCTGCAAATTCTGCGAACTATCTTACATGCTAAGCCCGAAGCTCCAGATATCGTCGACGTAGCAATTGTAGATGCCGTGGTTGAGGATGTTGCAACACACCCACATTCAGAAATCCCAATAACAGAGAAATACACTGTTTATTTTTTTCCTGATTACTAATGTGGGAGTGGGATGCCTGGGTCGATGTGATTCCCACTCCCAAGAAATCAATTCAAGATCCAAATGCCTCCTAATTCTATTATTATTTTTAGTTTAAATTGAATTCTAATATGTCTTAGATTCTAATCATTTCTATTTTTGCATGTCTGTATCTTTAGAAAAATATTCGTATTGATTTTCAAGATATTTTAAATAATATTTTTTTTATTTTATCTGTATATTTATGAAAATGGTCTAAATTAAGTTTAAAATGTTCATAATTTTTTCTTGTTAATTGAAAATAATTAAAGATTGTTTATTTTATCTAGAGGTCGCTAAGTTTTAAGAACAAGTGAGGGAGGATGTGGTACAAAATGAAACTAGATTTCTCGGAAGGTCACGTCATCATGCAATATTTTTTTATTTTAAAAACTAGGGTTGTATATAAAATTAAAATGAATATGAAGAAGTTCTTTTATTTTTATTTAATTTTTCCACATAGTTAATTACTTGCAGACTCATATGAAATTGAGATCCACTGCATAGTGCATTGGTTTCTTACTTTAATAGTGAACGAGTAGGCACAGGTTCGAAACCCTTGTGTCTGGGGTAGCATAGAGTATTGTTCATTCACTATTTATTTGACCCGCTTAAATGATAAATTCTTAGGGGGTCGTTATACTACAATATTTTCCAACACTCTTAGGTTCCATGGTATGAGAATTTCTCATCTTAAGTACATGTGACAGGCTTTATTATCCCATGTGTTAGCCAGCCTTGCATGGTAAATTTTTATGGGTCGTGAAGCTAACTGATGCACCCTATATCTGTTTGTCCTTTTGACACCTTTAAATGGATATTTCATTGCCTGATGCATCAACTCATATGAAGTTGATTAGCATATAATTTTTAATCTCTTTTATTTGTTTATTGTTTTAAATTAATGACTCGGCATGCAACTAAATTTTTATTTTTATTTTTTAACATAAATTTGAGAAAAAGTGAAGCCACTGAAAAAAAAAAAAAAAAAAAAAAAAGCCAAGTTTTTTCATCTCATCAGACAGTCTTTTTTGCCCTCTAGGTTTGCATGCCTTCATGCGACTCTCCCTTCACTCCATTCATCAAATATATATATATATATATATATATATATATATATATATATATCTCTGTGTGTGTGTGTGTTTTAGGTTGGGATTATATATATTTGGCGCTTAACCAAATGACCAAATGATCTTTTCACACTAGCGCAACATATTGAGACGTTAAGCTTTCTGTATTTTTATAGCTCACCTTCTATTTTAGATACCTTTGCAAAATTAGTTACTGCTTATAGTCTTATGTTTTAATTTTTGGCTTTTTTACACTATAACTATCTTTTTTTTAAATTATCAAAATAACCCTACTCAAAATATATTCATTAAACTATCCATGAAGCCATCACATCAACCCAATCTTATCACCCATGTATTTTTAAAATATAAAATATATGGTATTTTTCAAAAACACCCTTTATTTAAAAAAAATACAAAACAAAAATATTTTTATTTTTTAAACAATTTTCTTAAGTTATTATTAATAAATATTTATAATTTTTTTTTATTAAAAACAAAAAAAATAAAACAATTTTTTAACTGGATTTATTTTAAAAGATATATTATTTTAAAATATATATTATTATTTTTTAAAAACACCAAAAACTTTTTAACGCCATTTATTTTAAAAATATATCATCATTATTATTATTGGTCTATATATATTTTTTATTTTTAAGTAATTATTTATTATTAGAAACTTATTTTTACAGCTTTATTATTATTATTATTATTATTATTATTATTATTATTATTATCAAATAACTTATTTGTAGTTTGGAAAAACTATCATTGCATTCAAGTACAAATAGAAAATACATTCATCAATGTTCTTACATTACATATTTCTACTCCGTGATGGACAAGTAGTTGTATAATGTCCAGCTTGTTTACATAAAAAGCATAAATTATGTCTATTGGGATCAGGATTTTGATCCATGTGCATGCGTCTATGTCTGATCTTTAGTCGGCCGGCAGTCCGTCATCCTACAGGTGGAACCATCTTTGGTCCAGGAACAGATTGCTAAAACTGTGAACTCAGTACTAAATGAAAACATGGAGCATAGGTCTACCTGTAAGAGCCTAGAGTATACCAAGGAAGGTACAACACATATGGGTTAATAATAATATGTATATTTTAAAATAATATATCTTTTAAAATAAATCCAGTTAAAATATTATTTTATTTTTTTTGGTTTTTTATAAAAATAATAATAAATATTTAATAATAATAACTTAAGAAAATGGTTTAAAAAATAAAAATATTTTTGTTTTGTATTTTTTTAAATAATAAAGGTTGTTTTTGAAAAAATGTCTAATATTTTACATTTTAATAACACGAGTGATGAGATGGGTTGATGTAATGGTTTCATGATTAGTTTGGTGAATATATTTTAGGTATGGTTATTTTGACAATTAAAAAAAAGGATGGTTATAGTGGAAAAAAGCCCTTTAATTTATTGTCTTTTTCAAGCCCAAATTTGTTTAGTTTACTTTGCGATGAATTTTAACTTGTGGTGTTCCTCTTTGCGGCCATTTGGTTCACAAAATTTTATATTACCGTTGGAAATAAATTAATTCAATTTTCGAAGACTTTTATACAATTTTCTTATATAAATTTAGAAGCATTTGTAACCAAACACTACAAGTAAAATACTTAATTGGCATGGTAAATTTGATAAAAAAATAAACTTAAAAACTATGTCAAACTGATTTTGGCACCGTATTTGTCATGGAAAAATAGCCATGCCCAAAGCAATGGTGACAAATATATTTTGATACAGTTTTTTTTAATACTGTGCCAAACTTTGTCATTGTTTTTAGCATGGTTCTTTATTATCGTGCCAAACATTGCCATTGGTTTTGGCATGAAATTTGGTTTCATATTTGATATAATTTTGGCACAGTTTTATTGTTTTGATATTTTCCTCCATTTTAGCGGGTAAAAATTTTAGGAGATCACTGTACTATAACTATTTTTTATTTTGCTCATTGAATTTTAATTTGTTTCTTTTCATTCATTCTACAATAATTTTTTTTCACCGGGAGGTCACCTATAAGAATCCAGTCAAAAAAGCTGAGCTGGACACCAGAATTGGCTGAGTTGGCTTGAACACATCACCAAGCCAACTCAGCTTTCCGGAGGCCAGCTCAGCTTTTTTTACCAGATTTTTATGGGTGACCTCTCGGTGAAAGAAAATCGGTGTAGTATGACTAAAAAGAAACAAATTGAAATTCAGTGAGTAAAGTGAAAAATGGTCATAGTCCAGTGACCTAAAATTTTTACTCCCGTTTTAGCATGATTTTGTATACTTTATTTTTTTTACGATATTAGACATAATTTTTGACAAGGTTTTTTTGTTACAGCTTTTGGCAGGCTTTTGTTTATTATGTGAAAAAAACTATATGGAACTAATTTTATTAAAATATATTCTATATTTTATATTGATTAATGGGCAAAATGAACAAAAATGTTATTAAAATCAGAAATTTACGAATAACTTCAAAAACACAAAACTCATCAAGAATTTCAACATATACCCTGTTCATCAAGGCTAACAAATAATCTAGCCTCTAATGAGTTTAGCCAATCATCAAGGCCTAGCAATTTAATAATGCTCATTTTTATATGATGGGTTAACATTGGGCAAATAGCAACTAACAAACTAATAAAAGGACTATTATCATACTCCTCTTGAGATGAGCTTAAGAGCGCAATTTTATGCAACAATGCAGTAGAATTTTTGTCATCCTTTTAGGTACTGGAGTTGTTCATTCCTCGTACTGATGAAGACTTCCTTTGAAATTTGTGAACAATCCATCGACTCCAATTGTCTTTATCCAATAATCAAACTCTGCATATGAATCCTCGTGAAAGTTGAAGTGCAGGAATATGTTTTCATTCCTGAATGTGTATGGGTGCACCTGCAATGTCCATTTCATGCCAAATGATAAGAAATTGAGATGAAACAAAATATTGGTGATTAAGATTTACTTATAAGTTATGAGCATGCGCGCGATATCGCAACAAGATTCATGATCACTGACATATAATTGTTATGTGTGGGAACAATGGTATCCTTCCATGGACTGATGTCGTGAATTCAAGATAACTGTCTGAAGTTATTAGCTAATATGACTACATGACAACCGATTGAAATATCACCGATACTATGCAACAAGGAGGAATTGATATAGCAATCATTCGGTACCTGATTTGTATCTTGGGTTCGTATTGTGATGTCGTCAATTAAGTAGATTTTAGATGAATCTGTTAACTCGGAGGTTGTGAATAAGAGAAGTAGGAGCGAAGGATTGTATAAATGCCGGCTGCTTCAGCTAATCATCTGACATGTATGCTCCTTTGTACTCATACTTCAAAAAAGTTTCGAAAAACTTGTCCTCAAACTTTTTCCCATCAGCTCATTTGACCTGTAAGAATAAACAAACAGAACCCTACGCAGTAATCATCAATGTAATGTGTACAATTAAGGCTAAACAATCAACAGAAACAGGCATGTTAAAATGATGATAATAATGTTATTAACTAGAAATCATTCATGAAATATGAAAAAATTGTTATTAAAACAGTGTATCATTATTATTATTTTTTAGAAGAACTGAATAAGAGATGGTTGTTTTACTTTTACCTAATAAAAGTCACTTACGTGTTGATTAATATGAACTGGATTTTTTTATCTCCGGGCAAATTCCAACAATTCTGTTTGCATCTAATGCAATTACAATGAATTTCTCAAACATGATGATTGCGACCTTCCCTGTATAAGAGCATCAACAAGAGACATGGGTCAGGTATTGTGGTCCATTCATGTGTCATTGGGAAATATTAATTTAGTCTTAGTGAATACAAAAAGGATATTAATTATGGCCTTAGGTATTGTTTTCAATGTTAAACATGAAGCAATTTGATTGAATATTTACCTTTCTTCCCATAATCATTAAAAAAAAGTTATTTACGATACAGATCCTAGGAAACTTTTTGATTCATGCATGGCATGCCTTTTCATATAAAGCCAAATGTTCTATAATAAAAGATATGCCACAAGGAGGCCCATCTACATGAATACTTTCATTTTTTGAGGAAAAAAATCTTGCACGCTAGTTAATAGTAAAAAATAGTATTACTTGAAAGGAAAAGCCAGATTTTGCACCTAACAAGGGAAAAGATCTAGTGTG
Source organism: Dioscorea alata (assembly GCA_020875875.1). Taxonomy (NCBI): domain Eukaryota; kingdom Viridiplantae; phylum Streptophyta; class Magnoliopsida; order Dioscoreales; family Dioscoreaceae; genus Dioscorea; species Dioscorea alata. The sequence goes on from CM037011.1 coordinate 6,965,948, forward strand.
TAAACCAAAGAATTCCATTCACTTGTTAAGATGGTGGCATACAAGATCATGTTTCTAACAAATTTTTCCATAGCATACAATAGTGTCATAAAGGTGTTTGAATCGAATAACAATTAGAGATAATGAATTTGTTCCACAATGTAACTAACCATTGTATTGTTGCTTGACCCTTAGAGATTTAAGTTCTGCAAGTGTAAAATCCACTGCAAGAGAACAAAAAAGAGGAAACAATTTAATTGATACAAGAGCCAAAAAAAAAAAAAAAAAAGTAAAGTACATATCATTATGTACTCCCTTCATTTCCTAGTCAAGTGGTAAATCATAGTTTGAATTTCATTACATCTTATTAAAAAGGACGGTGATCCAACGCTAGCAAATTGTGAATGGTCTTAAAAAAACTTGCATTGCAGGACATCGTGAATATATGATGCATGCGATTGCAAAAACATACAACGGCATGGAAATAATGAATCCTAACATTAACCAAAATCATAATAAAGGTTCCAAACCAATGAAATTTGAAAATAGTGTCAGAATACTCAAATAGTTCACTACAAGAAAATTACTGTTTAGAAACAGCATTTTTCATTTCTATTCCGTTGCTAATTTAGTTTAGTAACAGATTAGTAACAAAATTTATCTATTTTGAAACCCCTTGTTTCTAATTTAAATAGAAACAAAAATGTTCCGTTTCTAATTTTAGAAACATATTAGAAACGGAACCCAATATGTTTCTAAGTTTTGAAAAATTAAATTGGACTGATGTATGTTGCTAATCCGTTTCTAAATTCTGTTGTAATCCGAATATTTTCTGTTTTATTTTTGTACCTCCTCATTAAAAACAAAAGTTTTGTTGTTCCTAATCCGTTTCTAAAATTTTTTTAAAATTAAAAAACAATATTGAAACAAATAAATCCGTTCTAATCTGTTTCTAACATTCAAGTAAAAAATAAAAAATAAAAATTATATTCATGATTTTTTTTAAAACCTAATACATGAATGCTTTTAAACCTAAAATACCAACAAATAAGATAAACTCCTCAATTCATACAAAAAGAAATGTTTAAGTATATATGTTCATCACAAAATAATAAGTATACGACAAATACAACTATAAGTCAACATCATGATCATCAATCAATGGTTACGAGTGTTGTGTGGTAAACTGCGACTACTGAAGAATCCTCTTCTCAAAACTCATCATCATGTACTTTATTTGACACATCATCTCCTCACGATATTGGTCCCTCTCCTCTTTCATTTCAAGCAAACTTTGTTGAAGCCTCTCCTCACAATCTTGGATTTGAGTAAGAGCTTGACGCAAATCTCTAACCTCAGCCTGTAGTGCCTCAGATGATGAACTTGTGGAAAATCTTGAAGATAACTGTGGATAATAGATACACGCTCGGGACCCTATTCCATAAACCCGACTTTTCTTTCCTCCCCCAACAGCCTTATAGTATAAAGCTGTTTCATCCACAATAGGAAGCTCGTCATGTCCTTCTTGTGTTTGAGATGCCTACTCCACAAGGTCCAAATTGCCATCCTACATCAGTTAACTCAAATCATTAAATATTATTTGCAAAACAACTTAATATAAATTCACAAAACATTGTGAACAAAGTCTATAATTGAAAGAGTGATGATATTTTTACCAAATAGATTTCCCGAATGACGTGGATGTCCAACTTGTCATCCACATCCTCATCCACGCCATTATTTTTTTTTATATAAAATTCAAATTTAAATGTTAAAAATCCTAAAATTCTTAAATTTTTTTTTTTTAAATTATAACACTATATCTAAAATCTTAAACCTAAATACAGCAAAATCTATAGCCCTAAATAATAAATACTAAACCCTAAACCCCAGACCCTAAATCGTAAGCCCTAAACCCTAAACCCTAAACCCTAAATCCTATGCCCTAGGGGTTTGTGATTTCCAGTTTAGGGTTTACGGAGGGGGGTTTTTGGTTTATCATTTACATGTTTATCTTTTATGATTAAATATTTAAATTTAGGATTTAGATAATAAAGATAAATTATTTTTTTTAAAAAAAAAGAAGAGATAAAGAAAGAATGACGTGGATACTGATATGGATGCCAACTTGACATCCACGTCATTCGGGAAACCTATTCGGGAAAATCTATTCGGTAAAAATATCATTACTCTAATTGAAAACACCACAAAAAATTGTTCCGCCTATCTCAATAGATTGAGCACATGCATCAACAAGCGTAGAGGAACCCTTCTTTGTATGAGTCACTTCAAAAAGCTTAAAAGGGCGAGGATCACGTCCAAGCCTCGATCGCTAGAATAACACAACAAATTGAATTTTGTTACAATTAGCACTAAACTAATTCTTTATAATTTGAAAACATATTTATATAAATTTAAACAAATTACCAATCTATCCGCAGGGGAAGCATGAGAAATGGAGCCTCCTGTGTGCCGAGATATACCAGATTCAGCTATTGTAATCTCAGTGAGTCAGTTTGCGGTAGCTTTCTCACACCTAGTTTTCAATTCTGGGGAATTTTCAATGCTTCGGTCCATGTTTTCCAAGCATAGTTAGACACATGCATTGATTTTTCTTTCCCCTTTCTCAAACTACACATCAATGCTCTATAGCGTTCTGTAGCTTTACGTTGCCATGCCATCTTAATAGCAGATGACATTGACTCATCGCATACAAAGAATTTTTGTAGTTTAACATAAACAAACATACATACTATATATAATTATCGATTTAAAAATACTAACCAATGTTTTATATTAAACTACTAATGTTTTGCTAATTACAATTATACTAAAATATTAACAATTAGATCTGGATTATGGAAAATGACACTATATAATTAGTAATTCAATAAAATTTAGTTCCACAAGCAACATGAATTACGAGCTTTTCCAATATCCAAACAATCATGATAAGGATTTTCAAATTCACTAACAATTAACAATTTAATTACTAACTAAGCAATAATATTTAAATGATGTCGATGACATAATACCTATACAATTAATATTCAATCAAAAAATTAACGTTATAGTTTATTTATCCTTACAAACAACATCAATTATTTATCTTTACCAACACGCTAAGGATTTACAAATTCAATAAACATTACAAATAAAAGCAAACAATTTTCTTTAAATATTATATAAATCTACCTAAAATTCATTCCAATAGAAGTCCTTTGTCTCCTTAGAGACATTCTTCCAGCTGTATCCATTCTCATCCATTCTTTCCTTAAAAATAAATGTAATTTTTCGAGCACAGACATCTGAGGATGCAACCTACGAATATACAAAGACAATGAATAAATTAAATAGCTCATCATCAACAATTGTACATAAAAATATAGCAATTTTAATACTTACATTCCATTCACTAGCTTTATGCATGGTCTCCTTGACTCATTAAGAGCAATTTGTGCATAAAAATAGCTCATCATCAACAATTGTACATAAAAATCTCAACTAATTGTCCATAGTAGACATTTTCATCTGTAGTATAATTTGTGCCCGTTACACATACACCACTACTTATTGTTGCATTATTTGAGCGTTTTAGTGTGAAATTTGTAGCCATTTACTATGCACCCATTATAAGACTTGTAGCTCCTTAATGGACCTTTTGATAAGTCCTCCAAGAATTGGTTGGAAATGCTTTTGGAAGGATCATGAGTAAACCGGTGAAACCATGTTGGAAATTCATGTTTTATTTTTTCATCGAAAAAGATCCTGATCCATTAAAATAGAAGCTTATATTAGTATATAGGCAAAGGTGAACTACGTAATCTTCTTAATAAAAAAATAAGTAGTCATACTTGGTGAATGGTTGCATTTTCGGACAATTTAATAAGATCTACATTTGTGCTGCTGTATATTCATCTTCATTAATATATTTAATTTTTCCTTTCCCTAATGTTTTACCGGGTCGTGTGAAAATTGATAAGTTGCCCGAATGTTCTTCTGCATCTTCTCCACCATCATCATTACGGGGTGTCTTTCGATGCCTCATCCTTATATGTGGTTCAAAATAATGTGCGCAAAATGATGTTGCTTCCTCAACTAAGTAGGCATTGCATGTGGAGCCTTCAACTCTTGCTTTATTACTCACATTCTTTTTCAGTTTTCTGAGATATCTACAAATACATACATATATATATATATAAAAGCTTGGGGGAAATAAACGCTCTAATTTATAGGTCATTAGGGTTTAGCTTTCGCATATCAACACAGCGGCCTATGTTTGACTCATATCCATCCGGGAATTTAAGATTGCGAAGCCATTCACAAAGCACAATTTTTTATTGCCTATCAAGAGTGTAATATGCTTTCAGATACTTTCCGGTAGCATCATCTTTTGCTAAGGCATGCCGACAACAAAATTCCTTCAAATCTTCCCTAGATTTAGTATTATCTTTACTCCTCCCTTCCACATTCATAACAGTGTTGAATATATTGTCAAATACATTTTTTTCAATGTGCATAACACAAGATTGTGTCGAATTAGATTTGTCCGTCAATAAGGTAACTCCCAAAAAATGCTTCATTTTCTCTAAACACTGATCCAAGCAATGAGGCTATTAATCTCATGTGCACCGGAATCTACAACACTCTTTAGGCCTAAATCTTCCATTTTTTTTATGATCTCATCACCAGATTGAATAGTAGGAGCTGTCTTTGTTACTATTCTATTTTCCCTAAAAGCTGTTTTGTTTCTTCTGAACGGATGATTATGGGGTAAGAACTTATGATGATTATCAAACCAAGATTGTTTCCTACCTTTTGTTAGGGTGAATGCGTCTGAATCTTGTTTGCAATATGGACAAGCAGTCCTACCCGTAGTGCTCCACCCGGACAACATTGAATATGCTGAAAAATCACTTATGATCCACAAAAGAGTAGCATGCATTTGAAGGGGAAAAAATATATTACTCATACAACATAAACATTAGGAAGCGATAGTATATGATGTATGGAATTCAAGAGGGATAGCAGCAAACCAACAGAGGTGCTTAAGAGCCAAGCGATGAAACCATACTGAAGATTCAAAACACAAATAAGAGACAGTAAATAGCCACCAGAACACCAAGTATCAAAAAATAACATGAAAAAACCATTTGGACATAAAAAGGAAACAATACAAAGGAAAGAAGGAAATCATAATCCAAACAGCGAAAATAAAAAATAAAAACACCAAGGGTGGAGCTCAAAATGAAAATATTCAAGAAAATAATTTTGTCAGCTCCATGAACCATTATTTTAGGATTCATGATTACTATATGTCTTGGTCATATAGCAAGGTTTATAATGGGAAAACTAGGTACTAAAGCTTAAGACATGAGTTTGCAAAACAATTGATAGGATATGGTGCATCACATATGTATAGTCTCAAGGTAAATTAGTAGACCATTAATAAAAGGTACATGATAAAAAAAAGTCAAAGATACTGCTGCTAAAATGCTAAAATGGGACTAAAACCTATACTCACTAATTGATGGGAACCCAATCTTATTTTAGCAGAACACTAGCTTCAAGGTTTAATGGGTAAGAACAACTCATTTCATAACTGGAGTGACACGACCCCTTGCGTGTGTACCCCGCAAGTGCCCAGGTTGTCGAAGTCATAAAATACCCTGGTGTGTGGGTAGTCATATCCACAGGGAATAGTGTTCAGAAACAAATGTTATCGCTATTTAGCTATGAAGGGAATCGATGATGAGAAAAGTATATACATATATATAGATGTAAAAGAAAATAATAGAGTGCAAGAAGAATAATGAGGGTAGGAGAGGTAATCGATATAAAGATGGGGTACCCGGACAAAGCTCCCCTAGGACTAATGCTTCTAGTGCAAAACTTGTATTATGCTCTACAATTGATGTCTAATGAGTCGTGGAAATCCTTAAGCACAAACCTAAAGTCAACCGTGACTAATCCCACACTATACTTGGCTCTAGACTTCTCTATGACCCTTGACTCTTGATGACCTATCACCTAAGCTTCAGGGAGTACCTCATACTAATGCCTAGCACCGTGTGAAATTGCATGGAGTTCTAGGGAGCCCAAGTGAAAGGCCCTATCCCTAATTATAGTTCTAACCTTTGGTCCAGGTGGAAGAACCCTAATCTAAGTTAAGCCCCAGTCCTAGGATTCTCTCAATCCTTTGTAAGGGAGTTCATCTCCTAGTACTTGACTCTACTTCGATCGCGATTAACTCTTGGGATACAGAGGTAGGGAAATTCACACCAGAGGGGAAAGGGGACGTTTCGCTACCTCTCGACTCACCCTCTCAACCCTCTCCAACCTTGTGTAGTCTAATCCTATATAAGTTGTCACACCCTCAAAGGATAACCTAATAGATTCTCAACCCTAGTGTCACGGCTAAGGGAAAATCTCATACAATCGGCATGCAAGATTGGAACTCAATAAGAAAGCATCAAATTAATAAAGCATAATAAAAGTTATAGAAACACAAGCATCCTAGGGTTCACAAGTCCGAATACCCACTAGGGGTTTAGCTCTCCATGCAGCAATACAAAATCAATAAAAAATTTAAGAACATATGCATGAAATCCATAAAGAAAACCCCCTTGTAGATCGTATCGATGGTCTTGTGGAGCCGCACGTCTTCTCCAACGAATTCCTTGTCAAGCCTAGGACACACCTAGCCGAATCGATGCCGACGAAAGCTCCCCCAATAGCTTTCTTCCAATGGATGTCGATGCCGATGCCATATAATCGCCTCCAAAGATCTGCAAGAACCTCTTCAAACCCTAGCCGAAAGCCCCCAAAAAGATAGGCTCCACACGCCCATGTGTTAATTCCACACGGCCGTGTGGAAATTCTGTTTTGCTGATTTTCGGCATACTGTGGACAGTAACTTATTACACTGTTTTCGCTACAGTAACTTTGCTACAGTAACTTCTACAGTACTTCGCCGAAATGCTCCCGAATTCATTGTTCTTCATCGAGGCCATTGAATTGGGCACACAATCAACGGTAGATTATGTCAATTACTTCATTTCTCTTCATTGGCGAAATTCTCCAATCCTACACGAGTTAGACTTTTGTGAATGTGACTGCCTTTGTGGCCCTCCAATGGAGGTTGGCACACACCCATAAGTCTAGACTCGTGCCTTGTTCCTTGCTTGGTTCGAGAACTCCTCAACCATGGCGAACATAACCTATTCTTGCTTCTTTTTCTCCAAATTAGCTCCAAAACCCTACAATGCACAAAAGCACACAAATGCACACAAATTAATGATAAAATCTGATAAAAGTAATGCTCAATGTAAGATAATAATACTTCGTATCACGATAACACGAGCACTTATCAAACTCTCCCACACTTAAGCTTTTGCTTGTCCTCAAGCAAAAATAAAATGTGAAAGTACTTGGGAAGAACAATTGAAAGTGCTCGACCTTAGGTTCACCAAAAGTGTGCAAAAGAAGCATTCTACAAGTAAGGGGAAATCAAAATATTGCATAAAGATATCAATGCTCTAGCTAAAAACTTGAATCAAAAAGGACAAAAACTCGAAAAGGTGTAAGTGTGTGTGAACTCACTCAAGATAACCCAAAAAGTACTCCTCAAACTCTTGTTAAAAAGGACTTATTTATATACAAAACGAATGGAAGTAGTAGCTTCACACAACCTCTAAGGTAGCCCTTTCCTAGGCGTCCGCCAAAGGTGGCTTTCACACTTTCGAGGAGGTAGCTCTTTCTACCGGGGTAGTAGCTTTCACGCATCCCATGAGATTGCTCTTTCTCTCATTAGGGCATAACTTGTATCCGACTTATAAGAGTAGCTACATACTTCATAGGTGGTAGCTCTTTCCACCCCAAATGCATAAAACAAAGCAAATATTCACAACTCATTCATTTTTTTTCTTTTTCTCTTTTCCATTTTTTTTATAATATGCATTTTCCAAAGTAAAACTAAGAACGACGATAAACTTGTCCTTAAAAACTTCAAGCTTGAGTTTCCAAAAGATTCCAAGAGTGAGTTGTGCAATATAAGATAATCGAGCAAAAATTCCTTAAAATTCAAGTGAAACTTGAGCATGATAGGATACAATGTTAAAAATTCTCCTAAACTCTAAGAATACAACCGTTGCAACTAAGGTGAACCGCCATAGGCTACATGAGCATAAACAATTGAACGCACAAGTATAAGGTGTGTGCAATGTGAACTCCCCCCCACACTTAAGATGTACATTGTCTGCAATGTACGCATGCAAGCACAATAAAACATATAGCAATTAAAACAATTAGTGTGGAAGTGGGCAATTGAAACATTACTCCCCTGAACTCCAAGTGTTACGTTTGATAGAGCTAGTTTCATTGAGAGTTGAGTCTCAATGGGTTGTGGAGCACACACCGTCCCATGACCGTGTCTATGACTTTTCCTCAATTCCCTTATATCCAAGACCATCTGCACGTATACACAAAGGGGTTCAGTGAAGCTCAATAAAAGTAAAATAAAACAAAAGAAACATAAAACTAGAAACGGCTCAAGCGTCGATGTCGTCTGCTACTGGTGCCGATGCTGTTGCTGTTGTTGATAGTGATCCTGGTGCTAAAAAAGAAAAAGAAAAATTGACGAAGAAAAGGAGAAAAGATGCTTGCTGACAAAATGGAAATCAAAAACTTCGAATATGGCCGGAAAACGACATAAAAACTCCTTAAAAAGACGAAGAGAGGTTGGGAAGATGGGAGGAAACATCCCTTGAGTGTGGAGGCATTTAGAATCGAAAAGGTACAAATAGATTTTAAAAGAAACCACAGCCTTTTGTGTTCTGCACATCCACATGGCCGTGTGCCTCCACTGGAATCAATCACAGGGGCAATGACACGCCCTGTGTTGTTTCCTCTGTTTGCTCTCCAGAACATACACACGGCCGTGTGGAAATTCCACACGGCCGTGTGCCCAACCTGGCCAACACAAGGCCGGCCACAGGGGCACCCACACGCCCCTGTGGCCTCTCTTGATATCCCGAAAAACTCTAGTATTCCACACGGCCGTGTGAGACATCCACACTGCCGTGTGCTTTTCACAGGACCTCTAACAGGGGCGGTCACACACCCCTGTGTTTTCTCGGGATGAAAGGGAAGTCTCTGCAGAGTTTCACACGGCCATGTAGATATTCCACACGGCCGTGTGCTTTTCACAGGACCTCTCACAGGGGCGGTCACACACCCCTGTGTTTTCTCGGGATGAAAGGGAAGTCTCTGCAGAGTTTCACACGGCCATGTAGATATTCCACACGGCCGTGTGCCGTAACACATGGGCACTCACAGGGGCATCCACATGCCCCTGTGGACTCTCTGGAATAAGAGTTGAAGTTCTGCAAAATTTCCCACGGCCATGTGGAAATTCCACACGGGCGTGTGCCCTTCACTGGGTCGCTCACAAGGGCAGCTACATGGCCCCTGTGACAATCGGGATGAGCTCTGAGAAGAGTCACACGGCCGTGTGTTTTCTCTGGACGACTTAGGAAAATTACAGACTCTACAGAAAATTTCAGAAACACGATTATAACACTTAGAGCCTCCATAGACAATAAAAACACGACCAGAGATCCATGAAAACACACTCAAACGACCCAAAACATCAGCAATCACAATTAGGCACACTACAACACCAATAATCCATAAGAAAATCACAGCACACGCATTATAAAATGAGAACACCAACACTAGGCAATTATTCATACTAAAAACTAAACTAAAGCCTAGAAAAGCAATAAAAACTTGGGTTGCCTCCCAAGAAGCGCTTGTTTAACATCACTAAGCTTGACTTACCTCTTTCTTACCTTAAGGCGGCTTGAAAAGAGTGTGCTCCTCCTGACTAGAATTTGCGTAGCTACTTCCTTTAAACCAAAAATCTAGTTGCGTGGGTGGAGTATTCGTTGGAGAGTCCAACCATCTTACTTTTGGCCTTTGATAAGTGCTTGAGTATACATGTTTTACCTACTTGTTTTACATACATTGAGCATCATTTTACCATTGATTATGTCTCATAAAGTGTATTTTGGTGTTGTTTTATGCAATTAGGTTGTGGAAGTGTTAAAGGAAGAAAAGGAAGCAAAGATGGGTTATAAAGACGTATTGTTGGGAGCTTTTATACAACACAAATGTCAAGGCACAAGAGGGGATCATGCACATGAGGGTGTGTGCCAACTTCCTGAAGAATTCAAGATGATTTGTGCGATGGAAGGGCACAAAGGCAGTCACACCTTCATGTCCCAACTTGTGTGAAGATAGTTAAAGCTCTCAAATGATGATTCGAAGAAGAAGAAGTCTTATAACTCACCACATGGACGTGTGCCCGACCATGTGGCCTCAAGATGAGAAAGTTTGGATCATGGTTATGAAGAGTACTGTAGCAAAAACATTGTTCATTTCACTGTAGAAGTACTGTGGCAGAATTACTGTTCACGCGACCGCGTGGGATCTCACGTGGTCGCGTGAAGACACGTGACTGGCGCATTTTCAGACTTATAAATACCCTGATTTGCCGATTTTTATAGGACTTTTTGCGCACGTTTGAAGGCAAGAGCGGCTAGGGTTTCAAGGACGAGGTCTTTGGCGATATTGGGAGTCGTTCTTCACCAACTTCGATAGATCTTTCGACGATATAGCATCGGGGAGCCATTGGCGACCTAGCTTCGGAGAAGGTTCCTTCGAGACGTTGAACGATTCATCAAGGCCATCATCACGAATTCGAGGGGGTTTATTTTCATAGATTACATTGCTTTTTTCTTCATTATCTTTTGCTTTGTAATAAGTCCTATGGAGGGCTAAACCCTAGTAGATACTTGTCCCCTTTCCCTTCCGATTGAGTGTTTCCTATCTCCGTATTCCCTAAGTTTTATGCAACCATATGGGGTGTGAGGCGTGAGATTGATAGATTTCTCCGCCGGGACCTTTGTAGGGGGTTAGGGATCTTTCGCCTAGAAGTAGGGTTAGATCTAATTTTAGGAATCGGTTTCACTTTTAGGTATCCCTAGAACTCATTGCGGTCATATGGGGTGTGAGGTGTTGAGATTGAGCGATTTCTCCGCCGGGACCTTGTAGGGGACTAGTATCGGTGGCCTGGAAGCAGGGATCGATTGTTATTGGATTACCTCGACTCATAGAACTCGGTTTAGAAGCATTTAGTTAGTCTTGCACTTCATGATAGAGTCTAGGGGGATCATTGCCCGGGTATCTCATCCTCATTGATTGAGATCTCCTTTACCCTTTTTCCTTTTATTTGTTTTCTTTCTTGCGATTTTCTTATTTTACACATTATACCCATTGCTTCATATCATTGATTCGACTAGATAACTAAGAATCAGTTATTACTAGTACTTCCGTTCCCTGTGGATTCGACTACCCTACTCACCGGGGTAATTATTACTTCGACAACCCGTGCACTTGCGGTACACACACGCAAGGGATGTGTCAGCCTCCACGACACTAGCAAATCCCCTTGAAAATTTTCTTGCTCACAAGCACACTGCTCTTTCAAGCAATTCAAATTCTCAACCTCATGTTCTTCTTCTTTCTCTTCAATTTCTACAGCAATGTACTTGGTATGCCCCATTTCTTCATTATTGTTCACTACCACATCATCTCTACAAGGACTTTCCGTTGCTTGCTCAAATACTTCGTGTTCCTTGCAGAGTGTGTCAAGTATCCATCCTAATTGATGTTCAAGGATTTTATAGGAGGCTTCATGACATTTTCGTGTGGCTTCCATACTTTGGCAAGAGGCATCGGATACTTCCATAAAGTTATCTAGTGCTTTTTCCCACTGAGGTGTATCCTCTTCAAGTATCTCATCCTTTTGAAATTGCTCTTGAGGTGCTTCCCAATGTTGTCCATCGTTATTCCATAAAAAATTTTGGTAGCTCCTCTCATTTGGATGATGTGTGCTGTAGCCTGGATTGCTCTGTTGTTGTGAAGCAATATTTCTATCAAGCTTTGTACTGAGAGCTTCTACTTGAGAATATAGCTCAATGACTGCATCAATCTCCATTTAGGCTCCTTGCAAGAAAAAGTAAGACAAAACAAAAGAAAAACAAATAAGAATGACGGAAGAATAAGAAAAAGGTGAAATAGAATGAATGATGAATAGCTAAAATAGCAAAGTACAAATGTCTCTAAAATGCCTATTCCCCGGCAACGGCGCCAAAAACTTAACACGACCCCTTGCGTGTGTACCCCGCAAGTGCACGGGTTGTCGAAGTAATAAAATACCTTGGTGTGTGGGTAGTCGTATCCACAGGGAATAGTGTTCAGAAACAAATGTTATCGCTATTTAGCTATGAAGGGAATCGATGATGAGAAAAGTATATACATATATAGATGTAAAAGAAAATAATAGAGTGCAAGAAGAATAATGAGGGTAGGAGAGGTAATCGATATAAAGATGGGGTACCCGGACAAAGCTCCCCCTAGGACTAATGCTTCTAGTGCAAAACTTGTATTATGCTCTACAATTGATGTCTAATGAGTCGTGGAAATCCTTAAGCACAAACCTAAGGTCAACCGTGACTAATCCCACACTATACTTGGCTCTAGACTTCTCTACGACCCTTGACTCTTGATGACCTATCACCTAAGCTTCAGGGGAGTACCTCATACTAATGTCTAGCACCGTGTGAAATTGCATGGAGTTCTAGGGATCCCAAGTGAAATGCCCTATCCCTAATTATAGTTCTAACCTTTTGGTCCAGGTGGAAGAACCCTAATCTAAGTTAAGCCCCAGTCCTAGGATTCTCTCAATCCTTTGTAAGGGAGTTCATCTCCTAGTACTTGACTCTACTTCGATCGCGATTAACTCTTGGGATACAGAGGTAGGGAAATTCACACCAGAGGGGAAAGGGGACGTTCCGCTACCTCTCGACTCACCCTCTTAACCCTCTCCAACCTTGTGTAGTCTAATCCTATATAAGTTGTCACACCCTCAAAGGATAACCTAATAGATTCTCAACCCTAGTGTCATGGCTAAGGGAAAATCTCATACAATCGGCATGCAAGATTGGAACTCAATAAGAAAACATCAAATTAATAAAGCATAATAAAAGTTATAGAAACACAAGCATCCTAGGGTTCACAAGTCCGAATACCCACTAGGGGTTTAGCTCTCCATGCAGCAATACAAAATCAATAAAAAATTTAAGAACATATGCATGAAATCCATAAAGAAAACCCCCTTGTAGATCGTATCCATGGTCTTGTGGAGCCGCACGTCTTCTCCAACGAATTCCTTGTCAAGCCTAGGACACACCTAGCCGAATCGATGCCGACGAAAGCTCCCCCAATAGCTTTCTTCCAATGGATGTCGATGCCGATGCCATATAATCGCCTCCAAAGATCTGCAAGAACCTCTTCAAACCCTAGCCGAAAGCCCCCCAAAAGATAGGCAAGAGATAGAAGGTAAGGGGGGCGGCTCCCCCAAAAGATAGGCAAGAGATAGAAGGTAAGGGGGGTCCCCAAATAGATATGAAAACGGGCTATTTATAGCCTGAAATTGGGCTGAAATCGGAGTTCCACACGCCCTTGTGGATTTTCCACACGGACTGCAAAATTTCCACACGCCCATGTGTTAATTCCACACGGCCGTGTGGAAATTCTGTTTTGCTGATTTTCGGCATACTGTGGACAGTAACTTACTACACTGTTTTCGCTACAGTAATTTACTACAGTGACTTCTACAGTACTTCGCCGAAATGCTCCCGAATTCATTGTTCTTCATTGAGGCCATTGAATTGAGCACACAATCAACGGTAGATTATGTCAATTACTTCATTTCTCTTCATTGGCGAAATTCTCCAATCCTACACGAGTTAGACTTTTGTGAATGTGACTGCCTTTGTGGCCCTCCAATGGAGGTTGGCACACACCCACAAGTCTAGACTCGTGCCTTGTTCCTTGCTTGGTTCGAGAACTCCTCAACCATGGCGAACATAACCTATTCTTGTTTCTTTTTCTCCAAATTGGCTCCACAACCCTACAATGCACAAATGTACATAAATGCACATAAATTAATGATAAAATCTGATAAAAGTAATGCTCAATGTAAGATAGTAATACTTCGTATCACGATAACACGAGCACTTATCATGGAGCATTGAGAATAGGATTTAGTGCTATATATTAATCAAGGAAGATGAGTTTAAGAAACTTTTAACGGATTGGTAATTATATTTTTGATAGATTCCACCTATATAGTAGTGGTGCCACTCTTATCAAAATTTTTAGAGGGTTTATTTTTGTAAATATTCATGAAAACTAGGACGAACACACTAGCTAGACATAAAAGGGCTAAATTAAATATTTCTTTTGAACTTGAAAAGATACAATTATGTGTAATTATTCATTTCTGATACGAGTAAAAGTTAGGATCATAAGTTGTAAAATAGTGGGTAGAAGGCTTAATCCTAAAGATATGTATATATACTTCCTTTTATTCATAACTAGTATAATTTATAACAAGAAGATAGATCATAATATATAAAAAGTAGTGAGATACACAACAAAGAACAAATGGACTTAACTAGAGATTATTTTTTTTTTTAAAAAAAAAGGCAACCATAATTCACACCAAAAAAATTACACAGCCCAAAAACACCTTGACATCTCAAGAATTTGATGATTGAAAAACTAAAACACAACATTTACAATAAAGTAGCATCATGACAAACTCACACCCACATCAAACACTGCTAAAGTCTTAATGCACACACACAACCAAGGACAAACCCACATATCAAAGGAAAACCTAACACTAACATGAAACCCTAAAAAATGAAAAGGAAAACCTGAAAACCTAACACTAATCTGAAAACCCTAACAAAGGGAAAGGAAACAATAAGGTAAGAACGTAGAGACTACAGCAAGACAAGACAAAGAAGAACCATAGATCATAGAAATCAGAAGAGAAGCAATACCTTGAGGGTGGACGAACTAATGGTGAGGTGAAAGCAAAGGTGACAGAGGCGATCCAAAGTAGAGAAATGCCCGAGGTTCTCACGCCCACCCCACCCAATCAAGCACAAGCCCAGCGAGAGAGAAGAAGAGGGTCAAAAGCGAGAGAGAGAGAGAGAGAGAGAGAGAGAGAGAGAGAGAGAGAGAGAAAGAGGTTATATATAATTAACTTTAATTCTAACGGTTATTTAATTGGTTTTTTCACATAACCGTTCAAAAGTTAATATTATTAAATAAATATTTTATAAAAATATATTTATTTAAAATTTATTTAAAATTTATTAAAAAATTATATAAAATCTTAAATGTATATTATTAATAACACATAATATTTAATAATGTTTGAATAAAATATTACTTTTTTAAATTTGTTTCTAGTCCCTTTCTATTAGAAAAGTATTAGAAACATATATTTTCTAATATTTAATAATATATAAATAAAATATTAATATTTAAATCCATTTCTAGTCTCTTTCTATTAGAAAGGGATTAAAAACGGATATTTTCTAATATTTAATAATATTTAAATAAAATATTAATATTTAAATCCATTTTTAGTCCCTTTATATTACAAAGGGATTAGAAACAGATGTTTTCTAAATTAAATAATGTTTAAATAAAATATTAATATTTAAATCTGTTTCTAGTCCCTTTCTATTAGAAAGGGATTAGAAACGGATATTTTGTAAAATTTAATAATGTTTAATGAAATATTAATTTTTAAATTTGTTTCTAATCCCTTTCTATTAGAAAAGGATTAGAAGCGGATATTTTCTAACATTTAATACTGTTTAAATAAAATATTAATATTTAATCCATTTCTAGTCCCTTTCTATTAAAAACTAATTAGAAACGGATATTTTTTAACATTTAATAATGTTTAAATAAAATATTAAGTTTTAAAGCCTTTGGTAGTCCCTTTCTATTAGAAACATATTATGAATGGATATTTTCTAATTTTTAATAATATTTAAATAAAATATTAATTTTTAAATCCATTTCTAGTCCATTTCTATTAGAAAGGGATTAGAAACGGATATTTCTAAAATGTAATAATGTTTAAATAAAATATTAATATTTAAATCCGTTTTTAGTCCCTTTTTATTACAAAGGATTAGAAACGTATATTTTCTAAATTTAATAATGTTTAAATAAAATATTAATATTTAAATCCATTTCTAGTCCCTTTCTATTAGAAAGGGATTAGAAACAGATATTTTTTAACATTTAATAATATTTAAATAAAATATTAAGTTTTAAATCCTTTGCTAGTTCCTTTCTATTAAAAACGGATTATGAATGTCTATTTTCCAATTTTTAATAATATTTAAATCAAATATTAACATTTAAATCTTTTTCTAGACTCTTTCTATTAGAAATTGATTAGAAACGGATATTTTTTTTAACATTTAATAATGTTTAAATAAAATTTTAAGTTTTAAATCCTTTGCTAGTTCCTTTCTATTAAAAACGGATTATAAATGGATATTTTCCAAATTTTAATAATATTTAAATAAAATATTAATTTTTAGAAACGGATATTTTCTAAAATTTAATAATGGTTAAATAAAATATTAATTTTATATCCGTTTCTAGTCCCTTTCTGTTAGAAAAGGGATTAGAAATGGATATTTTCTAATATTTAGTAATGTTTAAATAAAATATTAATATTTAAATCTATTTCTAGTCCCGTTCTAATAAAAACGGATTAGGAACAGATATTTTTGAACATTTAATAATGTTTAAATAAAATTTTAATTTTTAAATCCGTTGCTTGTCCCTTTCTATTAGAAAAGGATTAGGAACATATATTTTCTAATTTTTAATAATATTTAAATAAAATATTAATTTTTAAATCTGTTTCTAGTACCCTTCTAGTAGAAATGGATTAGGAACGGATATTTTCTAATTTTTAATAATATTTAAATAAAATATTAATTTTTAAATATGTTTCTAGTCCTTTTTTGGTAGAAACGGAATAGGAACGGATATTTTTAAACATTTTGATAAATCATATTTTTAAATGTTCGTTTGGAAGCCATTGTTATTAAAATTATATTTAAAATGATTGTTATTTCGTTGCTAAGCTGTTACAATTACAAACAGAAAAAATAAAAATCTGTTTCTAATATTCTGTTTTCAAATAGTAACTTAAAAAGTGGTTGGACAAGAAGAAACCAAAGGCCAAATAAGCTACATCAGCTGTTAATTTAGACATGGGGAAAAGGAAAGATTTAACTACGTATGCCAGAAAAATAGAGATTTTGTATCCGATGAAAGCTTACCAACAAAAATTCCAGTGACATTGGACCCTTGTACCTCATATGTTTTTTTTGAATGTGCGAATTCCTTGTGCTTAGCTATATAAGTTGTATCATCAAGGGTCACATAATGGAAACATATTAATGTGCCATCTTTGTTGGAAAGAATATCAGTTTCTATAAAATAAGCTCCTTCTTTAATTGCCCTCCGCAACCACATACAAAGTGATATTCTATTTAATCTGTAAATGCCAAAAATAAAATTTTAATAGCAAAGATATGCTTTTAATATTTTTTTTAGATAGAAGCATACTAAGCAACCTTATCATAGAAATCATGTTTTAGTAAATTTTTTTGTAAACTTCCTGTTAAGTGTAAGTGTAAATGTTTTATTTGCCATTTTCTGAATCAGTTCCTATTAATCTAAAGGGAAATATATAAATCCAAGCACGGCTTCTAATTTGAACTAAATTGGATCCAACAAAGTAGAATTTTAGATATGTGATCAGTCTATAAAAAAATATATTTAGAAACCATTAAAACCAAGAAAACATTAAAATTTAAACAATATTAATGCAGACTATAAATAGAGAAATAATATTTCATTGGGCAATAAATTAAAAAACCCACCTAAATCAAGTACAACCAAACACAATGTCACGATAAATTAAAAACCCGCATAATCAAGCACAACAATAAATTAAATAATATATCTAGAAACAGGAACAACGCAACATTAGGATGAAATAATCATTAATAGGAACGCTAGCCCACTGGTAACTACTCATGCTTGTGATTAAGAGGTCTCTAGTTTCAACCTCTCAGATTACAATTCACTTTCTGGGTCCTCTGTGCCAGTTCTGTGTGAGGAATACCTTTCGTTCTCCCCTCTTGGGTTGCAAGGCAGAGGGGTTTATTCCTAAGAGGTCAGTCAAACCACCGTAACTGGTGCACCTCCTTACTCGTTTATCCTTTCCTTTGTCACTTGTCGACTTTGTTAAAAAATAAAACAATCATTAATACATATGCTCTTAATTAGTTAATGAAACAATATCTAACCAAAACGATCACTTGATGACTCATCCAAAAGGGACATTCAACAATCATCAATTACATTCACCACATTTCAATTATACAAACTTCATGAAGATAGCAATACCATGAGAACTTAAATAATGAACTTCAGATTAGATTTTTGATGTTGCTCAGTTGTATAAATAAATTTGCAAAATCATTTCTCTTCTTTTTCTATATAATTAATATGGAGACTTAATAAAAAAACCAGGTCAAATGTCCAAATGATCATGATCCTAGTGATCAAAATGGTGACACTTTTAATAATGATCTTATTTCTCCTTTATGTTGAACCTATATAGAACTCAGCTTTATGTTGAATTCTTAGATGCATAGGCCACCATCCAGGGGCCAAAGTTAGCATCTGATGTCAGCACCACATCCAACCCAACATTCTTATCAAAGCTAACACCATTCTCCTCTAAGATCTCCACTTGCCTTGCTCCATCCGACAACATATTATGCTCACCAGTAGTTCGGCTAACTTCCGAATCCATCTCATTAGCATGACACAACACCGTTGCCAAGTTACAAGGAGAATGAGTATAAGAACATGCAACATTCTCTATACGATCATAACTAAAATAGGAATCTAGTAAACATTGGTAAAGAACGACCACCCTAGCCTTCCCATCCTCATTGCCTACCCACAAACCCCATTTGAGTGTCTGTGTGACGTCAATCTCCACACACAAATGAGCAAACTTAGCTCTAGAGAGATTGACAGTGTGCTCATCAACCTTGAGGAGTCTTCCAAATCGGGCACCAATATTCTCAAGCATCTCCCCCTCCTAATATTCCACCGGAAGGTTATGGAGTTGAACCCAAACCACCGCCCTATCCATTTTTTCAAAGGTAGGTTGGAAATTTTCCTTCCATCAGACAAGCTGCAAAACAATACCGTTGATCATTCACCATCTCTAGATTTTGGATCTTAATGTAATAGAAGCCATTGGGCATGTCCGCCACGGTGATGGAGCCCAAACCCCTCCAAAGTCCAATCAGAGCAATCTTAACTTGGTCAAGGGAAAGTGGCTTCCTAGGAACTTTCTAAAGAGTGAGGTTTTCATCTTCTCTAATCACACACAAAACTTAGAATCTGGTTGGACCATTTCTAACCCAGATTGTTTCAGCTTCTCAATATTCTCCTTGATGTTTACCAAGGACAACATATGAGCTCTTCTATTCTCATGCCTCCTAACCACCCTGGCCCAGACTTCCTTGGCTGAGTAGCTTGGTTATGAAATGACACTCTACCCACACTCGCCATTGCAAGTAGGGAAGAAGGACATTAAGTAAAGGCCAAGAAGCGAAGAAAGCTTAGAGTGCCTCAAGCAAACAAAGCTCAGAGCACACTCAGAAGACACATGGGGGCCATGCTTGTCTAACTTTGGAGGAAGTTAGAAGTGATGTTTGAAAAGAACACCTTTAGAAATAAGGCCACAACTTATTAGAAGGCTTGTAAATTTGATTTTTGAGATAGGAAAAGTATGAGAGAGCACTCTAGTGATTTGGAGGGCTTAGTTAACAAATTGGTTGCAATGAAAATGCCTCTTGAAAATGAGTTGTAGGGATTGTTACTCCTCAGTTCCTTACTTGATAGCTGTGAAACATTAGTAGTGTCCCTATGTACTTCATCACCTGGAGAAAAGTTGACAATGGAGATGGTGAAAGAAAGCTTACTAAGAGAAAAAGCCAGAAGGAAAGAAAATGATGAATCTTCTTGACAACTATTTGCCTAATCAGCGACAGTGCATTACAAGTGCACTAGCTACATCCGATAATATAGAGCAAGTTGTCATATTCCACGTGGAACATAATTACTAGTACTAGCTATTGTCCTATTATTTAGCCTCAAACAGTAAGGATGGGTTAGTTAAACAAATACACTAGAAATAATTGTAAAACTTGGAAGACAAGAAGCGATGAAAGATAGAAATGAAAACAATCCAAGGGGCACAATCATGAAGGAGGGGTACTAGGGAAATGGACCCCCCTCA
The DNA here is from genome assembly GCA_020875875.1 of Dioscorea alata. Taxonomy (NCBI): domain Eukaryota; kingdom Viridiplantae; phylum Streptophyta; class Magnoliopsida; order Dioscoreales; family Dioscoreaceae; genus Dioscorea; species Dioscorea alata. Next base: position 6,986,277 of record CM037011.1, read on the forward strand.
CCCCCCAACAAGTTACTCTTTCTACCTCAGAGTGGAATATTGGTTCTATATTGAATGGTTTGGACACCCCCCCCCCCCGCCCCCCACAAGTTACTCTTTGTATCTCAGAGTGGAATATTGGTTCTATATTGAATGGTTTGGACCAAGAGAACTCCTATGGCATGCTAATATTTTTCTCAAGGTAATTAACAACACATCCGTGTTAGAATTAAGCCGACTTATCTTGTTAACTTAGATTCTATATGATTAGAATACGAATATTGAATTCGGAAGATTATGGGTAATCAGAGTCTCCTAGAGTGATCAAATTATTTTCTTAGGATGACTAGTTCGTAACCCATACACAAAGAAGAATGAGTATCTCTCTCTCACTAACTCTCATAAGATTGCATTATGTTCATTGAGACTTGAGTGTAAGATTAGCCCTACATGGAAGAGTGGAGTAATGAATTTCTACCCTAAAGTTAACTCTCTCCTCTCACCAACTCCGGTAGATGTGGGATTAATGGATCTCTCAATCTCATTAATGGCATCCAAACATACAATCAAGCTCTCACTATAGTTGATAGCATGACAATGAAAAGAACACAAAGTTGATTCTCCAACACAATCATGATATATAATCCGAAATCCACAATATCTTATAATCAAGTTCTAGGGTTCTCTATGCCCAAGTACCAAGGTGTTTACTTCCTCATGTATGAGAAGTACAAACTGTACCAAAAAATAAAAAATAAAAATTAAATAAAGAACAAGAAAGAGAACATAATGACTCTTTTAATCCTTTTTATTGTTGCTAAATGATGAAGCTAAGCCAATCTTCCTGAGCACACTAAAGGAATACCAATGATGTTGCCTCAAATGATGCTAGGCAACTTCCTTGATAACCCTAAGTTAGAGAAAGGCATGTTATTTTCTAGTAGAGAGTCACTTAAGGAAGTAGTGAAGCAATATGGAAGGAAGAATAGGTATAACTTGAAGTTTGCAAGGAATGATAGAAGAAGAGTTAAAGCTATATGCCAAAAAGACTGTCCATGGGTGTTATGAGGGTCAAAATTTAATTCGAAAGATAAAATGGATAACACTTGGCAGATTAAAACCTATGTTGGTGAGCATACATGCTTGAAGGAGATGAGGAATAGGAATGTCACTTCTAGGTGGATGGCTTCCCATTACTTGCATAAGTTTTCCAACGACCAAAATTATTCTATCAGTTCTTTGCAACATGATGTGAGAACTAAATTTAATCTGCTAGTTCCATTAAGCAATGTTATAGGGTTAAGGTACTAGCACTTGAGTTGGTCTTTGGGAATGCAAAGGAACAATGTGCAAGGATTTATGACTACTTGGAAGAGCTTAGGCAAACTAATATAGGTACTACAACAATTTGTTTGTTGGAGTCCAGACTATTCCTACGCATGTATGTCTGCCTACAAGCATGCAAGAGTGGGTTCAAAGCTTGCAGGACTATAATTAGCTTGGATGCATGTTTTCTGAAAGGTTACTATAGAGGACACTTAATGGTGGCAGTGGGGATTGATGCAAATGACTGCATGTACCCCATTGCATTTGCTACTGTTGAGAGTGAGAACTTTAATTCTTGGTGCTAGTTCATTGATATGCTAATACAAGATCTAGAGATAGTCAACTCATATAGTTGGTCGTTCATGTCAGATAAATAGAAGGTAGTAAGGTTTCTGATTTTTTTAAAATTTTTTAGTCAAATACATTGTTGAAATGTCCTTTATTTAACTTGATTCTTTGTAGGGACTAATTGATGCTCTGATAGAATTGGTGCCACATGCTGAGCACAAGAATTGTGTGAGGCATTTGTACACTAATTTCAAGTCTCAACCTAACACCAAAGGAAAATCATTGAAAGGTTGCTTGTGGAGAGCTGCCAGAGTAACATACTTGAAGGAGTTTGAGGATGCAATGGCTAAAATGAGATGTTTATCAGAAGCTACTTATAAATGGATGGAAGGTAAGGACCCAAGACACTGGTGTAAGTTACAGTTCTCCACATGGACCAAATGTGACATGCTGCTCAATAATCTGTGCGAATGCTTCAACAAATACATCTTGGAAGCAAGGGGAAAACCCATTTTAACTATGATGAAGACTATAAGGACACAATTGATGCAGAGGATTGCAATAAAGAAGGAAGGAGCTGAAAAGTACATTGGACTTTTGTGTCCTAAAATTCAGAGAAAGCTTGACAAAATGATTGACGAATCAAGTAAGTGCTGGGCTAGGCATGCTGGTGGGCCAAAGTATCAAGTCTCTTGTGGGCCAGCAGATCAACATGTGGTGGACATAGAGTTGAAAATTTGTTCATGCAGGAAATGGGATCTTAGTGGAATTCCTTGCAATCATGCAGTTGCAGTAATGTTCATCACTTAAGAAAGGCCAGAACAGTATGTTAGCGCATGCTACCACAGCGAGACACAATTGCAGATATATTCACATTTCATTCATCCTATCAAAGGGGCAAGACAATGGCGCAATGTACATAATTTGGAACCCATTCTCTCTCCTATGATGATAAGGCCTCCAGGTAGACCACACAAAAGTAGAAGGAAACAGATGAGCCAACTTTAAGTCAAACTTAGGTTAGCAGGAAAGGGGTGCAACTTAACTACAGAATATCAGAACTTGTAAGGGAGAGGTTTGGAGTAATAGGAGGCTACCTAAATTGGTTGTAAGTAGTCCAAATCTATCTTCACATAGTTAATTGCTTGACTCTAATAAAATGATTTGTTTTTTAGGTTAGAAGAGTTGTGGGAGAAACTCCAAGGCAAGTTGGAGATGTGGGTGGAAAAGAAAGAGTGGAAGTGAGTGCATTTCAAAAGGTAAAAATCTACTTTAATGTTTTTATGTGCATTTTCAGATGTGTTTGAAGCTAACTTCTAACAAAATAATTACATTTCAGCCTAGAAGAGATTGTAGGACAAATCAAAGACAACCTTCAACATCAAAGGTATAAATATGTTATATCTCTTTTTAAATTCCTGCAAGTAACTTGTGTTTTGGGAAAAACTCAATTTATGTTTTTAGGTGTCCACCCAATAGTCACAAAATGTAGATGTGGTTTGTGGAGACAGAGTGAATGTGGGTGCACTTGAAAAGGTGAAAGCCTCACTCACAATTAAAATTATGGGACTTAAAATTGGTTGATTTCTAATAAAACAATTGCATTGCAGGCTAAAGCTGGTGCTACTAGTCAGATGCAACCTTCAACATCAAAGGTATCAAAGAAGTTTTTTAATTCTTGCAACTGGCTTATGAGATATAAAAGTTTTATTTCTATTCATAGGGGTCTACCCAGCAGAGGTAAGCTAAAATTGTGAGTACAAGAGAAATAATAGAAGTAGATACAACTAAAAAGGTGAAAATTACTCACTAGAATTTTTCAACTATTACACTTTGTAATATTCTAAACTATTCTTCCACAGATATGCAAACCAACTGGTGTAAATAGGCCACCAACTCACCCACCTGAATTCACTCTTAGATGGATGCCTGATGTGGGAAATTAGACTTGAAACTTTACATTTGTCACAATAATGTTTTGACTTGGTGTGTGAATATTCTGCAGGGTTCTAGTCAAGCTCGTTACTTGCAGCAAAGCTCTGTCACTAGGGCTATTTCTGCAAACCCACCTGAAGTGCAATGGAGACAACCATACAAGCAAGTAACATCAAGGTACATGGGAGAAAAACAACAAGCTGTGAATGTCTCCCAAGTAAAAAGAAAACTATCTCCATGGGAAGGAAGTTCTCAGTAAACTATTTCAGTTATTTATGAAACTCAAAACATGTGGTTTTGGTTAGTTTTTGGTTATGAAATGTAAGCATCAAATGTTTGTTGAATGTAGTTTTACAGCACTGAGTTCTTTTAAACATTTGATTGATGCACAGAAATTGCAGTAATTTGTGATACGCATAAAAAATCTGTTAAATGCATAGTATTATTATATTATAATTTCATAAAAATTGCAATAATTACACTTGGACCTTGTTCTTGTTTTAAGAAGGCAAACACACGGCTCTCATGATTGAAGCAAACACCATCAACCTTGCTCAACTTCTTCTAAACCACAACAAAATTCCAATAAACAAAAATTAATCTCCATTCAAAAAACAAAAAAGTAGATTAAAAAAATAAAATTTCAAAATAAGATAAATTTTAAAATAGTCACTCAACCTTTCGGTCACTCCTAATTGAACGTGAATCTAAAGTTAAGATAGCTAATTGAAATTTTTGATAATTCGGTGACTCAAATAGGAGTGACCGAATAGTTGAGTGACTTTTTTAATAATTTACCCAAAATATATATACCCCAAAAGAAAAGATAGATTTCCAAGCTTAATTTATTAACTATCAAACTAAATTCATCAAATCAATAGAAATTTCTAAGCTTCAAAGGGTGTCATTAAGAGAGGGGTGGTAAGGCCAACCATACAATAACCATTCTCACAAAGGATAGAGCAACATTACATGCTAGCAATAATAATAATAATAATAATAATAATAATAATAATAATAATAATAATAATAATAATAATAATAATAATAATAATAATAATAATAAGAACAACAACAAAAAGAAGAAGATGGAGAAGAACAAGAACAAGATCATGAGTCAGTTGAAAATGAAATCTACTCAAACATCTTGGCAACAAGTGGCTGGTGAGCAACCTATATGTATATATATATACACTACAGGAAATCATGCTTTTAGCGGCGGTTTTAAAAGCATTTAACGGCGGTTATAACCGCTGCTAACTGAAACTCATGGCCGTTACAAAACCGCCGCGTTTACCAACATCGCGAGTCTATTTACGGCGGTTTTGGAGAACGGCCCGTACAATTGCCACTAAATACATACTACAATCGTCGGCGATTATGGAACGGCCGTAAAAGTATGGAGAATGTATACATTGGATATCGCGGCGGTTGTTGGTTAGACCGCCGTGAATACAAATTTTTTTTAAAAAAATCATTTTTGATTTGATTTTTTTTACAATTTTAAATAATTGGAAATCCCAGCGGTTTATGCACAAACCACCGTGGATATGGATTTTTTTTTAAAAAATAATTTATTTGATTTTTTTACAATTAATTAATTATATATATATATATATATATATATATATATATATATATATATATATATCAATCCTGTGCATTCAACTCATTCAATTAATATTTAAAAATAACAAAATTTTTATTTATAACTCATTAATAATTAATTCAAATTTACAAATTTTTTTCTCTCAAAGTTGCAAACATATCATAATATTAATTCCGAGCATCCTTACTATACAACCACCACCCCTGCTGTGATCCCATTTGAAGAAGCTGAGTCATAATTTTGATTTTTCTGGTGGAAGATGTCCTTGTAATAGCTACTGGAGATGAACCATACCCTTGAAGCTTTTGGGGTTGACACTGATCTAACATTGTGTTTGTTCTTTGGAGCTGTCACTGAGACTGCTAACACTAAAGCTACTGCTAAATTTCTGGACAATGATGTGAGCTTCTTTTATTCTTCGTCCACATCAACAGCATTCTCCATCTCATATGTCACATGATCTGATCTCTGCGGGCTCCGCATTGCCCACAGTTTTCTAAGCATCGAATGACAACATCCTGTATATTCTGTTCACAAGAATGAGAATGTTTAAGAAAATTATCAAACCAGAGAATGGGAGATCTGGGCTTTATATATTTAAATTTATATTTACCAAATTAATAGATGTGAGACTATTAGTTACTCAAAAATCACTTACATGAAGAAAGGTCATGCCAGGTTTTAATTTGCGGGAGAGATCAAGTTGAGTGCGGCCTTCATTGTTTATTATGCAAGTTTCAACTCTTGGATCTTTCAGTAGTGCGGCAGCAGCTTTATAGCTGTTGAAATGCTTGTAATTACTGACTACGAGATGCAGGGGAGTATTGCCACCAATATTGTCCCTTTGATTCAGCAACTTCTCAAACTTTTTGTTTATACTATTACAGACATATCTCACAACCCCTGCGCTCTTCCTCTCAGCAGCAATATGAAGGAAATTCCTCCCATTTTTGTCATCAAGCAGATCAAAAGAGTCTGGACAGTGTTTAAGCAGCTCATCAATGATTTTAACATGTCCCATAGCTACAGCAACATGGATGGGGTAGTAGCCCTCATTATTAGAAACATATTAGCACTTAATTAAACTACAAATTTAGACCAGCTAGTTGTCTAATGTATTCAGGTATGAGGTTATTGATCAGCTCTGGTGAAGCTCCTGCTAACTAAACATAAAAAGAGGTGGTGCAAAATATAAAGACCAAATTTGAGCAAAAGAATATCATGCAATAATCTACAATTCTATGTCACCAGAAATAATCAACATCAATTGAAACAACAAAATCTAGCAAGATAGGGGAATGAAATATATAAATAACTTCCGCTTACCAAGATTAGTGTAGATTATCTTGACAAAAAGAACACAGTTAACCTTTTAATGGAAAAAGGGCTATTTATTGTTTCTATAGATAAACTCTAATAGATCCAAAACTGTACAATAATGTTAGAGGTTGGAAATAATATAGAATGTACCATGAGTAATCAAAGATATTAAACTACAGTCAGGAGTCAAGTCAGGCTTTAAGTATACTTTTCTCCACTTTTAAATATATTCAAGAACTAAAGCACACCTGGATCCCATAAAAAATGTTGCTCAAAATTCCTGGTCCAAGCTCAATAGAAAGAGGCTGTAGAGAGGGCAAAGGCCAATCCTGTCATTACCATCACAAATAAAAATCAAATGAGAGAGATGAGAGTCACAATATACCTTTCGAGTCCGCAAAAAGGGATCATTAACCATCAATCCAGCAGTTTCTTCATAAACTAAAGATAAGAGCAAGGAATGGTATTAGTTATCTAAACACCAGCAGGAAAGAAAACTAAAGAAGTAATAGAAATTTAACAGTAGATCAGTATCAAAAGACAAATGAAAAGAACCAGATAGCTTGAATGGTAGCTGAATCTCCCTCCAATCTAATGATTTCTCCTATAAGATTGTCATGGCCCACTCGAACCAGTTCATACATGGCAGCACCACCCATTCCATCAGCAACCACAGCTGGCCCAGAAACCTGAAAATTAAACCCAGAGTGAATATACAATAATGCATCAAACAACATTTCCTACCAAAGACATGTTACAGTGAGAGATAAATGCTGAACTGTGTGGAATTGCAGTTTTTCAAATTAAAATACAGGTGTAGAGATGCATATTCAGTACATATTTAATGGAAACAAAAGATCCAATCCAACCACCAAGACTTAGGATGCCCTTCAGTAATTAATTGAAAAAACAATTAGTCCTGGCATTTCAAGATATCATGAATTGTCCAAATATAAAAATTGAGATAAACTTCACCTAATCTACCTTTCTTTGATTCTTGAACTTGTAGAATTATATAATTTGCTTGTTTAATTGGCCCCTGCGCTAAAGCTATGAGCAAAATTTTATCGGAATCTGGGAGCACCTCACTATCTCGGTTGATCTAAAGACAAATGAAAACAATTTAGACTTATGCCAATTAAAATTCAATGTACATATCGAGATAAGTACTTACTCGATTTGAAAACCATTGACTAAACTCTCTATGAACCATCTTATCTACCTCAATAGGATTTCTACTCCGGCTCGATAATTGTCTTCTTGCAACAACCTTGAATTCTCTATCATGTTCAAAGTAGTATTTTAATAACAACGTCCACTTCAATAGTGCATAAATACACAAGCAATAATACTCACTGAGCATATGAATCAATTGCCGGGCAATTGATTAGCGCATGCCGATGCGCTTGTAGATGCTCAATGGATGATAACGTAATCCACGTAAAGCCCCCTACAGGTTTCCCAACATATGAAAATAATTCTGCAATTCGAGCATTTGGGTGCTGGGGAGTGGCTAATTCATCATCAACTTGCCTAGGTCGATTCCATACTATCTCAATATCATCTAGATATCACGAACAAAATGTAATAACTTCTTGTGCAATATAACACTCTGTAATAGATCCCTCTGGGTTTGCTTTGTTGCGCACATATGATTTTAGTAGTCCCAAATACCTAAAACATCACGAGTCATAGTTATATAACATAGTTTTGTTGTTATTATAAATTACAAATAAATTTATTAGCAATTAGATACCTTTCTATTGGATACATCCAACGGTAATAGACTGGACCTCCAAGTTTTGCTTCATCAACCAAATAAACAATCAAATGTATCATCAATGTGAAAAATGAGGGGGGGAAGCATTTCCATGTGGCACAATGTTAGTACAATTTGGTTTTGGAGATTATCCAATTCCATGACATTCAATGTTTTGCCACATATTTGTCGGAAAAATGAACATAACTCAAGTAGTACAGCAGATACTTTGTCATCAACCCCTGCACGCATAGCGAATGGAAGCAACTGTTGCAATAGTATGTGACTATCATGACTTTTTAATGTCCCAACTATTTTGAGATTGTTAGCATCGATGCACCGAGAAATATTACTGGTATAGCTATCTGGCACATATATATTCTTTAGAGTATTTAAAAGTAGCTTCTTCCCTTGCTTACTCATTGTATAAACTGCTAGAGCAAACTTTCCATTTTCATCTGGCCACAAGTCCGGTTTACAACCAATATCTCATAGATCCTTACGAGCATTGAGATGATCTTTTGAGTGAGAACTATCATTCAACAATGTGAAAAGAATATTATCGCACACATTCTTCTCTATATGCATCACATCTAAATTATGATGCAATAAATTTTGTTTCCAATATGGGAGCTCAAAGAAAATTCTTTTCTTCCTACATTATTGTCGCTCATCTGTAGAAGTACTTGCACCACGTCTTCTTTTCCCCTTGAGTTGACTATCCATGGGCCGACCAAATGTGACATCAATGTCCTTAACTTGCTCAAAAATTTTTGCACCTGATAAAAATTCTAGAGGAGTTCGTAACTATTGCTCTTCATTAAATCTGATCTTGTTCATTCTGAATTTATGACCACCATGAAGAAAACACCGATGGCCCATGAAACACCATTTCCTACTATGAGGCAAGAGACAAGGATTAGAGGCATAATTGCAATGTATACAAGCACGTCCAGTATAGACATTCCACCCAGATAAATTTCCCAAACCAGGGTAATCACTAATTGTCCACATCAAAGCAGCATGCATCTTGAACATTTCATTTGCATAGGAATCATATGTTTCAGCACCATCGTACCACAACTCTTTCAACTCCCTTATTAGAGGTTGTAAGTAAACATCTATATCATTTCCTGCCATTTGTTTTCCAGGAATTATAGTTGAAATGATAAAAGATGTATGTTTCATACACGCCCACGGTGGCATATTATATGTGATGAGAATAATCGGCCAAATGCTATAACTTTGACTCATATTTCCATGGGGATTAAATCCATCCGCAGCTAATGAAAGACGCACATTCCGAGGGTCTGCTGCGAACCAACCATTTGTTGCATCAAATCTTTTCCATGCTTCAGAATCTCTTGGATGTCTCAATAGCCCATCGTTGTTGCCATCCAAGCTGTGCCATCTCATATCCTTTGCTGTTTTTGAAGAGAAAAACAACCTCTGTAATCGAGGTCTCAATGGAAAATATCTAACCTCTTTTGCAGGAATCTTCCTTCTAGCTCTATTACCACTGGATAAGACATCTGAGCCACCATTCCTTTTTTCCACCTAGAAGTATCACAAATCTTGCAATTTTGTCTCTCTTCATCTTCTTCATTACCCCAATAAAGCATGCAATTTTTTGGGCATGCATGTATTTTTTGATAGTTCAATCCAATCTTCATGATGGTTTTCTTCGCATCATAGAAAGAGCTTGGAATTTTTATATGCGGAAATGCATCACGTAGAAACTCCAATATCATCATCATTGCCTTATCGCTCATTCCACAGAGACACTTGATGTGGTACAATTTCAATATAAAGGATAGTTTTGAATAATTTGCACATCCTTCATATAGAGGTTGTTGACCATCATTAGATAACTCATAAAACTCGTCTGCTGCATTCCTAGCTTGGTTCACATTTGGTATGTCATCAGATATCTGTCTAACCCCTTCATTTACAGTTTGAAATCCTTCGTCTGAAATAGGTTCATGTACTCCGAAAGCATCATTTACCATATCAATAATTGGGTCTTGGACGACAACATTGCTTTGTGAAGCAACTTCGACGTTGCTTAGAACATTTAGTTGTTTCTCGTGGATGGGACTCTCCATGAAGGTACCAAATTGTGTAACCTTTTGGAAATTGTTTACAAATTAGATGATCGTATACCTCGGCACGATTTTGACGCTTACTAAATCCGCACATAGGACATGGACAGAGTATCATATCATTAATTGAACCATGCCGGAAAGCAAATTCAATAAAATTCTTAACACCTTGGTCATACGCAACTGAGTTTCGCGGCATTGTAATCCATGATTTGTCCATGCTTGTCAAAAGCTGTCTAAAAATAACAACACTATTTATTTATTATTATTAATTGTTCATACCTAGACAAATGAATTAATTCCTACAATACATTAAAACATTTTCCAATATTTATAGTGTTATATTTATCCATATTAACATCATAGCAATTATAATTTTGCTAAACAAGTTTAAACATCAAGATCGAATGGTACCTAAATTGATGGAGACCACCACCATCACCAATAGCGACTTATGAAAATATCAAACCAAAAAAAAAGATCCTGCAAAGTGACAAAAAAAAAGACAAACAAGTAGGAATTTTTTACTTAGGTATGTAACCAAGAAAATTTTATCTAGCTCCCACAAAATATCATTGAATAGTCTAGATGTTTACTGTCAAGAAAATATAGATATGTCTATTAATTTACTGCAACTTACAAGATCACCATGTCCAATCTGAAACCATTGTTACACAATACCATATATGTATATACATATTAATGATAAGGTGAACTGAAGGTGCACTTAAATTAAAATTCACTTAAAATTACACCCAAAACGTGTAAATCCAAACAGGAACAATGAAAGATGAAGTTCATGATTTAATTCTAAAATCAAAGATCCATGAACTCAAAAATGAGAGATCCTTACAAGCCAGAGTACACAACTTAAAGGTACATGAAACATAGAGACACACTGATATCCAGAAATAGGTGTTTTATTAGACAGATACATAGCACATAATTGGAAACAAAAACACAGATGAGAGATCCTAATGAAGAAAAGAAAATGGTAAGTTTTGGAAGCTGTCCTTTTTTAGAAAACCCGCACCAAATGCTCTTGTAACCTTCAACTGTCCTTTTACTCTTTCATTGAAGACAGCTTGAATATCATCAACATGTTCTGCCCTTATCCTCAAAACTTCCTGTAGAATCAGCCAAAAGGGTTAGATGAAGGTCAAAAAAAAAAAAAACTAATTTTCATATATAGTGGAACACTAAAGGTGCTATTTATAACAAAACAATCTACTGTAACACAAACATAAATCAAAAGAGGAACTCCATTTAATAAGTGAACTTCAAGATGTGATTTGTTTGGTTACAAAATATTCAGTATTTAAACTTCCACATACAACATACTTGAATAATTTCTCTTTGTCGTTAATCTGGTTTTGCATGAGTCAGAAAGCTAGGTAAATGACCTAACTACAGCATTTAGAAACACATACTAATCTAATATGACATAAAAGTACTAATCTAAATAAACATTAGTCACTAGCACACATAGCAATAAAGAATAATAATTGTGGGTCACTTGGCCTCTCTATGAGATAAATCTGGGCTCAAATTCTGGTATAAAGAGTATTGTAAGGTGGAAAGTGGCACCGGAATTGAACCATATTTTGGCATCATTTCCTAGAAACATATTAAATGTGTCAAAGAAGCTTGATCTAAAATCCGTATCTAAATGAAGGATTGTTTGCATGTCTAGAAACAGTAAAAGATCAGGATGTGATGAGTTCCACTTTTCTCGGTTGGCCACACATAATCCATTCATTCCTTCACTACAAAACAAACATGTCAATGTGTAAACCATCTACTCAGCCATACTACATGATAAATTAACTTCATCAAGAGATATCAATCATGTTAACACCATTTTAGTTAAAGATATAATTTTATACAGATCCTAAATGATGCATCTAATATATGATTAGTATTTTGTTTTCAAAAGAATACCCACACTCAGAACTACTTAAGCCATACAGAAAGATCTGGCATTGAAAAGGATTTTCCTTTAACTGCTCTAACAGGATTTATGAACTACCTCATCCTGAAGAGGAGCATTCTTTATGAAGTGGAAATGCCTACTTTTTGGAGACCAATAACATCCCAATTTCATCATTCTAAAAGTGAAAGTTTATTTGGAACTAGCATGTGCAAAAGGAGAACCTTGCCATCCAAAATGCAAACCAGGAAAAAATTTATGCCATTATTCAACATGGAAATCAAAGTTAGTGATAAATTTTATTCTTGTAAAAGGAAAAAAAAAACTAATAAACTGAATCAATCAATTTGCAACAGTTGGAGAGTACATATGATAGTACTCTATATATATATAAGCAGATTTTGAGGGATGAAATTCATAAACAGTCAGAATAATTTAAAAAATGGCTGTGACTATATAATCAATCTGTCACTAGATTAGCAAAATGACTTGATAAATATTTCTATAATTAATACTAATCATCAGGAGATTAAGATATCAGATTATAAAAAAAAAAACACTTCTCAATTCTCTAATACTGTGCCTTCAGTGAGCAACCTTGTCGGGCATAGTATAACTTGTAAACATCAACCACAAAAATTATTTCCATATACCTTTCACAATGTTAGCAAAAACTCCAATGTCGAGTCAATCTTTCTTTCCCTGGATACTTGTTGCTGCAATCTAATAATGAAAAGCACATTGAAGAGAGAACCTAAAGTATCAGTTTTACCTTTAATACAATATATGTACAATACTTGGAATGAACATAAAAACCGAAAAAAAAGGAAAAGAAAAACAGAGTTATGGCAAACCACAAATATATGAACAAGTTTCAAATAAAACCCAACTACTAAAATACTGAAAGTAATGAAAGATAAACAAGCACAAGCAACAATTTACAGAAAAGCAATCAAATCATGCTAAATAACAAACCCAAACACACCAAAAGTCCAAATTTAAAGCAGATAAACATCAGAGAAACATAATTTTATAATTTAAAGAGCTTGTGCTAAATAACAATCCAAGTTTGCATGTAATAGTCCCTACTTCACCGAGTGTAAACAAATACAAAATTTCAAAAGCAACAGAGATAACCAAACACTATATGGCAACCAACACAGTTAAGCAATATCAAGCATACATTCATCGTACCCAGTAAAAAAAATCCATTAAATCAAAGAAACCAAACACCAAATCCAGCAACTGTTTACAAGCTGCACATTTGAAATAGCAATTTTCAGGATAATGCATGGATCAAACAAAAGTCCATCAAATAAACTCCACCAGAAATAAAGATAAACAATCCATGCAAAACGAAACAAAATTGGAGAACTAAGAAACAATTTAAGAACAAATTTCACAGTAAAAGACTATAACATAAGGCAATGTACACATTCATCAGAGCTTTTCCATTTAAAAAAAAACCCTTAGAATGAGAAACCCAAGCTCAAAAAACAAGCTCCAGAGAAAAGCTCAGATCCATGATAAAATAAATCAAAATCAAGAAGAAAAAGAAAAGCATAATCAAATAATCAACCAAGAAAAATCAAGCTTTTCCATTTAAAAAAAAACCCTTAGAATGAGAAACCCAAGCTCAAAAAACAAGCTCCAGAGAAAAGCTCAGATCCATGATAAAATAAATCAAAATCAAGAAGAAAAAGAAAAGCATAATCAAATAAGCAACCAAGAAAAATCAACAGCGCAACAAATTATCAACTCCATCAATCGATTAAGATCATCATCATGGATGATAAAGGAAAAACAAGAGCACATAGAAAAAAGACGCAAACTCGATATAAATAGAAACACTAAAAAAAAACTTCACCGAGTTCTGCACCTTAACCAACTCTGGCAGCCTTTACCTTAACCAGCTCTGGCAGCCTTCTCGATCCCAACAACGGAAACAACTATGAGAACGAAGAATACCTGCAAATCCCCAAAAATTTAAGCACAACCAATCCAAGAAAAACCCTTAAATCGATCATATTTGGTACATACGCGAGGATCCACTTGCCGTTGAGAAGGCTAAGGGCATCGATCGGAGCAGGGATGGGATTCTTGGCCTCAATCGGCAGCTTCACAAGATTGGCGTGCTGGTTAACGATCGAAGGAACCAAACTCAAAGGATCGAAGGATCAATGGCAGAGCTATGCTGGAGCGAAAGATCAGGGAAAGGGAAGCTGAGGTTTTGGAACAAAAGAGAAGGGGCTAGATCGAAATTGGGGAACAAACTTAATAAGATAAAGCCTGGGCATTGATGGTGGTTTATTAGACAACGGCGGCCAACTACACAATGGTCTCGGCAGTTTATATACAACTACCGCGAATATGAGAGAATTCACGGCCATTTTAACTACAAACCGCCACCATATGAAAGTAATAACCGGCCATTTATTTAACTACAGCATAAACTGCCACAATGTGTAAAGCTGGTGGCCGTTTAGGTAAAACCGCCGGGAATTGAGTGCCGCGAAATCACTATTCTCTTGTAGTGATATATCTAACTATATACATATATCTGTGAAATCAACATGGAAATATATATTTAACTATATTAAAAGGCTGCAACTTAACATATATGCATGCATATACAACCGTATTCCAAGGAATGCAAAATCAACATATAAGCATATATATATGACTATGTTCAAAAGCAGCAAATCAATCATATAAGTATGTGTGTGTGTGTGTGTGTGTGTGTGTGTATGAATTTGGTTGCAACCAATTCAAAGGAAGGAGGAAAGAAAGAGAAAATATGTAGATTAGGTCATCTCCAAGAGATACATATGCTAGGTATGAAACATGCACACCATGCACTAATCTTTAGCACAAAGCAAGGCAGCAAGATAAGCTTCAAATAAAATACAACTAAAGCATCAAGGTCAACCTTCTTCCATGCATTTACAGTAACCACAACATCAAATTTTCATATATATATATATATATATAACAATGCTAGAAGATTACTTGGAAGAGTGAGAGGGCGAGGCTGAGAAATTTTCACTGCTGCTATTACAAGGATCCTCGCCATAGGTTTTGAGGTCGAAGGCTTTTCGTTCCCCAAATCACTATTTTGTGTGTGTGTGTGTGTGTGTGTGGATATAGGTAGAAGAAGGGATGGCTATAGCTTGGCTTAACAATAAGATGGCAACAAAAGCTTAAAACAAAACTTCATCATGGCTTGCAGTGGTTTTGAGAAACATGATTTCCAGGAATCCAGGCTTCGATGCCTTTTTACAAACTAAACGAGATGAACATGATGGGGCCCACAGATCTTTCGAGCTGTTTTTTCTTGATTTGGTAGTAGGTGAACACATTTCCCCATTGTAGCCCTTTCCTTTAACAGGCCTCCCAAAGGTGGCTTTCACACATCAGGATTGATAGCTCTCTCTACCATATTTTCATAGGAGAACACTAGTTTTCAAATGTACATATCCTAAGAGGTAACTCTTTCTCAAGTAGGGCATATAGGGTATATGATTTTTCAAGACTTCACACTTCAAAAATTGTAGCTCTTTCTATTCACATGTTAAAATGTAAAATATTTTGCAAAAATTAAAAATTCTACCCACTAATGCGGTCCTTTGTTAGTAAAAATAACTCTAAATGATTAAGGTGCTAGCGAAGAAGGTTGTGTGTAGAAGATGCATTAATGGAACAAAAATAAACAGTTAAACAAATATCAGAGAATGAAAATAATTACACAGTACTTACTATTCTTAATCAAAACCTTCATAGGTCACACTAAGCATGTATGCATGAAGTGTAAAAATTTCTAACTCCTAAACCCTTCTCCCATACTCAATAATGTACCTTGCCCTTAATGTACACTCATGAAAGTGCACTAAATGAAACAACATGATAGTAATTGAAAGAGGGGCGCAACAAATGAAACTAATACTTGCCTAGTATATTCATGTGAGATTGGTTGTGTGACAACTCTAACATAAGTAGGGGTGCTCTTATTGATGATCTTCGGAGCACATGGCCAGGTTTGAGAAAACAATCCTGGGCTTGTGGTTCAACACTTAAGTAAGGTGTGGAGTTTTAGCTTATTATTGGTTTGCCAGTTTGTGAGGATGGTTAGCCAACTTGTGAGGATCTTGTGTTGTCTCTTATAAAGCTCGATGACGGTCACCATGTGTCTCACCAAGTGGTTGTGTGCTTGGTTGGAAGCTAACTTGGGTGCTAAAGGTGCCTCAGGCTTTGATGGAATGAAGTCTGTTACCTTAATTGATGGTGATATAGTCACAGGGGATCCAAGAAGGTGTCCACAACCTCCCCATTGCTCGAAGCACTTCAATGTGCCATAGGGGCATCATATGCTCCATCCAGACACCGGCATTGATGCCCATCCCCTAATCTAGTCACTTGATGCATGGTCTAACATAAAGAACAATGGGTATGGAGCACTGACATTGGTATTGAAGAAATTCAGCCATAATGTATCTGATATGGAGTGGCTTCCAATCATATTGTGAAAATAAAGTATGTTGAGGTGGCCTACCACCAAGGTGTTCTCTACTCAAATCATGATAGTCTTGTTGAGAATCGCATGTACATACCACTACTCTAGCCGAAGGAGGTGGGACATCTTGGACTTGCTCAACTCAGAGTGGGATCCATCAATAGAATGAGTGCCAAAGGCTACTCGGGGTCGCACTAGCCTGGTAGTTGTTGTGTAAGCATGCATTCTTGTCACTCATTGTGTACTCCTTATTGTATAGGATGAGGAAGAGAGAGAATTATGTGATGCTTAAGTGTTGGGTGTCACCCAACAACCAAAAATAGATCATGTCCTTTGGGAAGTAGTTGGTGTACCCTTAGTTGAACTCAAATGACCCTCCAGCATGAGCTCATGGTAGGCGGACTCTTTGATATCAAATAAGCGGTCCCACCCACCTACTGCGATAAATCTCGCATGGGTTGGTCCAGGCCTATATGTTGCAGGGCCTTCTAATCAATGAAGTGGCTCTATCCAAAATAATGATGATGTAGACTTGTATAGCGCTCTTGATTGTACACAATGGAGAATCTTGGGACAGAGGTGCTCTACTGGAAGGTCACACCTCAAAGCCTCTACGAAGGTCCACCAATAGTCTTTTTACCATAGATGCCATTTCTTGTATCCAAGTGAAGAGAAATATGAAAAATTAGCTCAAAAAGTATAAAGAAGAAGAGCACACAACCTACCAAATGGCCATGTACATGACCTGAAGACCGTATATTATTCAAATTCATCATCCATGTTGACATGGCTTTCCACACCTCCATGTGGATCACTGTCAGTGGTTATGAGTTATCTTAGTGTGTGCAAATCAAACATTCATGTCACAAATTTATTATATTCTAGTATGAAATTGATCCTACACTTTATTATTCATGCTTTTCTCCAAGAGTACACTCAAAACTTTACTTATCAGAAGAGAATTTGAGAATAAATGAAGTTCAAGGCTTACTCGCAAATGAAACTATGAAATATAATGAGGACCATGTACAAAATACAAGAAATTGAGCAAAATATTTGCAGGAGTGATGAGGACGTGAAATGAGGGCATGAGCAATCAAGAGAAGAGTGGAATCTTGAAGGGTGAAGCATGAAACACCAAGAATTGTGTGGCCCTTTTAACTTCACATGCCACGCAGCTTGGCACATGGCCTTGTGGAAATTAGGTAGGCCATGTACTCAGCAAGACCTATGGACCTAGTGCAGGTATGTCACACATCTGTGTTAAAATTCAGGACGCTGTGTGCTAGGTGGTGTGTAGCTCTCGGAATTTCAAAAATATTCACATAGTTGTGTACTTTGGCATTTGAGTACCCATGTACAACCTAGGAGTTCACATTGCCCCATACATAGTAGTAATGGGGTTAATATGCCATTTTAGAGCTCAGGAAAAATTCCACTTGGCTTCCACAAGGTCGTGTACTTGCTGATGTGCCATTTTGGAAAATAGTAAATACATTACATAGTTCACCACACTTCCGTGGGATGCCCAGGTGGTTTGTCACACAGGTGTGTGACTTCATGTGTGACCCTTGACACTTAGTACAGAGACAAACATCTCAGTAAATCAACTCCCATCATACATATAATCCCTATACACATTCTCAGAGGCAAAAATTCAGTGCCAAATAGTCTTGGCATCCTAACTATCAGAAAAAAATTAAAATTATAGGCTTTGACCTAACTTTGAACCATTTCAAGTAAAAGTAACAAACAAATGTGAAACTAGCAAGAAACATGAAAACTTTCAAGAAAAAGATGTTTGGTTTACTTCGTAAGAAGCGCTTGTTTAACATCACTAGTTTGACATACTTGGTCACCTATTGTGGTTTGGATAAGTGGAGGCTCTTATTACATTTTTGGCCAAAAATCAGAATCACAACCCCGTAAATTTTTATACAGTGCCTATTAACCTTAAACATCCCTTTCTCGGGGTGAATCAACTCTACTACTCCATGTTGAAAAATATGGTTGATGATTAATGGTCTGGACCTCCATGATTTCAATCTCCCAAGGAATAATTTTCAACCTTGAGTTAAATAGGAGAACCTTCTCACCCACATTAAATTGTCTCCCCAAATCAATATGTGTATCTTAATAGTCCATTAATTGCTCCTTATAATTTAATGAGCTCTCATATGCTTTTAATTTCCATTCGTTGAGCTCATTCAATTGAAGTTTTCGGTGTTCATCGGCTGGAGCAAGATCGAAGTTCAAAGCTTTGATTGTAAAATATGCTTTGTATCCCAATTCAATAGGCAAATGATGGGCCTTTACATACAACAATCTATAGCAGGTAGTTCCTATTGGTGTTTTGTAGGCTATTCTATATGTTCACAAAGTGTCATCTGCCAAATCAGACCAGTCCTTCATGTTATGCCCCACAAACTTTGTCAAAATCCTCTTTGATTCCCTATTAGTTATCTCTACTTGTTTGCTTATTTTTTGGTAGTAAAGGGTAGAAATCCAATGAGTGATGCTATATTTCTTAAGGACCTTTTCTATTTGCATGTTGCAAAAATTTGTACCTCTATCATTGATTATGGCTCTTGGTTTGCCAAACCTAGTGAATAACTGCATAAAAAATTTAACCACAATTCTTGCATCATTCGTTGGCGAGGCATTGTCTTCCACCCATTTAGATACATAGTCCACGATGACCAAAATGTATTTATGTCCATCAAAACTTAGGAAGAGGACCATGAAATTAATGACCCAAAATTAAAATACTTTAAAGATCTGAATTGGATGCTGAGGCACATCTTAGTGGCGTGAATGGTCCTCCACTAGCTAACATCTGTCACACATCCAAACATAATATTATAAATTTTAGAAAATAATAAACATATCATTAACAATCTTAGAAAATAGTAAACCAATGAAAACTTGAACCCGGAATATTGATTATTAAGAAAATTATCAAAAAAGTTAACAAAGACGGTTAGATTATTAAGAAAATTATCGAAAATGTTAGTTAGGAGTTAATAAAATTGAAAACTTACATTAAAATTTTCAAATTTAAAAGTAACTACAAAATTCAGATCTTCTTTTGTAACATAGTCTAAAGAATAATTAAGGAAAAATCCAGGAATGAAAGTACGATTTCCAAATATAACTAGATACAAAAATTGAAATGGTAGGAACATATTAAAATCTATCAAAAATAAAAAATTTGTATGCTGATTCTTAGAAATATACACCATACCATAGTATTGTGAACATAAACTTCAAAAAATTTTAGGCCATTTGTAGAGAACTAATGTAAAGAAGAGTGCTACATCCACAAATGGATGAAAAGAATAAGTTAACAAAGGAAGAGAAATATAATAATTTTGGAATCATAACTTGTTCCTATCGCCCAAATTGTAGGAATTACAAACTCCTCTTATGAAGAAATTATAGACCAATAGGAAAACACTAATGTTAAATAGTCAATTAAATCTATGAAAAATGATACACCATCTTATGCTAAAAAATATCCAAATACAGGTGAAGTCCTCTATAAGATTTCTTATGTAGAAAAAATTTTACAATAAATCAAGATAATATATCAACCATAATCATCATAATTGCAAGAGAAAACCCCAAACCAAAGATTATAAATTCTTCTTCAACCATGTTACAAAAGTATATCTGTATTTTTTAGTTACATTTAAATTTGTAATTTTTTTACTAAGTTCTTCAATAGCAGTATCACTTCTAATTAATCCTTTCAATAATTTTCTTAATAATCTAATTGTTTCTGCTAACATTATTATGTTGACATGGTATCAGAATTTTAAAGTTTTACACTTGTACCCTGCTGCATTATGGATTCTTAGTCATCAATCATCATTACAGTATACTTCACTCATTGTTGAATTGCTGAATGTTATGCATAACAAGTTGATAAAATGTGGATAAGTGGAGCTTTTTTATTTTTATTGAATATCCAGGAATTTTCATACAAAGCAATTAACTTATAATAATTTACCAACAAAACAACCAAATGATAGCAAAAAAGTAAATCTTTTAAATGAAAAATAATAAAATAAGATCACTATGGATGTGGTAGCTCTCAAAATGGATAGTCAGACTTTAAAATCATTGATTGGCAATTATATGTACAAGCTATATTTCCTAATTAACTAACTAGAAAAAGTAGTCAAGGGATGAAACTTGCATTCAAAGAAAAATTTACTGTAGTAATTTCGATAAGGCCATGCGCACTAACATTCAACTTTCATTCCTTGTTTTATGTCAAACCAATGATATTTAATAAGTACACTCCTATTTCCATCCCAGCTAATTAGACGATATTCTCCAAGACACCATGAAAGTCCCTCTCATAATCATTTTAAGAACTCCTTTTCATGCATAATCTACTATTTCTTTTACTCTAGTCTTGCATATAGTGTTACGCATGGAACTTGAATCCATTCACAAAATAACTTTTGTAATACTGTGCAATTCATATTGGACCATACGATATTATAACAATGGGAAAGTCTACATCATTTTTATGTTCTACTACCTAAAGCGTGCAAGACATGGATCAATAGTTTATTTTACAAATGTATGTGCTTAGTAGTAATACAACCCCTTTTTTTAAAACAAAACTCAGAAAATAGATATAGATGATTTAAAAATAAATTAAGAATAGTAGACAATTATAATGAAATACATATGAATGTACAAACAACCACACCGAGCATAGTGAGTACTAATCAGGCAAACTTTGGTAATAATCAAGCAAGCACTAGCAATAATCAAGCTAACTCATCTAATACTACAAGATTAACAACTACTAAAAACATCTCTAGAACAGCATAGCCCCTTAAACAACAAAGTAATTATCAATGTCTTGATTGCATAGTTTATAGGATGAAAGTGGTTATTGCGTCTTTATCCTAAAACTGATCCCACTACTTGATCATCAGTATCACACATGAGCTCGAATTGTAAACTCCAATATGGTGCGATCATGATGAGTGCATTAGTGAGCATGTCATTTGAAGTATTAAAAGCTTGCAAGCACTCTTGATTTAACTCAAAACATGCATCCTTCTCCAACAATTTGGTCAATAGGCGAGTGATCTTTGCAAACTCCTTTATGAACCTCCTGTAGAAACTTGCATGTCCCAAGAAACTTATAACATTTATTTGAAATTGACAACATAAACAAAAAATTGGCAACAATACCAAACAACCCCTTAATTCTAACAAATATTTTTTACTAATTAATTAAATACTAATCAATCAAAGTTATGTTGCCCTTTGGAGAATCCCGTGCTATCTATTAATTGAAGGACATCAGCATACCCAATTGAGAAAATAAATTAGCTGAGGTATTATTCAATTGGTAGTTATAGCTTTGTTCAAAATGTGATAATCGGAGAACTAGCTAAAGAACTATAAGGGAAATGAGAATTTTCAAGATTGAGGGTGTAGACCTCAGACTCTTGTTTTACTGCAAAGCAAGTAATTATGTGTCCAGGCTTTATTTATAGAGTAATATAACTGTACCTTGTTTTATTCTCATTCAACTCTAATTCTAATTTTATTTTTTGTTTAAATTGAATTGTAATATGTCTTGATTCTAATAATATCTAATTTTGTATGCTTGTATTTTTAGAGAAGTATAAGGATTCAATGAAACGGTGACACTATGTTAGATTTTATCCCCTTAAATTAGAAGTTGCCACATTAGATTCTTTTTATCTCCTTTGCTTTATTTGAAAAAAAATTAATTTCTCTTTATCATCTAAACCATAAATCTAAACTAGTAAACCGTAAACCAGAAACTTTCTCCCTAAATCCTAAATTTTAAATCAGAGTTTGTAGTTTACTATTTAGTGTTTAAAGCTTAGGAATTAAGGTATAGGGTTTTAGAATTTTGGCTATAGGGTTCGATAGTATTTGGGTTTAAGATTTTAGGATTTTAAAATATTTAGTAATTTTTAGAATCTGGAATTTATACAGTTTAAATTTGAATTTTCTGGCAGAAAGAATGACATGGATGGTACATGGCATCCATGTCATTTAAAAAACCTATTCTATATAAACCTTCCTAATGTAGAGATTTCTAATTGAAAGGAAAATCTAACTTGGTGTCACGGTTTCATACAATCCTTCCTCCTTTGGAAAAAAATATTATTATTAATTTTCAAAATATTTTAAACAATAAAGATTTTTTACTTTATCTATATATTTATGAAAATGGTTTAAATTAAGTTTTAAAATATTGGTAATTTTCTATTATTAATTGAAAATAATTAAAGAAAATTTATTTTATTTCTGTGTTTATGAAAATAATTAATTGATTTTTAAGATATATCTCATATCAATGATGAATTTAAAATAATTATTTTTAAAATATTTAAGGAAATATTCTAAATTGATTTTTAAGATAATGTTAATTATATTAGGTTAATTGAAAATATAAAAAAAAATATTTTCCATTTTATTTGTACGTATTTGCAAATATTTTAGCAGACCACGTAAAAACTATAGCATGATAGTTTTGAACTTTTGACAATAAATTCATAAAACTTAAAAATTGAAAATAAAATCATAATAAATTATTACTTGTCAATGGACTTGGTTACATAGTTACATTGGGAAAAACCACATGAGAGGGAATGTGATATAAAATAAGATCAGATTTTTATCATTATCAAATAGTAAAATGGTGTGAGATTTCACTCAAACTTTAGGAGTTAAAACTTTGCAAGTAGCTTTCCTAATCTACCCGATGTAATCTTTATTTGATTTCTTCTTGATACCATTTTTCCCATCCTTGTGTTGACGGTACTGGTGATATATGTGTTGTTGAAAGTATCTTGTTGATCTGATGATACCATTGTGATAGTTAACCTCTAGTTCTATCTAGGGAGAACTCTTGCTATCAAATTATTATCCTTAGGATTATGTGGTTTTTCACCTCTCGATTGGAGAAAGCTCAAGTGGAATGATAAGAGTGGAGTAAGATTAACCCTATTTGGAAGAGCGAAGTAATGACCTTTGGAGGTTGATGAACTTTAGAAGCACAAGATACAAGACTTGTTAAATGTTACAGATTTGTGATTGTCTAATATGGGAAAGACAAAGCCAAAGAAGTGCAAGTTGATGAACTTTGGGAGAACTTAGAGACCATGTATGAAGAGAACACCTTCAAAAATAAATCCATAATAATTAGAAGGCTTGTAAATTGGAATTACATAGATGAGAAAAGTATGATAGAGCACACTATTGATTTCCAAGGCTTTGTCAACTAATTAGCTACAATAAAAATGCCTTTTCAAGATGTGGTCCGTGGATTGTTACTCCTCAGTTCTTGCTTGATAGTTGGGAGACATTAACAGTTTCCATATGTACTTCAAAGGATAAAAATTGCCAGCAATAAATGAGATACTCATTAACATTATGTCATAATGAATATTTTTATCCTAATTTAGATTTTTTTTTAAAATATATTGTTAACATGAAGATCGATAAAAAATTATAATTAAAAGAAAAAATTTGTAATTAATGTTGGAGTGAAAACTTTCTTATTAATTTAAAATGTAATACCCTAAATGGTCTCTCTACATATGCCACTTTTCCCTTTTAGTACCTCCATAATAAGTTGATCCTTTTTCATTCCTTTACCTTTTCAATTGGTTAATCAAGTATACCTTTTCAATTGGTTAATCAAGTAGACTTGGACAACCGGAGTTACTCTTGCCGTTTGTTTTGGTTGACATATTTTTTTAAATTATAATATTAACAAAAAAGAAAAAACAAATATAAAACATTAAATGTGAATAAGATTATCGGATCCTACTTCACCCATTCAGACTAGAGCTGCCAAAATGGGCCTAACCAGGTGGGCTAGCCCGCCACGCTATAAAAAATTTACTAGTTGGGCAGGCCTTTTGTAGGCCTATTTGGAAGTGGGTATAAACAAGTCAACCCTTTGGGGTTATGGTCTTGGGCGGGGTGGCATGCTTTGGGGGGCTAGCCCGCCCTTTTAATTTATGAAAAAAAACATTTTTTAAATCTTTTTCAAATGAATCTCACTTGAGTTGGAGGCCTCTTTCCCTAAAAATCTTAACATTGGTCGTGGACTGGCCGCACCTACTCTGGAGTTGAAGGTTGGGCCATCTGATGAGCCGGCACCCCATGAAGTATTTCCGATGAAGGATGAAGTTGGTGAAGTATTTCTGAAGTTAAAGAGCTCTAAAAAAATTCTGAAAATGGGAACACAAGGTTTTTCAAAACTTAAATTTTTTTGAGGTATATATCCAATTTTATCTTCTTTTTTTCTTCATTTTATTCCTCTCTCTGTCTTCCATTTTGTTCCTCTCTCCGAACCCCACTCCTCTCTCTCTCTCTCTCTCTCTCTCTCTCTCTCTCAATCACAGGGCAATCAAGAAATTAAGATTTGGATTTGCTGATTTGGGAGACGAATACATGCAAAACAAGGAAATCAAAGAAGCAACTTATCTATTTTCTCTACTCAAACCCATCTTTATCCAACCTTGCACTTAAGTTAGATGTTTGTAAACAATTTATTTATTCTTATGCCTTTATTCAGGATTTTCCTTTTTAATTAATTTATCTATAGTTCGTTGATGTTGCTTCTATTTTTGCAATTGCAATACAATTATGTCAAGCATCCAATGCATTGTTTTGCCTTGAATTTCCCAAATTTTGTAATCCTTTGAATATAATTATTTGTGTGATAATTCAAATGAACTATTTGAATATAATAATTGCAATGTTTCTTGTGATTGTTATTTGTTTTGGCTTCATGAGTTGTTTTAGTTGATAATTAATGGTGTGATGAGTACTAGCTTTTTGTCTTTTGTTTTCCTATTAACGGGCGAAAATAATGGCACCTTTTGTGTTTTAATTTATTTTATTACAATAAATGGATTAGCACTTGTACTAGTGCTAATAAGATAATATGTTTATTTGGATTATTGAAGTTATAGTTTCACAATAAGTGAATTATGAAATACATAAATGTATAACTATTAGCATAAAATCTAATGACTAGGATTTAGATAGCTATCATTGACTTGAATCAACCATATATCATATATGTATCTAATGTGAAATGTATTACCCTAATATTTAAATGAAAGCCATTGATTTCACAAAACTACCTACGTAAACAACTTCAATTCAAAGTCTAGATTCCTATGTACTCATTGGATAAAACCAAGATTCATTATCTTTTAAATTCAAAATCAAATTTATTGTGTACCATAAATGTACATCACGTATGATCTTTCTTATATAACCTAACAAAATTAATTATATATTATCATTTTATCATGTATGATATTTCTTATATTTTTCCATACATATTTTGCATAATAAATAAAAATCATTGCAAGGAGACAACTAAAAAGTTGAAATAATTTTCTGACGTTTGGAATTCTTTTATAAAGAAAGGGGTGTGTCAAGATGTCATACATATAATGGAATGCAAGGGATGTAGGAAAGAATATAAATGTGAGGGTAAAAAATATAGGACTTCTTCATTGAGGCCCCACAAGGATAACGGCAAAATGATTAAATTCAATGATACAGGACAGATGTTTTGTTATCATGAAGGAAAGATAAGGTCTAAGAAAGTAGGACTGATGGTGCTTGCATTTCTAGAAATACTTTTGTTTTTGATATGACAAGAATATATATGAGAGAGAAAGAGAAACTTAAGTATCTCTTGGGTAATATTCAGAATAGAATTTTCTTAACTTCGAATGTTTGGACTGCATACACTAGTGAGGGCTACATTTGCTTGACTGGACATTTTGTTGATGAAAATTGGAAATTGAACAATAAAATTCTTAATAATGCTAAAATGCTTCCTCCACACTCGAGAGTTGAATTTGCTGCAAAGTTATTTGCATTTTTTAAAAAATGGGAAATTGAGCAAAAAGTGTTTTCTTTGACATTGGATAATGGATCTAGCAATGATAATATGAAAGATATTTTGAGAAAGCAGTTATTTTTGAATGATAGTTTGCTATGTGATGGTGAATTTTTCATATTCATTGTTCTGCTCACATATTGAATCTCATTGTGCTAGAACGTTTGAAAGTAGCTTATAATGCCTTGTATAAAATCAGAGAATCTGTCAAATATGTGAAAGGTTTAAAAAGTAGAATGAAAAAATTTTCAAAAATGTGTAGGCGCAATTGGCAACATTGATACTAGTATTAGCTTGTAATCAAATGTGTCTACTAGTTGGAATTCAACATATTTGATGTTGGATAGTATCATTAAATATAAAAGGGTATTCACTTCTTTTCAATTGAATAATAGAAATTATAAGTATTATCCTTCAAATGAAGAATGGAAAAAAGGAAAGAAAATATACGAGTTCTTGGAGCCATTTTATGACACTACCAACTTGATCTCGGGTTCTTCTTATCCTACATCAAACTTGTGTTTTAAAAAGTATGGAAGATTGAAGTTTTATTAAAATAAAACTTGTCAAGTGAAGATGTGGTGATTAGTGATATGTGTAGAAGGATGAAAGGAAAATTTTGCTAAATATTGGAGACAATATAGTATGGTGCTTGCATTTGTGGCTATCCTTGACCCACGAATTAAATTGACAAAGTTGGAGTATTTTTATGGGAAAGTTGAGAGTAATTCTATTAAATAGCAAGAGAAGGTGTCACTTGTAAGAACAAAGCTATACAAACTTTTTGAGCATTATTCAAACGTTAATAAGTCAAGTTTTTCACAACCACATGTTTCTTCTATCATTACACCTACATCTACACAAGGTGGTGAAGGAGTCAAAACTAAGGGCAAAAGAATCTTTGATGTATGTGCTCTTACACTTTCTTTTTCTATTTCTTTAATTTGTTTATATTTTTTTTATGATAACATATGCTAATTGTAAATTGTAGGAAATTAAAGCATTTAAGAGCCAATCATTTACAAGTAAGGGGAAATCTCAATTAGATATTTATTTGGAGGAACCAAATCTTGAATTTGCATATTATGATGATTTGGATGTGTTGGAATATTGGAAGGATCGTAAACATAGGTTCCCAATTTTTGCATTAATGTCAGATGATGTCTTGGCTATCCCAATAATAACTGTTGCATCTGAATCGGCTTTTTTTATTGGTGCTCATGTGCTCAACAAATATAGACGTTGTACCCTTCTTGAAAAGGTACAAGCTCTCATTTACACCCGTAATTAGTTACATGGTTATAACATTGGTAATTTACTTACAAGTTATTAATTTAAGTTGTTCACTTATTAGTTGAAATCTTTAAATATTGGTTTATGTTAAATTTATTTTTAAAATAATTTTTATATACTAAATATTGGTTTATGTAGATAATGAAGATGAAGAAAATAATAAATCAACTATATCTGGTGAGAGTTCAAACATTTTTGAAGATATTGATGAAGGTAGAGGGGAAGGAGGAGATGGAGAAGAGGAAAATTTGAATGATTTATTAGTTGGTGAATTTTAAATTTTTAATGAACTCTATTATTGTATGTCTTAAGAGGAAGAGAGAGATGAAGAATTATGAAATATATTTTTGTCTTATAGTTGAAGAACTATTTCATTGTTCATGGGAAGATGTTTTTTGTTGGAATTTAAGGCGATGGCTTTGCTCATTGATAAACGTCTAAATGTACGTATTTTATACGTATGCATGCACATAGTTTTCATATTTTGTTATTGAATCGATGCCCTTTTGTGGTCTAAATTGGGTTATTTCGTGTTTCAAGTGCAAAAGATGCCTAGGTGAGCTCAACAACGCGATTTGAGAAGAAATTCAAGCCGAATTCGTCGTTTTATGGTCCCCGGCACTGTAGTAATACTGTAGCAGCCTGAACCACGCACATTTGAAGGATTTTTCTAAGTCTGGAAACCCTCACGGGTAAGCTCACGGCCGTGAGGTCAACCGCAAGGAATTCAAGGGCAGAAAGCACTGTAGCAGTGTTACTGTAGCAGTTTCGCAACTTTGCAGTTTCTTTCGAGTCACATTAAAGGCTACCTCACGGGCCGTATATGGACCGTGAGCTCACCCGTGAAGAGGCACGAATTCACCTTTTTATGAGATTTGGAGGGTTTCTTTTAGGGCATCGTGTGTCTTCTTCTTGGAACCTCTCACCACCACCTTTGATCGGAGGAAGAAGGAGCTTTTGGAGGGCGATCTCAGTGAGGAATTGGCGAGGAGAGAAAGATTTTCGGAAGGATCTATGACCTAGAGCTTGCATTTGGAGGTTGAAGACTAGGGAAGCCAACCTTTTGAGTGGCGTCTTTAGAACTTCTCCGGCCTTCATTCTTTGAGGGAGTTCTTCTCATGCTTTTGTTGGTTGTTTTCATGTATTTCTTGTTGTATTTAGTGAACATGAGCAACTAAACCCCAAGGTCACCGGATGTAGGTGAACCTTGGGGGTGAACTTGTGATGTTTTGGATGATTTTGTTCTAATTAATGTTTGTGGCTTGTTTGTGATCCATTGTTTGGTGTTTTTACATGCTTGATATGTATGATAACTCTATGTATCAAAAGACTTAGGAAATGCTAGGTTGCATGACCATTGCCCTAGTGTTAGACTCACCAAATTTGGAAGGGAAATACATATAAATACGCCGTGACCATCGGGACCATCGGGTATTTGTACCCCTCCACTCCTAGGGTTAAATACTCCTTTGTATCTTAACTCTACTTTGAGAAAATCACTTCACCCATTGCAATCGTAGGGGTAATCTTGGGCGGTATACGTACCGTATCCAATACCCGTACCGGATTAAGGGTCAATTGCCGTGACCATCGGGTTGGCCTAGTTTAGGGTTTTCTCGGTCCAATTAGCCACTTGCATGTTAGTACAAGCATCCTACTCACTTTAATAGCCCCTAAGGGAATCCTCATCCGTGACCACTCCTAGCCCTATTTTATCCCGTATCTTGTCCTCGTATGTTTGCTTTGGTTATTTATTTGTTTAGTTTCTTTGCATTTTATTCACTCTCTTAAATTGTGTCGGTTGAACAACATTGTAAAAGGGAAGTAAGGGTAGCTTCTCGGGCCCCAGGGAATATGACCCTCTCGTGTTCGCACGAGAGGTATTACTTGACGATCCGTGAGCTTGCGGGTTAGCACATCGCTTACCACTCATAAATCGGAAGGAATGTGGTGTGGATGGAATATTGTTGCTGCTTTTAATGGATGATAAATGAGGATAAATGGTTTAGGTGCTTTCTAGTGGTGTCATGGTGTTGATATTTCTCTTATCTATGTTGATGTGGGAATTTTAGAATGTTATGCTAATTGGTTAGGTATTTTGTTATTTACTTATTTTGTTATTTTAGTTGTGTGAAATTTGTGGTAACCTCATATGTAGAATCTCTTCTAGTATGTGTCTTTTGCATTCTGTTTCGGGCTTTAATAAATCTCTTTTTGATTTGGTTTGATCCAAAATAATAATAATAAATATATGAAATATATAAGTTTTTAATTATTTTATATTTTTTGCTGGCTTTCCTGCTCAACCCACCAACCCAAGGTGTGTTGGGTTGGGTTGGCAAAATGCCAACATGCCAAAAAAGCAGGCCAGGCCGCCCTACCTCACTAAATGCATGGTTTTGACATCCAGCAGGCCTACTTGCCCTGTTGGCCAGCTTTAACAGCTTTGATTCATACCCTGATCCAATTATCTTTCTTCCACTTATCCTTTATCTCCCACCAACTGTAACTCAATTGATAAGTGCTCATGTATAAGCTATACGAAGTATACTTTTCTTACATTGAGCATCATTTTATTCATATTTAACCGCTTATATGTGTGCATTTTTGTTCTTTTGTGCATGTAAGGTTGTGGAGATGAATTGAGGAGAAAAGAAGCAAGAATTGGTCATGAACGCGATTGTTGAGGGAGTTCTTGGACCGGGCAAGGAACAAGGCACAAGTTGTGCTCGAAGACATGTGAGTGTGTGCCAATCTCCAATTGGGCTCGAGTGAATATTTGAATTGAAAAGGCATAAAGGCAGTCGCATTCACATGTTCCGAATTTTGTAACATCATTAAGAACATCATCAATGCAGTTAACTTAAAGAAGCAACATGATCTACTGCATGGTTCTGTGCCCAACTTGGTGGCCTCGATGAAGAAGATGAATTCTATAGCATTTTGGCTAAGTACTGTGGCAAATTGATGTAGCAAAAACACTGTAGCAAGTTACTGTTTACAGCTTGCTGAAAATCTAGAAAACAGAGAATCCACACACCAAATTCCACATAACCGTGTGGATGGCCCATTTCACTCTATATATACCACGTTTTGGGCCTTTTTTTGGGGATCCCCCGTACTATCTTTTGCCTATCTCTTGGGGGGCTTGTGGCTAGGGTTTGGAGAGGTTTTTACAAGGCTTTTGGGGTATTTCTACGGCATCAACATCGACATCCATTGGAAGATAGCTATTAGGGAAGCTTTCATTGGCATCGATTCGGCGAGGTGTGCCCTAGGCCTGACAAGGGATTCTTTGAAGAAGCTAAGGCAGCTCCACAAGACCATCAATACGGACCACAAGGGTGTTTTCTTTATGGTTTTTATCCATATGTTCTCAAACTCTTTATTGATTTTGTATTGCTCCATGGAGAGCTAAACCACTAGTGGATATTCAGACTTGTAAACCCTAGGATGATATTGTTTCTATGACTTTTATTATGCTTTCTTAATTGACGCTTTTAATTGAGTTCCAATCTTGATTGATAATTGCATTGATTTTCCCTTAGCCGTGACACTAGGGTTGAGAGTCATCTAGGTTATCTTTGGAAGGTGTGACAACTTCTATAGGATTAGACTACACGAGATTGGAGATGGTCGAGAGGATGAGTCAAGAGGTAGCGAAACGTCCCCTTTCCCCTTCGGTGTGATTTTCCCTACCTCCATGTTCCAAGAGTTCTTTGCGGTCAAAGTAGAGTGAAGTGCTAGGAGATGAACTCCCCTAGGGATTAGTTATGCAAGCAACAAAGTGAAGGGTTGTAGTGAATCCTAGTGCTGGGCCTTAACTGAGACTAGGGTTCTTTCGCCTGGACCAAAGAGTTAGAACTATACTTAGGAACAGAGTCTATCACTTGGAATCCCTAGAACCTCAAGCAGTTCCACATAGTGTGAGGCTATAGGAGATGGACTCCTCTGGGGCTTAGTTGAGCGATCAACATTGAAGGGTTGTAGTGAATCCTAGTGTCGAGGCATAGTGTTGGATCTAGTCAAGGTTGACCTTAGGTTTGGGACCGTGTGTATTTGGATTTTCATGACTCATTAAAAATCAATAAGGGAGTATAATATTAGTCTTGCACCAGAAGCATTAGTCCTTGGGGGAGCATTGTCCGGGTACCCCATCTTCATATCGATTACCTCTCTTACCCTTATTGCTCTTCTTGCACTCTTTTATTTTCTTTCACAATTTATACATATTGATTTCTCTCACCATCGATTTCCTTCATAGCTAAATAGTGATAACACTTGTTTATGAACACTATTCCCTGTGGATACAACTACCCACTCACTAGGGTACTTTATTACTTTGACAATCCGTGCACTTGCGGTACACACACGTAAGGGGTGTGTCAATACCCTAATCACTAGCTATAACTTGAAGACCTAATCTATGGCCAGACTCACTATAATCACCCTCCCCTTCCCACTTAGACACACTCCATGCTCCTCCCTCCTACCACTCAAACACACCCTATGTCCCCCTCCCTTCTTCTACTTAGACACACCCTACTAGCCACTTCTAATGTAACACCAATTCATCTTCCCCTGGGTTCTAGAGAGCAACAAGAGCCACACTCATTCAAGGATGGAAGGAAGCAAGCATACTTAAGAGGAACAAAAGGCCTATTTGTAGAAAACCTTCTGGGGTCGTGGGGTCTACCAAGAAGAAAGTGTTAAGGTAACGTTGATTATTTGGTATTCTTTTAGTATTGTATGTGTTTGAGATGTGTACTGAATTCAGTCTTCCTAGTACTATATCAACTCTATGAGCAATGATTTAAGAGCCTTATTAGTTTATGTATGTCCCAATGCAATTGTCTGATGACATTCTCCTCCTCGTAGTCAAGTAAAAGATAATGTAATATGATGGAGAACTAATGTAAATAGTGTAAATGAGCATAGAAACTTCCGATTCTTCCATGTGTATTTTGCATAATGTGTAAATCTCCGGTTGTGTTATAGATTGTACTATATAACATGATGGAGAAATAATGTAAATGGCATAAATGATGTCAAATTTAATCCACCAGCCTATTATTTTACTTGTAGTAGTTTTAGCTTCCTTTCTGTCAAATGTAAATGTTATCAAATTTAATCCACCAATTAAGTCATTAGCTTCCTTTTTTCTAATGTTGCTTTTGTTTTAGAAAGGCACTTAACCCAATGGGACTTATGTTCACTTACCTAGCTAGATTTTATTACTTCTCTCTATTTCTTTTGGATTTTCTTCCTTGTCATTGAGAACTTCTATTTGTGTTTACACAATAATTAATATGTTGCTTTTGCATTTTAATCATGTTCTAAGATGAAAGCTGAATTAATTTGTTAGTTACCTAATTAGATCAGAGATGAATTCTTTCCAAGCATGAGATGGTACCTAAATTTTCTTCTTGGTCTGAGATGATTACCCTTTTAAATTAATTCTTCCTAACTTAATGTTCTCATAATCCTCCTTTAAAAGTTTTTTTCATTCTTCACTTAGATGCATGATTAGGGAAATTTGTTACTTACAAAAGAATTATTATGTCAAGGCCACCATGCCTTGTTCCTAATTTATGCAATTAAAGATTTAGACATTAAGGATATGTTGGTATAATAGACCAATCACAATCATGGGATTGAAAAGAATATCTATGTAAGGACTAGCATGCCTTATTTGTGCAATAAGTGCCTTTTGTTTAATTAAAGCTTCCAAAATTTAATATTGTTAGTATAATAAGCCATAAGGGTTTTCTAATTGAGTTATGGCTTTCGAAAGAACAAATATGCTTAGGCTATAATGCCTTCCTAATTCAATATTGCCATTACAATATGCATTTTAACCATTAGATGGTTTTTTTAATTGAATTTGTTAGAATATAATTGTTTCTTTCTGCACAAAATTTAGACACCCTACAATGAGGCATAATTAGCTGAGAACACTGTTAACTTAGATGGCTTTCCAGTTGAATTTAAACAGTGTAGAATAACTATTTCCTGTACAAAACTTGTAGATTTTGTATACCATGTTGATTAAAGCTTTCTGAATTTGATTGGTATAGAATAGCTTTCTAAATCTGAATGGCATTGGTGATTGAAGCTTTCTGTAATAATTTTTATTGTGTAATAAACAAAAAATTTCTAATTGAATTTATTTGGTGTAGAATGGCAAGTTTGGATAAGTACATTATTAAGTATTTCCATGAATGGGCATTGGTAAAAGAAGGAGATGTTGAATATAAAATGGGTAGTTTCTGAATTTTTTGTAGACCCTGATAAATTATGTCACTGTGATTTGTTAGGAGATGTCAAGGAATTAGGGTATGACATTAGTAAGGATGTGAAGTTGTTCTATGTGGATGGTGAGGGATATGTTAAAAATTATTTGTAATGATGAGACCATTGTTTGTTTGACTAAGAAATTAATGGTAGTCAAGAAGGTAGATGTTTATATTGAGACGTCAGATGTTGGCCATCACAATAGATTGCATGAAACCTTAATAGTTGAATGTGATAGTGATGGTAATGGTAGCTAGTCAACTAAAGATGATGAAGAGAGGTTAGTAGAAGTGCCACTTCTTGATTGCAATTCAGATGTTGCCGATGAAAGAAAGAAGGTTGAGGATAAGTTGAGGGGATATGTTCATTTGAAAAGGATAATACAAAAGTAGGATAGTGAAGAAGATAATGAAGGTGAAAAAAGAGGACAGTCTACTAATGTTGAGGAAGGTGGCAGTAGAAAAAACTTGAGAAAAATTCCAGCTAATAGTGGCAAGGTCATTGGCTAGGAGAGTGGTTACATATATTTTTCGGATATTGAAAGTTATGAGTTCATGTGTGAGGATTCCAATACAAATGATGCAAAGAGGAATAAATCCAAAAGCCTATACTATGATCCAAATGAGCCTTCAAAGGAAATATATATATATATATATCTTAGGTTTGAAAATCTAAAATTTGAGTTCCAGTACATTAAAAATGATAAGGTGAGGATACATGCTAGGTGTTTTATAAAGGGTTGCAAGTGGATCATCTTGTGGTCATGGTGTAGTGGAAGGAACATGCATGTGCTGAAATATTACATGCCATATCATTCATTTCATTGTGCTGCAATGCCTTTCATTAGACCAAGGTAGTTAAAGGCAATGGTGAGAAAGAAGTTAGGTGTTTTTATTACCAATAAGGTACGTAGAAATGCCAAGGTTTTGGTTATTTAAATAATTAATGACCAATTCAAGGAAGATTTCAAGGTCTTAAACAATTATGATATGGAGTTGAAAGTCACAAATCCTAGGAGTAATGTTATTATGGTGACAGAAAGAAAGAATCCAAATGATATATTCATATTTTAGAGGATATACAACCATCAAAGAATGTTTCATTGTCAATTGTAAAAAGTCAATTGGCTTGGACAGATGTTTTCTGAAAGGTTTGCTGAAAAAGCAATTTCTAGTGATAATTAGGAGGTATGAGAACAATCCAATGGTCCGTATAGCATGGAAAATAGTTGGGAAGAAAACAATCACACCTAGGAGTAGTTCACTGAGCAATTAAAAGGTGATATCTGCACTGAGGAGAGCCTTTGATGGTCATTGATCAGTGACATGCAGAAGGTGAGTAAACATTCATGTTGTTTTTTTAGTACATCTATATTTTCATTCTATGTTTATATTCCTTAAAGGGTATAATACATGCAGTGATGACTATTTTGCTATTATTGTAGAGCATAGGATATGTGCAAGACACATCTATGCAAGTTGGGAGAAGAAACACCGGGGAAAAGAATTTCAGATGTTGTTTTAGAGTGTTGCTATATCTACAAACTAGCCTGAGTTACATAAACACTTAGAGATCATGAGAAATTTGAATGGAGGTGTGAAGACTATAAATGAATTATTAGAGAAGTGGCCCATTGAATGTTGGTTTCAAGCCTTTTTTTTTTTTTTTTAATGATATAGTGAAGTATGAGGTTGTAGATAATAATATGTGTGAGACTTTGATGGGATCATCCTAGATGCTAGAAATAAACCAATTATCATTATGCTAGAAGATAACTAGGCAGTATGTGATAAGTAGGATAATTGTGAACAGAGAATATGCTGGGAAGTGGAAAGCTAATTATGGCCCTAATATAATTGCTAAGATTAAAAAAGAAGGAAAGAAATGAGGAAAATGGCAAGTTGAGTGGAATGGTGGTGCAATTCATAAAGTCTTTTGATATTATTTGATGTTGCATGTAACGGAAGGATATACTGTAAAGCTAGGAAATTAGAGTTGTTCTTTTGGCAAATGGGATAAATGTGGCCTTCCTTGCAAGCATGTTTTGGCAACAATTGTATTTGAGAGGTCAAGTCCACTTGATTATTCATCCTAGTGGTTCAAGAAGGAAATATACTTGAAGACATATCAGTGCCATCTAAATCTAGTCAAAGAAAGAATGGATTGGCCAACAAGTGAAGAGGGTTCACTGCTAGCACCTATGGTCAAGAGGATGCTTGACAAAATAGAAGCTAGATAAAGCTTACCAAGTATGGCAGAGCCATGAGGTGCACATTTTTCTATGATCAGGGATTGGACCTCCTCTCAATGCATGGTTGAGGCATAATAATAAAAAAAAAAAAGTGTGTGTGGGTGGATTATCCACGTTGAAAAAATTATAAAAGATAAATTTAAGAGATTTCCACTTAATGGTTTAACCACATTTCTTAAAGTAGTTTTTTTTTTTTTTTTTGAAAAATACATGACAAGCCCCCCATTTAAGGGAAGTTAGGAATGTACACAAGCGGGAAGAAAGCTCAATAGACATATGTGCCCTCACCATGTGTGGTTTTTGGGGTTCGAACTTAGGTCCTTCCTAAAATGAACACCTATGCAAGGGACCCTCGCCCAAGAGGGCATTGCCATTAAAACAAAAAATAAAAAATAAAAAATAAATTCCACTTAGCTAGAGGGGGGCCCAATCACCCAATTCTTGACTTGGGCATAAATTGAACCCGAGACCTCTTAGTGGTGTTGTGGAGTTCTAACCATTTGACCTATAAATGGTTAGCATTAGATTATTACTAAGCATTATTATCACTGAATATTTATATAGAAAAATATTGTTATACAAAACTATTAGTTCCGGAGGTGTAATAGTGTAGTGATTTTCACTCAATCTCTCATATAATGTAAACACACACACACACACACACTCGATGTAAAATCAAACAAGCAATAGAAATGAGACACACGAATTGATTACACAGTTCGGCACAACTTGCCTATGTTTGAGAGGCTGAGCCCAGACATAACAGTCCACTAAAACAAGGGAAGAAATAAGAGTACAACACTCACTCTCACTCTCACAATGAATATATAAACCATCTCTTGATTGGCCGATGTCCATTCTCACTCACCCTTTACCCAAGGGTCTCTTTCTGGTGGCACACCCTAAATCTCAGGGTAGGGTCTCTAATATAGATGTCTCCACATCCCAAATATAGCGTCCCCCCTCTTCTAGAATCTCCACGACTCCTAATTTAGACACTTCCAAAATTAGATGTTCCAACTCCTGTTGTAACCGAGCTTACAACGTGGCTCACCTATTGATCCTAATTGAGTTCTAACTTCAGTTGCAACACAACCTTGTGACTCTCCCAACCTCTCGGTTGTGCCAGTCCAAGTCGATGCAATCAACTCCTTCTGAGCTCTTCCTGCTAGCAACTAGTTTGCCTCCACACATCATATTAGCAAGTCCCTCTCCCGAGGGTCGAATGCACCAAGACGAGTCTCCATTTCACCAAAGTTTGTCTTCAGAGATCTTCAAAATCTTCTTTTCAAACTTGATCTCCATTCATAGTTTCATCTTCACAATCTTTAAACTTGATCTTCATTCATCCAAGTTTAGTTCATCAATATTCTTGTTACTAAATTTAATTTTCTTTCATCCAAGTTTAGCTCTTTAATATCTTTCAAGCATGATCTTCATTCATCCAAGCTTGGGCTTTAATTATCTCTATATATATTTGTGCTTTCAAATAGATTTATCCTTGAATAACTTGGTCTTCAAATAGTTCCACCCATATTTAGATTCCCTCCAAATCTGAATAAATCTTTAATCATATCTAAATGTGGTCTTCATGAGATCTTGCTCCAAGTGGTTGCTTGATTGATTCACTTGCCAAATATACAAGTGTCTTCATTTAGTCTTTGACTTCATGTGATTCAGATCATGCTTGCTTGCTCTTGAAGTTGCAACCTACTTGCCTTATATAGCTCCTCCAAATATAGAATTGATCTCATAAAAATCTTTTTCATGCCTCCATACCAAGTCATCCTGCCATGTCTGTAGTATTTCGGGTTTTTCCTTCTTGTGCAAGATCAGTGTTTTTCGATCGTTCCTTGTTTAATTACTTGTAGTTCTGGGGGAATTCCTCTTTGTTTTGAGTTGGTGAGGCTTGCCGAGGGTTTTAGGTCGAGTTTTGAGGGTTTTAAAGGGGGGTTCGGGCCATGTACAGGCCGCACAGTGCCCGCACACCCCTGGCAGAAGGGTGTGCGGCCACTATACGGGGCCGCAACCGGCCACACAACCCTTCGTTTTTCCCTTTTTAAACCCGATTTTAACCCTCTTCTTTTCATTTATTCTACCCAAAACTCCTCATTTCTTCCCCTTCTTTTCCTCCACCATTCTTGAGAGTTTAAGGCTGGTTTTGGAGGAGATCTTTGGCTGGTTTGTGGAGCTTGCAAATCAATCCCTTGATTGATCAAGGTAAGCTCTTCTTCTCTTCTTTCTTTCTTGTTTCTTTCTTCTTCTTTGGATGATGAGTCTAGGGTTTGTTTGTAGCCTTGAGAGGAGTTTAATCCTTGTTTTCTTGCTTGTTTATTGTTTGTGAATCTTGAGAGAAGCTTTTGGCTTGATTGTTTGCCTTTGATCTCAAGAAACCCTTGAGTGTTCTTCTTCCTTGTTTTGGAGCTACTGTAGCCTAGGTGACCTCCCCTTATTTTTCTTGGCTTCCTTGGGTTAGAGAGTGAGGCTTTAACCCTTAGGATCCCTTTGGTATCTCCTAGGGTTAGAGTTGTAAACCCTAGAGCTGGTTAGGGTTGTTGGTAGGGAAAACCTAGGGTTTCCTTGTGTGCTTGTGCTAACATTGTTGTTGTTATTGCTTTGGTAAGGAGGAGACGCATTGGCTCGAGGCAAGGGAGTAGCCGAGGATTTGCTTGCGAGGGAGACAAATCGCCAATTCAGTGAGTGGGATATTTAAGCATTTCCTTATTGGATGAATGCCGATAGCTAGATGTAAATTCACGAACACACACTTATACTACATCCATATACACTCATATCATGTTTTAAGTAGAGTTTTCTTAACTTATACTTGCTTGGCATTTTGGTGATTGATAATTATTATTGGGATGATTTTGAATGTCTTATTTGATAATTGATTTGTTAACATTCGAGTTGTGTTAGAATAACACTTCATTGAGATTGCGAGATACTTGATTTGTGTGAACTTGGGATTTGTTGTGAAAACCTTTGGTTTTATGAAATCTTAGGCTTGAAATTCATTTTGAATGGCTGAGGGGTTTTTCATGTTGTTTCTTGTATTGAGTTTTGTTCATTGATTTGTGTTTAAAAGTTTGAGCTTCTTTTGTGTTCTTTTAGCATTTCCTCGTGGAAATGTGGAGGTGTTCTTGTGTTGGGTAATTGTTGGCTTTTGTGCTTCGTGTGGTATTGTGTTTATTGTTGGGTTATGTGGTGATGGCCTACTTCGGTAGGCGGTCTCCACAGTTAACCTGTTGAGGTGGCGTGGTAGACCGAATTATTTACTTCGAGGGCTAGTTCAGGTGGGAGTGAAGACCCCTAACTGGATTTTCATCTGGTAGCCGGAGTCACCAACCAGTGAACTAATGGGTCAACGTCAAGAGCATGAGCACCTTGACGGCCCTGAACCTTGCCGTGGCCACGGCGAAGGCTAAAGGATGCTTTTAGACCACTTCATGCTGGGTGATTTGTTGGGTATCATTTTTATACTGTGTTTGAGATTTATTTCTATAGGGTTACTTACCTTGGGTCATTTCAAACTTGTGGTGAGGGGGAGAAGCCCAACTGTCACTTCTAGGAGAACAGTATCCCGCAAGCTTGACATGACTCAAGAGTTGAGTATTCTCGAACTAGTGTTTCTTATATTTGATTCGAGATTTAACCTGTTCTATTTCTTTGTTATTGTCATATTGAATTTATGGTGAGGGGGTGAAGCCCAGCTGTTTCTTCTCGGGGGACAGTCTCCCGTAAATTCAATTTGGCAATATTTCTTTGATATTTGCATTCTTATCGAATTGCCGATGTGCAAATTATTTTGAGTTTTATGAGTTGAGGTTGTTATTATCTTGTCGAATTAAGAAGGGTTTCTTGACCCTACCTTTTTATGCTATGTTAAGTTTGCTATCATATACATTTATGTTCTAAGTACTTATCTTGTTTTTGGTAAAATGCTTATCTTGATGCTTTATTATTATTCTTGTTATTAGCGTTTTCTGGTGAGGTTGTGCTAGTCTCCCCTCGCTGAGTAATGCTAGTTGCTCACCCCTCTTTCTTCT
Organism: Dioscorea alata; assembly: GCA_020875875.1. NCBI lineage: Eukaryota > Viridiplantae > Streptophyta > Magnoliopsida > Dioscoreales > Dioscoreaceae > Dioscorea > Dioscorea alata. The sequence continues at coordinate 7,026,865 of CM037011.1, forward strand.
CCTAGACTGTTGCAGGTAGCAGGTGAGGCGGTACGCACTGTGCTGGGCATTCTTGCTGCTCCATCTTTTGTATATCTTTCTGTTTCATGTATGTTTCTTTTTGGTCATGAACATGTATTCTTAACTTATGGATACACTAGTTTGTAGTAAACCCTGTTGTATGTTTTGTATCTATCTCAACTTTCAATTCTTGTGTATTAAGACTTGTTATTGGTGTTATACCTTCCCTGTGCATTTGTGATCTGGTTGGTGTTGTTGTTCTAGCTGTGCATCACTGTGTCTCTCTCTTGTTTATTTGTGTTAAAAGTTGTGAAATTCCAGGTTGTTGTTCATCCTTGCGCTGTCTCGAGGGTTGAGTGGCGAAGCATCCCTCCTCAGGATTGTCGCGGCGGTTGTCCCGTCCTGTGGGCCCGCGGGTCGGGGCGTGACAATGTCACCAAGCTATGCCATATCATTTTGCCACATCACCATGGTTGCCATGTCATAGCCACATCATCACGCTTTATTACATCACCGGTGATGCGTACCAAATGATGCCAATCATAGAGCCAAGCTCTAATAAAAACAACATATTTTAATGGTGTGCATTGGTATAAATATATTGTTAATTTTAAACCATAACCCTTTCTACGATAATTTTTGTATATTTTTTTAATTCAATCACTAAAATCTTCTGTAATTTTAAATAATTATTAACTTAAAATCATAATATTCTCTAAAATCTTGATTAATAAATAATTGACTCAATTTTTTTGTTAAATTAATAAGAAAATTTTCATGTAATTTACAAAAGAAAAAATTTAATCATAAACTTTTAACCATCTTCATGTTAATAGTTAGTTTCGAACGGGTAGAAGTGTGATACTTTTTTTTCTCAACCTCTCATCTAATGCAATCACACACAATCAAACATGCAAAAGAAAGGAGACACATGAATTAGTTACCCAGTTCGGCACAACCTTGCCTATATTTGGGGGGGCGAGCACGGAGAAAGCAATCCACTAAAAGAGGAAAATAATGAAGAGTATAACACCCACTCTCACTCACACAATGACAAAGAATAACTCTATCAAAATTGCCCAATGCCCACTCTCCTCAACTCACACGCTAAGGTCACTTACTTGTGGTTTATCCTAAATCTTCAAGCAGGGTATCTTATATAGATGTCCCTAAGTCCTAACAAAGCTTTCTCTTTTAGATTCTTCGTGGCTTTCTAACTTGAACACCTTCCAAATTTAGATATTGCAATCAAGCATGCAACGCGGGCCACTTACTGATGCTGACTGAGTTCCAGCTTCCATTGCAACATGACTTATAGCACCTCCAACCCTCCCGGTTGCTCCAGTTCATATCAATGCAGTCCACTCCTCCCGAGCTCCTACAACAAGCAATTAGCCTCCTTCCTCAAGTCATATCAACAGGTCACTCTCCCGAGGGCCACACCCACCAAGGTGCAAATCCATCTCACCAAAGATGTCCTCCAAAGATCTCCCTGATCTTCGTTCCAAACTTGGTCCAAGTTTGGTCTTCACAAAATCTTCAAACTTGATCTTCATTCATTCAAGTTTGGTTTTCAATATATTGTTACTAAAGTTGATCTCCTCTAATCCAAGTTTAGCTCTTCAATATCTTCCAAGCATGATCTTTCTTCATCCAAGCTTGGGTCATCAATCATCTTCCAAATCAATGTACTTGTCAAAACTAGCTTGTGCTCTTGAATAGATTATGTCTTTAAATAGTTCTGCCCTGTAATTAGCTTTGGATCTTTCCTTCCAATTGCATTGCTAACTATGGTCTTGAGAATCTTGTTGGCTTGCTCTTGCCTTTTTTAGTTTGTTTCTTCAAATAGTTTCACACCAAACTAAGCTTCATACAATCCTTGGTCTTATCATAATGATCTTTTATACTTTCCAACAATAGATTATTCCTCTCTTTAGAAATAAGCCTCTTATGAGAGAAGAGTATACCAATGATAGATTTATCATCTTGGATCTTGCCGAAGATAGATTAAATCATATCTAAGATAAACTTGCTCTTCAAGAGAGATTCTTTTGCCTTGATGCTCTTAGATAGACTCTCCAATGATAGTTGTGAAGATATTCTCAACATGCCTTTTGCTTACTCCTCAAGAGAGAACTTCCAAGGTTGATGCTTTTACCAAAAATAGCTTCAATAGATTTTTTTCACTTGGTTCAATGAGAGAGATCCTCCAAATATAAGGTCCTACCAAAGGTAGCTCCATATGATTTCTTCAGAGATCCACCAAATATAGCACCAATCATGTTCTTCTAGTTTTCAAGAAACATCATCATCTTTTGCCAAATCATCATGCCATGTCACTAGGCTCACCACATCATCGTCATTGCCACATCATCTTGACCTGGTGTCAAATGATGCCAACTATTGGAAGATTTGAGACCCACACGAATGACCCTACAGCTTGTTGATCGCTCAGTGAGGAAACCACGAGGAGTAGTTAAAGATGTTCTTATAAAGGTTGAGAAACTCATCATTCCAGTGGATTTTGTCATATTTGATGTGGATGATGATGTTGACATCCCCCTGATTCTCGGACGCCCATTCCTTAACACTTCTGGTGCTTTAATTGATATCATGGGCGGAAAAATGACTTTGAGAGTTAGAGATGAACAAGTGATCATCTCCCTCCCTGAAGCAATGAAGCACACACTTGATCATGATGACGTTTTATATTTCATGGATAAGACTGATGTAATTATTTCTGATTATGTGTAGGAAGTTCTCGCATTGAACCCCTTGGAAGAAGACTTGGAAGAATTCGGGGAGGGAGAAGTGGAAAAAGAGACTCCCCCTCTACCAATGCAACAAATGGCACAAGTAGAGGTTAAATCTCCACCACATAGCAAGGAAAAGAAAACCCTGAAGAAGATGTGGAGAAAAATGAAGGAAAAGCCAAAAAGAGGAGTGGATGTCTCTACAATGTCACCCGAGGAGGTAGACCGCTTATTCTTTGAGAACCGAGGAATATTCAAAATCTTTTCATGCCTCTCAATGAACTTTTCGGGTAACAATTCTTCATCAAAAAATGGAGGTGACTTCCATCCCTTTGTCCCACCATGAATTTTAAGGTAAAACACGTCAAGCTAACGACGTTAAACAAGCGCTTTTTGGGAGGCAACCCAAGGTTTTACATTTGATGCATTTTCATTTTCATGTTGTTTGAGTGCTTGTGTGTGTTCATTTTTCGTATTCTTGGTGTGTTTAGGGTTTTAGTCTCCTAATGTTTGTTCATCTGTTAGTCTCTTTTATTGTCGTTTTTGTTTAATCATTTATGCATGTTGGTGTGTTGCCTTGAGTGGTTTAATGACTAGATATCATGAACTTCATGTTTTGAGTGTTTATATGCTTTAATCGACTTAGTTTCGAGTGTTTTTTAAGGTTTATAGGCGGCTAACTTGACTAGAATCAGAAATCAGGCCGTTTATGGCCCGTGAGCTTGCCCGTGAGCTATCCAGAGAGTGCTCACGAGTAGCCTCAAGACCGACAGCTCAGGCCGTGAGCCATCCAAAGAGGGCTAACAGTTGAGCTCATAGCCGCGAGCTCAATCATGAGCTAACCCGAGAGCTCTTGCAGGCTAGCTCATGGTCGTGAGCCCACCCGCAAGAGCACTCTGGTTTAGGGTTTTAAAGAGGCCCCTTTGCCCTCTTTCACTATTCATCATCTTCTCATAAGTTTCTCTCATTTCTACTTCCATTCTCCACCAAAGTTTCTCATTATTTTTGCCCTATAACCCTTTCCTCCTCCTCTAAATCATTTTGTGCCGAGTTTTTAAAGTTTAATCACTCATTTGGCCAGATTCAACTAAGGTTTCGCTCCATAAACACTAGGGTTAAGGTAAGCTTCTCATCTTTCAAACCTTGAGTTCTTCATGATCTTGTGGAGTGATTTCTTCATGGTTTTTACTCTCCCTGGATGCAAGTAACTTGTGATGATGTCTTAGCATGATTGTAAATTTGGATTATCATGTTTTCAAGCAAAACTCTTGAAAATTTTTCGGAGTTACTGTAGCACTGCAAATTTTTCATCAATTTTTCATTATTTCAAGCTTGTTTTGCTTGTAACTTGTTTGATAGTTGTTATTTTGGTCTTGTAGGATGAGAGTGAAGAAGGTAGCCCATAAGAGAGCTCGGAGTGAGCCTCCTCCACCCCTCCCCCAACAATCATCCTAAGCTCAAAAAAGAGGAACACAAGAATCAATTTGCACTTCTCTCACGCAAAAATTTTGGTACCATTAAGAGAATTGACTAGGATGTGCTGAAGAGTCTAGACTTGGATGGAACCATGTTAGAGCTCATATCTCACGACGGGTGGGATAAGTTGTTTTCTATTGAAGAACCAACATACAAAGAACTTATCCTTGAAATGTTAAGCATGGTTGAGGTTACCAATTACTGTCCATTCACCCATCAGCCCAATTCCATCTCCTTTCGTGCTTTTGGGAAAGGTCACCGGATTACTCAAGACCAACTAGGAGTGTTTATGGGATTTTATTCTGAAGCTTACATACAAAAGCCTCAGTTCAAGAATTTATCTAAGGATTTCCTATATCCACTGACTGGTGCTTCATATTGGACTACCATCGCCACTAGATCAAGGACCAAGAAGGACTCCCAGTTAAGGGACCCCGCACATAGATATATTCATGCACTGCTACCACGTGGCATTAGGGGTCAACTGGATTCCACTGGGGTGGTATCGCACATGGATTTACTGATGCTATACAGTATTATACAGCGGTACCCCCTGCACATGAGACACTTGGTTGCTAAGGTTTTAGCTCATCAGGGACAGTTTGTCCGCCTTGGGGCTATTTACGCCGGACCGTTTATCGCCCGCATGATCAGAGGCATAGGCCTTATAGATCGGACCCAGGGCATGACGGTTGTTAGTACCAACGCTCCACTGGGAATGCAAACCCTTGCATGTATTGGTATAGCCAAGAGACGGGGGATAGTAGCTACAGACTTGTGAAACGTCAGAGTGACCCCGGCCCTTCGCACGACACAGTTTGATTCCCAGTCTGAGCCTGAGTCTGAGCCCAAGCAAGGATCCGAGGAGGGCAGACCTCGACTTCGGGAGAAATTCGAGGAGTTCCATTTTGAGGTCTACGAGCAGTTACACGTGTTCGTGAGGGGACACAGAGACTTGGTTGCATCATTGAGCTGTATTGAGACCAGCACTGCTGAGATTTTAGCATTTCTGTGCAGTTCATCATCGTTTGTCGGTACCACATCTGCATCCACTACTTGTGCAGCACCATCATTCCCCTCTGACCCCTAGGCTCACACAGCATGACTGCCATTTCACTTATATTTCATTATTTCTATTATGTTTACACTTTTTACTATGTGTCGGAGTGTGTACTTGTGAGTTAGTCAGGGCTCCGTCCCTGCTAAACTTGCTTTGTTTGTTTTGGGATTTTGTATGCATGCTCTCTTCTATTATCTAGATTTTTGGAGTTGTGATCTGTGTGTGTGTTTTTTTTTTTTTTGTTAATTTCAAGATTATTTTTATGGATGCTCCACACTCCAGGCTCTCACTACACTGTGTTTCCCAAGTTTGGAGAGCACTCTGTTGCACACTTCATCGACAGACTGGGGAAGTTTCTTTACTCCATTTTACTGTATTTAGTGCATATTTCCCACCCTGTTCTGCTGAGAACGTACATTCGGGACAATGTACAACTTTAGATGTGGGGATGGATTTCTAGAGTACTTTATATCATTGCATGCTTGTACCACCTATGATAGCTATGATTTCATTGTTAAGGATTTCCTGGCTTGGTAGAATGATAACTGTGAGCTATACTTAACCTGTGCTTGAACATAGTTCTATTTCACCTGTAGTGCACCCTTACACTTGTTCAGGAGCGCTTTCACCTTGTACATTCCTACCAACCCATCATAATGATTTTTGCATTAGTTTGTTAAATTCTATCGTCAATACTCTTTTAAGAGCTTTTGAGTTCCTTTATTATTCTCCGTAGCCTAAAGTGACTATTGTAGTAGGTTTTGTACCAGGGAATTTGATATACAGTTTGTACAGTATATACATTTATAAAAAAATTGGAGTCTATGACAGTATTCCTCTGCTAGTATAGCACGAATGCGTCTATGTAGACTGTAATCAAGTAGGTTGGGTGGTTCTTGTGCCTAATCAGCATGTTCATCCAGCTGAAAAATTTTTGTGCAGTTTACGTTAGTCAGACTCAAAAAAAAAAAAAAAAAAAAAATTGTGTGTGCATATTTATATATATATGATGGATTGTTATATTATCTTGATCCCCTGGAACTTACTACATATTCACTTAAAAGACTGGAGTTTCATCTAGGAACCCAAAGACTCTTAACTGAGAATTGAGGGTGTCTTTAACACTCTAATGTCATTCTCATTATGTGTGGGTGAATAGGCATCCTGGGGTAATCCAGGGTGAGGAGGTCAAGGTGAAAGTCATCACACACTCACAGGGGCACTCTAGAAGGAATAGAACTAATATTGCTTGACTATTCATTGAACAGCTCACTTCTTGATTTTTGTCTAGTTATGCCTGTGAAGTACTTACTATTGAGCTTGAGGTCATACATTTAGCCATTTATCTTCTTGCCCCTGTTTTTCATGTTTGTTTTCTTGGGGACAAGCAGACGCTTAGGTGTGGGGATGTTTAATAAATTTCTAAATGTATGTATTTTATACGTATACTTGAGCATGATTTTCATATTTTGTTGATGACTCGATGCACTTTTTTGGTCTAAATTGGTTTATTTTGTGTTTCAGGTGCAAAAGATGCTTAGGTGAGCTCAACAATGCGATTTTAGAAGAAATTCATGCTGAAATCGTCATTTTAGGGTCCCGAGCACTACAGCGATACTGTAGTGGCCTGAAGCACGAAGATTTGAAGAAATTTCTAAGTTTGGAAACCCTCACAGGCAACCTCACGGCCGTGAAGTCATCAGCAAGCAATTCAGAGAGCAATAGTACTATAGCAGTTATGTAGCAACTTAGTGGATTTTTCGACCCGTTTTCCGAGCAACCTCATGGCCCGTATATTGACCATGAGACCACCCGTGAGCTACCCCGAATTCATCCTTTTTAAGGGTTTCTTGGGTTTCTTTTGGGCATCTATTGTCCTTCTTCTTGGAGCTCATCACCGCCATCACCCATCCGAGCTAGAAGAAGAGGTTTGAGTGCATTTCCACGGAGGATTATGCGAGGAAAGCGTGATTTTGTGCAAGATCCATCCCTAAGGCTTGTTGTGAAGAGGTAGAAAATAAGGGAAGCCACCCCTTGGAGTGGCGTCGTTGGAAGCTCATCTCCGATGGATCCAAACGTCATTCGGCCTCTAGCTTTTGAGGGAGCTTGCTTATGCTTTGTTTTGTTGTCTCCATACTTTTGATTGTTTATTTTGTGACCATGAGCAACTAAAACCCCAAGGTCACCTTAGTGGTGAACTTGTGTTGTTTAGATGTTTTGATCTAATTTATACATGTTGGCTTGTTTGTGATCCTTGTTTGGTGTTTTTAAATGCTTGATATGTATGAGAACACTATGTATCATAACTTAGGTAATGCTAGGTTGCATGACCATTGCCTTAGTGTTAGACTCACCAAACTTGGAAGGGAAATACATATAAATACGCCGTGACAATCGGGTATTTGTATCCCTCCAATTCTAGGATTAAGTACTCACTTGTATTTTAACCCTAGTTAGAGAAAACCACTTTATCCATTGCAATCTTAGGAGGATTTGGGGTGACACAATTACCGTATCCAACACTCGTACTGGATTAAGGGTCAATTGCCGTGACCATCGGGTTGGCCCAATCTAGGGTTTTCTCGGTCCAACTAGCCACTTGCATATTAGTTCAAGCATCTTGCATGCTTTAGTAACCCCCAAGGGGATCCTCATCAGTGACCACTCTTAGCCCTGATTTTCCCCAGTATCTTGCCTTCACTCATTCGCATTCATTGTGCATTGATTTAGTTTCTTTGCATTTCATTTCTTCAATCAAGACTTGTCGATTAAACAACATTGCAATAAAGAAGTAAGGGTAGATTCTCGGACCCCAGGCAATATGACCCCTGTTTCACGCAAAGGGTACTACTTGGCGACCCCGTACACTTGCGGGACAATCGCGACCATGGCACATCCTAAATTTTCAAGCAAGCTATCTCATATGGACATCCTTACGTCCCAACAAAGCTTTCTCTTTTAGATTCTCCGCAGCTTCCTAACTTGGACACCTTCCAAAATTAGATGTTGCAACAAAGCTTGCAACACAGCCCACCTACTAATCCTGACTGAGTTCCAGCTCCTATTACAACATAGCTTGTGACCCCTCTAACCTTCCCGACTGCTCAAATTTTGTATCAGCGTAGTCCATTGCTCTCGAGCTCCTATAGCCAGCAACTAGCCTCTTTCCTTATATCATATCAGCAGATCCCTCTCCTAATGGTCATACCTACCAAGGCGCAAATCCATCTCACCAAAAATGTCCTCCAAAGATCTCCCCGATCTTCTTTCCAAACTTGATCCAAGTTTGGCTTTCAAGAAATTTTCAAACTTGATCTTCATTCATCCAAGTTTGGTTTTCAATATATTGTTACTAAACTTAATCTCGTCTAATCCAAGTTTAGCTCTTCAATATCTTCCAAGTATGATCTTTCTTCATTCAAGCTTGGGTCATCAATTATCTTCCAAATCTATATACTTGTCAAAAATAGCTTGTGCCCTTGAATAGATTATGTCTTCAAATAGTTCTGCCCCATAATTAGCTTTAGATCTTTCCTTCCAATTGTATTGCTAACTATGGTCTTGAGAATCTTGTTGGCTTGCTTTTGCCTTTTTTTAGTTTGTGTCTTCAAATAGCTTCACACCAAACTAAGCTTCATGCAATCCTTGGTCTTCTCATGATGATGTTTTATACTTTCCAACAATAAATTATTCCTCTCTTTAGAAATAAGCCTCTCATGAGAGAAGAGTATACCAATGATAGATTTATCATCTTGGATCTTGCCGAAGATAGATTAAATCATATCTAAGATAAACTTGCTCTTCAAGAGAGATTCTTTTACCTTGATGCTTTTTCCAAAGATAGACTCTCTAATGATAGTTGTGAAGATATTCTCAACATGCCTTTTGCTTACTCCTCAAGAGAGATCTTCCAAGGTTGATGCTTTTACCAAAGATAGCTTCAATAGATTTTCTCTACTTGGTTCAATGAGAGAGATCCTCCAAACATAACCTCCTGCCAAAGATATCTCCACATGATTTCTTGAGAGATCCACCAAATATAGCACCAATCATGTTCTTCTAATCTTCAAGCCACATCATCATCCTTTGCCAAGTCATCTTGCCATGTCGCTAGGCTTGCCACATCACCGTCATTCCCACATCATCTTGACTTGTTGTCAAATGATGCCAACTATAGAGCCTAGCTCTAATATTAACCATATATTTTATCCAATGAAGTCTAACCTAGGATAAAAATATTCTCAATAAGATAATGTTAATATCTCATTAAAAAGAACTTTTAATATTTTAAACATTTTTTTAAATTTATCATTTCTATATTTGAATGCTTTTTATGGAAAAATAAATTACCCATTTAATAAGATTTCTTCAATCCCCACGACCTAATGATCCCTTTTAGTCAAATGATTCTAAAATGATTTACATTTAATCTCTTGTCAGCTAATATCGAGTTATGAAAATATATCAAAAAACATTCTGAAATAAGTATTTTAAAAAAATTGATTACTATAAAATTTTTTAATTATTGCCATTTATATGAAATTATCTTAAAATATTTTTGAATTTCTAAAAATTATATTTGATTTTTGGGGGAAAAATAAATAATGATTTAACAAAATAGATTAATAAATAAAAGTTTTTAATTATTTTAAGTCTTAAGTCAAGATGAATGTTATTTTATTTGTTTTTTTTTTTCGTGTTTGGTGAACAAAAATAAACTTCAAGGTGTAGTTGAGATTTGAAGTGCACACTTTTCATTTGCAATTACTGTGCTGTAAGAGCTATTAACATGGATTTATTTATTTATTTATTTATTTATTTGAAAGAGAAAACCAAAAAGATTATGATGAATTAGTAGAAATCTCTTAAAAAAAAAATGAGAATACAAACCATGAAAATATATTACTTTCAATTGTAATATCAATTAATTTTAATAGTCAATCCTAACTAATTGGGTCCGTTTTGAGCAACATGTGAATATTGATTTTCTTTGTTAAATCAAAATTAAAGAAAGGTAGTTACAACAACAAAGAACAACAATAACAACGAGAAACCATTATCCTAACTATTTGGGATGAGCAAAGTTAATTTGTATTTTTTTCATGGTGCTTTATCAGGGCCAAAAGACATAATGAGACTAAGTTTACTATATCATTACGAAAAATTTTTGCTAAATATATTTTAAACCTAAAGAGACGCTCATCTTAATCAATTCTTTGCTAATTTATCAGTAATTACTGCCCCATCCAATCTATGTAAAATTAATTCATTTCTTAATCAATCATTTGTAGTAATGATTAATATTTTTCTCGATATATTTATCTTGGTCACTCCCATCCTTTAATTAAGTTGTTTTTTAATTGTTCGTCATTTTTGGTAACGCCTGGCATCTATTGCGCTTGCTAGTTTAAAATAAAATTTTTTATTTGTCATGGTCCTCAAATAAAAACACATTTATTTTGGCCTCTAAATTAAAAAGATTTCTTGTTAGCTAAAGCGGTGTGATACTTGATGCGTCAAACATGTGTTACATTATTATGATGGGTTCATCTCAACTAAAAAGGTAAAAACAAATAAATTTGTCTAACAATCAAAGTAAATACCTATTTAAAAGGCCAAAACAAACAACAGCTTCTAATTTTTAAGGATACAAATAACTTTAAACGTTAAATAAAGGTTTAACTCAGGGTTTATTTAATTCATGGCCACAAATATTTGCACCTTATAATATTGTGGTTACAAAACTTTTTTATAACACAAATGCAACTTAACTTTTTTCCGGTTGCACATGAGGCCATAATGGTCGGTTTTGAGATTGTTTCCGGTGAGTTTGCTAATATGGCACTAACTTGGCGCTCAAAAGGCGCTGACTTGACATCTCCACATTAGCAAACTCGCCGAACAACCTCAAAACACGTCATTATAGCCTCATATGCAATCGAAGAAAAGTTAAGTGGGTTTTGTACCCAAAAAAAGAAGTTTTTGTCGCCATTAGTGAAATAAAGCCCTATAACCCAATGCTATTGTCCTTTGATAAACATAAATTGGTTAGGATTAATATAAGTCATATTGGATCCTATATTTGTGATGTTAAACATTGAAAATGTTAAATTGATTTGAGAAAAGAAAATAATTGGAATTTAGTAAATTATATTACTTAGTAATTTTGAACTTTTAAAATATTAAAATATCAAAGGAAGATTACCAACAAAAAGTATTAATCTGAGGTATTGTTTGATATAAACTTAAATTAATCTATTAAAAATATATTTAGATTAATATTTATGACTATAATAAAGTGCAAAAAAAAGTGAGATACCACTTTTTAAAAATTATTTTCAAAATTTATATAACGTAATAAATCATCATTTATAAGAGAATAAATTAATTTTACAAATATTCATTATTAATTTTAACTTTGTATATGCTCAATATTTAGTTGAAATTTGCGAAACATGACTCTGAAAAATTAACTAAAAGGTAAAAGCATTCATGTGTAGATCTTGTGGGTTTTCCAACTGTTTGTTTTGTTTTTAATTATATATTTTCAAAATATTTTGTCACTGGATTTATAATTATTTTTATCAATTTTTCCTAATGCAATCAACTCAATAGGCTCTATCCCATGAAATATTCATTTATGAAGTGGCAGCATATTTCAAACATAGATGAGCGAAAATTAAAAAAATAATAATTTATAGCTTAGTTGACTCACATTCACTCACTCACTAATTTTGGACATACTTGTTACAAGTGTCACCCAGCCATTACAGTCCTTGAATCCAGTTAATCTTGTTTTCCTGTGTCATAACTCACAAGCCTCACAACACCAACTCACCAATCAAATATAACTAAAAATCTCACGAGAATCTCAAGAGAATCTCATTAAACCTTAATCTTTTTACCTGAAACCAAAAAGATTCACTCACCTGTGACACTTAACTTTATTGACATGAACAAAGAAATCACCTGAGAGGCCTTAACATCTCCCACCTGTTTCTCTTTGACAAAGACACCATATCCGTGACATATTACTGCATTACCTTAATAATCCCTTTATATATGTACTCAACCTCTGCATTATCTTCTAATCCCTTTGTATATGTACTCAACCAGTCTGATGTCCTCACTTGTTCAAAGCATGGCTGACGAGGAACCAAGAAACACGTCCATGTACCCTCTTGATGCAAAATCATACAATATCATGCAAGAGATCGGTAGTGGTGTGAGCGGAGTAGTGTACAAAGCCGCATGCATACCGATGAATTCCGCTGTTGTTGCCATTAAGGCCATTGATCTTGAGAAGTCAAGAGCCAATCTTGATGATGTTCGGCGTGAAGCCAAGGTCATGGCTCTCTTCTCCCACCCGAATATTCTCCGAGCTCATTGCTCCTTCACTGTTGACAGTCATCTCTGGGTTGTCATGCCCTTCATGGCGGCAGGCTCTTTGCACTCCATCATTTCATCTTCGTTCCCTGATGGCCTCCCGGAGCCATCCATTGCCGTTGTTCTTAAAGAGATTCTTAGTGCTCTATCTTATCTTCATGATCAGGGCCATATACATAGAGATATCAAGGCTGGTAACATACTTGTGGATTCTGATGGATCTGTGAAACTTGCAGACTTCGGTGTTTCAGCTTCCATCTATGAGTCATACCATTGGTCTTGTTCTTCTTCTTCCTTCTGCAATGACATGGCCGGCACTCCTTACTGGATGGCCCCAGAGGTAATCCACTCCCACATGGGCTATGGTGTCAAGGCTGATATATGGTCCTTTGGCATAACTGCACTTGAGCTTGCACATGGCCGGCCACCTCTTTCGCATCTTCCCCTGTCAAAATCACTGATGATGAGAATCACTAACCGATTTCGCATCGAAGATTCTCATGACAAGAATGATAAGGAGAAGAAGAAGAAGAAGTTCTCCAAGGCATTCAAGGAGATGGTTGCTGCTTGTCTTTCTCAAGACCCCTCCAAGCGCCCCCCTGCAGGGAAACTCCTTCGCCACCCTTTCTTCAAGAACTGCAAGTCTCCGGAGTATCTTGTCAAGAATGTGCTGCAAGTGGTGCCACCTGTGGAAGAGAGGTTCAAGGAGATTAGCATTAATAGTGATTCAGCTTCTCCTATTGTCAAAGTCCGAAGAGTAAGTGGGTGGAACTTCAATGAGGATGTCCTGGAGATGGATCCTGTCTTCCCAACAGAGAATGATGATAAATGCACTATTACATGTGTTCAGCACCATGGAGAACAGATTGAGGACAAGGCTTGTTGTCCAGACTCAATTGTTATGGAAGTTAACAAAATTAATGCAAAAGAAGAACAAGAGTTACCTAAGGATGTATGTACCTCTCCTCCAAACTCAACGGTTGTCCCGAAGCAGTTGCTGATTCCAAACTTGATCTCTCTCTTGAATAGCTTGGATGTGCAGCGAGTTATGGTGAAGAACGTGCTTGCATGTTGTGGTGGCATGGCTGTTGATGAAGAAAAATTTAGGGACCAAAGAGAGCAGCAGCTTCTAGCAGTAGTGCAGAGGTTGCAACAGACTGTTGATGAATTGAACATTCAGCTGCAGCAAGAGTTAAGGAGGAATGCATATTTGGAAGCTGCATTGGATAGCATTAGAAAGAAAGGTAGTGCAGAGGATGCAAACAAGGCTGAGCCTAATTGTTCTTAAGCTTCTCTTGTTGAGATATAAGGTCGATAAATATGATTGCTTCCTACAAGTACCATTGCGCTTAACATGTAATATGCTATGAATCACTATGTAAATTTCTCAGCATCACCGCACTGTAGATTTGAGATTGCCCTACAATAAATGTATTGAAAGAAAACCCAGAACAATGGACCTAAAAGCAATAGCACTGTAAGTAGCATAGATGTGGATTCCATCACTAAAGAATTGTTATATGATTTACAAAGATAAACATTTGGGTGGATAAAATAAAGGGGCTATGAGGTTAACCAGTAGGTATTGAGCAATTCACCCAAATTTCTTGGTTGAAGATGAATAAATGGCTCGACTCCAGTTTTCTACTACCTCAAAAGTATTCTTAAGCAGTGAAGGCCATCCAGATCACTAGACCAGGTATCTGATATGAAATGCTAATCTTACAGTCAAATGTTAGAGAGTGTCACGTAATGGAGAAAATGGGCATGCAGATTGATCAATTGGCATAAATGGCTAAAAGCCAATTAATTCCATATCTCATAAGCCATACCAAGCATCAGGAGCCATATTTACAACTAGACAACTTACACAGGCCACATGTGAAGTCCATTCCAGGAAGAATATAGAAGATCACAAAGATTAAACTTCTGAAAAATGTGTGGACATATCAAGTCTTTATGTATTTCCTTGGTAATCAGTAACCTGTATTGCAAGATCTCCGTTGGAGATGTTTATAACTTTCATTGCATTGACAGTTTGAAATTTAAGATCATAATAGGTCATCAGTTTCAAGTATAACTATGAAATAAAATGAATTCAATTCTGTATTATTCAATCAAAATGTAATTCAAAGTGACAGTATTTAAATAGCACACAACAAGATATTTCGTAAAATATGAGGTCAAGAACATAATGCAGTTCCATGAAAATTGTTTGGCCCAAACCCAAGTACTGTTTTCAACTGAGTCAAGAGGCATTGCTACTTTGAAGCGTATCCTTGACACCATGTCCAAAAGAGACAGGAGTAATACTAAGCAAGCGAATCAATTTACTGATGTCCATGGATATGTCAGCTGGAGAGGCAACTCCACGATTAACCTACAAGCGTTAAAAGTAAAATAAAAGATAGTGCATGAAATCAGAAGGATGCATGCCAATGCTATAAGAAGAGCATGGAACAATACCAAAAAAATATATAGAAACTATGGTAAGAAACTCAAAGTGAAAATAAAGGTATAGAGAAAAAGAAATTTTAGATGTTGACATGATGTACAAGTTTGCTGTTGTTCCTAACTTCAGACTCACCGATGAAGCAGACACTGATTTGATGAGAGAAAGGTCATATCCTCTGTAGGTTGCTACTGACTTTGCCATTTCCATTCGAGACACCCTATCTGGTCCACCAACATTGACAAATAGTTGCATAGGTTCACCATCTAAAAGGGAAGTCGTAAAGAAATAAGGGTCAGTCATTAATTTTTTTTTGTAAAACAAAGTAAATTATAGCCTCAGACATTCCCGTTTAATTTCTTACAGTTAAAAAGTTCAATGAGTAAATGGCCATGTAAGTGTATGGGAAAAGAATAGGGTAAGAGAAAACAGGAAATACTTTCTGGTCAATACAAATTATATAAGCTTGCAGTTTTTCCCAAAAACCCATAACTGTCACCTGTGACATAAAATTATAGCAGGGTTTTATTCGTGCAAAATTATACCTGATTGCCACTTCTTAATCAGTGATATTATGATATTCACCACATCTTTAACATAGATTGGGCAACGGAACTCATCATAAAAGAATTCGACTTCTTGGCCAGCAGCTAAGACCTTATCAATCCACTGCCATACAAAGGCATCAGTCAGTCAAAATTGTCTGACATGCGGAAGTATTGTTAAATCTTTAATTCTGCTAAATTTTAGAAATCAACACTGGCAGTTCCAAATTTCACAAAAGAACAGGAAGATCCATTAAGTAAACATCCCAACAGTAATTTGCAAATCAGATAGTCAATAGTCAAAATATGATTCATTATTTAGAATTCACAATGCTTAGATCTCACACATCCAAGTGTGGGGGAGTTCAGGCAATCACTGAAGTGGATAAGATATGGTCTGAGAGCCAAATACAAAATCACATGTCATAACAAGTTAATCACTTGCACCATAACGCTTCTTTTCCTCAGTTTATTGAGCTATGAATTTGTATTTGCAAAGTTGACCAACTCAACAAGAAATCGGTGAATCACTTAGCTCTCCAACAACAAGATTAGGAGTCAAAGGATGTTGCCGCAAAAAGAAAGAGATACTCCACATATTCATCAATTAACTAATTGAAGTTGGTGACAAACGCTCTCCAGCCCAAGTGATAGCTCAGGATTTCAAGAAATGTTGATGCTATTAAAAAAGATAAAAAGTGGCCTACATGCATTTCCCAGATTACTTATTGTATTTGCAAAGATACTTGACATTCATCCAAGAAGATCAGCTAAGCAAAGTAGAATTCTCGAATACCTAAGTAAAATGGTGCATTTGACTGTAAAATCTACTCACTGTTAAGTCACAATGTATTATTCAGAGAAAATAGCGGAAACCACAATGACGATAAGGAAAAGTAAAAGAAATCATACAATCTTTTCATTCACTTGGCTATCTTATTGTTTCTTTCCAAACAAACAAATGGTGATAAATTTCCTTCTCCAATCTTCCCCTTTCTTAAACTAAGCTCACCTGTATCGGAAGGGACTTCTCAACAGGTGCCACAGTTTGTGGTCCATAGATGATACTACTCCGAAGAATAGCAAAATTCGAGCATTTTGATGTGATAAACTCCTCTGCCGCAACCTTTGATTTTCCATACATATTCACAGGAACCGTTTCATCCTCTTCTTTATAAAATGATTTGATGCCTTCATAGACTGTTGACTACATTAGCTCAATAAATCACCATCATAAACAAGGAAAAAGAAAACCACCTTGCAATACTCAGAAGCAATGGAAAAGAAATCAAAGAATGCTACATACAACAAAACAGAGGATGATTCTGAGAAACTCAATTAAGAATAAACAAGAAATGAATCATTAAATGGATCATCACCTTCAAAAATATGACAAACAATCCAACAACAACGCTATCATCTTAAGAATCTCTGCTAAAGAAAGAAGCGCAATACCTTGATCGGTGGACAAATGAATCAGAAACGGATCACAACCCTCAAAGCTCAACAACCAATTCACCAGCGAAGAAGGGACATTCGTAGCCATTGCAGCATCAGGATCAACCTCGCAAGCACGCGGGACTGAGATCGCGGCGCAGTTCACAACCACATGAGGCTGAACATCGAGAATGCAACCAGCGTCAATCCTTGAGAAAGGAGAATCATTGTAATGATGCTATGGAGATGGAAGTGAAGACCTGGCCGAAGAATTGAGAGATGGCCTCGAAGCCATCACCAGTGTGGAGATCCACGCGGAAGGGGATCGCGGAGGAGATGACGGAGAGTAGCTCTGGCGGTGGGACAGGTCGGTGGTGGGTGAACGCGAGGTCGTAGGGAAGGGGTTCGCCGGCTCCGACGAGGCTCACCAGGAGATGTTGACCCAAATAGCCGTTGCCTCCAACCACTAGCACCCGTTTCCGCTCCGCCATCTCTCACTCCGGCTCTCTCCGGCACTCTGGTTGAGCGCTTGGAAGCAAGCACTTGAGTTTTATTTTATTTTATTTTTGGGATATAAGCAATGTTCGAAAAATCGGCCTAGGCGCTGGAAGGTGATAGGCCGCCTCGTTTTTACAAAAAACGGTGAAAAAATTGGCCTAGGCTTTCCATAAAAAAAACGGACGCCCAGGAACCGCCTAGGCGGGCTGGACGGCCGACTAGGCGGCCTGGGCGGCCTAGGCGGCCTGGGCGGTTTTTGGAAAAAAATTTGAAATTAAATGTTTTTAACTAATTTAAACCCCCCAAATTAATGTTTTGTGGGACTTGTACTTAATTATGTTTTTTCTTAGAGTTATATCCATCCAATATTTATTATTATTTATTATTATTTAAATTTTTTAACAAAATTCTAATTTCTAAGCACATAAATAATAAATAATATGTTATGTATAACGAATCTTGTCTTCGCTTATTATTTGATTGTTGATGCATCAATTTGGTTGTTGATAAATGTCTATTTGGGTATTATATAGAATTAAAATTATATTATAAATATATTTTTTTTTCTAAAAGGGTAAAACCGCCTAGGCCCCGCCTAGGCTCTCTGGGCGCTAGAAGGTGGCTAACCGCCCGACTAGCGCCTAGCGTTTTTTTGAACATTGGATATAAGTTAAAGTTTAGTTGAATATAATTGAAAATATAGTAAACTTTAGTTATAAATCAAATCAGTTGTTTGACCCAATGTATTTGGAGCGGTGGGTTATAAAATTATTTTATTTAATTGAAAAAATTTGTAAATCTAAATTTGAAAAATTTATGTTTGGTTTGGTGCATTTAAAAATTATGAATACATTTAGTGAAATTAGATCACTCTAAGGGCCTGTTTGGTAGTTTGCAGGGAAAGTAAATACATGCAAAGCTTTTGTAGGGAAAGATTTTGCATGTAATTATTTTCCCTGCAAAGTAACATTACAATGTTTGGTGTACGCAATGAAAATTGTAGTTAAATTGCATGCAAACTTAATTCCCCCATTTAGTATGAATGCAAATATTTTGTAAAGTTATGTTTATTCTCAATATTACCCTCAGTTATTTTATTTATAAAAAGTGGACTTTTAATAAACTCTAATGACATACTAACTTAGTTCATATAATAATTAACATTTTCTTTATAAAGTATTTTAAGAATTTTTTTAAATATGGTTTTTATACTTTTTTTTTAATACACTAAAAAGAATATATGGTTTTAAATCACCATGCGTTTATCAACCTTTGTCCATTATACAATTGTGTTTATTTTAATATTGTTATGATTGATATTATTCAACAATGTGTTAGAGTTTTTATTTTAATAAAAAGAAAAAAATAATGAAGAACTTTTATTTGATAAGGGAGTAGTATAGTAATTTAATCATAATAAAACTTTCCCACACAACGTTGCAATCACTTTCACGTCAACCCCCATGTGAATCACTTTCTATGGTCAAAGGAAAAGTGCTTGCAAGGAGACTAACTACTTTTAATGAACAAAACGAATGAAAATGATTCACTCCTGTTACTTTACAAGAAAAGTTATTACTTTCACTCATATCAAACGGGCCCTAAGTGATTATTAAGTTTTTGTTAAATATAAAATATCTAATTAAATTATGTTTATTATAAAATAAATAATTAGGTGTATATTTATTTAGTTTTATATATAATTAATTTAATATATGATTATGGTTTTTGTTTTATTAAAACTTCACAAATGTCTAATAAATAATTAAATAAAATATTAATTATTGGATTAATATTGCTTTTGTGGTAATAAATTAATATTTATGAATTTCATGATCTCCCCATGTAAGCTCACATGACACCACGTGAAGCTTCCTTTGAATTTCAAACTTCAAGAGAATGAAATTACGATTAATTTGAGAGTAGCTTCAAATCTAACCAAATTCCATTATAACGTATTTGTAGCTACTTTGAATTTCCCAAACCAAGGAAATAAACATCATATTTTTGAAAGATTTTGTAATTCCACTTACATTCACTTTTAAAACCCGTCAAACAAGCACAACATTGATGGTTTTATTTCAAGAAATAACTTTTAAAATCATTTTCCTATAATTTTTTTAAGAAACCAAAAAACTTATATATTTTGAGCAACATGGAAAATTTTCGCACCCGTGCATAACTGATTGAAAGATGCATCTCAAGTCCTCTTTCTACCATAACCCTCATAGCAATTAGCATTCTAACTCGAAAAGTTCATCGTGGTAAAAACCTCATTAACGATAACCTAGAGATTGAACTAGTCTACTACTCATAGGAGTTCGACAACTTAGCAGATACCTTGGCAAATTATAGGACAAGAAAACCTAAATTGTTCTCGTTTCATAGAAAAGCCGACAGTTTGAGATGCCTTGAAGATGTCGTTATTGCAACTGGAGTGAACTTTTGATCTCTGTGTGCTTGTGTTGTTATTTGGTTTTAGCTGATCTAGCTCATTTTGTCAAAAAAGAAAATAAATAAATAAAAGCCTCTTTTTTTTGTACATCATCTTGCCAGGTGAATCGGAGGATAGTGAGAATTTTGACATTTCTTTGAGTGCTATTTGGTTCACTTAAACTGGTTGATCTATGTTCCCCACTCAACCCCTAGGTCCATTCTAGGGGTTCTTTTCTTATATTTATATTTTTTTCTTTATTTTTTTTAAATTTATGTTGATGTTGTAGTTCTCTTTGTGGTTAATTTTTTTTTTTTTTTTTTTGATAAATCACTCAACTTTGTCGAAATATCAGTTTGCGCATTGAATTTTGGTTTGTTTCAAAGTACTCACTAAAGTCACTAACCATTTCACAAACAAGTCACTTGGTGGATTAACATCATCATTAGCTGACGTAGAGGTCGGGAAAAGCCCAGTCAGCTAGCCAAAGACATGTTAGCTGTGCCAAAGCCTTTGCCATATCATTGTAAGTTTGCCACGTCACGTCAACTTCATCTTCCTCTGTCATTTGAACGGAGTGAGAGAGTGGTGGAGTGGGTTAACGTTGATGGTGTGCGACCATCGTGGAGACTTTTGGGATGCTTTTTTTGCCTTGGCCAAAACCTCCCTAAACCTCCTAACTAAGCCATGTGAGCTTGTTAGAGAATTGAGAATGTTTAAAGCCTTAGGGCTAGCCAGAATTTCTCAGATTTGTTTTGTTGTTGTTTTTTTTTTTTTTTTACCAGTTACTCACTTTGAATTCAAATTGATTGCCATTGGAGACTATGAGCTTGTTGGAGGATGGAGATTGTTTGAAGCTCAAGGGGTGGCCGGAAATTCTCAGATTTGTTTTTTTTTTTTTTACCTCACTCACTCTGAATTCAAATTGATTGCATTGGAGACACACATGTTTTGTTTTTAATTTTTTTTCTAACAGTCACTCATTGTGAATTTGAGTTGAATCCCATTGGAGACACTCATTTTGACTTAATTGCTTATCAAAGTAAACATGTGAAAATCCGGCAATAATTATTTTTTATGCAGAATTTTACAATCAAATCATGTTAAACACAATTTAATTAAGTTCTTGAAGCAGTGCAAGATTAATTTCCTCTCCATTTGGGCAATAAGATGATCAATTGAGTTTTTTGTATAATGAAATCATGGTGAACACAATTTAACATGATCCTGTTGTATTATATTCATTGTTTACACTCACTCTATCTGAGAACATAGTTCAATTACAACATTCAAATTATAACACAATTTTTATGAATATCAACTAAGACAGAAAACAGTATTCTCTATATTCTTTACATTCACATTATCTGAGACTAAGTGTAACCAAAAACAAAATTCATTGATCAATACTAATAACTTGGATATTAATTTGAATTGTAACACAAACTATAATTTACATATGAAATAGAAAAGATGTCATCGACACATGAAACATGTTTCTGAGTACAAAAATGAGTATATAAGCTCAAAATGCATTTATGAAAGTAAGTACTGCCTATTACAAATCTTGGCCTACTAAATTACCCAAAATAAGAAAAATAAAACTATCATTCTGTTTCTTCTAACACTTCATCCCTTCTGTCCCTTCCCTCATGGAAGTCATACTCTTTTTTTTTTTTTTTAAAAGGCCCTCCATCAGTACCCTTGTTATTCAATTGCACCTTTGACCTAACTTTGGTTCCAACCTCTTTGCATCCCTTAGTGGCCAATTTTTTTCCTTTGTCCTTGTTGTTAGCATCAATCATTGTCCTACCATGGATTGTTACTTCATGTGTGGAAATCAGCTGCAGCAAACTTTGAGGTTAATTTATGTAAAACCTAACAATGGATGGAGGAAAATCTGCAATAGTTATTATTAATATGCCTCAGTTGTGACAAAGGACCATGAGAATTTGCACTTTCATTATCATCCTCCAAGGGATTAAATTAATGCCATATCAGAAGTACAAACAAAACTTAAATATAAATTATTCAGATTAACTTTACATGTCTACTTGTTGCCATCTAGACTATGCCAACTCCATCTTGATTCCCATCTGCACTTGCCCTATTAGCTTGCAAATTCAAATGGTGATGAAAATCATGTAGATTAATTTAATTCCAGACCATAATAGGATAAATATAGATGACAAATTGACCTGATTAGCATGAAATCTTCTATTGTGTCCTTTTTCACGACACATGCCACATCTAACATAGCCTCCTTTTTTGCTCACCTTCCCATTTGTGAAGCCTCTGACTTCTTCACCAAATTCTTTCCTTCTCAACATTGTCCTCCTGCCCTTCTTCTTGTTGACTGCCAAAGGTGGTATCAAGGGCCCTTGGTCACTCTTGGGCCATTGAATCCTGCCATGGGTTGGGTTTAAGGTGTACCCATATATTGCTAGGTATGTGCTCACACTATAACATGGATGGATATAGTTTTTAGGTCTGTCATTGTTGTAATATAAAACTAACACTGCATGACTACATGGTAGTTCTGTTAACTGCCAAAGCCTACAGGAACAAAGCCCTTCTTTCTTATTGACAACAAACTGCCCATCAGGGCTTGTAACCTGATAATCAGCCCCCTTACCACATTGGTGTGTAGAATTTACTTAGTTGTTTGAATATCTCCTATGTTTTAAGGATCCATGGACAATGTTGGGTTGTGCAATGGTTCATTGCATCCCTTTTTTTTGTATCCTAATCATCAACTGGGTTCTTATTATTTCATTCATAGTTACTATACCCTTTGTTCTGGCCTCAAGTATATGACTGTTAAAACCCTCACATAGGTTATTTAATAAAATATCACATTTGAATTGTGTTTGGAAATATGCCCTTGACCAATATTTGGGAGCTATGTTTTTCATATATTGGTGGGCCCCTATAGACATTCCTTTGAGGATGCTCATTGCCCTATCAAATACAGCCTGATAGGTTGATTTAGTACAAAGAAACATTTGGTCTTTAAGTCCTTTCCCCATGAATTTTTGCCTAAAATTAGTGTGAATGTGTCTCACAAAGAACCTGTGTTCACTATTAGGAAATAAGTCATCAATTGCATTGAGTAAACCCTATAGTTTTGTAATTAATGGCCACACCATAACCCAACACCCATATACAAAACAAGTTAAAAGGGAAAAAAATTTAGGTCAGAACAATTAAATGGAGGCAAAGCAATTAACTTAGTGAAAAATTAAAACAAAAGAACAACTATTCATCCTTAGATAACCTAGAAAATATCAGAATAGGATGGAGAATGACATACCTTTTGCCTGTTATTAAGAAATACCCAACCATGGCTATAACAACAACCCAAGCTATTAGGTAACTATAGTTGTTTAGATCCACACCTATAGCAGATAGAAGTCGGCTGCCATATAACCCTTTAAGAAAACATCCATCAACTGAGATAACCCTCCTACACCTAGACAAAAAACCAGCCCTGAGTGGTGCAAGGCACACATACATGCCTTCAAAAATTCTATCATCACATCTGTACTTGATAGTTGATCCTGGGTGACTTTTGATCAACTCTAGTCTATAATCATACAAACTAGCCATTTGTGTTGCTTCATCCCCATCTATTTCCCTTGTTTGAGAAAAATAACACATAGCCATTCAAAGAGAATATCATTAATTGCACTAGTAAAAACCATACGCACATGCTTGCTGTAAAATAAAAGAAACCAAGGAAATAACAATAATTGAAAAAACTCTCCTCAAAGCAATGGATTTAGCCCTAAAGGCTGTTAATCTGCTAATCTCAACATTCTGATATAATTTAACAGCTTGCATTGTTCCACTTAACTTCCAAGAAGGGTCTGTTCTGAACTGTTCCATGTATTTTTTTTTGCTATCCATATTGCATTCACATGTCTATTCTTGTGTCCCTTTGCACATTCATTTTTGAGGTTCCCTGATTTGATTTGCACTGTACTGACACCCCTACTCATAAGTGAAGCCCACAAATAAAAAGGACACCCTCTTGTGCATGAAGCTTTACATCTTGTGCTATCATTTGGCCTAAAGTTCATCACATATCGGTTCTTAATGCCATAATTTTTCACAACTATTTTGAACTGATTAAAATCCTTAAACTTCATGCCTATCTGAAGCTGAGGATCACCCATATTAATGTCTTCATTAAACTCAGAATACGTTGGTCTAGAAGGCATCATTTCTTCACTATCTGTTGATGAGCATGAATGTAACTCATCTGATTCCCCATGTTCAGAGAATATTTCCCCATCAAAGTCAACATATGGTGCTTCTCCTTGTACTTTTACTAAGTCATGTGAAATGATACAGTCGTTTCTGCCATCATCATCTGACCCCCCTACCAAAGCTATATTCTGAGTCATGTATCTCAAATTCTTCTTCCATTCTTTTGCCCTTACTGGTTCCCCCAATGAGAATGTCCTCCAAATCATCTTCTTCACTAGAATCTGACTTTTCCTATGAGTCTTCAATCCTAACTGCATGTGAGTTATTTTGATGGCCAGTAGTGCTACCTGCAACTGATGTGTTCTCCACAAGTGTATGGGTCGCACACAAATAGTAAAGTGCTTACCCTGTGAGAGGTAGGGTTTTCGAACCATAAGGACTGGACTCGAAGTACTAATTGATCTTCTGATATCTAGTTAAGCACTAATTTGGAATGAGTTGAAATAAGAAATATCTAAAGAAAAGATAGAATGGTGAAGGTAATAAGTAGACTAGGATCAAGTGTTTCAACAGCAAGAGAATAATGCCCCGGGGTGATTCCTAGGAACTATTGTAAGCTATCTTACCCTTAGTGCCTACCAAGTACATTCTATGGTTCATGTGTGTGCTCAAGAGTAATGCTACAACTATGGTTCTTAAATACACCGAGTTTTACTAGGGTAACTATGCTTTTCTTGCTAGACAAGCCACGCACCGAGTTTTACCCAAGCAACTGTGCAAATCAAACACATTGAGTTATGCAAACACAAGATTAAACACAAGAAACAAAAGAACTCCGTAGAACACTAAGAAATAAGTGTTTAAAGCATACAAAGCATCCAAGTTCACACCGTAGGGTACTATGGCCAGTTAGCCACTCATGTGCGGGTACAACAAGGAGGAAACAAAGATAAAACAAAAAGAGGAAGACATGACTTCCTTTTCTTCTCTAGATACTCTTCCTTGTCGAGCTCCATGTGCTAACCTCTCAATTGCCTCCGACTCATCCTTAATCTCCTTAGGTGGTGTGGTGAAGCCTGATCTTCGCTCTCATCAAAGTCCTCCCGGTGGAGAGTAGAATTCCTGAACAAAAGATAAGAAGAACCCTAAAAACTAGAGTTAAAAAGGAAAATTCGGGCCCGACACGGTCTGAGCACGGTCGTGTTCAACCCATGTTCTTTTCTGAGATTTTTTTTAGTGAAACTCCTGGGATAATCAGTGGCAAACACACGGTCGTGATTCTCCCGTGCTCCTCTAGTACAAGCCGTGTCAAGGGTGGCGTGCCCGTGTTCTCCCTGATGAAGAGAAGATGTCTTTTTTCCTGAGATTATCAGTGGGAGAGACACGGGCCTGCTGAGGCCGTGTTCTGCTTGGAACACTCCCGTGCTATAATTGCACTAACTTGTTCTCCAGGCTGGGAAAATCAGTGGGACAGAACACGATCATGCTTTACCTGTATTCAGCTTGCTCTCTTCCCTTAGTCATCAAACTCGCTCGTTTCACCCTTGGTTTCACTCCCAAATGCTTCGAGCCTGAAATTCCTACACAACGAACAACTATACCTCAAATAGCACCGAATATACACGAAAGTATGCTAGAGAAAGAATAAAAGAATCGAATAAGGGCAAAATCATGATATGAAATGCACTCATCAGCAACATATTCATGTCCTTTCCCCATTCTGGTAGTATTGATGTACTCAAACATTTCTCTGCTAAAGTCAACTGAATTAGCCATTGTTAAGTCATATAGATCAGTTACTATATCTTTCATGCCATTGTTTGCAATATGGTCAGCCATATACCATATACTACACTCTTCCACCTCCATCATAAATTCTCTGGCCATACTGAGTAATTCAAGCCTTGATATTTGATCTGCACACACATAATCTACATACCCTGCCAATTCTTGTACACCACTTACCATACAATACATATGCATTATGAATAGTTCTGTATTGAGTACTGAAATTTGATTCAAGAAAGCCAGACTTAAAACAATTAGAGAACCAAAAGACATATGCTACAAAAAAAAAAAACACACTAAATCTATTGAGGATTCCAAAAATTCATTTAAACGCCGAAACGGTTTGAGGATACTTGTTAGGGCTCAACAACCTCATTAACTCGTAGCTTAGGTTGCTCTAAAGCCACCAATGATATTTTGCTAAACCCATAGAATCAATGATATGATACTAAGCTAATGAATAGTACAATTAATCATAGTAAGGCAATTAAGTCATATGAGATGAAAATATACAATTGATTAACGTAGACTCTACAAATGCATGGCACTATCACTAATTAACATAACTAATCTTCAGCACACTTCATAACCACTAATGAAAGACAAAAATAGTTTTACTGCAATGTATAATAACAAAGACTATCATCAATAACATTAAGCAAAATTATCACCAGGGCATAGCAAGAATGGGTAAGCTTAAACAGAAATAAAATCACACAGATGGCATCATATTGTGTTAGTAATGATTGAAAAATTAAATCAGTAAACATAATATACACCTATACAATGGCAATGATTAACAACAAGCTTAAAAAAATTCATAAACACTCAATAGAAATAAAAACATAGAAAATTAAGCTAACTTTAATTAAGCCAACTAGTAAACAGAAAGAAAAAAATATTGGGCAATGAGTAATCATACTAAGGCAACTAATAAGAACATAATTCCTGAATTAACTAACTCAGTAAATGTAAACATTATGAACATGTTACAAATGAGTGAACCCATAATCATAAGGATACGTTACAAATAAGTGAACCCACAATCATAAGTATAAAGGCATAAAAAAGAAAATAAAAAAAAACACAAAATCATCTCCAAACTATCAATTTTAGTGGATATGCAACTCGAATCCCATTATGCAAAGGAATAAAAAACCTAGTCTTCACATTCCTTTCACTGGTTTTAAAAAGTACACATCCATTAACTCATTTACCAAAAAAATAACTCAGTAATCTTAAAAGAACAACCATTCAATAATCTTAAACCCTAACATCTAAAAGCTAACAAAATTGTTTGTGTGTGTGTGGGATGGGCATAACTAAGTAAAATGAGTTTGTTTAAACTTAAACCCTAACATCTAAAAGCTAAAATTGCATAATAGGAATAGATTGAAGGTTAGGGTTTCACTTACAGTATTCCAGACCATCTTCCCCATCATGTCGAATCTCCCAACTCATCGACATTCTTAGCACCCAAGCTCATCTTCTTCTTTGACACTGATCTCTTCACTAGCTCCAGATAGCCATTGTCTTCATCTTCCTCATTGTCCTGCTCGGGCGATGAAAATAAAGGTGAGCCAAGGGTTTGTTTGTAATGAAAAGGACTGACATGGCAACATAATTTGAGGTGTGTTGCCACTCAGCACAGCTGACATGTCTCCGCCCAACTGACTGGGCTTTTCCCAACCTTCAAGTTAGCTAATAATGATGTTAATCCATCGAGTAACCTATTTGTGAAATGGTTAGTGACTTTAGTGAGCACTTTGAAACAAACCAAAATTCAGTGAACAAATTGATATTTCAACAAAGTTGAGTGATTTATCAAAAAAAAAAAAAATTAACCTTCTCTTTTGTCAATGCCCATGTCCAGTGGGTTTCGTGTCTTTGTACGGTTTTTTTTTTTAAATTATTTTTTTATCTGCTTTTGAAAAAAAACCAATAAGCCACATCTATTACAAATGATAAAAGTACATAACAAAAACTTAGGCTGGTAGAAGTGGTAGAAGTATATTTAAGTGAAAGGTGGCACTTTCATGTATTTGGTTAATCATTATAAGTGAGTGTAAATCTCACTTCCAATTGTTTGGTTTTGGCTAAAATGAGTCAAAGTCAGATTTTAATAACTACTAATGTTTGGTTAAAGTTATGACGTGAGGGCTTGGTCACCACTTAAACAATGGATGACATTACCTCCACTGGCATAAACACCTTAAATAAAAATATTTTAATTTTTATTTAATAAATACTTTTCTATAAAATCTTTGATAATGAATTTAGTTATTCCTTAGAAAAATTAAATTTTTTAATTCATAATACTAATAATTTCATAATTAATTTATATACAATAAATCTCGATAAATAAATATTGGATAAAATCAACCTTTTCTTGTTCTATAGATATTGGATCCCTTGCATAGGGTGTTTTGTTTTGAAAAGAATCAAAGATTGAACCCAAAGGCCACTCAAGATAAGAGCACAGGTGTATTTATTAGGAAATATTGCAAAATCATATAACACTAATAGAAGCATGGGAATCAAAAATAAAATTGCGATATGATCTAATTTCTTTAATGAACACTCTGTTTTAATTGATAACCATCTAGAAAATTACCTCTAGATGTTCAAAAACCTTGCATTTGATGTGCCAAATTTGTCTATCGGATTGTTGTAGATCTCTTAATGCCAAATAAAGTCCCACGCCTCTACATCACATGCCGAAATTGACAAACAATCTCCTCTTTTACTCCAAATAGCAGCTAAGGTTAGAGAGGGAGAGGGAGCTTGGGAATTTTTCTCACTAGAGAATCAATTGATACACTCTAAGGTAAAAGATGAGTCATATTTATAGACACTTCATAAAACATGATAAATATTATTCAATTATAAAGTCCTATTCGAAATATGAACTTTCTTAACATGATAAACATTATCATTGAAGTTCTATTTGCAATATGAGTTCTAATGGAACTAAAACCACTTTTGTCTTTAAGTCCTTATAATTTTGATTAACTATTGGACTCCATCAAATTTTAATCAAAATTCAAACTTAAGACAAAAACCCTAGCACAATGTACAATTTCACTCAGCCCATAAAGTAAAATTATAAATTAACAATTTTACCCCTACACTCAAAACGGGATTGATTCTTAATCCCTTTAAGCGTGACTCCCTAGGTTCATTTTGATTGGTAATGGAAGAATACCAAAGGATATGGGTGACGCCTAGCCAGCCTCATGGCCCCACGTCATAACCTAATTGAATACGAATGAGTAGATTATTACAAACCTTTCCCATTATGATTACCATATGTGTATAAACCTTTCATTCTTGCATCCCAACAGAGTGAGAGTCATAGTAATTGTCAAACTTACTGAACTCAATCATATGCAAATAACTATAGTAGAGTGAGATTACCAAACTACCCTTTGCGTCCTACACGATTAGTTTGATTGTCTTGGCCAAGGTCTTCTAATATTACATACTTATAATCACATAGGATACTAACTCGTTTACTTCCAAGAGAATGAATTCTTTTTTGGTGATCACTCACAATTGTTACTTGCTCGACATAGCTATACTTCGAAGTCAGCCCTACCAAAAGGTAAACTGAGCCTAACGACTCTAGTAACAGACTAGATGCCACAAATATATAGTGATCATGATACCTAAAGTCTAAGGTCCACTCATATGATCATAAGCAATAATCTTAATCATTAATTGTTAAAAAGTAAAACCCACGTGATTGGATTGTTGCACATGTTCGAATACACCAATCCTAGTGATGTATTTACGAAATATGCTCTCACTATTACATAGTATTCAACTAGCACTCTTTGACAAAGTATATGTCATACAAATCCTTACGAACTTTTAATGCCCAATCAAAGATTCTCCGATTTACGAACTATTTAAGTGTATAAGTACAAAACCCTTCTAGTGCCTTTCTCTTTATCCCACAAAAAGTAGAAAGTTTAACTTAATACACATGGACTATGATGTTCAAAACTAATTTAAAATGTCATCACAAGATTTATATGAACATAAAAATAAATGCCTATTAATAATAATAAAAATTTATAATACAAATGAATGCCCTAACAATCTCCCACTTGCACTCAATGCCAACCACTATGGTATCTTACACCCATCTTTTCAAGATGTTGACCTAGTACGGCTTGTGATAGTGGCTTAGTGAGTGGGTCAGCTAAGTTATCTGTTGAGGCTATTCTCTACATAGCTATATCGTCTCTTCCAACGATCTCTCAAATGATGTGGTACCGCCGCTAGATATATTTGGATTTACTGTGAGACCTTGGTTTCTTTGCCTATGCTATAGGTCTATTATTGTCACAATAAAGTGATGACGAGAGTTCCACATTTGGAACCACCAAATGTTCTATCAAGAACTTCTTAATCCAAACAACCTTCAATGCAACCACATATTCAGTCTTACTGGTGGAATTTGCAGTAGTATCTTACAACTATTTCATCTCATTGCTTCACCATTAAGAATGAATATAAACCCTAAAGTGGATTTTCAGTCATCACCATCAGACTAAAACTCTGAATCTGTGTAACCATCCACACTTAAACCTCCATTGCTATAGATTAGAAGCATATCATTAGTCCTTCTCAAATACTTCAGCATACAGTTCATAGCTATCCAAAGCTCCTTCCCTGAGAAGCACATGACCCCACAAAGAAATGGGCAAGTCTATGTAACTATGCATATAATGAATCATGTCCAACAAGATTTGTTAGTTGTGAAACTATCCCATGTTCCTTCAATAACAAGTGATGCTCAACATTCATATGCACGTTACCATGATCCGATCACAATGTCTTTATATAATGACCAGTTTGATTTTCCACTAAAACCTTATACTCTCTGAACTTGTCAAAAGTCTTTGACTTGTTCTTCATTAAGTACACATAACCATGCCTAGAATGATCGTCGATAAAAGTTATGAAATAGTGAAAACCTTCGCTAGCCATCTCGTTGATCAGCCCACAAACATTGGTATGCACTAAATCCAAAACTTGTGATGCCTTCTCAGGATGTCCAATGAAAAGGGATTTGGTCATCTTGCCAAAGAGACAAGACTCACATATTAGATAGGAATCTAATCCCAATGGACCTATAAGGCCGTCCTTCTCCAACTTATGAATCCTTTGTTCTCTAGCATGACTTAGTCTCCAATGCCATACAAGTTTTTTAATTTATCTCATGCCTACCATGTCTGTTAGTTACAGCATTCACAACACATTTATTCTAAATATTCAGATAATGCAATCCATTTAGTAAGAAGGCATTGCCAACTAATTTATTTCCAAAATAAATTTCAATTAGTTTCACCAAATTTAAAGACATGTCCTTTTCATAATAAAACTGGAATAGAAATAATGTTTTTAACCCATTTGGCAATACTAAACAATCCTCTTAAACAAAGACATGTCCAGAATATAAATGAATAAAAGTAGATCCTATGTAAGTTGCTGCAACACTCTGTTTGCTACCCATGTTGATCATCACCTCTTGTTCACCCAGCTTCCATCTTCTTTTCAGATCATGATTCATAGTACAAACATGAGCACTAGCGCCTAAATCAAGAACATAAGAAGTAGAAAATACATAAATTAAACAATTTATTTTGAAAACAAATCATTCCATACCTGTAGCACCATTTACTCTGAGCTGTGGGCAATCCCGCTTCTAATGACTGGCCTCGCCATAATGGAAACACTTGCCCCCTTGTTTGGAGCTCTCATCCGCATGAGTAACACCTTTCTTCTTACATACTTCTCCCACAACTTTAGAAGCCAAAGCATTATGCTTCTTGGCTACCTTTTTCTTCTTGGGCTTTAAGGGCCTAGAGTAAAGATAGCCAAAACAACAACATCCTTCCCTTTAGTCTTCATTTGTAACTGAGCACTCACTAGCTTGTTGAGAAGGCCCGCCAGTGTGCACTCAATATTGTTTATGTTAAAATTAATGATGAATTGAGGCAAGGAATCAGGAAGAGATTACAAGATGAGATCAACCTGAAGGTTGTAGTCCATGGTAAAGTCAAGAGCTTCCAACCTCTCGATCATAGAGATCATCATGAGGACATGCTCTCCAACTTCACCACCCTAACTCATCTTTGCTCTAAAAAGCTCTCTCGATATTTCATATCGAGCAGCCCAACTATGTTTTCCATAGAGCTCCTGTAAGTGTAATAGTACCAATCTTGCATCACTTATCTTCTTATGAGCGTGTTGTATATCACTACTAATGGAGGCTAGAATATAGCCTCTTACTCGTAAGTCGTCGTTAAGCCATTTTAGATAAATGCCTTGTTCATCCTTACTTGCCTCTGGTGGAGGTTCGGTAGGAATATCGGCCCCAAGAATGTACTCAATTAGCTCTAAATTAAGAATTATCCTCAAATTCCTGAGCCAATCTACGTAATTGGGCTCGGTAAGGATATATTTCTCAAGCAAAATATTAAGTGGGTTATTAGTCATATCGAGAAATAATCTACAAGAAAATAAAAAAACCAGATTATTTGTTCACTTATATTATACCCGGTTATATTTAGGTTTTTAAATAAAACATGGCTCCCATTACATTTTTCGCAAATCTACATTCCCACTGTAGAAATCAGAAATCCTCGTTGGTAGGATTTTGTAGTAAGTGATCGTGTTATCTATTAAACCCAATGGAGCTTAACTCATACAGTAATTGTACCACTAAAGTCAATAAAGTGGTGTCCCATGGCAACCTATTCCATAGGTAGTTTAATCAATATTGACTCATAGTTCACAAACCCTTAACCCATACAATTTAATTGGCCCGTAAACTATCTAAGTCAATGCTCACCAACTTTTGTCAATTTAACAATTGAATTACACCTTCTCAACCCATATAGTATAATTGGGAAAGAATTTGTTTCGACTAACGACATCCAATGCTCTAAAGGTTCTTAAAGTTATAAGTGAACATAAGACCCCCTCATATGGGGATGATATCACTCACCCTCATAACTTTAATCACCCAAAGCTTGGTGGAGAGCCAAGACATTCCATGCCCTTCAACTTAGTGTTTTCTTTTGGGAGAATTATTTGTATGTACTTAATTAGGTCTCACATTACATCAAACATGCATGTATAAAATATGGCATACATGCATATTCAAGCCATCACACACATACGATCATGAATATCAAAGATTAACCCAAGTTAATAGGTTAATCTAAAAATAAAATCCTAATCTATTACATGGTTTTGTGCTCTATACAAAAGAAGGAATTCATACCGGGCTTCTTCCTCCAAGTATTCTTGGACTCTTGTGTCACTTGATCATATTTTCTCTAAAATTTACAAATATGTATCCCAAATACAATCTACTTTTGCAAAAATTAAAAAAAATTACATTGGACACAATATGACCCAAATACATAATCGCAAAATAAAATAAATATAAAAAGCGCTAAAATTCATGATTGTATCACATCCATTCATTCAACACATCAAAGCAAAAATAAAACAACCATATATTCGATTGGTGTGGGTCCAATTTTTTTTTAAATAAAATAAACAATAATAATGGATAAAATTATAAAAAATTATAAAAATAATACAATAAAAAAATAAACTTATACATGCATGGCCCGCCACGCACTACGTAGTGCTCGCCCCACACAGCACTGGGCAACCATTGCATGGGGCCCATGCAATTTCAATTTACCTATTTTGATTTAAATATTATTATTATTTATATATAAATTTTAAATAAATCAATTTTGTATAGTGTTCACGTAGCACTCTTGCACAACTTTTGATTTATTTAGGTTATTTATTTCATTATTATTATTTATATAAAAATATTAAATAAATCAATGGGCCTTAATTCATAAAATTAATAACCATGCATACAATCTAATTTTATTTTACCACGTATATTTTGATTTTATATAATTATCAAATTATAATCACCAATGAAATTATATGATTTAAACCTGGTGTTCATTAAAACAATTAACCTGTCTCTGGTACCACTATTAGAAAATATCACAAAATTATATAACACCAATAGAGGCATACGGAAGCAAGAATAAAATTGCGATATGATCTAATTGTTTAATGAACACTTTATTTTTATTAAAAGTCATATAGAAAATTACCTCCCGATGTTCATAAACCTTTCCTTTGATGTGCCGAATTTTTCTCTTGAATTATTATAGATTTTCTAGCGCCAAACGAAAGTCCCACGCCACTAAATCACACGTTGGAATTGAGAAACAATCTCCTTTTCTTCTCCAAGTAGTGGCTAGGGTTAGAGGGGGAGAGAGAGCTTGGGGATTTTTCTCACTAGAGAATCAATTAGTACACTCTAGGATTAGAGAGGAGTCATATTTATAGAGACATCATAAAACATAATAAACATTATTCAATTATGAAGTCTTATTCGAAATATGAACCTTTATAACATGATAAATATTATAATTGAAGTTCTATTAGAAATATGAGTCATAATGTAACTAAAGCCACTTTTGTCTTTAAGTCCTTATAATTTTGATTAACTATTTGACTTCATCAAATTTTAATCAAAATTCAAAATTAAGACCAAAATCGCAGACCAATTTATAATTTCACACATCCCATAAAAGTAAAATTATTAATTAACAATTTTACCCCTACACTCAAAACGGGACTGATTCTTAATCCCTTTAAACGTGACTCCCTAAGGTTGTTTTGATTGGCAATAGAAGAATACGAAAGGATGTGGGTGACACCTAGCCAGCCCCTTAGCCCCACGTTGTAACCCAATTGAACACAAATGAGTAGATCATTACAAATCTTTCCGATTATGATTACCATATATGTATAAACCTTTTGTTCTTATATCCTAACCGAGTGAGAGCTATGGTAATTGTCAAACTCACTGAACTCAATCATATGCAAACAATTATAGTAGAGTGAGATAATTATCAAACTACCCTTCGCGTCAAATATGATTAGTTTGACTGCCTTGGCCAAGATCTTTTAATCTCACATACTTATAATCGCATAGGATACTAACTCGTTTACTTTCGAGAGAATGAATTTTTTTTTTTTTTTTGTGATTACTCACAACTGCTACTTGCTCGACAAAGCCGCGCTTCAAGGTCAACCCTACCAAAAGGTAAACTGACCCTAACGACTCTAGTAATAGACTAAATGTCACAAACACATACTAATCATGATATCTCATGTATAAGGGTGTGTTTGGTTGTTAGGAGTGGATTGGGGGAGGAGTAGATTGGGAGTGAATGAGGGATAGTGGAGTAGGAGTGAGAATGAAGAATGTGTTTGGTTGGTAAGGATTGGAGGGTGTAATTTATTGGGAATGGAAAAAGTAAAGATAGTAAATATGATAAAATGACAATTATGCCCCTTATGCAATTAAATGATATTGTATATATAATAATGAGTTATTTTTAATTTATATTTTTTCAAAACATTAAAAAATATAAGTAATTAATTATCATAAATTAATATTTAATTTTATAATACTACAATTTCATTCTAATTTTAAATTTTAATTATTAATATCATTAATTAGTTATTAATTAATAATGTTAAATATAATGAGTTATTTTTAATTATAAATAAATATTTATAATAACA
The DNA here is from genome assembly GCA_020875875.1 of Dioscorea alata. NCBI lineage: Eukaryota > Viridiplantae > Streptophyta > Magnoliopsida > Dioscoreales > Dioscoreaceae > Dioscorea > Dioscorea alata. Next base: position 7,062,560 of record CM037011.1, read on the forward strand.
TTGAAAATAATAATAACATCACTACTTTTACTTGCTACCTCTTCTTTTTCATTCCTACATTAGCTTCTCAGTAAATGTAATATATATAACAACATAAGTTATAACAACATAAGCTTATAAGTTTTGATTTCCAACACCAAAAAAGTTTATCACATTGTTCTTGCATTACAGTCCGTAAAAAATCTCTAACTCGCGATAGTAGATTTTAAAACAACAACATCACCCAATTAAAGTAAAACAAACTCATGAGATCACATATTAGGTACTCGAAATGATAATCTTGACAGCAATACTTGACAAAAACACAGCTTCTTGTTATCTGGCAACCCGAAAATAAACTTTCAATTGGTCGTCGTCTTTAGCCAAAACCTACAAAAAAGAATATTACATCATCATTACAAAGAATTTTAAGACAAAATAATGGAATAAAAATTTAATTGTGGTAAAAACCTGTAGGATCAACATCGCCTCATCATCAGAAAGACCATCAGTCTCAAAAATTACTTATGGCAACATGTTTTTTATTTTCACAATTTCAGCAAGAGCATCCTCACGGGCTTCGCAAGCCTCATCACGAGCTACTTCACGCGCAGCGGCATCAGCTAGAAGTAGCATACAATCATTGCACAATAATCCTGAAGTTGTTTAAGCCTCGTCATATTATCAAAATCTAAGTTGACAATAATGTGTATGTGTAAGTTAATAAATATATTTTGAAGTAATAGAACAAGTGTTATTTGCACATATAAAATTAATTAACAATGGAACATATAATACCAAGAAAAATTAATTAACATGCTATTCATTTCGAAAGATATACCGGTTACGAAATGGTTTTCACATGATTAATGCCTAGCTACTTTGATCAGAACATAAAAATGAGAGCACGTAGAATTAAAAGCATATTTGTTTATATCTCTCCGGATCCTTAAAACAAGTTAACCTAATCAACTGAATAATCATAAGCATATTTGTTCAATGCACTATTAAACCAGGTGTCATCCATGCATGTGCCCACAAATGAATTATTGATGGCCAACGGCCAACGTGCCCCACTCCATATGGCTCTATTATTGACTCCATTATTATTTTAATTAAATTCCATTAATTAAAATAATAATTATTCTGTGTAAATTTAAAACATAAACTTAGCTTGAGAGATAAGATGAGGCATTGATAAGTGCTTGTGTTATAGTATCGCGAAGCGCTATTATCTTACATTAAGCATACCTTTTATCAGGTTTTATCACTAAATGTGTGCATTTGTGTTCTCTTGTGCATTGAAGGTATTGTGGAGCCTAATTGGAGAAGAAGAATGAAATTAGGTCGCGTTCGCCAATATTGGGATGTTCTCGGACCAAGCAAGGAACGAAGCACGTATTTGGATTTGTGGATGTGTGCCAACCTCCTTTGGAGGGGCACAAAGGCAGTCACATTCACAACAAGTCCAATCCGTGTTACTTAGGAGAATTTCGCGAAAGAAGAAGACTTGAAGCAATCGGCGCGACCTACCGTTGCTTGTGTGCCCAAGTAATGGCCTCGATGAAGAACAATGAACCCGGGAGGTGTTTCGGCAAGTTACAATCCTGTTCAGCTGAAGATTAGAGTTCCAGAGAAGTCACACGGGCGTGTGGAAATTCCACACGGCCGTGTGAACCAGTTTTCAGCCAGACAGAGAAGTCACACGGGCGTGTGGAAATTCCACACGGCCGTGTGTTTGTGCAATTTCAGCCATCCAGTGAAGACACACGGGCGTGTGGAAATTCCACACGGCCGTGTGAAGCCCCCGATAAGTCTAATTTTAAAGCCGCGATTCAACATTATAAAAGGGGATTTTTGCAACCTTTTGAGGCATCTTTCGACCTATCTTTTCCCCAACTTTCTAGAGTGCGGCTAGGGTTTCGGAGAGGATTTCGTGGAGGTTCTAGCGCGTCGTCGGCATCGATTTCGAGGTTCGACGTTTGCACAAGACCACGGCCACACCAATTCGAGGGGGTTTTTCATTGATGTCTATGTTTTATGCTTTATTTCTCACATTGATGAACATGTATAGCTCTATGAGGAGCTAAACCCCTCGTGGGGTATTCGGACTTGTAAACTTTAGGGTTTCTTATGTTTCTTTGACATTGATTATTATGCTTTCCATCGTCGATGAATAAAATTGAGTTTTTAATCTTGATTATCCTTTCATATTGTTTTCCCTTAAACGTGACATTAGGGTTGAGAGCAATCTAGGCTTTCCTTTGGAGGTGTGACAACTCCTATAGGATTAGACTACTCAAGATTAAAGAGGGTTGAGAGGGAGAGTTGTGAGGTAGCAATGTACCCCTTTCCCCTTCGATGTGATTTCTCCCTACCTCCGATTCCTTGATTTAATAGCGGTCGAAATAGAGTGAAGCAATAGGTAGATAAACTCCCCTAGGGCTTAGTTACGCAAGTAATAGAGTGGAGGGTTGTAGTGAATCCTATTTGCTGGGGCTTAATCTAGACTAGGGTTCTTCCACCTGGACCAAAGGGTTAGAATTACGTATAGGAACAGGTTTAATCACTAGGAATCCCTAGAGCATAATGCAACTCCACATAGTGTGAGGTTTAGGCAGATGGACTCCCCTGGGGCTTAGTCATCTAGGTGACAGAGTGAAGGGTGTTGTGAATCCTAATACCGGGGCATAGTGTTGGAATTAGTCACGGTTGTCCTTAGGTTTGGGACCGTGAGTCTTAGGATATCCTCGACTCAGTTGACATCAATAGGAGAGTATAATATCATAGTCTTGCACTTGAAACATAGACCCTAGAGGTAGCTTGTCCGGATACCCCCCTTTTATTCATTGTTAGTCTTTCTCGATTTTCCTACTTGCACTTCTTTCTTCCATCTCTCTATTTAGTTTATTGCTTTGCATTATTTTCACTCATCAATCTTATTATCGATCTCCGTATTTTGCATAGCTTAATTAGTGAAACCTTATATTCTATCTCCCTATTCCCTGTGGATTCGACTACCTTCTCACCAAGGTAAATTTATTACTTCGACAAACCCGTGCACTTGCGGGATACACGCAAGGGGTCGTGTCAGGCATGCATTGTTTAAGAAGATACCAACACCAACTGGAGCATCTAAGAGGACTTAAGAACAAAAATGAGACATTTAACTTGACTAGTTTATTGTTATACACTTGACTTTGCTTATTTCCTATTGAGAGATTAGTTAGAAATCTTATATAGTAGTAATGCTAGCCATTATAGAGCTTCAGAGAAACAAGTTTTTTTTTAATGTGTTGAGTACCTAATCAATTTGATTAATTATGGGTTTCAGCATGCAGTTGGGTATGTGATGGGATAGCAGTATTATGGAGCCAGAGCTGGTTTGAATGTCTGGGCTCCAAGAGTTGCATCCTCATATGAGTTTAGCTTATCACAAATATGGGTCATCTCTGCTTCCTTTGATGATGACCTCAAAACTATTGAAGATGGATGGTAGGTATAATTATCTTTTTTTTTTTTACACATGTAAAATTAACTTTATTTAATTCTCATAAACATTTTTTTAATCTCCAGATTAGCCTATAGCTATTTGGAGATAACAGTCCTAATTCTTTACTTATTGGACAGTAAGTAACTTAGTACCATAAATAAATTGCAACAACAAAAGATATGGTTATAATTGATCATCATCATAATGTAATGGTTGATGCTGCAGACTGATGCATATCGAGTGTTAAATAAATAATAAACATGATTCAATGGAGTAAACCTTCAAGAACATAATATCAACATAGTTAAAAGGCATTATCTATAAAATTATCAATATTACTTCTAAAGAGATAAAATTACTCTTCAAAAATAACATGAAAAACATAATTAAAATCCTAACAACTAACAATACCATTACTACATGAAGATGACAATACTAATTAATTTCATAATAGTTTGCAATGAAATCCCTTATATATATGTTATCTTTTCCACAAAACTAAGACCATTACCACAGGAAGATGGAGATCCTAATTTACTTCATAATTGAAAATGCCATATAAACAAATAGCCTTCACATGAATATTAAAAAATTTTGTAGACATTTTCTGAACAACAAGTCCTCTTCAAGATGTAATGCAAGTTAATAAATTCTCACAAACACAAATATTCATTGATCCATTATCCATATATCAAACACAAGCATCAACTTATTGAAGATAACCTGATGATCAGCCCCTTCTGTGAACTTCGGCGAGCTCCAGCAAACTTCCTTTAGGTCCGGCGATGATCATTGATGACTGACAGAGAAATAATTAAAAAGATGTTTGTAAGAAGGACAACCTGCCAAGGAAAACAAATCAGAATCAGAGAATGCCTATCACCCTTCGGATGATCGAGCCATTCCTTCAACTCCAACGAGCTCCGATGACCCGCGAAGAAATGGAGGGGAAAGCAACTCAAGAAGCGGCTGGTCAAGATGGAAGCCAGGGTTCAGAGTGTCAATGGGGTAGGTATTTTGGTTTTAGGGGCATTTTCGTCTTTTCTATATTCCAGATTGGGCCAATCCGTCCAATTGGTGGTGATTGCCAAGCCCTCACATACTACTTTCCCACTCCCATTCATGCATACCCAAACACATTCTTGTTCTCAATCCACCCTCACTCCCAATCCAATCCTAACACCCAAACACTCCCTAAGGTCCACTCATATGACCATAACTGGCAATCCCAATCATTGACTGTCAAAAAGTAAAACCCATGTGATTGTATTGTTGCGAGTCATGTTCAAATACACCAATCCTAGTGATGTATTTACGACATATGCTCTCACTATTACATAGTGTTCAACTAGCACTCTTTGTCAAAGTATATGTCATACAAATCCTTAAGAACTTTTAACGTCTAATTAAAAATTCTCCGATTTATGAACTATTTAAGTGTATAAGTACTAAACCCTTCTAATGCCCTTCTCTTTATCCCACAAAGAGTAGAAGGTTTAACATAATACACATGGACTACTATGTTCAAAACTAATTAAAAATAGCATCACAAGATTTATATGAACATAAAAATAAATATCTATTAATAATAATAAGAATGTATAATACAAATGAAAAGCCTTAATACAAGGATCATTGTTAGCATTCGAGGGCATAATCCTAACAGTCTTAACTCCACGTTTATATACGTCTTTGACTTTCCTTAAATGAGGAGGGGGTGCTTGTTGCCTATTTGCAGTAGTAGTAGTAGTAGTAGTAGTAGTAGTAGTAATAATAATAATAATAATAATAATAATAATAATAATAATAATAATAATAATAATAATAATAATATATTTGATAAATTAATATCACCGATTAGTTAATTTTTTCTCAATCCCAATTTGGGCAAATGCACTAAATTAATAATTACATTAAATGCATAAGATAATATATTTTTTTTCTAAAACTCTCAAAGGTACAATAATAATAATAATAATAATAATAATAATAATAATAATATATTTGATTAATTAATAACACCGATTAGTTAATTTTTTCTCAATCCCAATTTGGGCAAATGCACTAAATTAATAATTACATTAAATGCATAAGATAATATTTTTTTTTCTAAAACTCTCAAAGGTACAATGAAAATATAAATTAATAATTCATCAAATATATAGAAAAAGCCACATACAAAATTTATAACATTGCTATTTGTTTTAGGCTAATTCTATTTTTAAATTTTACTCTTCTAAAATATGCTTATAAAATCATTTGTTCCTTCTTTATTTATCTATGAACTAAATTCAATCTTATTCTTAATTCTTTTTTTGTAAACTAGACACTATATTTTGAATGTTGTTTTCTCATGTTAGAACAACTAATTTTTTTAAGGTTTTATTACTAGAAAGGAATATATTGTATGTACTTTTACTTTCTATGTTTTTTTTAGCTTTATTTTCCCAATTGTATAAAATATAAAAGCTCTCTCTAAATTAAGTATTCATTTATCAATAAGTTAATAAATAATTTATTTATTAATAATAACCTCTATAAAATAATAATTCTTTTTAATCCAAGAGTATTATCTAATAGAGATTTTACTATAATGGATATCATCTTTTAATAATATATATATTTTTAATATAAATATATAAAATTTATTCCATTCAAAGTTCCCAAATTCTAAAAATGAATAAATATGAATTCTTCATATAGAAATTTTTTCAATAGTTCTGGAAAAACTAGAAATAAAGATAAAGAAAAAATTGTTTAGGTGGTGTTTGGTTTATGCAAGGAGGAAGGAATTCGAAACTCCGAAAGTCCAACCCTATAGAAGTCCAATTTCATGATGATGATGCTACTTCCTATGTTTGGTTAAATAACTGAAATGAAGCGCTTTTGGCCATTTCGGGTGTTTGGTTCACAGAAATGGAAAGGAAGAAGTTTAAGTTCAACACTTTGAGTCACCTTAGAATTGGGTATAAAATCACTGCTTCTTAATGATGGTGAGATTATCACCTTCAATTTGGGGTTTTCTTACAAAATAATTATACATGTATAAATTTTAAATTTTATATAATTAAATATTTAAAAATATGTGAAGCATTAAATTACCAAACTAATTATGATTGAAAATATAAGAAAGGTTATTTTTACAATTATCCTAAATCATTAAGGTCATTTTATTATTGATTTTAATTTCTATGCCTCATATGTTTTTTTATCACAACCAATTTTTTAAAACAATCATCTTCATTTTACATGTTATTTTGATTTTATTTCTTAATTCCACTGAAGAATGTTTAACAAATTTTAATAAGAAATTTAATCTTCAATATAATATATTTTTTAACCCAAAAAATTAAATTTTAACGCCATTTGAATTATTATGACATCGTTTTTGATTTCGATGCGATTTTATCAAGAATGTTTTTTACTCAACACAAACTTTTGTTTCAATAGCCATCTTATTTAACCATCAACAACAATAATAACAAGCCATTTATCCCAACTATTTGAGGTTGGCTACATGAATACTTTACTTCCACGTTGTTCTATCAAGTACCAATTGATTAAATAAATCATGACCTATCATATCATTACGTAAAATTTCTACTAAATAATTATTTAATCTACCTTTCCCTCTTCTATGACCTTCCACTTAGAGAACTTCCACTTGTTTTACAGGAGCATCTACAGGTCGCCTAAGGATATGCCCATACCATCTTAATCCATTATCTATTAACTTGCTAGTGATAGGTATCACTCTCAATCTATGTCGAATAAATTTATTTCTAAATAATGTCCTTCCTTGTAACATTTGACATCTATTTCAAGATCTCATTTTAGCCATATCCATCATTTGAGTATATTGTTTCTTAATGGTCCAATATTCTAACTCCTACATCATAACTAGACTAATAATGGTTCTATAGAACCTACCTTTCAATCTAAGTGATATTCTATGATCACATAAAATTGTAGAGACACAAGCTTCCATGTAGTTGCATGCCCCATATTTGTCATATTTGAAACCATCTTGTCCAATCTAAAATTCAAAATAAACCATCAATAAATCCAAAGTACATGACATATTTATAGTTGCCCTCATTATGAACAACCCTTGTAATATAGCACATTTTATAAATTTCTTTGGTGAATAAATCAAATAACATTTATCAATTTTTGGGTCATTTATCATAGCTCGGCCATCTTAGGATTTGACCAGTCAAAAATAATAAATCACAATTAATTTCAAGTGATTGTGGGTTCATGACTTTCATTAAAGACAAGCTCTAATGTTAATTACTCCAAACTTTATCATAGAAACTTCTAATTAAGAATAAGTGTAAGTAAGAGATAAACATAAAATTAAATTTTATTAATCTAATAAAGTAATAAATACATGCACTTTACTAGAGTTACTAAGAGTAAGAACCTTATTTTTAAAAAAATTTCATCAATTTTTGCATGATTGAGCCCCTTTAACTCCGTAAGAAGGAACCAAAACACTTTGGCTTCTCTCTACTCTCCCACTAAAAACTGGGTTTAAATATGTCTTCTTTGACTTATTGACCTTGATTTTCTTCCAATTTTTAGGTTTGCATCTTGAAATATTTCTTGGATCTCAAGTTATGATCTCTCTATATTTATGAGTAATAAGCTTGATCTCTTTATATTTTGATATTTGAAGACTTCAACCTTTTATGTTTGTGAAATCTTTATGTCTTTGACTTGTGAAACTCTTTAGGTTTTTTACCTCTATATATTTTGGTACCTCAGAGTTACATTTGTCTTTCATTTGAAAATTTTGAGTCTTGACTCTTCCATGCTTTTGCGTCTTGATTGTACATTGTTAAGTCATAGCCCTTTCTTATTATTGAGCCTCTAACTTGATTGCTTCAACTATTTTTCATTTAAGATTTTTTTTTCAGCCTTTGACCTTTCTTTCTTTCTTAAGTCATATGAGGACTCTCTTTGTCAATATATGACTTCATAAATCATCACATAAGTCTATTTCCTTCATCATTGCATGACAAGTCTCTTTCTTCAACATTGCAAAAGATTGCGTTTTTTTTTTTTTTTTTTTATCACATAAAGCATATTTCTCCTTCATCATTTAAGATGCTCTTCTCTTCTTTATCAAGAAAGTTCTCTCCTCTTTATCACCCAAGAATATTTCTCCTTCATTCCTTGAAATAGTCTTTTCCCTTTATAGGTTGATAGAGCTTTTCCTTTATCCTTAATTGAAGGAATCTTTTCTCTTTGTCCATTGAGAGGGTGTGTCTCCTCTTTATTGTTTGAGGGAATTTCTCTTCTTTAACGCTTGAGAGGTTTGAGCATCATTTTTTTTAGCATGGCTATCAAGTGCTAGTGATGAGAAACCATACACTATAATAATCACCTTTTAAGTATAGCCATTAGGTGTTAGCAATATGAGGTCATGCATTACATTAATCATCATTTTGGGGTTATCTTTTACCTTTAATCACTGTAGGTGCTACGTGTTAGTAGTAAATTACACATACTACCTTTGTGATTTTAAGCTCTGATGGTTCCTATACGTGAGTAGTAATAATGTGAGTGTATGTGTTGATCAAGTAATAAAGTGTGCAATAATTGCATGAAGTCGATTCCATAAGGACAATGAATACAATCTACTAATTCTTCTTCTATTATCTAACCTCACAATTTTGGTTTCAAGAAATGAATTTAAAGAAAGAGAACAAAATCAATATCAACAACAATCAAAGCAGTGAATCACTCAAGAGATAATTAATCATATAAGGTGGTACTCAAATAAAGAATTCCCTTTGAATATGCTAATATCTTTCTCAAGAGTACTAGCATATAATCCTAGAGGATTTGATTGAGATCTTTCTCTAACCTAATCGATCTAGGTCTAGGGTCACATTGCAGTTCTATCTATCCCCCTGTTAGGCATGATTCTAACCCCAACTTCACCTCTAAAATAGAAGAATTATTGCACCCTATCTCTAGGTGTGTGATAAGTGTTTGTGTATTGATAAGTGCAAAACAGTTCATGTTTTTCATATCATTTACACTGCATTCAGCATGGATTCTGACATATTTAGCACCTAATTAGTATAAAATTTCATTTTTTTAATTCACCATGGTCTTTATTTCTATTTTAGGGAAAAAGACGCAAATTCAAGGGTGTTTTGAAGCAAAATAGGTCAAGTTGTTGAATCAAAGCTTCATCACTGCTCACAACGGGCGTAGTGACAAGGTACCACTCTTGTTTTCTACACTTACCACTACTGTTACCAAGCCGTGGTAGTGTGGAACCACTGGGAGCAACACGGAAGCCACAACAGCCTCACAACGGCTATTGTGAAAACTATAACAGCCATGATCTAGCCATACAACACCCGAGACCCGTGCTAGGATGTGACTTGTAGCCCAAGTAATAATTTACTAACCACGGGCATCACAACACCCATGGTGAGGCCGTGTGGACTCAATCCTATAAATACTCTAGGTTTCTCAAAATTAGGGAGATTCTTTTTCTAAATAAGGTAAGGCGGCCGGAGTTCTGGAGATCTAAGTGGCTGGAGATGAGTTTCTTCTATATTCCAGCAGATTCCTGTGAGTTTCTCAAGGATAATCCAACAATCATCATTAGAGGAGGGCACGCAAAGGTATTCAGTGTCATCGTGTCAATCTTGGGGTCCTCTCGCCCTCAATCTTGGCAGATCCATTGGAGGAAGTTAGTCTAGAATTTCTTTTGATACACTTTCCTATGGATGATTGCTATTAATTGATTTATATTCTTTTACATCCATTAGAGGACCCTAATTAGAGGAGAATTGTATGTCTATGTATTCTAATTATTGTTTATGAACCTTGATTGATAATTTAATAAATTTTCTAGTCATTTGTGAATTATTGCACGTTTTCTTGAATGAAATTCTTGTTAATGTGTATGAGAAAGATATGCCCCCACAGTAGGAGACCCATGCTCTGTTAGATCTATGCATGCTCTAAGAGGTTAGGTATTGCTAGATCTCTGGATTAGGTATCGATTGTCCATAGGCTTAGGGTTTGATTTGTCCCTTCTAGAGGAATTCTCGTACTTAAGGCAAATATAGGAGGCTGGGGTAGGAAGAGATTCCAGCTTAAGTTCCTAGTGATTTAGACCTAGTTGCCAAGAGATTGGGACTTGTAGGCCTTTGAATTCCCCTGGTCCAATTATAGAACATGATTGTCACATTTAACGCCTACCATAAGTAATAATCAAGACAACTATCATACAACCACTCAACTCCTTCCAATTGTGCTTAACAATTCTCCAATTGTATTGTGTAATAAATTGTAGAAATAGATTAAAGAAAGAACGTTAATGTTTAGGCTATTGATTAAGTGAAAAGGAAATAATTGGAGCCTCTCGCCATTCCTGGGGAAATACAATCATCGTGCTTGCCCATGAGGTATTACTTGATGACCTGTACACTAGTGGTATTCATGGACCAATTGTAATATTATTTGCATATTTTTACACACTCTGGAGATCTGTCATGTATACATATTTTATTGTGTGTCTTACATGCATTGAGTATCACTTTTGTCAGATTTCATGGCTCATAGAGTGTATTTGGTGTTCTTTTACACAAACAGGGATGTGAAGGCATGTAGGAACAAAATGAAGGAAAGATAGGGCATGGAGGCACATTTTGGAAGTCTTTTGCGCAACATATGATCATGGCACGAGATGGGTTCTCATACAGTGGTGTGTGTGCCAACTTCTGAGGATTTTTAAGTCATTTCATGAGTTGGAAGGGCACCAAGGCGTCTACATACTCATGTTTTAGTTTGTGTAAACATTTCAAAAGAACTCTCAACATTTTCACTGCACAGAAGGCCACATGACCTACCATACGGAAATGTGCCCAACCGTGTGACCTCAAGAAAGAAGTTTTTGGCAAGTTGATGTTCATGTGTGTACTGTAGTAGGGGTTATTGTACACATATTATTATAGCAAGTTACTCTACACACTGTGTGGAAATTCCACACGGTGTGGGAACCATGTGGGTGGCCTAGTGAAATCACGATTCCAAATTATAAAAGGCCACTTTGAACAGTTTCAGGGATCTTTTTGCCTATCTTTTGGAGAAAGATCGGCTCAAGTTTAGAGAAGGTCTTTGCTCATCTAAGGAGTGCTTCTACGCCAAGCTTCATCGAATCCTTTCAAGGATAGCTATTGGGGGAGCCATCGACAACATTGACTCAGAGGGGTGTGCCCTAGGCTTAACGGAGGGATCCTTAGAGAAGGAGTGACCTTTGGAGACCATCAGTATGGATCAAAATGGGGTTATTCTTATGGATTGCACTTGTTCTTATTAAAATTTTGATTTGACATTGTATTGCTCCATTGAGAGCTAATCCCCCTGTGGGTAATTGGACATGTAAACCTAGGATTTAATCTTTCATCAACTTTTATTATGTTTCTGTTAATTAAGAATTTACTTTGAGTTTCAATCTTGTGTGCCTGTTGATTGACTTTACCTTAGAGTGACACTATGGTTGAGAGCTAAACCTAATCATCTTAGTGATGAGTGACCTTCACCGCTAGGATTAGATTTACCAAGATTAAAGAGGGTTGAGAGGGTGAGTTGAGAGATAGTGGAGCATCCCCTTTCCCCTATGGTTTGATTTACTCTACCTCCATTTTCCAAGAGCTCCTAGCAATCGTATATGGCAATGTTTTCAGACTGGACCGGACTGGGAAGTCAGACAGGGTTGACCCGGACCCGGCCTTAAAACAGGTCTGGTCCAATATATAAAACCGGATTTTAATAAAACTGAGATTTAATCGCCAACTCTGCCGATCGGACCGATGACCCGGTCGGGCCATCATCCTGGGTCTGCACCTAATTTCTTTTAATTTTTATTTTATTTTATAATATACTACTGTTTGGGGGGTTATAATGTAAAATTGTAAAACTAAGAAAGGGAGAGACCAAGGGAATATTTTTATGTTTCGTTTTTATGCATTTCTTAGTTGTTTCTTTCCTCGTTATATCTTTTTTATGTTTTTCAATTACTTTTGTACTAGTTTATTTTTATATTATTTGGTGTATTTTACATTTTTAATGTGGTGTACTTCAATATTTATCTATGTAAAATACTTGCTTAAAATTTGAAAAGTCATGTTTTTATTTTTTTATTTTTTATTCTTCAATATTTGATTTTTAAATTATATATAACTAAAATTTATATTATTTTTAATAAAAATTGTTGACCCCGGTTTAACCCCGATTTAACTTGGTTGAACCCCTCGACCCCTGACCCCTATCCTTTTCCAGGTCGATGCCCCGTCCGGGTCTGAAAACCTTGGTATATGGTGTGAGGCGTCAAGAGCAACCTCTCCATAGGGACATTGTATGGGATTAGGGATCTTCCGCCTGATTCTAAGGGTTTGATCTACTTCTAGGAAAGGGTTTACCACTTAGGATCCTTAGAACTCCAAGTAGTCATATGTGGTATGAGGCGTCGAGATATTTCTCTGCTAGAACCTCATAGGGGACTAGTCACCGGTTAGCTTAGGTTAGGGATCGGTGTGTTTTTAGATTTCCACAACTTAATTATTCTCAATTAGGGAGGCATAATATTATACTTGCACTTAACTTAGAATCCTAGGGGAAGCATTGTCTGGGTACTCCATCTTTCATCGATTAGTTTCTCATCCTTGTCTATTGCTTGTTTACTTCTTCTTGTACTTTGATAGCAAATTGATAACATTTCACCCATTGATTTGATTCATCTAATTAACGAGGTTTTAGTTGTTGCTAATTCTTATTTCCTGTAGATTCGACTACCGACCCATTGGGTACATTATATTACTTGAGCGACCTGTGCACTTGTAGACACACGCAAGGGTGTGTCAATGTGATGTCAATCCCATTCAATCATGGTGGATCTATTCATATGAATTTGAACTCTCGCTATTCTAAATTCACGACATTGAACTATCCCGTAATTGATTCATAAGAGCAAGAGTATAAAATTAAGATTATGAAATCAAATCACAAAAATCATCCCAAGGTTCATCGAAATCTAAGTACTACAGACATTTAGCTCCCTAGTTTCAAAGAAATCAAAATAAATATGAAAGTACAATAAGAAAGTAGAGAAAATGTGATGGACTCCCTTGATTCTTCACAATCTCTATGAATGAATGAAATCTCTTCCCAAGGAGCTTGTTCCAAGCCTTTAATTTTGCCTAATTTTTCTCTAATCTTCTTGTTAGAATCCCTTGACAAAGACCCTAGTTCGAACTCTCACCAAAGTTCCTTATTAAACTCTAGAACTCTCCAAAGATCTAATTCTCCCTTTTATTTTAAATCTGATAAGTGTTATATCATACATATCTTATTGATTATATTTTGCACTTACGTGATCATCAAGAGTGTTTTTATGAATAACGTGATACTTAGTTTGTTCCATTTATACTCATAGGTCATTATAAGCATAATTGGAGCTAAAGGAACAAAATCGAGATCAAAATGGGGTTAAAAACAACAATCAGAGAACTGCGCAAGCACGATACACAGTCGTGTACCTACTAGTGTCTACTAGTGTATCTTTTGAGTATTGGTAAGCTGAACTTCCAAAGAAATATATGGTCCATGCATATGGCCATGTACATGACTGTACACTCCCCAGACCCAAGTTCTCTTGAGAAAAACACGGCTAAAGAACTTGAAGAACATGATCTAGAGTATGATCTATACGCCTGTGTTCATCCAAGAACTTGAAAAGCATGATCTAGAACAGAACACGAGCTGAAGTAAGACACACACCCTTACATCTCAAGAACTGAGAAACAAAATCATCCAGAGATATACACGGCCAGATGAAGAGATACATGGTCATGAATATCCGACAGTGTACCCTAGGAGTTAGGTTCTTGAGCGATCTAGAGATCTACACAGCAAAATGCACACCCACTTACCCCTGTACTTGCCAAATTCCTAGGGGTATATATAGAAAGCTGAAAAAGTTATTGGGAGAGCCTAATTTTGGGAAAGTGATTATTGGTGATGGCTAGGGTTTTGAGGTGAATCAAAGGAAGAAGAGGGAGTTTGAAGGAGTCGTCGGAGTGAGGATCCAAGGTGACGATACCGGCTCACATAGATCCTTATTATGAAGACATTGAGAGGGGGTTTCTTTTTCCATGTTTAGTGTTTTACGGTTTTATTTCCATCGCTTTGAGATGAACATGAACCCCGTGGAGGGGTAACATCCTTGGGTGCTCAGATTTGATGTAGCTTGGATGATTTCATTTTGGTATTGCTTTTAATTAGATTTCCTTTGGCTTGTTGGATTCATATATGTCTTTATATTATTGATTTAGTGTAACAAAAGTGACTATTTCATTTTGATTACATGATTGAGATCGAGAGATTCATCGCATGAGATTACCCATAGTTGAAGGGAATCAAGAGTGTGAGCTAGAGATAGGCCACTTGTGATTCTTCTGAATAGAGTCGTGCAGCGAAAGCTTTGATTTTGATTAGGGATTTCTTAGATCTCAATGCAATTGTGTGCAAATAGGATTAGAGGATATTCAATCCTACCGTAGCATGGGATTAGGTATTGTGGAGTCTTGAGAGAGCACTTGATAAATATTCGAAGTCCCTTAGTCCCACAATACTAGGGTTTGATCTATATTTAATTATAATTACTTTAATTCTAAATTCCTAAGTGAAATCTTATTTGGATACCTTCTTCTTTCATTGATTTCTCTATCCTTAGACTTGTGATATTGGCCATTTTCATTCTTAGATCTAGTTAATTTGACACACATTGATACTTTGTTCTTCGCTAGATAACAAGATTAGAGTTAGTATTTCTATGATTAGTTCTTGTGGGTTCAACCTTGCTTCTTAGTAGGTTATTACACAATCAGCATGCACTTTTGCTTGTGTCCTTATCAAAATCCTTCCAGCTATTTATAGCCTCTTAAAAGGGTCTAACCATAGGCTCCACCATGGGGTGCTTTATGGGCAGTGTTCTCAAAGTGAATCTTCTCCAAGCTTGGCTAGATGACCAACACAGGTTTTTGATAAGTAAAACATGGATTCTTTAGGGAAAACTATGCCCGTAGTTTATTTAACCAAGTATCACACCCAGGCCCATGCCAGAGCATGTGGTAATTGCCATGATATCCTAAAATAAGAGACGTTAATACCCACGTTAACCTAGAACACCGTAAATAAAAAAAACCATGTAACTTTCATCACAACTAAATACATATGCAAAACTCACATAAAATGCAACTTTAAAATAACATAGTATCAATAAGTGTAGCATTTGGGGAAATGTTGAAAACAAAGTGAGAATTGACAAACTGTAAGCACTAGTGTATCCAACTAATATGAGAATGTAATCCAACATAACAACAACTCGGGAAAGTGGAGAGACGTAGCACAATGCCCTAATACCACCACACTAACAATCACTACCTAAGGAAAAAATGGAAAGTTGAGTGGATGAGTAACATAGTTACTCAGTGAGTGGTTATCAAGGGTGTTTGAAACATCATATAATATAAAAAATATTACATTTCAAGTATAATTTTGAAATAAGAAATGATATTGATAAACAAGTCTTCTATAATGTAATAAGTTCAACTCAAAGATTTAAAAGTAACCATAATAATAATAATTAACCAAAAGTTGTATATAAAATCCAATATCAGAAAGCTGACTAAGAAATTGTTCCCAGACTAAACTATCACCGCGATTAGGAATGGGACTGCAAAAGGCAGTTACATATTTTAAATATGAAAATGAGCCCCCCTTGGTGTTAGCCTCTGAGTTCACCCTTGTGGTAAAGCACGGTGTCTCAATGGGGGTGCCCACCCAGTCCCAAAAGAGGTTCTCTTTGAGCCTCCTGAATGGGTAACTAATTTCAACCAATCAACTACACCACTTTTCACTAGCCCGGACCATGGAGAACGTTATCGTAGTAGCCGAGTCACAGACTCGTGGTCACCATTATACAAAAATACCATACATATACATAATTACAGTAAATGAATTCATATAATTGCATTTCCAAATATGCCACAATTTTTTTTTTGTTTTGTATCACATTTTCAAGGCATATCTGCGAGCACAACACAAATCACATTATGAAAAGATACTATTAAAACTATTGAAAAATATCATAGTTCATTTGTATTAAAATGACAAAACTTAGTCTTTAAAATAGCAAAAATAGGAAATGAGGTCTAACATAAGCAAACGGTAAAACCATTATAAAATTATTGTTAGGGAGGGATATCCACTCACACAACTTAGACCCGTAGGTCTAAGAGCTTAAATGTGGTGCTCCTCCACGAGCTCTTTGCCCTTGGCTAAGGTTTCACCACCTATAGGAAGTTTAACTCAGTATAAATTTATCCATAAAAATGGAAATGCTATTTGATATGCAATGCATGAGTGGTTAAGTCTAGTTTGATTTGAAATCTATTCCAATTGACCTATCTAGACGCCATTTACGTTGTAACCACTAATTATATTGAAACTAGCTTTAACTAAAGTTGAACCAATCCAATTTGGGATCAAACCAACCAAAATCAGCCTTAAATTATTGGAATCAAGTCCGTTTAATTTAATTTAACAGGTTCAGCCTCAACTGACTTGAACCAAATTGGTTTAATTGAATTGAGCTGGGCCAATTAACTGAACCAACTTAAGGCTCACTCAAAACATAGCCCAAGAGAAAAGAAGCATGTTAATCTAAATATACCTACTATTGACAGATACGATTTCTCAACATTTCACAAACATTAACCAACCATGAAATACATCACCATCATCAATCTCATTTACTAACGCAATTCAATAATTAACACACAAAACTCATGTAGAAATTCAAACATAATCAATATAATACCATCAAGTTTACTTCAAAGAAGTAAATCAGGAATTCCTAAAACACATAAATCAAAACCACTCACAATAAGAAATTCTCTAAGTTTAACCTTAAACTTTAAGTTTTTCTTTTATTTCTGAAATTCTTTTCTTCTAAGTTTCCTTTCCACTTCTACATCTGTGAAATCAAGAAAAATAGAGGAAAACCAAAGAATAAATAAGAGATCTTTATTTTTGAAAGATAAATTCCAGAAAAACAACTTTCATTTCAAAGAAAACCTAAATTTTTCTCACATTAAACTTGCAAATCGAGGAGGAGAGGGGTGAGGAAAAAAATTAGGGCCGGTAACTTATGGAGGGGAGAAATCACTACGGCAACTAGTTTTTTTTTTTAAATAAACAATAAAATCATATTTAAGATAATTTGCAAACATAACTCTGTAGACTCACAAAATTAACCTATTATGACATTGTCAAAGATATTAAACCTAAAGTCTGTATTCTTTTAAACTTTTACACATTCTAACTCAATTACCATTCCTTCCTAAATTAATATTTTTTAGCATACAAAATTACTATTTTTCCTACCAAGAAATCCAAAAAATAACCAAATTACCCCTTAGGTTAGGTCTAATCCATAAAGGAAGTATTACACCAAGGCTTGGTTAAGGTCGTGGTTAGCTCCATGATAAGTGCTCGTGTATAAGTAATACGAAGTATAATTTTCTTACATTGAGCATTATTTTTATCAGGTTTTATCACTGAATCGTGTGTATTTATATTCTTTTGCGCATCAGGGTTGTGAAGATGAATTGGAAAGAAAGAAACAAAAATAGGTCATGGACGCACTGGTTGAGAAGATTCTTGGACTAAGTAAGGACCAAGACACAAGTTGTAGACATTTGAGCGTGTGCCAATCTCCAAAGTGATCAAGTGATTATATATATTAGAGGGACACAAAAGCAGTCACACTCATATAGTCAAACTTGTGTAACATTGAAGAGCTTCATCAATGCATTGAAAGAAAGAGGCGACATGATCTACCGCATAGTTGTGTGCCCAACTTGGCGGCCTCGATGAAGAAAATGAAGTCAGGAGCAACTTTGGAGCGAGCGCTGTAGCAAAACACTGTAGCAGTTACTGTTTATAGAGCGCCGAAAATCAGAATTCCAGAGAATCCACATAGGCATGTGGAAATTCCACATGGCCATGTGGATACTCGATTTCAGCCCTATAAATAACGTGATTTGAGATTTATTTGGGGATCCTTTTTCTATCTTTCGCCCAACTTTCGGGGAGAGCGCGGCTATGGTTTAGAGAGATTTTTGCAAGGCTTTTGGAGTGGTTCTACGGCATCGACATCGAGTTCCTTTAGAGGAGAACTATTGGGGAGGTTTCGTCGGCATAAATTTGGTGATATGTGCCCTAGGTTTGACAAGAGAACCTTTGGAGAAGATGATGCGGCTCCACAAGACCATCTATTCAGACTACAAGGGGGTTTTCTTTATGGTTTCTATGCATATATTTTCAAACTCTTGGTTGATTTTGTATTATTCCATGGAGAGCTAAACACTTAGTGGGTGCTTGGACTTGTAAACCCTAGGATGACTTTGTTTCATTGACTTTTATTATGCTTCTTGAATTGATGATTTTAGCTGAGTTTCAATCTTGAATGTCAATTGCATGATTTTCCCTTAGATGTGACACTAGGGTTGAGAATCCATCTAGGTAATCCTTTGAAGGTGTGACAACTTCATTAGGGTTAGACTAAGCAAGATTGAAGAGGGTCGAGAGGGTAAGTCGAGAGGTAGCAGAATGTCCCCTTTCCCTTCTGACGTGACTTATCCTACCTCCATATTCCAAGAGTTCTTTGCAGTCACAATAGAGTGAAGTGCTAAGAGATGAACTCTACTGGGGCTTAGTTGCGCGAGCAACACAGTGAAGTATTGTAGTGAATCTTAGTGTTGGGGCTTAATTGTGATTAGGGTTCTTTTGCACAAACTAAAGGGTTAGAACTATATTAGGGAATAAGGTTGATCACTTGGAGTCCCCAGAACCCCAAGCAGTCCCACACAGTGTGAGGTGTTGAGAGTATCCCTTTCCATCGGGGCATAGTGTAGAGGGCTAGTCACGGTTGACCTTAGGTTTGGGACCATGTGTCTTTGGATTTCCACTACTCATTAAACATCAATTAGAAGGTATAACATTAGTCTTGCACTTGAAACAATAGTCCTAGAGTGAGCATTGTCTAGGTGCCCCATTTTCCCATCGATTACCTCTCTTTACTTTTATTGCTCTTCTTGCGTTCTTTTTACTTTCTTTTGCATTCATATATTGACTTCTCTCACCATCGATTTTCTCTATAGATAAATAGTGATAACTCCTATTTTTAAACACTATTCCCTATGGATACTACTACCCACTCACTAAGGTAAATATTATTACTACAATGACACATGCACTTGCAGAACACTCACGCAAGCGGTGTGTCACTCCAATTTATCCCAACATTCTAAAAAAGCCATTGGTTGCTGACCATTAGCGTGGTAGCTCCTAGATCTTCAATTCTCCATCAAAATACCCCTAAACTAGTCTAAGAATTCTATTTTGGTTCCAAAGTGTAAATAAATATAACTAGTATCTAGTAATTAAATCAAAAGAGCAAGTAGAATGCTACAAATATTGATATGAAAAATATGTACAATCAAGTAGTTATCAAGCTCCAACCCTTATGAGTATCAAGAGGCAATAGTGAGACTCTCTTGACGAGAATAGTTAAACATTATTTTGACCTCTCTCGTAATATGTCTTTAGCTTCACATATTTTTATTGACCCTTACAAATGTTAAGAGGTGATGAGTGCATTTTATACACATATTTTGCATAACTCTTATTCATATTTTGCTTGTCTTTTAGCATTTGTTTATATATTTTAGTACTACTTTGGGTATCATTGGGTTCTGGATGTAGATTATTAGGTCTTGGGTTAAAAAAAGATGTATGGGAGCGAATTTGGCATCAAAAGAACCAAGTTGCAAATAGCCAAGCCAAACACGGCCTAAGCACGACCATACTTTTGAGCCATGTAGATTACTAGACTTCAAAAAATATTCAGAGGATGAAAAGTACGGTTTCTATTCCTAGAGCACAGTCATGCTTATGGAAGCACGGCCCGAGCACAGGCGTGCTTTAGGGCCATGCATTATACTATCTGACAAAAATATTATTGATGCTGAACCCTAGACCTGGCCGCAAAGAGCACGGCTGAAAATTACGGCCCAAGAACGCCTGTGCTTGGGTTGAAAACTACTTTTTAACTCCCAAAGTTAGGGTTTCAAAAGGAAGTCGGCTTAGGGATTTGGAGGTGACTTTGAGGCGACCTTCACCATCATCCTTCTAGAGATTAGAGCAATGATTAAGAGGCATTGTTTGGAGTAGAGCTTTGCCAATGGATTATTCCTAGGAGCGTAATTGGATTGATTGGGAAGCAATAGGGAGTCTATGGGTTTTTATTTGATTGCTTTCTTTGTCTTTTTCATATTATGTAAGCCTATAAGGGACTAACCATGCCCAGTGCCCCGGAATCATAAACCTATGTGTTAATCTATAGTTTGATTTACTCTCTTGCAATGACTATAGAGTTCTATTATTTTCTATGTTAAAACTTGTGTCATATAACTGGATGTGTATGATTTGTGTAGATGCGATTATAGAACTTCAGGTGTGTTGATTGTCGTAGTTGTAACCGCCTTAGGTGGTTGCAAAACTAGACATGCATGATTCATGTAGATACAGTTACAGATCTTGGTGTATTTGATTGCCATAGATGTGAAAAGGTTTTGAGAGGACATGTAAAATTCATGGGATGTACCTGATAGTCATTGTAGGAAAGTCTTTATTGAATAAGGGGATTGTCCAGGGCGCTACTCCCCATCATTGTTATTTGCTAATTTCATCTCATCATCTCCTATCTTCTTTTCTATTCTCTTACTCTTCTTAGATTCATAGATTAGAACCTTTCATCAATCATTGGGTCGACTAGATATTAGAGGATTAATTAGTACTGAAAGCTTATCAGTCCTTGTGGAATCGACTACCCAATCCCTCATTGGGTACAATTTACTAATTTTTACGAGTTGTGCACTTGCGGGTATGCAAAAGGCATATCAAGTTTTTGGCATTGTTGCTGAGGAGTGGTAACTTTTAGGAACATTAGAATTCTAGTAATCTAGTCATTTTTACATTATTTGTTTTCATCTTGTCTTTTCTCTTATTTTCTTACTTTTCTGATCCTTTCTTTTGTCTTGTTTTGAAGGTGACATTGTATGACCCGGAGCAATTTATCTCCTTTGACGAGTTCCCAATCTAGACATTGAATGCACTTTGTACAGAAGATTGAAGAAGTTAACCTCAGAGATATCGGGTCAATGGCAATCAGTATTGAAGTCAACCAAGAAGCATCAATGGTTGGAAATCAAATGAGCATTTCTGATTATGCATGACTGAATTTGGAAAGGTCAGAATCAAGCATTGTTCGTCTTTCCATTGCAGCGAACAATTTTGAGTTAAAGCTGAATTTCATTCAGATGGTATAGTAGATGTGTTAATTCGATGGGTTTTAGGATGAGGGCATATATTCCCATTTGACAAACTTTCTAGAGATATGTGATACGTTCAATGGCAATTATAATGTGAACTTTCGAAGTATTATTTTCTTACTTTGAGCATTACCTTTATCAGATTTTATCATTAATTATTGTGCATTT
The DNA here is from genome assembly GCA_020875875.1 of Dioscorea alata. NCBI lineage: Eukaryota > Viridiplantae > Streptophyta > Magnoliopsida > Dioscoreales > Dioscoreaceae > Dioscorea > Dioscorea alata. Next base: position 7,084,691 of record CM037011.1, read on the forward strand.
GTGTTCTTTTGTGCATGTAGGGTTGTGGAGTAAACTTAGTGAAGAAAGAGCAAAATTAGGTCATGTTCACCGTTGTTGGGGAGTTCTCGGACCAAGCAAGGGACAAGGTACGAGTCTAGACTTGTGGATGTGTGCCAACCTCCATTGGAGGGGCACAAAGGCAGTCACACTCATAAAAGTCTAACTCGTGTAGCATTGGAGAACTTCACCAATGAAGAGAAATGAAACAATCGACATGATCTACTATTGATTGTGTGCCCAATTCAATGGCCTCGATGAAGAACATGAAATCGGGAACATTTTATGCGTGAGTACTGTAGCAACCACTGCAGCAATCACTTTAGTGGCTTATTGTTCACTGCACGCCAGAAAACCAATTCCAGAGAATCCACACGGGGGTGTGGAAATTCCACACGGCTGTGTGGATGCCCGATTTCAGTCGATTTATAGCCGCGACTCAACACTATTTAAAGAACTTTTCAGGATTTTTTTGGGATCTTTTCGCCTATCTTCTAGAGAGGTCGCAGTTAGGGTTTGGAGAGGATTTTGTGGAGGATTGGAGCGAGTTCACGGCATCGACATTGAAGTCTGTTGGACGATAGTTATTGGGGGAGCTTTCGTCGGCACCGATCCGGCGAGGTGTGCTCTAGGCTTTACAAAGGGCTTTATGGAGATGACGGAGCGATCTCACAAGACCATCGCCACACATCACAAGGGGGTTTCATCTATGTTTGTTATTTTTGTTGATTTATATACATTGATGGATTTGTATAGCTCCATGGAGAGCTAAACCCCTTGTGGGTATTCGGACTTGTAAACCCTATGATGACATTGTTTCTATGACTTTTATTATGCTTTCTTAATTGATGCTTTTAATTGAGTTCCAATCTTGCATGCTAATTGTAATTGATTTTCCGTTAGCCGTGACACTAGGATTGAGAATCATCTAGGTTATCTTTTAAAGGTATGACAGCTTCTATAGGATTAGACTACTCAAGATTGGAGAGGGTCGAGAGGGTTAGTCGTGAGATAGCGAAACGTCCCCTTTCCCCTCCGGTGTGATTTTCCCTACCTCCGTGTTCCAAAAGTTCTTAGCGGTCGAAGTAGAGTGAAGTGCTAGGATATGAACTCCCCTGAGGCTTAGTTGCATGAGCAACAGAGTGAATGGATGTAATGAATCCTAGTGCTGGGGTTTGACTTAGATTAGGGTTCTTTCGCCTGGACCAAAGGATTAGAACTATACTTAGGGACAGGGTCTATCACTTGGAATCCCTAGAGCATAAAAAAGTTCCACGTAGTGTAAGGCTTAGGATGATGGACTCCCCTAGGGCTTAGTTGAGAGATCAACGGAGTGAAAGGTTGTAGTGAAACCTAATGCCAGGGCATAGTATTGGAACTAGTCACGTGATAAGTGCTTGTGTTATAATAATGTGAACTGTAATTATGTTACAATGAGCATTACTTTTATCAGGTTTTATCACTAAATTGTGTGCATTTGTGTGCTTTTGTGCATTGTAGGTTTGTGGAGCTATTTTGGAGAAGAAGAACGAAGTTAGATCGTCTTTGCCGTTGTTGGGAAGTTTTCGGACTAAGCAAGGAACAAGGCACGGGTCTAGACTTGTGGGTGTGTGCCAACCTCCTTTGGAGGGGCACAAAGGCAGTCATATTCACAATAAGTCTAGCTCGTGTTAGCATAGGAGAACTTCACCAATAAGGAGATTTGAAGCAATCGGCACGGTCTACCATTGATTGTGTGCCCAATTCAACGGCCTCTATGAAGAAATTTACTGTAGCAAGTTACTGTTCACTATTTGCCGAAAATCAGCATTCCAAAAATTTCACACGAGCAAGTGGAATTTCCACATGGCCTTGTGAAATTCCTATTCAGCCTATTTGAAGTCGCGACTTAATGTTATAAAAGCCCGTTTTGTAAACTTTTTCTACATTTTTTTGCCAATCTTTTCTCCCAACTTCTGGAGGGTTGCGGCTAGGGTTTCGAAGAGGACTTTGTGGAGGATTGAAGCGCGTCATCGGCATCGTCATCGACGTCCGGCGACCGCACAAGACCACGGCCACACTATACGCAAGGGGGTTTTCATCTATGCTTTCAATTTGTATTCCTTTTGATATTTTGATGGATTTATATAGCTCCATGAGGAGCTAAACCCCTTATGGGTATTTGGACTTGTAAACCCTAGGATTATTATGTTTCTTTGATATTGTTATTATGCTTTTCCATTATTGATGAATAAAATTGAGTTTCAATCTTAATTGCATCTTGTAATTGTTTTCCCTTAGCCGTGACACTAGGGTTGAGAACAATCTAGGTTATCCTTTGGAGGTGTGACAACTCCTATAGAGTTAGACTACTTAGGATTGAAGAGGGTCGAGAGGGTGAGTTGTGAGGTAGCGAAACATCCCCTTTCCCCTCTGGTGTGATTCTCCCAACCTCCGTGTTCCATGATTTCTTAGCGGTCGAGGTAGAGTGAAGTGCTAGGAGATAAACTCTCTTGGGGCTTAGTTGCGCAAGCAACGGAGTGAAGGGTTGAAGTGAATCTTAGTGTTGGGGCTTAATTTAGACTAGGGTTCTTTCACCTGGACCAAAGGGTTAGAGCTATACATAGGGAAAGGTTTATCACTAGGAATCCCTAGAACTTAAAGCAATCCCACATAGTGTGAGGCTTTGGAAGATGTACTTCCCTAGGGCTTAGTTGACAGGTCAACAAGAGTCAAGGGTCGTAGTGAAACCTAATGTCGGGGCATAGTGTCGTGGTTAGTCACGGTTGACCTTAGGTTTGGGACCGTGTGTTTAAGTATCTCCTCGACTCAATTAACATCAATAGGAAAGTAAGCATAAGTCCTAGGGGTAGCTTGTCCTGGTACCCAACTTTACTCATCGATTATCCTTCTTTATTTACTCCTACTTGCACTCTCTTACCTTCCATATTTCTATTCTATTTTTTGCTCTTTATAATTGCTTTCACACTCACTCATTGATTCTCTTCACACTCACCGTACACCGCTTAGCTAAATAGTGAAATCTCGTGTTTTAAAATCCCTATTCCCTGTGGATACGACTACCTACTCACCAGGGTAATATTATTACTTTGACAAGCCCGTGCACTTGCGGTACGCACTCAAATGGGGTGTGTCATCACAGTTGACCTTAGGTTTGGGACAGTCTGCTTTAGGATATCCTCGACTGATTAAACATCAATAGGAAAGTATAATACCTAGTCTTGCACTAGAACATTAGTCCTAGGGGGAGCTTGTCCGGGTACCCATTTTACATTGATTGTTCCTCTCTTTACTCTTTGCTTACACTCTCTTGTTTTCCATATTTCTCTTTCATTTTCTTATTTCTCTTGAATACTCTTGCACACACACATAGATTTCTTCTCACCACCATCATATCGCATTAGCTAAGTAGCAATTACCCTTGTCTCTAATCCCTACTCCCTGTGGATTCGACTACCTGATAAGTGCTTGAGTATACATGTTTTACCCACTTGTTTTACATGCATTGAGCATCATTTTACCATGGATTATGTCTCATAAACTGTATTTTGGTGTTCTTTTATGCAATTAGGTTGTGAAAGTGTTAAAGAAGGAAAAGGAAGCAAAGATGGGTTATAAAGACATATTGTTGGGAACTTTTGTACAACACAAGTGTCAAGGCACAAGAGGGGGTCATGCACATGAGGGTGTGTGCCAACTTCCTGAAGGATTCAAGATGATTTATGTGATGGAAGGGCATAAAGGCAGTCACACCTTCATGTCCCAACTTGTGTGAAGATAGTTAAAGCTCTCAAATGATGATTCGAAGGAGGAGAAGTCTTATAACTCACTACATGGACGTGTGCCCGACCATGTAGCCTCAAGATGAGAGAGTTTGGATCGCGTTTAAGAAGAGTACTGTAGGAAAACACTGTTTATTTCACTGTAGCAGAAATTACTGTTCATGCGACCGCATGGGATCTCACGTGGTCGCGTGAAGACACGTGACTGGCACGTTTTTAGATTTATAAATACCCCGATTTGCCGATTTTTGGAGGACTTTTTGCGCACGTTTGAAGGCAAGAGCGGCTAGGGTTTCAAGGAGGAGGTCTTTCGCGATATTGGGAGTCGTTCTTCACCAACTTCGATAGATCTTTTGACGAGATAGCATCGGGGAGCCATTGGCGACCTAGCTTTGGAGAAGGTTCCTTCGAGACGTTGAACGATTCATCGAGGCCATCATCACGAATTCAAGGGGGTTTACTTTCATGGATTACATTGCTTTTTACTTCATTATCTTTTGCTTTGTAATAAGCCCCATGGAGGGCTAAACCCTAGTAGATACTTGGGCATGTGAACCCTAGGTTTCAATTCATGTATTGACTTTCTTATTGCTTTCTTTTAATTCTGAGTTAATTTGAGTTTTAATCTTGTTTAATCATTGCTTGCATGCCTTATTGATTCGTATGGTTGTTTGGTATGCTTGATTTGTTTCCTTAGTGAGAGAGAGGTCTCCATTAGGGATTAGAACATACAAGGTTAAAGAGGGTTGAGAGGGTGAGTCTTGAGATAGAGGAGTGTCCCCTTTCCCTTCCAATTGAGTGTTTCCTATCTCCGTATTCCCTAAGTTTTATGCAACCATATGGGGTGTGAGGCGTGAGATTGATAGATTTCTTCGCCGGGACCTTTGTAGGGGGTTAGGGATCTTTCGCCTAGAAGTAGGGTTAGATCTAATTTTAGGAATCGGTTTCACTCTTAGGTATCCCTAAAACTCATTGCGGTCATATGGGGTGTGAGGTGTTGAGATTGAGCGATTTCTCCGCCGGGACCTTGTAGGGGACTAGTATTGGTGGCCTGGAAGCAGAGATCGATTGTTCATGGATTACCTCGACTCATAGAACTCGGTTGAGAAGCATTTAGTTAGTCTTGCACTTCATGATAGAGCCTAGGGGGATCATTGCCCGGGTATCTCATCTTCATTGATAGAGATCTCCTTTACCTTTCCCTTTTACTTGCTTTCTTTCTTGCGATTCTCTTATTTTACACATTACATCCATTGCTTCATATTATTTATTCGACTAGATAACTAAGAATCAGTCATTAATAGTACTTCCGTTCCCTGTGGATTCGACTACCCACTCACCGGGGTAATTATTACTTCGACAACCCGTGCACTTGCGGTACACACACGCAAGGGGTGTGTCACTACCCTCTCACCGGGGTACTTTATTACTGTGATAACCTGTATACTTTTGAGCCCCTGTCAGCCAACAATGTGTTTGAGGATACGGTTCACCTTAGACTGTTCTCATTTTCCATGTGAGGAAGGGCCAAGCAGTGGCTAAGTTCCTTGCCGATAGGATCAATCACAACATGGGCCCAATTAGCCGAGAAATTCCTCATAAGATATTTCCCTCCAGCTAAGATCACCAAGCTTAGAAGCGATACTTCCTCCTATTGATAGTTGGAGTCCAAAACCTTGCACAACACTTGGGAAAGGTACAAGGACATGTTGAGGAAATGGCCACAGCATGGTATAGTTGAGTGGATGTAGATTCTGATTTTCTATAATGGATAAAATGTAGTGACTAAATAAATGCTTGATGGAGTGGTAGGGGATCTTTATGTATCAAATAGCCTAATGCAACACAGAATTTGATCGAGGAGATGGCTACTAACTGTTATCAATGGAGTTTTGAGAGGAACAAGTCGGACAAGGAAGCCGGTATGTATAAAGTAGATGCTCTCACTACCTTGGCAGCACATGTTAAAGCAATCATGAAGCGGTTGGACATCTTGCAAGCGTAGCCACAAGCTCCCATCATGGCTTGTGAGGCATGGGGTCCGTAACATGGATAGGGCAGTTCCTCAGCTGATTTGGTACTGGACAAGCAAAACAGGTGGACTATGTTGGCCAGAATAACTGGTACCAAAACAACCTGTATAGTGGTACTGACAATCTGGGGTGGAGGAGTTACCCCAACAATTCATAGAGCCAACCGGGACAAGTAGGACAAGGACAACTGTGGCCAACGCAATCCCAACCACTATTCCCTTATCCACCACCTCTGAATGGCAAGGGGCGTTCACATGAGACACTTCTTGCCAGGTATATTCATTCCAATGATGTTCGACTCACGGGCCATAAAGAGATGTTGAGGAATCAACAACCATCCCTAAAAATTTGGAACATTAGGTGGTATAGATTACAAAAACCCTTGCTAAATAGCCTCAAGGTACACTCCCCAACAATACTGAAGCCAATCCTAGAGAGTCCCTTAGGGATGTGACTTTGAAGAGTGATAAGGAGTTGGTTTCTCAACAAGTACAAGATACCGAAATTAGGGCTAAAATTTTTTAGAAATCTATGAAAATTCCTTGGAAGAAACCTGTAGTTTTGGAGGCTAAAGAAGAGACCAAGGATGAAGGTAAAGGCAAGAACTCACTTCCTGAGTATCATCCTAAGCTACCTTACACCGCTAAGGTCAAGAAAGATCAACAAGATGAACAGTTCAAGAAATTCTTAGAGATATTCAAAACTTTGCATATCAATATACCTTTTGTGGAAGCTCTTACTCAAATGTAGAGTTTCAATGATGACACTTAGTGAAGAATGCTTAGTAGTCCTTACCAACAAGCTCCCAAAGAAAGAGAAGGACCTTAGGGGATTCATAATCCCGTGTACTATTAGGGGGCTTCTTGATGAAAAAGCGCTCGCTGCCCTACAAGATATTTTAGAAGTTGGGGCTTGGGGAGCCCAAACCAACCAAGATGACCCTCCAACTTGTTGACCGGTCCACTCATCACCCAAGGGGTATAATTGAAGACGTCTTAGTAAAAGTGGACAAATTTATCTTCCTGGTGGACTTTGTGATTCTTAATTTGAAAGACAAATTGAAGGTTTCACTAATTCTTAGGAGAATGCTCTTAGAAACTTCCCAAACCTTGATCAATGTCAAGGATGGTGGTATGGTTTTGCGAGTAGGGGATGAGGACGTAACATTCAAGCTTCTAGATACAATGCGATACTCTATGGATTTTGATGATACTTGTTACTATGTGGATGTTGTTGATGATATTGTCTCTGATTGTATGCAGGAAATTTGGATGAAAGATGAGCTTTCATAATTATTGAAGGATGAACCTCTAGATGAGTTCATTGCAACCATTGCAGAAGAAGATCTCCATCAACGCATGCAAACTGAGCCTAGCCTAGCCTGAAGACCCTCTAAGGGGATGTTTTCTCGAGGTAAAAAATGGTGGAAGAAAATCACACCCATTAGAAGGAAGCCACTTGCTTCACCCACACCTCCAAGTTAATCTTCTTTGAGTATCTGTGAGATCCATCTAATTGAAGCATTAACACCATATTCTTGTGATTATGTTGCAAGTGGCCATGTGAGGACTCATTTTTACGAATATCCATGATGAGCATTTAGGTACGTCAAGCTCGTGACGTTAAACAAGTGCTTCTTGGGAGGCAACCCAAGATCTTTTTGTGTTTTTTTGTTGTTGTTTTGTTTTGTAGTTTTTGCTTTTCTTGAGCTTATTTGTTGGCTGTTGAGTTTTTGTCTTCGTTGAGTTTCATGAGTGTTTGAGTATTTGTTTTCGGTAATTTATTGAATCTGTTCGTTTGTAGAACACACTTATGCTTTTTAGAATCATAAAATAGGGGAAACAGAGGTCGGCAGACCTTCCTAGTCTGAGCAAGGGATGAGCACGGCCATGCTTTATTGTCGAGCACTTCACAGTCACTCTCATCATTTGCCTAAAACCCATGGACCAGCCTAAGGCCAACCTAAGCCCAAATCAAACCCAATCCAAAGTTAATGTTTGACGGGTCAGTCAAATTCCGACCCAAACAAACCTTGGATTGGATATGGATATCCTTTTTGAATGATGCGGGCCCGCCCTTTTGGACTTTTTTTGGGCTGATCCAACTGGCTAGCCTATGAGCTAACCCATTGAATTTATTATTAAATATTAATAATATAATTTTTAAAAAATATCACAAAGAATATACAATGATAGAATTAGTAGGTGTCAACCTATTTGGGATTTACCTCTATTTTAGTTTTGCAATATTTTTCTTAAATGAAAAATTAATAATACTAATCAATTAATAAATTATTCATTTTTATTTTTATTTTTTTTATTTTTAAATCATCACAAAGATTAATTAAGTAAAATTAAAAAAAAATAACAGTGGGTCGATTCTAGCCGAATCCAACGGGCAGATCCTAGCCCGATCCAATAATTGATCTAAAAAGCCAAGCCCATAAGCTGGGCCATGGGTTTCATATTTAAAATTTTGGCCGGCCAGGCCTAAACTATTCATGAGGCTCGTCGGATTTGGGCTTGGGCTGGGATAAAGGCTAAATTTTTCCAACGGGCCGATCCTAGCCCAGCCCAATGATGAGAGTGACTTCACAGGAAGCGGAAAAACTATGTTCTCTAGAAAGTACGTGCTAAGCATGCCAGTGCTTCATAAAAAGCAAGGTTACCATCCTCAGAGCACGGTTGTGCTTCCCTCTATAGAGTTTTTATTGAAAATCAGTAAATTACATGGTCCAAAAGCACGAACTAAGCACGGTCGTGCTTCCCAAATTCACATCTCACCCTGAAAAAAGCACGGGGTAAGCACACCCGTGCTCTGGCCGTGCTTAGTCGCAACTGATCGACTTCCACTTGGATTTCTTTAAAAAGGGCCACCAACGTCCTTTCTCCTCACTCTCTTTTGGACAACTCCTGTTTCCCTTTGGTTTTTGGTGTGTTCTTTGGTGTTTATTGCCAACTTTTTTTGATGATTCTCGATGGATTCTTCGCACCTTGTTTCTTCCTGTTCTCCTTCTCGACTCATTAGTAAATTTTGAATTCTTTGGTTTATTTCGAGAAATTCATTATTATTATTGCTTCGACTCATTTGAGATTCTTGTTTCATATTTTACTCTTATTTTAGAATGATTTATTTCAAAATTAGGGTTGAAATCTTGGAATTTTACTTTTTAGGGATTTCGGGGAAGATAACTCCTTGAAGGACGGGCGTGCTCTCCATAAGCATGGCCCTACATCAATTATTTTTTATAAAAAAAATTATTAATGGGTTGTTTTACTTGCAGATTATGTTACGGAAGAGTATTGCATTCCAAGACCCTTTGGGCGAGGCTGTTTCTCAGGACGCGCCGCAGAGCCCTCCACACGTCGATTTGGTGAGTCAAGGGAGATCTATTTGGAGGTCCTACAAGAGGTTCACTGGCTCCTGGGTGCAAGAGCATGGTGCCATCTTTTCTAGAATACCGATATTTCTTATGAGGAGTTGGAGTTGGAGATCTTGACCACGTTCAAGCTTTGATGTGGTATATTGTGCTTTCTTCAAGCCGATGACAAGCAGCAAAAATGGAAATTGAGAAGCTTAAACTGTCTAAACTAGCATGCAGACAAGGTGTGATTGAAGTTGCCAAAATAATATATGGAGTACATGATGAGGCAAAGGACAAAATCTTTGAGTTGGCAGCCATTTCCAATTCCAACATTGAGAGTGATGCTTTATGAGTTTTCATCTATTATATTTTGTTTTTTTTTTCATGCTTGTTAGACTTGTACTTGTGATTAGTTAGCAAGGGAGTCCTATGCTAAACTAACTTTTGGTTTGTTTACTTTTAGCATTTTTCTTTATGTTATTTCTTTTTGTCTTTTATTTTATTGTATTGGTTCGAGATCCACTTGTGCTTATTTTATACTTCTTAGGATGTATGGTTGAATTGATTAAGGAGTACACTTTGAGAGCAGCAACATCACTCTCCGTGTTTAGGGAAGTCCTCCCAAAACTTTCCCTCAATTTTTACTTTTCTTAATTTCATGTATTTTGCATGCATTCTTGTGCATTGAGGATAATGCATTATTCAAGTGTGGAGGAGAGTTTTCATTTGTGTTGTTATTGTGATGATGCATAACTATGACTTTTTGGTTAGGAATTTCTAAGTTTAGGGGGACAATGAGTGTGTTAGTGTACTTTCTTTGAGCTTAAAGGTAGATTCACTCTTTCTTTGGAAACCTAAGTCTTATCACTTTAGCCTATTTGTGGAGCCACTTGTGTTTAGGTAAGACTCTAGCCAAAAAACTCTTAGTCTATTGTTTTCTATGTTTAAAAAAAAAAAAAAAAAAAAAAAAAAAAAAAAACTGTCCAAGTTTAGATGCAATAAACTCTAAAAATTAGATCCTTTGTAGGATGCCCTATCGGGTTCTTGTAAATAGTTTAAAAAAATGGTAGAAAGAGCTATCACTTTGGAAGAATGAAAGCCTCTCTTGAGTAGTCTAATTTTAAGCATTACAAGTGTACACTTGATGACCTACCGGGAGACATGGCTACCTCTAGAATGTATGAGGCTACTACCCACTTAGTGAGTTAGTTAGTTAAGAATAAGGTCCTATTTAGCTTGGTCATGCCAAAAGCACATGGGGCACACTCTTTAGGGTATTTCACACAAGCACAGAGAGTACGGAGTAAAAGTGAAGTTTTTATTGAGCATTCATTTAATCTATGTACTGACCATTTAGAGTCTTCCTACACTTTAGAAAATTTCAACTTTTTTGAGATCAAAGGTCATGCACTCATCTTCTTTTGTGTGAGCTGAGCATGTTTGCTTGATGATAAGCAATAACTCAAGTGTGGGGGTATTTGATAAGTGCATTTTATACACATATTTTGCATATCTCTTATTCATATTTTGCTTGTTTTTTAGCATTTGTTTATATATTTTAGTGCTAGTATGGGAATCTTTGCATTCTAGATGCAGATTAATAGGTCTTGGGTCAAAAGAAGAAGTATGGGAGCGAATTCGGCATCAAAAGAACAAAGTTGTAAATAGCCAGGGCAAGCACGGCCTAAGCACAACCATGCTTTTGAGACGGGTAGATTATTGCACTTCAAGAAATATTCAGAGGATGAAAAACATGGCTTCTATTCCCATAGCACGATCATGCTTATGGAAGCATGGCCCAAGTAAAGGCTTACTTTTGAGCTGTGCACTCTATTGTCTGGCAGAAATATTGTTGATGCTGAACACTAGACCTGGTTGCAAAGAGCACTGCTAAAAAGCACTTCCCAAGCACTCTCGTGCATGGGTCGAAAACTCATTTTTAAGTCCCAAAGTTAGGGTTTCAAAGGAAGTTTGGCTTGGTGATTTGGAGGTGACTTTGAGGAGACCTTCACTACCATCCTTCTGGAGATTAAAGCAATGATTGAGAGGTATGATTCGATGTGGAGCTTTGCCAATGGAATGTTCCTAGGAGTGTAATTGGATTGATTGGGAAGTAGTAGGGAGTCTATGGATTTCTATTTGATTGCTTTCTTTGTCTTTATCATATTGTGTAAACCTATGAGGGGCTAACCGTCTTTGGTGCCCTGGATTCATGAATATATGTATTAATCTGTAGTTTGATTCACACTCTTACAATGACCATTGAGTTCTATTGTTTTCTATGTTAAAACTTATGTCATATAATTGGATATGCATGATTTGCGTAGATGCGATTGTAGCACTTGGCGTGACTTGATTGCCATAGTTGTAATCACCTTAGGTGGTTGCAAAAATGGACGTGCATGATTCCCATAGATACAGTTTCAGATCTTGGCGCATTTGATTGCCATAGATAAGACAAGGCTTGAGAGCACACATAGAATTCATAGGATGTACCGGATATTCATTGTAGGAGAGTTATTACTTATTACACCAGGGGATTGATCCAGGGCACTACTCCCATCATTGCTATTTGTTAATTTCATCTCATCATCTCCTGTCTTCTTTTCTCTTCTCTTACTCTTTGTAGATCCATAGATTAGAAACTTTCATTAATCATTGCATCGACTAGATATTAGAGGATTAACTAGTATTGAAAGCTTGCAGTTCCCTACAGAATCGACTGCCCGATCTCTCATTGGGTACACTTTACTACTTTTTATGACTTGTGCACTTGTGGATACACAAGGGGCATATCAAGAGACAATGGTTAGACTCCCTTGAAGAGAACAATCATCAAATACTTTGACCTCACAATAGATCATTGGCTTTAAAAGGATATCTTGATTAGCCCTTGTGAGTGCCAAAAAGCCAATGGTGAAACTCTCTCAAAGAAAATAGTCAACTAGCTTTTGCCTGATAGTAGGTCACTGCCTTCAAAGGATCTCATCATCAATCCCTATAAGTGTCAAAAGACAATAGTGAGTGAGACTCATTCAAAGAAATCAATCAATCACTGCATAACTTTTTTTTTAAAAAAAATTGTTTTAACCTCACCATAAGATACTAACTTAAAAAAAAAAAAACTTTATCAACCCTTGTAAATGCATGACCTTCGAAGGATGCCCTAAACAACACCTACGAGTGTCAAGAGGAAATAGTGAGGTTTCTTCAAAATAAACAGTTAAAAAAAAATTTACCCTCACCATAAGTTATTGGCTTCAAACAAATATCTATCAACCCTTGTAAATACCAAGAAGCAATAATAACGCTCTCTTGAAAAGAACATCCAATGGATGCTTTGACTTCACAGTAGGCCATTAGTTTTAAAAGACGTCATCATCTACCCCTATGTATTTCACAAGATAAAGGTGAGTCTCACTCAAATAAGGTAGTGAATCAATGTTTGACATGATAGTAGGTTATTGGCTGTAAAGAATGTCTTCATCAATCCTTATGAGTATAAAGAAGCAATGGCAAGGCTTAATCAAAAAGAGCGGTAATAGCTAATGCTATTACCTTTCATTGGGTCTGTTTTTATAGAGAAAAAAGAGAAAAGAGAGAATTTTAATTTGAATAAAATTTTCAAGCTTATCTCCATGATATAAAAATTTTAGGGTTTATCCATGTTTGGATTAAAAAAAATTAAATTAAATTAGAATGAAAAATTGATTGGATAATAAAATATAAATAAATAATAATAAAATATAAATAAAAAATAAATATGTCGCATGAGATAAGAAAAAAAATTTTAATTCAAAATTTAAAATTAAAAAAAAAATCCCGGATAAAGATCAAAGTTGATGAAAATCTGGGACAAATATTTAAAATTTTAAATCCCGGATGGTGGGAACAAAATTAAACAGAAAAAAAAAATCAAACAAAACAAATTAGCCTAACAATCTAAGGAGAAGGCTGGGGAACGTATAAAAAAAAAAACCAAGGGATTTTTCTCTAAGATAGGGGGATTTGAGTTAACAAAAAGAAAATCTCTTTCTATTGGTGGGTGGGGGGCCACATCTTTTTGGGGTGAGAAAATGGAAAGCTCTTGATGGTGGACCCTGTCCTTTTTGTTTTTTTAGAAAGAAGGAAAAAGAAGGCTGGAGAAGGAGGATGAGGCATGAATGGAAAAAAGGACCAAGTGATTTTTCTCTTGATGGTGGGGCCCGGTCCCTTTACTTTTTAAAAAGATTTCTCTTGCATGCTCCATCTATAGTGTTTCCTTCTAACCGAGTCCGCCCAAACGTTGGTAACAAGCTCTTCAAGACCACTATTACAACTCTTCGTCATCGGCCGTGATTCCATGCTCGGCACCAGTCCTCCCTCTAGTGTTAACTCTTCACCGATGATGAACACCACATCAACAAACATAACTTCTACTATGGCTACAACAACTACGCCGAGGTCCTCTATCGCATCCACGTCACCATAATATGCACCAAGGAGGTCTTCGTTTATGCTAAGAAGGTCGTCACACAAGCCTGCCAAACACTCTCATTTTTTTCCTCTCCAAGTGTAAGCCTACCGAAACCCTTCAATGGAGAAGAAGAAGAAGAACATAAAGAAGAAGATTATAGGATAAGGCTCATCGGAGAACTACCGATGATGAGGTCCGGATTTAGTCCAAAATTCACCAATGAGGTACTGAGATTTATCTTTATAGCAGAGATATACATTTTATAGTAGAAGAAATTTAAGAAAAAAAAATCATGAAAGTTAACTCTAAAGCTATGCATGCATGAACACTAGTGGGCTCTTCCTGTTCCTAATTTTTTTTTTTTTTTACAAACCATATGCTATATGTATGCTCCTTGAATATGTATGCATGCATGTTTTTTTTTAAGCAACTCTTTTCAAAGCAAGCAGGCATGCCCTTCATATATTGCATACAAGTATGCACTCCTATATGTGTTTTCTTTCTCTGTACACCATTACAAAAAAGGGGTGGGAGAAGACTAAGGATGAGAAAGAGGACAGCGAGGTGGTGACAATATATGGCTTATACCGCCGTCATCACCATGACAGAGCTCAAGAAGTCAATATTTTCCATATACTTAAGTTACATAGAATTAGCTTAAAGATTTGTTAAGTGCCTATTGCTTCGACGAGATTCAATGCAATACCAAGCACGACTCTGTCTTTGATGAACTACAATACGCATGCACTTTTGCTGAAGAAATTAAGCATGCTTCATCTATTATGCTATGTCCACATGCATCCATCTTTCTTCTTGGTTATGCTAGTTTGCAAACATGAACCAAAATTCATATACTTCATGTACTCATGCCATGCATTGCATTAAAGTTTTCTCTCTTTGTTCATGTAAAAAAATATATTTGTGGACACATGCAAAATTGTGAAAATATGTGAAAACATGATAACTAGAGGGTTTAATCGCAAAAGCTATGAAAAATATGAAAATGTGAAAGTTTGGGGTGCTATGTGCAAAATTTGATAAAATAAAAAATAATGAAAAATAAGAGGGTTTAAATGAAAAAAAGAGAGAAAAAAGGATTTTAGCAAAGATAAGGGTATTTTGGTAATTTTACAAGACCCCCTGAAGTCTACCGTGATGTCCAATGCATGGCGACTGTTCTCCTCGAGAGAGTCTCTCCATTGCCTCTTGATAGTCACAGAGGAGAATGGGCTATTGAAGTCTCTTAAAGACCCTCTTGAAGCTAGTTGTGATGTCCAATGCATGGCGAGTATATATTCTCCTTGAGAGAGCCTCTCCATTGCCTCTTGACAATCACACAAGCTGAAAGAGTGGATGAAGACTTTTGAAGAATTCTTTTGAAGCTCGCTCTAACACATGGCGATAGCTTTCTTTCAGAGAACCTTTCCATTGCCTCTTGACACTCATAGAGAGGTTATTGAGGATTCTTCCTTGAAGGTGTTGATCCAAAATGTGGTTTAGTGCAAAACACGCCACACTTGGGAGTTTAAAAAAAAGAATGATTTTTCTCATATGAAAGAAAGCTTTTC
This sequence comes from Dioscorea alata, assembly GCA_020875875.1. Classification (NCBI taxonomy): domain Eukaryota; kingdom Viridiplantae; phylum Streptophyta; class Magnoliopsida; order Dioscoreales; family Dioscoreaceae; genus Dioscorea; species Dioscorea alata. Next base: position 7,099,912 of record CM037011.1, read on the forward strand.
TCCAAATAGAGACAAAAAAAGCACAAGTCAAAGTTGTAAGGGCTCCATAAGCATGGAATGCAAAAGTCCTCCATAAACATGAAATGTTGAAGTCCTCAAACGCCAAAGTTAAAAGAGATCAGGTTCAAGATTATAACTTGAAGTCCAATCCAAGACTAAGTAAGCTAAAGGCATCACACAAAATATCACACTTTGATGATGTGCAAGTTAAGGCTCAAAGCATGTGAGAGTCAAGACATAAAAAAAATTAAATTGTTCGACAATTGAACTCAGAAAGTCTCAAGACATCAGAAGTCAAGACTCAAAGAGTTTCACAACTTTCGACAAATGAACTTAGTATTCTCAAGACAGCAGAAGTCAAGACTCAAAAAGTTTCACAAAGTTAAGACATAAAAAAAATCAAATTGTTCGGCAATTGAACTTAGAAGTCTCAAGACATCAGAACTTAATACTCAAAGAGTTTCACAAGTCAAGACTAAAAAAGAAGAAGAAAAGAAAGAAATCAAATCAATCGACAAATGAACTTAGTAGTCTCAAGACATCAGAAGTCAAGACTCAAAAAGTTTCACAAGTCAAGACATAAAAAAAAAATCAAATTGTTCGACAATTGAACTCAAAAGTCTCGAGACATCAGAACTCAATATTCAAAGAGTTTCACAAGTCAAGACTAAAAAAAAGAAGAAAAGAGAAATCAAATAAATCGACAAATGAACTCAATAGTCTGAAGACATCAAAAGTCAAGACACAAAGAATTTCACAAGTCAAGACATAAAAAAATCAAATGAATCGACAATTGAACTCAGAAGTCTCAAGACATCAGAAGTCAAAGGCTCAAAGAGTTTCACAAGTTAAGACCTGAAGGAAGCTTCGCAAGCACAAAAGCTGGAGCTTTTCAAAAGTAAAATTATGTAAAAAAATATAAAAAAAAAATCAAGTTTGTGATTCATCAACATAGAAATCCACAACTTGAAATCTAAATCAAATCCAAGATAAAAAAAAATGCAAATTCAAATATCCAAGTTCCAAGTTTCAAGCAAATCAACAAATGAGCTCAACAACCTCAAGGCTAAAGCGTTAAAGAGTTCGCAAGTTGCAAAAAAAAAAAAAGCTTCCCAAGCATGATAGGCGAAGCTTATGAAAGTCAAATCAAGTTCGTGATCCGTCAACACAAATATCCCGCGACTTGAAATCCAAATCAAATCCAAAAATGCAAATTCAAATGTCCAAGAAGCAAGTTCAAATGTTCAAGCCTCAAGTCTCAAATGAATCAACAAATGGGCTCAACAACATCGAGGATAAAGCGTTGAAGAGTTCACAAGTTGTGAAAGAGCTTCACAAGCATGATAGCCGAAACTTATGAAAATCAAATCAAGTTCGAAAATGCAAATTCAAATGTCCAAGAAGCAAGTTTAAATATTCAAGAAGCAAGTTTCAAATAAATCAACAAATGAGCTCAACAACCTTAAAGCTAAAGTGTTGAAGAGTTCTGACACGACCCTTTGCGTGTGTGTACCACAAGTGCACGGGTTGTCGAAGTAATAATAGTACCCCGTTGAGGGGTAGTCGAATCCACAGGGAGTAGAGATTGTAGATACAAGCTATTGCTATCTAACTTATGCGAAATACGGAAAGTGAGAGCAAGATCAATTGTGTGTGTGCAAAAGTAATCGAAAGCAATAAGAGAATAAAGAGAAATATAGAAGGAAAGAGAGTACAAGCAAGAGCGTAAGAGAGAAGGATAATCAATGAGTAAAATAGGGTACCCGGACAAGCTACCCCTAGGATTAATGTTCTAGTGCAGCACAATGTATTATGCTTTCCTATTGACATTTAATGAGTCGTGGACATCCTAAAATACACGGTCCCAAACCTAAGATCAATCGTGACTAAACCCGATCATTATGCCCTGCCATTAGGTTTCACTACGACCCTTAACTCTTGTTGACCTGTCCAGGGGAGTCCATCTTCCTAAGCCTCACACTACGTGGGATTGCCTTACATTCTAGGGATTCCAAGTGATTAGCCCTATTTCTAAGTGTAGTTCTAACCCTTTGGTCTAGGTGAAAGAACCATAGTCTCAATTAAGCCACAGCACCAGGATTCCCTACAACCCTTCACTCTGTCGCTCAAGCAACTAAGCCCCAGGGGAGTTTATTTTCTAGTACTTCGCTCTATTTCGACCACTAAGAATTCTTGGAACGTGGAGGTAGGGAAAACCACACCGGAGGGGAAAGAGGACGTTTCGCTACCTCACGACTCACCCTCTCAACCCTCTCCAATCTCGAGTAGTCTAATCCTATAGGAGTTGTCATACCTCCAAAGGACAACCTAGAAAATTCTCAACCTTAGTGTCACATCTAAGGGAAAATCAACACAAGAATAATTCAAGATTGGAACTCGATTAAATTCATCAATTAAGAAAGCATAATAACATGTCATAGAAACAAAATCATCCTAGGGTTTACAAGTCCGAATACCCCACAAGGGGTTTAGCTCCTCATGGAGCTATACAAATCCATCAAAGTATATGAATGAATACAAATCGGAAACATAGATGAAAACCCCTTGCTACAGTACTGCTATAGTACTCTCACCGAAATGCTCCCAAATTCACCGTTCTTCATCGAGTCCGTTGAATTAGGCACATAATTAACGGTAGATCATGTCGATTGCTTCAATCCTCCTCCTTGGTGAAATTCTTCTATGCTACACGAGTTAGACTTATTATGAATGTGACTGTCTTTGTGCCCCTCCAAAGGAGGTTGGCACACATCCACAAGTCTAGACTCGTACCTTGTTCTTTGCTTGGTCCGAGAATTCCCCAACAACTACGAACACGATCTAATTTTGCTCTTTTTCTCCAAACTAGCTCCACAACCCTACAATACACAAAAGTACACAAATGCACATAATTTAATGATAAAATATGATGAAAGTAATGCTCAATATAAGACAATAACACTTCCCATTATTATAACACGAGCACTTATCAAGTTCACAAGTTGCCAAAAGTTTCAAAAGCCTAAAAGCTGAAGTTTATGAAAGTCAAATCAAGTTCCAAACCAAGTCCAAGACACAAATTCAAATCCAAGACACAAGTTCACAAGTTTCTAAATCATGTTCAAGATGCATATTTCAACCGTTGACAAAGACCAAAAGTCTACAAAAGTCAAAGTGCGCTTTTCGGCAAAATAGTCGGAAGGAGATGAAATTTTACAATCATTATTGTGTCAAGATAATTCCAAATGTCTTGTACTTTTAATGAAGTCTATGAGTCCATGTTTATCGAAATGAATGAAATTTATTTGTCATATCTTGTTTCCTTGTTCACACGTATTTTCTTAATCAGAGATTCCTGCGACAATATCCAAGGTAATTAACATTAGGGGCTTGCCCCTAATGGAAGTCATGAACCCACAATCCCTTGAAGTCTACAAAATATTAAAATTTGTTTTGTGATCTATATTTTTTACCCGATTGATGCTAATTAAAGGCCGGGTGGAAAGAAAGGAGCCCACAGGGTCATTAGCTTAAAGAATGTATTCATCACCTAGAGTGTTAGGAGAAAATGGCGAGGCTCCTTTGAAGATAATAGTCAACTAATGTTTTGACCTCATATTAGGTTATTAGCTTCGAAGGATGTCCTCGTCAATTTTTGTGTGTCAAGTGCCAATGGAACACTCAACTAATATTTTAACCTTACCATAGGTTATTAGCGTCAAAAGATGTCTTCAACAAAATCCTGTAAATATGAAGAGGTAATGTTGAGGCTCTTTTGAAGAGATAGTCAACAAGTTCTTTAATATCATTGTAGGTTGTTAGCTTCAAAAGATGTCATCAACCTTTGTGAGTGTCAAGAGCCAATATTGAGGCTCACTGGAATTAAATGGTCAACTAAAGCTTTGACCTCACAGTAGGTTATTAGTTGTTAACAAATGCTTTGACCTCATAGTAGGTTATTAGCTGTTAAGCAATACTTTGGTCTCATGGTAGGTTATTAGCTTTAAAAGCATGTATTCATTAGGATAAATAAGAAAATGGATAACAAATAGTATAATCTAATTAAAAAAATAACAAAAGAATTACCTCAAAAGATAAAGTTTGTTAATAGAAACAATAAATATATTTATCCAAGACACCAAAATGTGTTTTTGCAAAGATGAAGAAAATGAAATTTATTTCTAAAAAAGCCGAATATTTTGGTGTTGGATTTTGATGCAGGTTTCTTAAATATAAAAAAAAATGAAATTAAAAATAAATGAAAAAGTGCAATAACAGTGTGAAAGAGGATTTAGCTAATGATGGCCATTGAAAATGCCTGCTATCGCTTGGGTGTCTAATTCTTGGCCCATTTGGAGATAGTTTTGTGCCCATTAAAAGCCCAGGTAGCACTCAAACCCGGATGCTTCACCTCCATCTTTCACTATCCCTTACGATTCTGGCAGCCGAAGAGATGGCGGGTGATGGCGTTGAAAACCCTAACCCTAGATTTTTCATTGCAGTCCACGTTGGGGCTGGCTTCCACGCTCCGTCCAATGAGAAGGCCTTCAAGAGAGTCATGAGGAGAGCCTGCCTCGCTGCCGCTTCAATCCTTCGCCAGGTTCTCCTTCAATTCCCTTTTTTGGTTTTAGAAACAATTTTGATCTGCTATTAATCCATGTAGCTTTATTATTTGGTCATATGATTGTTTCCTTTTGTATGCACTATGAAAAAGCTTTCTTTTTTGCTAATTGATGATATCTGACATTTAAATAGACTGATGGTGGTTGTATGGATGCTGTTGCAGCTGCCATTCAAGTATTGGAGGTAAGCATTTAGTTTTTGGTGTTATTTCATATATATGTGCTGTTGTTTTATCTAACCTTAAATAATCACTGTTTTTTTAATTATTTATAATTCTGTTGAACTTCACTTTTTAGTATCTCTGCTGTTTACTCTGGCATCTCTGTATTTGAATCCGTGAATATTACGGAGTTTATCAAAAGGATGCATTTAGTGGAAATTATTAGCAAGTGTCAGTAACCTGCTAGAAAATGTGACTTATTTTTCTCAGGGTAATGTTGCTATCATTTACTTGATTTTCTTTGTCAGCCTAAATTCAGAACACTGTTAAATACATGCCCCCAATTTTAGTTTATAAAGGATCTTATTTTCTTGTTCTGTATGGTAATAAGAAAATTAGTGGTGGGTGAGACCTTGTTGGCTCTTAACATAATCCTTATGTTGCACATTTCCAACCATAGATGTCTTAATTTCTCAAGGTGCTTTTATTGCAATAATCTCTTACTTTGACTTGTATATTAATCTTTTCAAAAGAATTTAATCAACTGATCTAGTATAAAGTGATTTGTTTTTTCCCCAAACTTAGAAATATAAACTAATTTTAAATGAGAGACAAATTTGATACAATTGTAAGAGTTTGATTGGCATATTATTTACTTGCAGCCTTTCAAATCTGCATGTGGTTGTGGATCCTCTCTTTCTGATTAGTTACTACATTATCCTTTGTTTGAAATACCACGAGTTTATAATTTCATGTCCAGGATGATCCAATCACTAATGCAGGCCGAGGTTCAAATTTGACCGAGGAGGGTCATGTACAATGTGATGCCTGTATAATGGATGGCAGCTCTGGAGCATTTGGAGCTGTTGGAGCAATACCTGGTACTTGTAGTTATTCCCCGATCTGAACTGTAAAATTGACTTGTTAGATTGGTTTCATAACTTCGTTATCCAGTTGCAAGTTACTTCATATTGTTTTTATATAATTCTGATTAATTAACATCTGAAACCTTTTTATTTATTGTAGACCAGGTGTGCGAAACCCCATCAAAATTGCTACTTACCTGGCAAAACAGCAAATGACAGGATCTTCTTTGCTTGGTCGATTGCCCCCAATGTACTTACCGTACCATTCTTACCTCTAAGTTTCTGAGAAGCCTTGATTACATTTGTTTATACATTGGTGCCATTTAAGTAGGAAAGTAGCTATGACATATAATTATGCCTCATTGTGATTTTGTATTCTTATGATATTGCTGTAAACACAAGTCTGCATGTACCAATCATTTAAGATAGAAATTTCAATTTCAAATGATGGTTTACTGAAGCTGGTTCAAATGTCATATACTTAACTTTAGAATTCATGAATTTTATTTGGGTTGAACTTATTTTATTCCCCTGTAGTTTCTTGGCTGGTGAAAGTGCACGTGAATGGGGAATGTTGAAGGGCATTGTCTTGCCAGAAACGATAGCAGAGGCTGAAGCAGTATACTGTGTTCTCTTCCATTTAATTTTCTTTGTATATTTGTCTTCTCAACTATAGCATCCTTGTATGTATAGACATGAAACTCTTAACCGTCTGTTTGGTTGTTGTACAAAGTTGTGTAGGTTTATTTACAACTAATATATTCTTTTTGAAACAGTGGCTAGTGACTGAGAAGGCAAAAGCACAATGGTTGAGATACAAATCAATGCTTTTGAATGCCAAGAGACAGACTGAATCTTCCTCTGCCAGTGATCCTGGAACAACTAAAGTGTTGCTGACAAATTCAGGTGTGCTTTTATTTCTAATGGGGATTTAGTTTATGCTTACTCCGTTGACAAGGTTTGTTTGCAGCATTACAATAATCCATTGCCCCGCCATTTAGCATCCATTTGTTACTTATATTGTGGCAATGCTACTGGTTTCTGTAGCACTTGCAGAGATGTCAATTGTTTCATTCACATTCCTTCAGAATAGAGTGCCATCCTGTCTGAAATACTGTATTGCCAATTGTTGCTACTGAATATGCATCTGAAATCCACTGAGAAAGGATATTTCTCTTGCTTATATTGCAAGATATTTGTAGCATAATGCTAAGGCTAAAAAGCACCAACAATAATATTGCTTCTTCTTTTAGTCCAAGCCACTTTATTATTAGTATTTATGGTATCTTTTTTGAAGTAAATGGAAGTGGATTTACAAGTAAAAACACTCCAAGATGCTAACTTTTTTTGGTTTGATATAAGTATGGCTGTCATACTTCTATTTTTTATTTGGTTGATTTACGCTTGTAATGCTCTATATTCATAGTCATTCTTGCCTACGACCAGGTGCAGTGCAGTAAACTAATGATATGTGCCATGTGGCAATACAAGCTAATCCTAACCATTAATAAATTATCCCTATGCCATGTGGCACATATCCAATAGTTTTGGTGCAATGCACCATAGTGTACATAAGAATTCCCCCCTTGTTAATTGGGCATGACATAACCCTACTCATTGTCTAACTCAACTAAAGTTCCTCCCATTAAGGTCCACATAAGTAAACAAATTGGCTCTTAGTATTTTATTAATTGTCTCTGCATTTTCAATGTACATTGGGCACATATTAACCTTCCTCTCCATGCTTTTTTTTGTTTCGTTGAATATTTATAGTTTGTATGGAATGGCAATTGCCAATATCAAATATAATCTAGATGCTTGTATTTATTAATATTCTTCTCTTTTTGTTGGGTGTTTGTGTTCCTATTCAGGGGTGGGAGCACTATCTTGCAATATGGAAAAACATACCGTAGGTTCAGGTCAATCTCCTTGTATGAAGGATGACATTGGGCTAGAGCAAGATTGCATTATGGATACTGTTGGAGTTGTTTGCATGGACAGCCTTGGTTGTGTTGCTTCAGGATCATCTAGTGGAGGTATTGCGCTAAAGGTAAAAGTATTCTATACACAATATAAGGACGAAGTTTTCTGCAAGTTTGTCATCTAATATGCCAAACTTAAATGCTACCATCTATGGGTAATCTAAGCTTGGTTTGGTTCACTTTAGTACAATGTCAGGTACAGTTGAGAGATTGTAAAAGCTTCATCTCTGATCAATATGAAAGTTTCCCATGTCAAAACTCAGGATATTTGCTTGTAATACTGGTCAACATAAATATAGTTTATTGGTTGCATTTACAGAGTAGCATGGGCTATGAAATAAATACCATTGTCATGAACTGTAAATGATCAACGGACCATGCAGGTTGAAGGTCGTGTAGGATTGGCAGCAATGTATGGTTCTGGATGTTGGGCTTCATGTAAAGATCCCTTTGGAGCCCCATTTGTTGTTGGTTGTTGTGCAACTGGTGCTGGCGAGTATCTAATGAAAGGATTTACATCACGTGAATGTTGCGTGTCATCATCACTGTATGCCCTTTATAACTTGATAATTTAAGTGCATTCTTCTCATTACAATGTGTTGATTGCATTTGTTGGTTATCATCATTCTTATAGTGGATCATGTGTAAGTGATTTAAACTCATTTATTTTTTTAAATAGATCACAAGCTGGTCCAGCTGCTGCGTGTACAAAGGTTTTGCGTTCTATTGTTCAAAATAGCAGTCAGCACTCTCATGATACAGGTTGTGGTGTGTTGCTTGTGCAGGCTGATATTCAGAAGGTATGCTTCCAAATTGTTTTTTTCTAACCTCTTCAAATTAAATTAGTTATTTCCTTCTCTGGTGTTGGACTATAAATACTCATAAAGCTCTTTGTTTTTTACCTTTAAGGATGCAGAGAACACTAACCTGTTGAAAACAGTTGAGCTTGTTGCAGCCTTTTCCTCTTCATCCTTCGGTGTAGGATATTTCGGCAACTCCATGACTTGCCCAGCGGTAACTTCTAATAGAAAATTATGTGCTATATAGAATATTAGTCAATGGGTAAATTAGGAAAACAAAAATTTAATAATCCCAAGTTATATATTCATATGATATTTCACATGTCAATTTACAGTTAAATGATTTTCTCGTGGCACTGTGACAGTATTTTCATCTAACCTTAATTATCAGAAAACATCATAGTGTCTATAATTTTTATGTGTGATGAGAACCCAATTCTGAAAAGAATCATGCTGCATTGCTAATTGTTCTTCCTTGGATATGATATATTTTTTCTTTTTACTTTTTAATGCTACAGGTTTCCATACAGAGAAGTAAGAGAGCGGCCGGTGGCAATAACATCAATTTTTTTGCTGCCTGCATCAACCTTACCTCTTGAAAACCCTGTTAGTGGTAATTTTCGTGATAGCTTTTGTATACGTCCATTGCCTTCTGCTGATGTTATATTTTACAACTACTGGAAAAATCCAGCAGACAGTTCTGTGTTTGCGTTTCTTGTAAAAACCTGAGACTGTTCTTGCTGAAAGCCAAGGTGAAAATGATTGTTCCGTTCTGAGACTGTTCTTTGTTAAGTTAAAATGGGATGATTCTTAATGAACATAAAGTTCCAGCACTTTATTATTATTATTTTTTTATTGTGCTACAATGTAGCTGATTTATTAAAGGCTTAAACAACCACCGCAGCGTCGAATACAAATTGAAAGGAAAATATAGAACAACAAACCAACAACAGATTAATCAATTAGTAGATTTCTGAAGTAGCAAGTTTATCTGCAGCACAATTCTACTCCCTTGAAATAACTTAAATACTGAAACAATTGCTATTGTTAATAAGACGTTTGAGCATTGTCAAAGCATTGGTTACTCTCCAAATGTTAGAGTTCCTCTGTTGCTCGAGCTTGGGAAATGATAGCAGTCTGTGAAATTACGACTAAGATAAATGTTGGTATCTCCGGCACATTTAAGTCCTTGGATCATAGCTTGAATCTCAGCCTCTAACACAATTTCAGCTTGTAGTTTGCAGCAACATGCAGCTAACAACCCCAAAATAGGTAGCAATAATTGAAGCAAATAGTTTCTTTTTATTTAATTTGCTGAACTCCATCCAAGCAACATTTTGAAAGCCATTCTCAAAATTAATATGAAACCCAATCAGCACACTGATTTTTATGCTGAATAGCCTGAATGCTAGGACAAGCACCAAAAAGACGGTTAATATTCTCAGGAGCTGAGCCACATAATGTAAGAAGAATGGGAGGGCTCAAATTCAATGTATACAAAAATCAAAAGTAACAATTTTGCCATGCAGCACTAGCAATTGAAAGAATTGGGCTTTAGGAGCCACATACAATTTCCGAACATTATTCTTGCCGTTCCATGAGATTTGATAAGCATTTCTGCTAACCATACACCCATAAAGAGTAAAGGAAACCTTTTTGCTCTTAGTCTCAGGTAATCAGACACAACAATGAATACCTGTTGGATCTACCTGACCACGAGACAATAAAGACATATTAAAGGCATCCCTAAGGATATTCTTTAGTCTCTGAAGGTCCCAAGTTGAACCATTAATAAAGTTATTGTGAGCCTTACCCTTTAATTAAATCCCAGCCATTGTTGCTACTTTTAATCCTAGCCGTCAATTTTGTTTTTAATTTCGAAACCCTAGCCGTCGCTTCACCTCCTTCGGTTTTAGATCGCCATTTAGGGAAAAAAGAGAGAGACCTAGTCTCATCTCCTTCTTTTTTTTTTTTTTTGCGGGTGGTGTTGGCGGCGAGGACGAGAGAAGGGTCTCATCGTCAATGATTTATTTCACTGCTATTGTTGAGGTAAGATTTTGGTTTATTTTATTTATGCTCTTTCTTATGATTGTTGTGACATGATTCTAATTAGGGTTAGGGTTAGGGTTTGGTGAGAGTGTTGAATTGTTTTCTTTGAAGATAAGATTCAAAAATTTCCTGTTGGCATAGTAGAGATTCCTCTTTAATTTTGGGAGATCTAGAGACCGAATTTAGAGGAGATCAAATACATAATTTGTATAGCATAATCTTAGTTAGCTTACTATACAATTTCAAAATTTTTGGATGTGCATCCTGTAAGTTACAGCCTTTAAATTCAGTGGCCTCGGATAAGACTTTTGTGCAGGCCTTGAAGCATTTTTTATTTTTTATTTTTATGACTTTAGAGTTTAAATTAGATATAGAATTATATAGTAAAGTTGTAGAAGTCAGCATGATCTATGGATATGAGAAATTTCATAATTTTGCCTCTGTAATGGTTGATTCATAGTCATATTACTATACTTGTACCAAAATGATATTTCTGCAAAAAGCATAAAGTCTTGTTAGGCAATTTCACGTTCTTATAAGTCGAATTTGGAGAAGAGTGAAATACAAAAGTTATATGAGCTGATGTTTTCTAGATACTTGAAAAATTTCAGAATTTATACGGCTATATTTTATGAAGTATGATTTTATTAGTAAACTCTCTCGGATGGGATGTTTGTGTAGAACATCAAGATTGGTGGGTGTTTTTTATGGTCCTAGAGATTGAATTGGCTACGGTGGAAAATAGAAAAGTTGTTCATTTTTGAGTTATCTGATTGTCAGTAAAATTTCTTTACTTTTGGAGTTGTAGGTTGAGAAATATACATATTTTAAAGGTATATGCCTGAATTACAAGTTTGTAGAAATAGTTGCAGAATCAAATGCCATATTTTAGTGCTAAATGGTCGTGATGGAATTGTTCATATGCCCTTTATAGTGGATAATTGCTATTGTACCCTCGCAAGAATCAATATTTGGGAGTCTAGATTAGTAGCTTGAACTTTTTGCATCTGTACTCTTAAAAAAAATCTCATTTTGTAATACTATTGCTTATTAGCCTCTTAAGCTTTGTAGCATCATCAGATATTGTTTTGAAAGTAATAGAATCTCTTCCCAAATATAGGACATGCTAAAAGATCTTGTTTTCATGTAAGATTTGGGAGTATTTTTGGGTGTTAATCAGGTAAGTATCCCACATATAAATTCTATTATATGTATATACTTGAAAATTCTAGTTTTCTGATCTTTTGCAATTTTTGAGAAAAATACTGATTATTTTGATTTATATTTTGAATTATTTATTTATTTATTATTATTTTCGCAATTACTTTACATTATTTGAAATTTCAAGTTAATGATATTTTATTTTGGATTAGAATTATTTAAGAGGTTTAAATATTTGTTTAAATTCATATTGTTTAATTTCTAAAGTATTTAGATAGTTTATCTAAATACGTATTGTTTAAACTATGTTAATTTATGATTAATTATTATTAATTTTTTAAATTATCTGTTCATGTTTAGATTCAAATAACTGGTTTATTTTGATATGATAAAATGAGATCACACGATTGCTAAAAATTTTGCCTGGGAAATTACTCATATTTTGCCCAATCTGAATTTTGATAGTTTATTGCTTTGTGAACATGAAGTATTTTGGCATAGAAACTAGTCTCTAATTAACTATGCACTAACCCTGTCACTGGAGTTAAACACTGACCATGTCGACATGTATTCTGATATAGAAACTATAGTTTCCCATCGCTTTCTATCAATAAAGAATAACGGCTTCTGATAATTCTGGCTCGGGCCACCAAGGGTAAAAATATGACCTCTGATAATTCTAGCTCGGTTACCGAGAGTAAATATATGAATTCTGTTATTTTGTTATGACAATAGTTGTTTGGGGGACCTATATTCTTAGTTTTGACATTTGTGTTTATTTGAAATAAATTTGATTTCTGATTTTTTATTTTGATAAATTATGATTTTTTGCGAATGATCCCTATATTTTTAGTGGGTGCTTATTGGGCTGTCAAGCTCATAAATGTTGTTGTTATCTCTATTCAGATCAGGAGTAAAGTTGAGTGGTGGATAGCTTAGCGGAGATTATTGGGCAATCATCGAATAATTAACTTGTAATAAGTCCCTTTTTTTGTGGGCGTACATTTTATTTGAATATGTTTGTATTGTTTTGCAAAACACTTAGTCTATTGTCTATTTCTTTGTTCTGTTTTGAATCAGGTTTTTGAGGCCTTGTATGTCTACTTGGTTTTAGCTTTGTAGGTGTATGGCCGTTTGTCGGCGTCCCGGGTCCATTGAGTCGGGTTCGGGGCGTGACAGTTATTCACCAACAAATCTTTAAAATCAACTTCCATGTTTAAACAATTGGTTTAAGCTCAATGGGATTTTCATAGCAGAAAGGGTCCTCAGTAAAGAAAAATCAGAAGGATTTGTACGACTCAGGCAAACGTGCAGTTTAATGATTTCAATGGTTTTACATAAAACTCTGAAGAGCCAGGAGCATTTAGCTGGGATTCTGATAATCCAGAGCTTAATAAAGCCATATTTGACTTTAAAAAATATCTGTCCAAAAGCCCTCTTCACCATTAAGATAATTCAAGCATGTCTAGCCATAAGAACCGTCTTTCCCATTTTAACAATTTTAATACCTAAACACCTTCAGATTTACCTTGTGTAATATTGTTCTAACTGACAAAATGAATGCCATTTTGATACACACTCCACCTTAACGTGACTAGAAATTGGAAGATTAGAGAAATGCTGGGAAGAGATAGAAGAGGAAGAAGGAAGAGGGATCATAGGAAGGTGAAAACAGAGGACAATTGAGAGAAAAACATAGAGAGAAAAGTAAAAGAGGATTAGGATACCCCTATCTTATGCCATTGTCTCCCTTTACATTCATCCTTGTCCCAAACACTTGTGCACAACCTCCTTAGAGGCATATCAACAAACATCACTTGTGCACTCTATTCTCCACCTCCTGAATATGCTATCCTAGCACATGCAATGCCTCTAATTACTGGCACACCCCTTGCGTGAGTGTTCCGCAAGTGCACGGGTCATCGCAGTAATAAAATATACCATAGTGAGTGGATAGTCTTATCCACAGGGAATAGTGATTAGAAATAAAAGTTATCACTATTTAGCTATAAAGAAAATCGATGGTGAGAAAGATCAATATATGAATGCAAAAAAAAGTAAAAGAGAGAAGAAAATGAGCAAAAGTAAAGGAGAGGACGGTCAATGATAAGATGGGGCACCCGAATAATGCTCACCCTAAGATTATTGTTTCAAGTGCAAGACTAGTATTATACCTCCTAATTGATGTTTAATGAGTTGTGGAAATCCAAAGACACACGGTCCCAAACCTATGGTCAACCGTGACTAGCCCTCTATACTATGCCCTGTGGAAAGAAAAACTCTCAACACCTCACACTATGTAGGACTGCTTGGGGTTCTAGAGATTCCAAGTGATAAACCCTATTTCCTAATATAATTCTAACCCTTTGGTCCAGGTGAAAGAACCCTAATCACAATTAAGCCCCAACACTAAGATTTACTACAACACTTCACTCTGTTGCTCGCGCAACTAAGCCCCAGTGGAGTTCATCTCTTAGCACTTCACTCTATTGTGACTGCAAAGAATTCTTAGAACGTGAAGGTAGGATAAATCACGTCGGAAGGGAAAGGGGATGTTCCGCTACCTCTCGACTCACCCTCTCAACCTTCTTCAATTTTGCTTAGTCTAACTCTAATGAAGTTGTCACACCTTCAAAGGATTACCTAGATGGATTCTCAATCCTAGTGTCACATCTAAGGGAAAATCATGCAATTAACATTCAAGATTGAAACTCAATTAAAATCATCAATTAAAGTAGCATAATAAAAGTCAATGAAATAAAGTCATCCTAGGGTTTACAAGTTCAAGCACCCACTAGGGGTTTAGCTCTCCATGGAGCAATACAAAATCAACAAAGACATTGAAATCATATGCATAGAAACCATAAAAAAAACTCCCTTGTTGTCCGTGTCGATGGTCTTGAGGAGCCTCTTCGTTTTCTCCAAAGGTTTCCTTGTCAAACCTTGGGCACACCTCGCCGAATCAATGCCGACGAAAGCTTGCCCAATAGTTCTCCTCCAAAAGAACTCGATGTCGATACTGTAGAACCGCTCCAAAAGCCTTGCAAAAACCTCTCCAAACCCTAGATGCGCTTTCCCTGAAAGTTGGGTGAAAGATAGAAAAAGGATCCCCAAATAAATCACAATCGCGGTATTTAAAGGGCTAAAATTAGACATCCACACGGCCGTGTGGAATTTCCACACACCCGTGTGGATTATCTGGAATCTTATTTTCTGTGCGCTGTGAACAGTAATCTGCTAAAGTGTTTTACTACAATAACTGCTACAATACCCACGCCAAAGTTGCTCCCGATTTCATTTTCTTCATCGAGGCCGCCAAGTTGGGCACACAACTACATGGTAGATCATGTCGCCTCTTACTTTCGACACATTGATGAAGCTCTTCAATGTTACACAATTTGGACTACATGAGTGTGACTGCCTTCGTGTCCCTCCAAATTGTATATTCCCTTGAGCACTTTGGAGGGTGGCACACACTCACATGTCTACAACTTGTGCCTTGATCATTGATTAGTCAAAGAGTCTTCTCAACCATTGTGTCCATGACCTATTTTTGCTTCTTTCCTTCCAACTTGTCTCCACAACCCTGAATGCACAAAAGAACACAAATACACATGAATGAGTGATAAAACCTGAGAAAAGTGATGCTCAATGTAAGAAAAGTATACTTCGTATTACTTTTACACAAGCATTTATCAATTACATTATTTCATCTTAATCACAAACAACAATAAAACTACTACATAATTATAACATAAAGTCATTTAACTTGTCCTATCAGTCTCTGTTCCAACGTGTGCTACAATGAACCGTTAACTCAAGTTCTGCATGGCCAAGGTTAAATTCAAGAAAGTCTTTCCATATGTCATCAAAGAATGGTTGACTCTCCTAGTGGATGAGTAATTGAGTGATTTGGTTTCCTTTAATCAGAATTTGGCATTAGCTAAGACAAAAGCTAGACGCAACAGGGCAACTCCTTAACAAAGTGGACTTGTAGAGTGCTATTTGGGTAGTCGGGTCCCCATGGCAGAGTTTCAATTTAGAATTATGGATGATGTTGCGCAATCTTGCTTCCGGGGAAGGTCTAACTTATGGTGACTCGAGGGTAGAGTGGTGGGGTATCCTTCCTCAGGTTGTCACATCCCGGGGCCTGCTGGTGGGGGCGTAACACTAGTCAACTTGAAATTTGGTGCAAAAACAGGATATCCTATTAGCATATGCTCTGGTCTTAATTAAGCAAATCATACAGAGAGAATGCTTGCTCATTATAGCTCTAATCCACTATACATTATCCACAATTGAGAGCCTAATGGTTACCCACCGCACGCACACAGGTTTTCAAGTAAAACCTTGTACCAAAGCACAATAATTGTATTCCTTGTAGCTCAGAAAGTATTATTACTTCTCACCTATTATGTAGCCTTAATGCCTTAAGGGTGTTTTGAACCCACACTAACTAAGAAAATGAAGAATTGAAAGTTTCAAGCAAAGCATGGTCTCTTTAAGAGAAAAATCAATGGGAGATGACGGCCTCCAATGTGGATCCCATTAGGGCTACTAATGTGATTTAAGAGTATAGTTTGGTGTTGCAAATTTATGTTTGGAGCTCAAGGTCTCTAAGATAAACTAACCTGAACACAGTCGTGATTAGCTCCTAATCCCCTATGAGAGTTAGCTTAAATCAATTCATAACTAACTCTCCTATGATTGCATTATATTCTAGGAGTCTCTCTTATAGGGATTTCCCTAAAGCAAAGGACTTGCCGATACTTGAGTTCTCAGTTATGCCAACACCTCAAAACCCTATCAATCTATGCATGACCTAGTGTAAAGGGAACACTATCCTCAAATGCACAATTCAAACATGAATTACGAAGTTCTCCATAACTTAATCCAAGGCATATAAGTGTCATAGATTGAATCTCAAATAAATAAAAACGTATTAACCAAACCAAAATATCCAACAATCTCATATTGACCCAAGATTCACCAACATCTACTGCCCTTTGGGGTTGAGTGCAACATAAACTCCAAATCAACAATATAATACATGATTAACAATAAGTAAAACATGTCTAAACTCGCACTCTTTAATGAAGATGATGGTGAGGAAAGAAGAACGCCGAAGGAACTCAAGGATGAAACCCCTATTTCACCCATAATATGGCTCCCTTCAAAGATGCATGCTCTCTGATGTTAGATCTTCAAGATTCAACCCTTACTCATTGCAATCGCATCTAAATATCCTCTAAACAATAAGAAACTTGGTCTAAGAGGTGTTGGCGACAATGGCTTCCAAGACAACTTTCCAAAAGCCCTAAAAGGGTCTATATATAGTTCGACGCATGAGGGCTCACGTGTGGGTGCATAGTAGCCCTCACGGAGTGTTAAAACTCGAATTTGGAAAAACTAATGATGCATGCAACCTCTTGTACATCTTTCATCTTGACTTGTGCTGGCTATTATGCTGGCCACACAAAATTCCATGTGGGTGCTACATTAATTTTGCATTATATTGCTATAGTACTCCTCTTCAAAACATGTTGTTTTGGCCTCAAAAACACTCTGCTACGCATTCTCGAGCCTTAATAGCCTCTTTCATACTGTGTAGATAAAAATATAATGAATTAAATGTAAAACAATCGTTGATCTATCAAAAATACATTCAAAGTGTATAAAATGATATAATAAAAATATGCACATTAAGACACTCATCAAAGCCCTTTGCAATCCCAGCAAGTAATCCTAGTTGACTACATGATCAAGAAAAATAAAAGGGCGCCCGCATGATAAAAAAATATAAAAGATATTAAGGAAAGTAAAAAGAGTTATAGAAAACTTGAGAGTTAAGTAACCTGAAAGAAGGTCATATGACAAAAACAACATCATTAAACACCAGTCTTCTCAAAAAATGCTCTTCCGAATGAGTGCATATTATACACATGATTTACATATACTTTACATGCACTCTGGTTGTCTTCCTACATGATTTTCTATATTTTAGTGTGGTGTGTGTGATTCGTAATGCACTAGTCAGCAAGTATACGGGTCATCAAGTAATAATGATTGTATGAGTAGGATTGTCATATCCACAAGGACCAAAGATCACTAGTACTAACTCTATCCTCGTTATCTAACCAGAAATCAAGTAAACTATGATTGAGGTTTTGAAGATGTGCTTAACCAATTAAATGAAAGAGGTGTCCGGATAAAATTTCACTTGGGATTAATGAAATAAAGTAATTACAATTAACATAGATTAAATCTAGTGTTGTTAAATTGAGGGGAATCAAGAATATATCGAGTGCTCTCTCGAGATGCCTCAATACCTAATCCTATACTATGGTAGAATTAAATCTCTTTAAATTCTATTTTCATACAATTGTAATGAGATCTAGGAAATCCCTATTTAAAAGTTGAAGCTCTTACTACAATGATCCTAATCGGAAGAATCTAAGCAGCCTATCTCTAGTGCACGCTAATGATTCACTTCATCTTTGGATGATCCCAATGCAATGAATCTCTCGCTAGCAATCACACAATCATAATGAATAACCCACTCTCATTACGTTGACTCAACAAGATGAGAACATAGATAAACACAACAATCCAAAGGAAATCTATATTAAAAACAATATGAAGATGGCAATATCCCATGCTATATTAAATCCAAACACCCTAGGAAGTTAGCCCTTCATTAGGGTGATGTTCATCTCAAAACAAAGAAACTAGTGCCCTAGAATAAACTCCATGAAAGGAAAACACCCTTCCAATATCATTAACAATGGTGATCGATGTGAGCCGATATCATCGCCAAGGATCATCACTCCAATGATTCCCTCGAACTGCCTTTTCTTCTTTAATCTCACTCCAAAACTCTAGCTATGGTCCAAAAGGAATCTCTCAAAAGCCAGCCTCTGGAATACCTTTTTAAATTTTTTATAACCCCCAAAATTGGGTAAGTACATGGTCATGTATTTTGCCCGTGTAACTCATTGGAAAACTTCAAAACACTAATTTTGGGGTTATATGGCCATGTACACAGGCGTGTAGTTCGGCGGCTGCCCGTATACTTCTTTGAAAAATCCTTCTACTCAATCTTGAGATTGACATGAGCATGTACATGGGCATGTTGTTAGCCGGTGTATTTCTCTAGACTCTTGTTGTGCTTGAGTTAGGGAGTAAATGGCCATGTACACGGTCGTGTTCTTGACCCATATATTTCTTTGAAATTCCTCATTACTAATACTTTAGAGGGACATGGGCATGTACTTTGTCCATGTATTCTTTTGAATTTTTTTTTTTTTGCTCCATTTCACCCCTGATTTCATGCTTTGGCTCAAGTTGTGTTTAAATTGGCCTGAAGCTGTAAATGGAACAAAATAAGTATCAATTCACCCTTAAAAACACTTTTGAGGACAACTTAAATTGTATAAAACAGTGTTAGAATTTATATGATATAGCACTTATCATAGTGCTACTTTGGGCATTTTGTATGTTAATGAGCAAGAAGAAAGATTTTAGGGCAAAAGAAGGAGAATATGTGTGAATTGGAGCTAAACAAGTAGGAAAAGAGCCGTCCAAAGAGAAGCATGGCCATGCTTAGCTTGTTCTTAAGAGGTGCGGATCACAGAAGTTGAGGATTTAGAGTTCTCTAAGCCAACATGAGCTTTTTGGTTCTTACACAGTTGTGAAAAAGAAAGCACGGGCGTGCTCGTACCTATGCAAATTATAAGTTTGTAAGAATTAAAGTATCATGGGAAACCAGCTCCTTACAAGGTAGTGCAAAAGGAAGCACTGCCATGCAAAAAGATGTGCATTTCCCTTGTAAATCTCTAAAGATGGATTTTTTGTGTGACCCAAGCCCCGAAATTCGGCAATAAAGTGCATGCCAAGAGCACATCCCTTAGCATGGCCATACACAGGTTGAACCTGCACATTTAAGACTGAAAGTTAGACTATTGAGGGTACTTTTTTGTTCGAGAATAAAGGAGACAGCTAGGGTTTAGAATGGGAGCCGAAGGCTATCAATCGAGGAGAGATTCAAGCTTCCTTCAAGGTTTGGAGGCGAGCGTTTGGCTAATCAACCTTCTCCATCCTTGGATTCCATTAAAACATTAGAAAGAAGCTTGAGGGAGCTTCATTATGATTTATTTTTTATCTTTAATCTTTGATTATAAAATGCCATTTTCGAAGATGAGAGACTAAACTATCATTCGATGCCTTGGCCCATAAATCTCAACACCTATTGTATTTGATTTCCTTGTTTTTATATATTGGCTATGAGTATTATTATGAATCTTTTATTTTGCTTCATGCTTGTAATTACATTGTGCGTTGCATATTTGATTGGAATGATGGCGATTGAGAAATCCATCATGTTAGGTCACACATAAGAGATAGGGTTAAGTGCACTTTCAGAGCCAGGATATATGGTGTCGAGCTCCTTGGAGATTGAGTGCATGCATAGAGATAAGGTGTATGGTGTTGAACTCTATGGAGATTAAGTGCATTCATAGATTGAGAGTGTATGGTGTTGACCTCTCAAGGTTAGATTTAACCCTAATAGAGGGATTCACAAAATGTCATGCAATAATAGAGTAATGCAACATTACTATCACTACCCGACCCATAGGTCCAGTACGCGACAAACGCCGCTGCAACTCCAGGAGGGATACAAACATCACTCAACCCTCAAGTTACTGCAAGGCTAATGAAACCCTGGATTTCTACAATCCTGATCACAAATATCAAGAATACAAAATATACAAGAAATAGTACACAAGTACAACACAAGGGAAGCAACATCACCAAAATGAGACAATAGAATTCAAATAGGTTTAGAAACACCAATGCAAATAGAGGTTTCCAAGAAAATGAACAAACATACAAGTAATGCATAAGAGAGTCAAGCATACTAGTGAATCTATATTCCTTATATATTATGGTCATGCTTAAAGGGAAACATGCATAATACTAGAAATGAAGAAAGATAGAAAGAGAATGCCCAACGCACCATGTCACCACAACACTACTAGCAGATAGAGCCTAGAAGGGAGAAAGAGGATGAGTAACCAAAGTCACTGAATGAATGGGTTAGCATAATTCTAAAAGAATAGACAAAATGAACCAATGAATATCTATAAACAAACTCTTGCACTACAACATCAATTCTTTGGCATTCAACATAAGTATATATAAACATAATGTACTTGTATAAAATCTTAAATCCCATAAAAGACCCATTTTTTGTTCAAGTGAGAGTTTCACCAATTTAAAATTCAAGGATTTGCATAAAACGAGTTTTAATAACCCTAAAACAAAAAACTCGTCATCAAAATAATATCCCAAAAGATATACAAGGGATCACAACTCAAAAGTTCATTTGCATGAAAATATCAAGTTTTTTAATTATGAAATTTAACATTTCTATCATCAAATAGTGGTATAAAAAAACTTCTCTAAACCCTAGCCCCGAATACGGCTAAATTTAGAGCCGTCAAGGTTTTCATGCCCTTGACATTGACCCACAAGGAATTCATGTGGTGACTCTAGGCTCCCGATGTTCATCTAATCAAGGCTGTATGCGCCACCTGAAGTGGACAAAAAATCCATGTCTTCACTCCACCTCTACAGGATGACCATGAAGACTGCCCACTATAGCAGGGAAGGACTCCACTTGGTCACCATCAAACCTTTGGAAGCTCAATAATACAAAATATGCATATTTGACCTAAAGTCCAGATCCAGGACATCATTCCTATACCATAAATGAAAACTGTTTCCACAAGTGTCGATGGCAAAAGCACATTAATTTGTAAACAAGGTTTCATAAATCATTTTAATAACAAAATACGAGTATGGTCTTTGACATTTTCACTCAAATGTCAAGAATTTCATAAATACAACAATAACATGGAAAATCTTTCCAAATTGGTGAAAGCCTTGGTTCAATACAATAAAACCATGAATCATTTTCATTTATACTATTAAGATACTTAAACGATATATATATATATATATATTCTAATAGAATCATGCAATCACATAAGCCAGTCATAACCCAGGTGAGAAAAATCCCAAGACAGCTACTTCTTCGCCGGCTCTTTGCCTCACGGAAAACCTCACCACCTAAACAACCACACACATACACATAAGCAACAAAGAAGAATTAAGCAAAAGAAATCACAAATGAAACCCTAAGTTTAAAGATGAGATGCAACCCTAAACCTACCCTAGGGTTTGCTCAAAACTGGGTTTCAAGGTTTTTAAAGAGTTCATAATGGTTCTTGGCTTAGAACCAAAACAAAGAAGCCCAGGAGATAAGCAAGTTCTACAGTACCCAGGATTTCAAGGATGAAGGTTACTCAAGATTTCAACAAGATACAAAAAGGATCAAACTTCAACAACATTCTACTCATCAAACAAGAAATTACAAGGTTGAAGGCTCAAAAACTATCATTCACAACAAGCCCTATATTTACTCATCCAGGATGAAGAATATGGAGTAAAGAGAAGAAGAAGAACTCATACCTTGATGATTTCAAGAAGAAAAAGAAAAAGTGAAGGATAATCGTTCAATCCACAAGCAAAGGAGATGGAGAGGGTTGGTGAGAACCCTCATTCAAGAAGAAATAACAAATGAGGAAGAAGGGTTAAAAGGGAAAATAAACGGGTAAAATACCATTATACCCTTCGCTCAAAACCTTAGAAAAAGTTTCACACCGGCATGTGAAATATACGCGCGGCTGTGTGACACTTTTCACATGACCTTGTGTGTTTCTGGCGATTTGCTACAGTAGTACTGCTACAGCTATTCTGATACAATACTAAATTCTAGAATGGCACAAGAGCACCAACACAGGTGTGTAGCATTCTCACACGGCCGTGTGCCACCCCTTGTGGCTCTTTGGTGATTTGCTACAATGCCACTGCTATATCACTCCTGCTACAATACTCCGCACAACCAGAAAGGCACAAGGGCATCCACACGGGTGTGTGAATGCCCATGTGGCACCCCCCAGAAATGACACTAATGAGTGCATTATATATCATATTTTATATATCTCCAATGCACTCATTCGCTTGTCTTTTGGCACATTTTGTGTATAAATGATGCCATTCTAGGTATGTTTGTTTCTGTTGCAGGTTTTTAGGGCTCATAACACACATGGGTTGAAATCAGGGACAAAACCAACCAATGAAGACAATTCTTCTAAGTGTCCAATGCGAGCACGGGTAGAGCACGGGCGTGCCATCTCCCCATGGCTTCCTCCATCTGGGATTTCCCTGGTTGTCAATGAAAGCATGAGCGAAGCACGGGAGTGTTTTCTCCCTATGGTTACCTCAAGAAAAAATGGTCCTATACTTTCAAGGGAAGCACGGTCTGCGTGCTCCTTTCATGGGTGTGCTCAAGCTAAGCACGAGTGGAGCACGATTGTGCTCTTCCCGTAATTCCCTCGGGATGACACTTACCCTTTTAACTTAGAAGCTTCAAGAAGAGCATGGTCATGCTTAGACCATGTTGAGCCCAAAAAGTCCCTTTTAATGCCCAAACATAGGGTTTCTCAACATCTCTTGTTCGTGAGTTTTCTTCTCCGGTGGAGGAACCTTTAAAGGAATGATGATCAGCCGCCACCACTTGAGCTAAGGAGGCCAAGGATGAGTTGGAGACGCCGGAGGAGTGGAGTTGCCCATTCCATAGAGCTTTTGAAGTACATTTGAGGTGATTTTGTAAAAAAGGGGAGGTCTACATGTCTCTCTTCTTATGCTTTTTATTCTCTCTCATTTGTATAAATTCATGAGGGGATAACCATTCCACGGTGCCCCGGGATTGTAAACTATGTTGTTTTGAGACTTTGAATACTTGAGTTCTAATGCCTATAGAGTTCAATTGTTTTCTTGTGTTTATTAATGTGTTTACATAACTTGGCATGTTTGATTTGCATAAATGCTTGTATAAAACTTGACGTGTGTGGATTACCATGGTTGCAATTACCTAGAATAGTTGCAAAACTTGGCGTATATGAAGCCCATACTTATACTTGCAGAACTTAGCGTATTTGATAGCCGTAGATGCAACATTGCTCTTGAGCACCTACAAGGATCTTAGAATGTACCCTTGTAGGCATTAGACTCAAGTTAGTATCTTAGACACTTAGCGATCATCCCGGGGCATTGTCCTCCTGCTATCGACACTCATCCCTAGTCTACTTAGTTCTTCCATCCTTTGTTCTTATTCTTGTAGTAGTTAGTACCTTCACTAGTACTAGAAGTCCAATCCCTGAGGTTCGATAACCCTACCCCCTTATGGGGTGCCACTTTATTATTGGTAACGATCCATGCACTTGCGGAGGATTCATCAAGTTTTTGGTGTCATTGCCAGGGACTGGCAACTTTTAGGAAAATTAGGATTCTGGTGATCTAGTTTGTTTATATTGTTTATTTCTGTGAATATCTTTTTTTGTTGCTTGATCATTCATCTTATCTTTTCTTTTCTTATTTTTTTTTTGAATCGTGAGCTGATTTTTCTTTTCTTTTCTGTTCTTATCTAAGGTGATTGAGAATCATTATGGAGGAACTCATGGCTACCCTGAGGAGCCATTCGCATTTCACTACCCATTTGAATGAGGATACTTGTTCTCACAGCACTAAAGGTAGCCTTGCAAAACTAATATCAGAATTTCATGAGGAGACAACATAGTGGGATCAATTCATGAGTACAAAGATGGGTATCTGCAAGAAAGATGAGGAGCAAGAGATAAATATAGAGCAGACAATGTTAGTTTCAGTTGGATTGGGCAGTGATATACCCTATGATGATGAAAATAACAGATATATGGATGAAGATGTCACTCACGGGGGAAAGGAAATTCATGACACAATGCATGGGGAGATCGATAGTGAGGGAGGTGGTTTACCTTCATCATCTATCCCTCTTAACGTGGAACTCAAGGAGTTGCTAGCACACTTGGAATACGCCTTCTTGGAAGAAAACTCCAAACTACTAGTTATAATATCCTTCAAGGAGTTGCTTCGAGTATTTTTGACATCAAAGGGATTAGTCCATCCTTCTGCACACACAAAATATTAATGGAGGACAGCATCAAACCGAAGAAGCAACTTCAAAGGAGATTGAACCCCAACATGATGGAATTTGTCAAGTAGGAGGTGAAGAAATTGCTAGATGCCTAGATAATCTACCCAATTTCAAATAGTCCTTGGGTTAGTCCTATTCAGGTAGCACCCAAGAAGGAAGGAATGACGGTGGTTTCCAATGAACATAATGAATTTATTCCAACCTGTACAGTAACTAGATGTCGAGTCTGTATTGATTATCGGAAGCTAAATGATGCCACACGTAAGGATCATTTTTTGTTGCCATTTATCGACCAAATGTTAGAACGGTTATCGGGACGCATGTTTTATTGTTTCCTCAATGGGATGTCTGGATACCTGCAAATCTCGGTGGCACTTGAGGATCAAGAAAAGACCACTTTCACTTACCTATATGGCACATTTGCTTTCAGGAGGATGAATTTTTGGTTATGCAATACACCAGCAACATTTCAGAGATGCATGATGTCCATATCTGATGGCTTCATTAAAGATATTATGGAGCTTTTCATGGATGATTTCTCATTTTTTGGGGATTCTTTTGAAGATTGTTTGCAAAACTTGAAGTGGGTTCTTTCAAGATGCGAGGAAACAAATTTGGTGCTAAACAGGGAAAAATGTCATTTCATGGTGAGAGAATGCATAGTGTTGGGACACAAGATTTCTGGAGATGGGATCAAAGTGGACAAGGCCAAGCTTGAAACAATCGAGAGACTTCCTCCGCCATCCTCCACAAAAAATGTCAGAAGCTTCCTTGGCCATGTTAGATTTTATCAAAGATTAATCAAAGACTTCTCAAAGATCTCTAAGCCCATGACAAAACTCCTGGAGAAGGATACACCCTTCGATTTTGACTAAGAATGCCTCACGGCTTTCCATTTACTAAGAGAGAGGTTGGTTCAAGCACCCATTATGAGAGCTCCTGAATGGGATCAGCCTTTTGAATCCATGTGTGATGCAAGTGATTGGACAGTTGTTGCAGTGCTAGGGCAATGACATGATAAGCAATTCCATCTAATCTATTATGCAAGCAAAACTCTAACTCCTACCCAAGAAAATTACACTATGACAGAGAAAGAGTGGTTGGCCATTGTTTATGCTCTTGATAAGTTTTGTTCATACTTAGTGCTATCTAAGGTTGTAGTGTACATTGATCATGCAGCGATTAAATACCTCCTTTCCAAGTCCGATGCCAAGCCTCGATTAATTCGATGGATCCTCCTTTTGTAAGAATTTGATTTAGAAATTCGGGACAAGAAGCGCTCAGAAAACATGGTAGCAGTCCACCTGTCCCATCTTGACCATACAAAAAAATACGGCTATGAGAACATAGCAATTAACGACGTGTTCCTAGAGGAACACCTATACTTGGTTTGCTAACTTCGCAAACTACATTGTAGATTAAGTCATCTCCTCACATTTCTCTTATCAACAATGGAAGAAATTTTTGTCTGATGCCAAGCATTATTTTTGGGAGGATCCATTTCTTTATAAACTTTATGCTGACCTAGTTGTGCGACATTGTGTCTCACACTTGGAGGGATGGGAAATTCTGAGACATTGTCATTCGGGGATAGTGGGAGGTCACTTTAGCACTAACCGCACAGCTGAGAAGGTTCTTGAGGTCAGTTTTTTTTTTACTGATGCTTTTCGTGGATACCCGAAAAGTTGTTGGAACCTATGATTAGTGTCAAAGAAGTGGAAATAGTTCCAAACTTGATGAAATTAAACAAACTCCTATCCAACAATCCGAAGTATTTGATATTTGGGGAATAGATTTCATGGGACCATTTCCAAATTCAAATGGAAACAAATGTGTCAGTAGCAGTTGACTACGTCTCCAAATGGGTGGAAGCACAAGCCTTGCCCTCAAATAATGTGAGAGTAGTAGTTAAATTCTTGAAAAATCTGTCTTCACGATTTGGTACCCCAAGGGCAATCATCAATGATCAAGGAACACACTTCTACCACACTCAGTTTTAAAAGGTAATGAGAAAATATGGCGTCCATCATCGCATTGCCACTGCTTACCATCCCCAAACCAGTAGTCAGGTTGAAGTTACAAATCAAGAATTAAAAAGAATTCTTGAAAAGATCATATATCATGACAGTCGTGACTGGTCAAAACATTTAGATAACACCCTCTAGGCCCACAGAACAACCTACAAAACCTCTACAGGACACACACCTTATAGGTTGGTTTATGGCAAGGCCTATCATCTACCCATCAAGTTAGAGCATCAAGCTTATTGTGTTATTAAACTATTGAATTTGGACATGGAGGATACACATCAGAAATAGAAATTCCAACTGAATAAGTTAGTGGAACACAGACAGAACGCCTATGAGAATGCATTGTTATACAAGGCAAAAGTGAAAAGGATTTATGATAACCATGTAAGAAGGGACAACTAGTTTCAAATTGGAGAGCAGGTTCTACTGTTCAACTCAAGGATGAAGCTGTTTCCCAGAAAACTCAAATCTCGATGGTCCGGTCCTTACACTATCACTTAAATATTTCCTCATAGCACGATCGAAATCACTCATCCCACGAAGGGGACCTTCAAGGTTAATGGGCATTGCTTGAAATCATATGCATTAAGGGAAGAACCCTCACCCTCTCAAAATTTTAGTGTATTTTTCCTTCACAATCCCCCTTGAAGCATAGGTCATTAAGCTAATAACATTAAACAAGCGCTTCTTGGGAGGCAACCCAAGTGTTTATTTCATTTCCTTTAGTTAGTTTTGTCTCTTTCTTTGGAGTTTTGAAATAATTTGTAGTGGTGCAATTCTTTTCTTTATAATCTAGTTTTGAAGCAATGTTTCTTCGACAATTGTTTATTTCATGGCTTTCTCTAGTGTTTATTGTGTCCTTGTAAAATTTGTTGGAGATTGCCAGGTTCTGGATGTTTCAGGCTAAGCACCGACAGAGCACGCCCATGCTCGTGCCATGGTTTTCTCAATTTTTATCTCAGGAAGCATTTCAGGGTGAGCACAGGGTGTGCACGAGCATGTTTTACTAGTGAGCACGGTTTCGATGCTCCTTGCACGACCATGCTTCACATCTTGGTGTCTTGGGAAATTTCCCGAGATAACCACTGGGAGGAAGCATGTAGGGAGCACGATGGTGCCCCTGCCCTTGCAAGCCCATCGTTCCGCTGGAGCACGCCTATGCTCAGGGCATTCTCAAGCATGACCTTTCGACTTCTTCCTCTTTCCCTTATAACCCGATCACCACCGGTCAGATTATTCCACCTTAGCCCCTCCTCTCTTCCCTCTCTGGCCATCTTTTCTCTACTCCTGAGTTGTCGCTTGCTTCCATTCATACGTCATATAGTTGTACATTCTCTTGACCATCTCTTCTCCTCCGGTAAGTTTCATAACTTGGTACATCGATTCAATTTTTGGCGATCTTCCTTTATGTGCTTGTATTTGTCGAATGTCCACGGCTTTTTTTCAAATAAACCACCAATGTTGGTCACCATGGTGACCCAGTGGCCATTCTGCCTTTTTTGGAGCTTCTGGGAGACAATCTCCCTAGAGCATGATCGTGCTCTTTGCGGTGTAGGGACCCTCTCTAGGGAGGCACGATCATGTACCCTTGCCAAGCATGATTGTGCTCTCCTTTTTGCACGACCGTGTTCCTCCTGAATTTCTGAAATTTAATTGAATTGGTTGCTTTTGTAGGTGATGTCGAGGCTCCACGTTACACTTAGGTTACATCTCTTATCGGAGACCGTTCATGACGGTATTCTATCACGTCTCAATTCACCTGACCAGCGTGATAGATTTACCCAATTGTCCACTCGGCAATTTGGGATGCTTCGCACCATCGATTGGGATGCATTACATGCCTCTAATTTGACCAGTGAGTTAGAGCAACTTCTAAGTGTTGGCGTTTGGCGATCAGCTCTCGTGATTAATGAACTGGCCTATCTAGAGTCAACTTTAGAGGTCTTATCTATATTTTATATGCATCGAGCCCAAGACATGTGGGATGAACCTAATGTTGTACATTTTCAACTTATGGGCCATGAGTATCATTTGAGTTATAAAGAATTCACAGTCTACTTGGGTTTTTATCATCACAGCTACATTACTACCGATGATCACTAGCACCTACATTCCTTCCCACATCTTGGAAAGCGTAACAACCAGCGTTGGTGAAGGTTGAGCTCTGGTAGCAACCATTTCACACCCAGTGTTTCCAAGGCCTCCACTCTTCAGTCTCCGGCACTTCATTTCGTCCACACTTTACTCAGTGGTACAGTTATAGGTAGAAGTGGCAGTACTTGGTCCTATCACTAGAAATGAGCTATATTATCTTCTGAGCATGGTAGACAACTATCCCTACCATCTGTGTCTTGTTCTCGCTAAGTCATTCCATCACCAGGCCACTGACCCTCGCGCAAGCAATATCTTTGCCGGCCCATACACCACTTGTCTAATTAACGGGATGGGTTTGGTTAGTTGTCTAGATCATATGACTATCATAGGTGGGTATAGTCCTATCCTTCTTCCACTCACCCATGGTTCCTAGCCTTATCCCCTGCCACTATTGCTCGTCCGAGATACCTGCCATCACCACATAAATTGGTATGCCACTCCAATCAAGGTACTTGTTCTGTTTCGGCTTCCGGTGTCTTCAGCGGAGTATTACTAAAATTGCCAAGCACTTGGGGATTCACTTATCTCCTGAGCTATCATCCCTTATCAGATCACAACCCCATGGGATAGTTGCTAATACTGACAGAACTGAGGATTTTAGTTCATCTTCCCCCGACCCTGTCTTTGATACTTCTGAGATCACTCCATGTTGATTGTTGCACAACTACTTTTCTTTTCAGTTGTCCATACTTGGACTTGTTTTTCTTTTCATATTTTCTCAAACTTTTTTGTGTTCAGTTAGTAAGGGATACTCCCTACTAAATTGATATTTTCATTTGTTTATTCGATGTACTTTCCTTCTGCATTTTTAGTTTTGTTATATTATGTTGTTAGATTATTGAGCTCCACTTATGCGTCTCTCATCTCATCTCAGGAATGGTTGTGGTGGACTGGCTAATGGAATTCACGTTGAGAGTGGCAACATCACTCTCCATGTTCAAAAAAGTCGTATGAACATCCCTCTTTATTTTGTTTCTCAATCTTTCATCTTTACTGCCTATATTTGTACATTGAGAACAATGCACCATTCAAGTGTGGGGGAGAGTTCTTGTTTCATTTTTAGGGGTGTTTGCATGACTTAGGATGATCTATGATTGTTATTGATAGAAAATCTTAATTTTAGGGGGATTGTGCTTGTTAAGGTCCTTATTATAAACCAAATTATTTACTCATTCTTGTGTTGGGAATCTAGATAAATCCTCTTTACCTGAATTATGGAGTAACTTGTTTGGGTTGAAATTTTGTGGGAGACTTGAGTTCTAATTAAAAAAGAATTGGAAAGTCGGACTCCTTGTGGAATGCTCTACTGGTTTCTTTCTTGTATTTTGTAAATAGTTAGTAGAAAGAGCTATCATCTTGAAAGTGTGAAAGTCGTTCTTTACTAGTCAAATTTTGGGCATTACAAGTGTACATCTGATGACCTACAGGGAGAAAGGGCTACCTTTAGGGTGTATGAGGCTATTACCTAGTTAGTTTAGTAAGAATTCAAGTCTCTTTCCATTCTATTGACCCAATGGAACATAGGGTACTCAACTCAAACGTATACACTTACTTGGCTTTCAAAACAAGAGTAGGGTTTTTATTTGAGCAATTGTGATCTTGTCCTTAACTGCCTTTGATTCCTCTAAATAGTGATTTCTATTTTGTTAAGATTAGAGGTCATGCACTCATCCTTTCATTTATAGTGAGTTGAAATTGCTTGAGGACAATCAATGATTCAAGTGTGGGGGTATTTGATAAGTGCATTATATATCATATTTCACATATCTCCAATGCACTCCTTCGCTTGTCTTTTAGCGCATTTTGTCTATAAATGATGCTATTATGGGTATGTTTGTCTCTATTGCAGATTTTTAGGGCTCATAACACACATGGAGTGAAACTAGGGACAAAACCAACCAATGAAGACAATTCTTCTAAGTGTACAATGCGAGCACGGGCAGAGCACGGGCGTGCCATCTCCCTATGGTATCCTCCCTCTGGGATTTCCCTGGTTGCCAGCGAGAACACGGGTGAAGCACTGGGGTGCTTTCTCCCTATGGTTACTTCGGGAAAATATGGTCCTATACTTTCAAGGGAAGCACGATTCTTGTGCTCCTTTCATAGGCGTGCTCAAGCTTAGCAAGGGTGGAGTACGATCATGCTCTCCCCGTGATTTCCTTGGGATGGCACTTACCCTTTCCACTAAGAAGCTTCAAGAAGAGTATGGTCTAATCACAACCGTGCTTAGACCATGTTAAGCCAAAAAAGTCCCTTCTAATGCCCAGACTTAGGGTTTCTTAGCATCTCTTATTCAGGAGTTTTTTTCTCCAACGGAGGAACCTTCGAAGGAATGATGATCCACCGCCACCACTCGAGTTAAGATTCCAAAGATGAGTTAAAGATGTCGGAGGAGTGGAGTTGCCCATTCCATAGAGCTTTTGAGGTACATTTGAGGAGATTTTGTAAATATGGGGAAGTCTAGATGTCTCTCTTCCTTATGCTTGTTATTCTCTCTCATTTGTATGAATTCATGAGGGGCTAACCATTTCACGGTGCTCCAAGATTATGAACTATGTTGTTTTGATACTTTGACTACTTGAGTTTTAATGCCTATGGAGTTATATTGTTTTCTTGTGTTTATTTATGTTTTTGCATAACTTGGCATGCTTGATTTGCATAAATGCTTGTGTAAAACTTGGCGTGTGTGGATTACCATAGTTGTGATTACCTAGCGTAGTTGTAAAACTTGGCGTATCTGAAGCCCGTAGTTATACTTGTAGAACTTGGAATATTTGATAGCCATAGATGAAACATTGCTCTTGAGCATCCACAAGGATCTCAGAATGTAGCCTGCTAGGCATTAGACTCAAGTCAGTATCTTAGGCACTTAGCGATCATCCCAAGGCATTGTCCTCCTGCTATCGACACTCAACCCTAGTCTACTTAGTTCTTTCATCCTTTGCTCTTATTCTTGTAGTAGTTAGTACCTTCATCACCATTCCAGTTGACTAAACATTAGAGGATCAACTAGTACTAGAAGTCCAATCCTTGAAGTTCAACAACCCTACTCCCTTGTGGGGTACCACTTATTATTGGTAACGATCCGTGCACTTGCGGAGAGTTCATCACTCACACGGGCGTGTACATGCTCAGGAGGACTCATGGCAATGTATTCTATAAAAACACACAAAAATGACCATTCTTCAAGCACAAACTCTACAAAATAATCAAAATAAACTACTACACACGCAAAATAGAAATACAAAGCCAAACAAAAGTCCTTAGTATCACAATTATGGTATAGGATTAGGGTTGATTGCCTATGACAAAGGGATCAACTACTCTAAGAATCTCCATGGTCCAAGAGTGCTCTACCAATAGCCAATATTGAAAGTCTTTGCAAGTGTCTTGAGAGGAGTGGCCCTAGGGCAACTCTCCATTCCTTGGTTTTATCTTGAGCTATCATTTCTCTCCACCTTAGTCTCAATCATTGATGGTTAATAAGTAAAACCCATGTAATTATCTTGTTGTGGGTCATGTTCAAATACACTGATCTCATTGATATATCTATGATATATGCTTCCACTATCCCATAATGTTCAATTCTCACTCTTTGTCAAAGCATATGACATACAATTCTATACAAATCATCAATGCCCAATTAATTATTCTTCTATTTGCGAACTGCTTAAATGTACAAGTATTGAACCATTCTAATGCCCTTCTTCTTATCCTATAAGGAGTAGAATATTTAACTTAATACACATGGACTATGATGTTCAAACTTATTTAAAAAACCAACACAATATTTTATATGAACACCAAAAGCAACACCCATTATTATAATAAAAAGTGTATAATACAAATGAAATACCTTAATAAAAGTGTCCTCAATAACATTCAAGAACATATTCCTAACAAAATCAAGAGGAAAAACTCAGAAAATTTCTTTTTAATACCTAAAAGGAAAAAGGACAATGGCTATATTGCCATACACTTTTGCAATTGAGTCTATTATAATACCATGTGTGTACTAAATTGATACGGCTTATGCCTAAGGAAGCATAAGTAGGTTCCAAGCTGATCATGGTGACGAACATTAGAAAACAATAAAATAAACATTTTTAAATACTTAAGGAATTCAACAATGTTTTTCTTGTTTATGGTGGCTAAGACATAATTAAAAGTGGAAGGTAATACAAATTCTAGTTTTCATTATGAACCTAATCATAGCAAGTTTATCTAAGGATATGCCTTCACATTGAATTGTAGAGCCATATGTTAGAAAAGTTCCAAATAGGCAACTATGGCTAATTCAGTATTTGAAGTTGAGTATATTACAACAAGTGAAGTTGGAAAAGAAGTTGCAAAAGAAGGTAGTTAATTAGATGAAAATTATTTTTTATATTACTAAAGTATGTGTGGTTCTTTATATTCTACAGGCCATTTTATTATAATGTGATAGCATAGGGATTGCAACTCAAGCAAAGGAACCAAGATAATACGAAAAGTCTAATCACATATTGAGATGATTCTATCTTAATTATTTATGAGATCATTGAAAGAAGAGATGTTTTTATTAAAAGATAATATTGTAATACCAACATAGCAAATCCTTTTATTGAGGTAGTTCCTTTATAGGTTTTGAAGCTACATGTTAGTGATATAGGTGTTAGGCATAGCCGTGAATCATGATTGGTTTTATGGTAAGTGGGATGTTGTTTGATGTTTTGTGGCACCAAAAAAATTGATGAAACTTTTAAAATATGCTAGCAAGTGCACTAGTCATGTCAAGAAATATAGAAATAAGTAGGTTGGCGAATCCACACGGACTATGATAACATGGGTATCAACCAAAGCTACTTCTAGTGTTATTTGACAAATTTAATCGAAGAGTTGAGTAAATAAATTAAAATTTAAAAAATTCAAATTAAAAGAAATTAAAAAAAATCACTAAAGTTTTTAAAGAACTTTTATATAAAATGAATGTTAAGGTTTGAGTCTCTTTTTTACTTTAAGAATATTGGATTTTCAAGTAACATTAAGAGTTGGTATGATTCTCTTAAAAGCAATCCAATGGAGTCACATCCTAGCTAAGATATCAACTAAAACTTGTTACTGGATCTCCCTATAACCAAACAATTCTCATGCATAGGTAAGTCTCTTATTCAATCAAATGCACCCTATTTACTTGAGAATCAATGCAAAGATCTCAAGCTAGCCTTGACCTTTGGAATCCTTTTCCAGGGATACTCCCATATCCAGGTAATTCCCTTCATCAAATTATAGAATTTACTTCCTTTATCCCCTCTCCAAGAGTATTGATTCCTACAACCAGGCAACTTCCTTATCTAGACAACTCCTTTATGCAATCTATACTCTTAAAGGGGTGTGCAATCGATCAAGAAACTATCCTAAACTTAAACCTTCATATTCGTGTAAAGTAGGTTAGAATAGTCAGATCACAATAGTTCTTCAATCATTCATTCTAGTGTAATTCTAATCCTAAAAATCCATAACGGGTAACTATTTTTTTTATTTTTTATTTTTTTGGCCACACCCCTTATTATATTCCTAATTTAACCTCTCTTACTCTCTTACCAAACTCTGGTATACTTATATTGGAGCAATCTAAATGAGAATTAGAGGTATCTTGAAGGTTCTCTAGATTGAATTCAAAATTAAATTTGAAATCTAAAAGTAAAGCCTAGATCTTTAATTCCCAATGGTCTAGTACTCCCACACACCAATTGAAAATAAATTCCTCAAGAACAAGTTCAATGCCTTCTTATGGATTAATGGGACTAAATTCAACCAAGGAATGAATTACAAGATCAAATGACACTCTAGAATTACACAAATTCAAGAATGTAAAGTAGATCCACCCAACCACTATCACAAATTCATTAAAAAATGAAACTCAGTTGTAAAAACTCAAAAATATTCCTTCAAACATGAAAATCCAAAAAAAAATTAACACAAGCCTTAACTAGAGACTATTTCCCTCAATATATGTACAAAATTCAAGAAAATCAAGGATGCAAAATACAAGTTCATTATAGAAAAGTGATAAAAAAAAAAAATCAAACTCTAGGGGTTGAATTTTGGCCTTGATCTTTCTCTCCAAGCTTGATCTTCAACAATGGTGCTGCTTTATTCTTCTCCAAGCCTTCTTCTCTTTCAAAACCCACCAAAAATTCCAAGATCTTGATCTTGATCTATATATTTACCCCAAATCTTATAGAAAATTTTAATTCAAAAATCCCGTCAAAATCACAAACTTTTGTATTTAGTTACTCCATTAGATCCTTCTTATGTCTAAGGTTTTCTTTACATCCTTCCATCTTAGAAAAAACCACTAATAAATTTATAGGGCCTGCTAGCCATTCTCACTGTCAATCAATCCATGAACTCATCCTTCCTAATGCACAACATATTCCCATCAAACAAATGATTTTGAATAAATTATTTTCTTATATGAGCATGTATAAATGTGTTAGTCTTGACAATATCATTAACCTCTTATAAAGAAATGCTAATTATGGATGGTTTAGAATTCGAGCTTCACTGAATTAAGGTCTTATAGATATGATCTCACCATTATCCTTCATCATTATCCAAATTTGTAATGTATTTTTAATCAGCCAAGCTTCTTAAGCATGTACAAGAGTAGACAATGAGTGGAGTGATCATAATGTTTTTCTTAGTGCTTTTGGTAGTTTTTATTTTAGTTTATTTTATTTTTTTTATGAGCCTAAATCTTTTATTTTAGCCCAATTTCATATTATTGGTGGATGAATGCATTTAATGTGCTTTCATATGATTTTAGTGCAAAAATAAGGAGATGATCTCCAAAGAATGACTAATTTCGTTGATGAGGAGATATGGTCATAACTCACTCATGTTAGATCAGATTGGGGTAAGTCAGAGCTCATTGGAAAGATCATTCAAAGTTCTAGAAGTTTCCCACATGACTAATAAGTCTAATAAATTTTCCATGCTTGTGATTAATCTTAGATGTAGTATGTTAGTAGGATTTATTGTATAACAAATTTCATGAAGGGTGTTGATTATTTTACCAACATTCCAATCTACCGATATTATGATATTTTGTTAGGCATTGATAATGATTTATATGTTAGCTAAAATATGGTGTGTTGACATTTATATAGGAGCCAAGTAACACACGTGCAGATATGAATACATAATTATTTAGGATTAATTATAATCTAATTAATTTGTTTTGCACATGATTTCTATTGTGCGTGTGAAGTGTATAGCAACTTTACACAAGTGCACTTGTCGTATCAAGTAATAAAGTGTGCTAAAAGCAAAATGTTGAGCTCATGATACTAGAAGTACTAGTACTAGTTGCTTATCTAATATCTAGTCTATCAATCAATGTTGGTTGCAAAAATCAAATCATAGAGAACTAAATCAAACATCAGTATACGTTACAAAGGGTAGTGATGTTGTGTGTGCTCGAATGGCAACGTTTATGCAAGTACACTTGTGGATCAAGTAATATAGTATGCAAAAAGCAAGAAATCAAAACCAAGAGGACAATAAGTGCTATATGATAGCTTTCTTTCTATTATCTAGCCTAAAGAACCTTGATTTCAAGGTTCTAAGAAAAGAAAACAAATGAATGCAAATACAATTGATTAAATCAATACTACTGATAAATAGTGAAGAATTTATTCACTTAAGGTAGTGTTTGGATCAAGAATCCCATCAGGTTTGATAATAAGACTTCTACTAAGGATTTTTAAGTTTAATCCGTTCCATTATTGGACCAAGGAGATTCCTTACTTATGCTAGTCCTTATATCTAAGCGGCTAACACCTAATCCTATAGAGGACAAGTATTTCACATACTATCCCTATATTTGTATTATGTTTTGAAAAACCTCCTCTATAGGGTCACAATAATCTAGAGAGATATTATCATCCTATCTTTCAGGCATGAGTTCAATCTCTTTCAATTGTCGTAGATCTCACTCATATTTGGCTCTCTCTAACTAAATATATGATTAAACATAAATTCGTGCTTCTAACTAAATCCATGTCTATGAATTCAAACTCTTGCTAACTAAATTTATTGTACTCGCACATTCATAATCAAATCACAACATCAAAATGGATTAGGCCCAAAAAAACCCCACCAATAAAGTCTAGCCCAAAAAGTCTAACCAAAAAATATCTCTTCCCAAAAAATCTTTTAGTTACGAGCACTCCAAACTATTTATAGGCTTTTTTTTTAGCCTAATCACAACCATAAATCATGGGCATGTTTCATGGCTGTGGCTATTAAATGAATCTTCTTGAAAATCATATCAAATATTACCACATAGGTATCAACCATGTCCTCTTCACTGGAAAACCACGGTTGCAGTTGACTATAATTTTCTTCCATTCTCTAGATAGCGCAGTGGTTGTATACTACAGGCATGGTTTAGTTCATGGTTGCTTCTTTTTCATCAATTATTCATTAAAATATCCTTGAACTGGTCCAACTCTTCTTCTTTTGGTTCCAAAGGGAAAATTAAGCCTGATCATGAAATATAAACAAATTTAGTACTAACATTGATTAGTTTCATTAAAGAAACAAACAAAATGCTACAAGTATTAATGTGAAAAATATGTATAATCAAGCACTTATTAGGTAGGTAGGCAATTAATTTATAGAGTTGGTAGCCTAGTATGTATTCCCCAAGGATTTCAATTTGTAATTGGATTATAACATCGGTTTAATTTTGAGATTGTAAGACCATACAGACTCCTAAGTTACACTAATACCTTTGTCGAGGTTATTAACCCTAATCCCTATAAAGATAGGTTGGAATCTCTTTCTAACCTAATTTTCCTTACAATTGCGTTGATGTGTTATAAATCCCTCTATTAGGTTTTACCCTAATATAGAGAGTTTGTGATATCTTATCCCTAGCACATCTACAATTGCTTTCTTAATCTCAATCACACATTCAAATATGAATTAAACCTCTTGCTATATGTAATCCATGGCATCAAAGAACACATGGATAAATCACAATCAAATCTCTATACTAAATCAATGTATATAAGAAATTAAATTACAAATGTCTCTTAAGGTTCATTAATCTAAATATTAAAAGAAATTTAGTTCCTCATCATGGAAAGGTATATAATCAAATAAAAAAAAAGAAAAAAGAAAAACTCAATGATGAAATCTTTTACATGGAGATGTTTCCTTGCTCTTGATGTGTGCAAAACCTAACCAAAATTTCCTTCTGGATATCTCCTTGGCAACTCCCTTCAATTTCCCACCAAAATGTACTCAAAAGTCCCAAAGGAAGTCCCTAAATAATACCTTCCAAATGGCCTCCAAAAATCCCCCGTCAAAAAACCGAACAACTGCCTTTACAGGCTAGACATCACGTCTCACCACGAGTTGTCAACATAGCCATGGACCAAGTGTGGTGTTAACCACACCATGGATTTGGGTGTTGTTTCAACCATGCAGCTTCAAGGAAATTGGCATCCTTGGGAAAATTCAAGTCACATGACCACGGCTGTGGATTTGGGCTTGGTGCTTCTGGAAAACTTTGAATTTACACCCAATTGCCATAATTTTGCTCATCTTACCCCGAATGTGATGATTGTGCACTACATACAAAATATTAATTGATTAATTAATAACTGGATATATTTAAATTCAAAAAATATACATGCAAAAATGATCTAAATAGAGACATGATAATATGTATAAACAAGAACTTATCAGCATAAAAGTAAAACATAATTTAAATAAGATAGATAGAAAACCAGTAGGTTACACATGTAAACAATGTTGAGTTGGGCTTAAGGCCCATTAAGC
Organism: Dioscorea alata; assembly: GCA_020875875.1. Lineage (NCBI taxonomy): Eukaryota > Viridiplantae > Streptophyta > Magnoliopsida > Dioscoreales > Dioscoreaceae > Dioscorea > Dioscorea alata. The sequence continues at coordinate 7,138,673 of CM037011.1, forward strand.
ACTTAAAAAAAGTTACAACTTAAATGCTAAGTTACAAATATGATAAAATAAAAAAATAGACTTGATTGAGAATACTGACTGTTAGAATTTCCTCCCAAATTCTCTGATTATTCTCCTCTATTTTATAATAGTCATTCCTTTATAATATTCTATAAATCTAGTCAAAAAGGAGGAGGAATAGTAAGTTAAGGGTTTTTGAGTGCTAGAATTCATTCCTTTATAACAATTGAGGGCTTCTACTTCAAATCTTTATGGCTTAATCATCACCAACACAAAGGTATATACGTTTTATCATCTTTCATTTATATGAATGTTTAATGTTTATAATCTTGTTTTGAATTAAAAGTTTAAGTATATGAGCTTGTGTTGTAGTGTGGATTGAGAGTAATTAAAATGTTTAATATTCAAATCATCATACATTGGCTTAATCATGAACTAGCTTATTAATAGATCTTGGACTTGAAGTTTCTTCATTTTGAATTTTTCTACTTCTTTAACAACCCAATTTGATTAATAACACAATTAAACATACTTTTCATGTTTAATAAGCTATGTAAAAAACTACAACAAGGATGTGTGAGGCTCTTAGTCTATCACTAGTTCAAATTCTTGAAACTTTTCATGATAAAGCTTTGCAAGATAGGGAAAATGTTGAATGCAAAAGTTGTAGAGCTTGAAGTAAGCTCTGGAGTTGAACCAAGTGAGACATGTACAAGCAAACACACACATACACACATAGACTATATTGAGTTGTTTGGCTTGGCCTCAAAATAATCTTGTGTCTTAGTTGTGTCTATCTTTAATGTTGCACATATTGGCTCATTTTGCTCCTCTTAAGCTCTTTTGACTTATTCAAATTATTCCTAATGATACTCTTATATTTACCGTTAAAAAGTTCAAAGAGAGTTCAATAGAATAAATTCACAAATAATAAGAAAACCTTATTTGAAAATTCAGAAGACTACAATCTCATTTAAAAGCAATATTCTGAAACCCAACCCGGCGTATAACTCGAGAAGGCTTTCGGGTCATGGGTCAATGGTCAAACCGGGGTCGAACCGGGTTGACCCAGTCATTTTTATAAGTTTAATCATATATAAATATATAAAATAATATAGTATAAAATAATAAAAAATTAAAAAAAGAATAATACATGTTTTGATGTTAAACAAATTTTATACATACTCCCTATAAACTTACATATTTAGTTTTAACTTTTAAAATTTTGAAATTTAAAATTCTAAAGTTTTAAATAATAAACATATAATAAACCTGGGTTGACCCTGTTCGATCGGGCTGAGTCGATCGGTTCACCAGGTACTCGGCCGGGTCAACCGGGTCAACTCTTTACCTCAGGTTTTTATGTAACCCGACCCAATTGTCTGGTCGGGTCCGGTTGAACCTAGTTGAACCAATCAGGTTAACCCGGGTTTCAAAACATTGTCTAAAAGTACTCATGAAACAACTTCAAAATTAACACTTATCAAGAGTAACAAACTTTGGATAACACATCTAATATGTTCATCTTGTTCTTAGTTTGATGCTCTAATACAAAATATAGTTCTCACCTTCAAGATTAATTCTGTCATCCTCTTGTTCATTTGTTGCGTTGCTGAAGTTTATGGAATGTGTTGTTGTAGGGCATTTATTGGAATAATGGTCAAGCTTGCCGTATCTAAATCATTTATGAGGAAAAACTCAACTTGTAGGTTGATCCCTCTTCCAAACCCTTTGTCACCATTAGTAACCTATTATTAGTTTGAGTTCCCATCTTTCTTAATAGTTTTTTTAAGCCACTTTTGTGTTATTAGTAGAATAGGGCCTCATGTTTTATTCAAGAACTTCATCTTTAACCCATGAAATAAAGGTCAATTCTTAGGTTCTTCTAACAAATACAGGTGATTCCATCATCCTTGTCTTCAATGCTACATTATGAGGTTCATCTATTGTCCAAAAAAAATTTCAGCCTTATTTTTTTCTTAAAGCATAGGTCTTTACCCATTTATTTAGTGAGCTACGTTTTGGTGATTGGATTTAGTTAAATTGTTATGATCAAACAAATGAAGGAATTCTAATGTGTAGTTAAGCATTGATCATGACCCGTGCCTACAAGTTTGATACAATTGGAAAAATTATTGTTCTTAATTTTGGGGAAAGCGATCTATTGATTCCTTCTTCATCTTGCTCTAGTCATAGATCATATCTTTCATTTGCTTATGCCTTGTCTTTTGGAGTTCATCTGATACACTAAACCAACTCTTTTTAATCAAAAGGCTATTAACTTGACTATCTTTGCTTGAAAAACTTCTATCATGTCAAGTGAATGTTCAACTTCTAACAATCAATCCAAGAATTCTTTTGACTTGTAGGTTACGAAAAATAGCATGTCAGCTTTGATATAGAAATCCTCTAAAGATTTTTTTCTTCTTTATTCTTATAGCAAAAGAATTCTATCTGTTCCCTAGTAGAATCGCTCTCCTATAGCTTGAAATTTAATATTCCATCTTACTAAGAGAGAGTTATAGAGATTGGAAGAAGAGAAACAAGAAAGTACCATGAATCAACAATAAAAGTGTTATATTGTCAGTCAACTTGGTCAACAGAGGAGTAATTAATCAAGGGCATGTGGTGAGCATAATTCTGAATCAAAAACAGGAATAGTGAGCCAGCACATGGGCGCATCATCTTTTGGAAAGCAAAAATGAGCTGATAAATTAGCGGGGAGGGTAAAAAGAAGGCGCCGCATGTCAAAGAAGTAAGCCAGAGAGGACGATAAGCTCAAGCTCTACAAGTACATTATACCGGCAAAGAAACAAAACATAAAAGTTGGCCATGAGAAAGGAAAAGGTAGGCTGGATTTGGATGGTTAAAGGCCCTGCTTTCTCTCAAGGAATTTAAGAGCAGGGAGATGCTAGTCGTCGGTTATCTTCTGGTTTTTCTTGGTTATCTTTCTTTAGTAATTGATCTACCAAATAATTGCAATACTTGGTGAGATTGTTCTCATTCTCAAACCTTGTTATTTCTGCATTTATTTCTCTAGGATGCTTGGATTAGAACATTAGGGATTGTGGTTGATGACGATGAAGTGAGGTGAATGAAGTGAAGATCTGAGACCTCATGGAATGGAAGATCTGAACATTGTAACTGATTTCAATTAACAATTAATTGCTTAATTTGAATTAGATCTGGTGATTTGTGGATTTAATTGAAGTGTTGATCTATTTTTATTCTTCTTTGTGAGCTTTGAATGATATTTACTGCTCTTTGGAAGAATTTATACATTATATCTGGTGCTTTCATTGTCTCAACCTTCAATGGCTGATAATACTTGAATGAAGGAGCTTCAAGCTAAAGTGAAAACCCTGTTCACTTTAATGGATAATAATGAGCAGAGATTTAAAACAATTGAACAATCTCTTACTAATCTACCATTAATCCTACACTCTCTAGCTAAGATATCTCAATTGATTAAATCTCAACAGATTAATAAACCAATGGGAGAAACTTCAGCATCACCTTCAATGGTTGATGATTATTCTTAAGCGGCTATTCAACCAGCTTTAGACAATTATTCCTTGAGAAATATTAAAATTGATTTATGAAGATTTGTAGGGAGTGATGCATTACAATTGATATTCCAAGTTGTACAATTCTTTGATTATTATGGGGTACCAGATCACCATCGTTTGAAGATTGCTTTAGGGTATTTTGATTATCTAGTGGTGAAATGGTTTCAGAGGCTTCAAAAAGTAGGCAAACTCACTTCTTGGGAAGGTTTAATTAAATCCTTGGAGTGTACTTTCAGGCCATTAGTTTTTGAGTGCCCAAGAAATTCTCTATTTTGTTTGACTCAAGAAGGTTTTGTTGCTTAATTTCATGCCCACTTTACAGCATTGGCAAATAGAGTTCATGGAGTACCTGATGAAATTTTACTAGATTGCTTTGTTAGTGGATTAAAGAAGTAGTTACAGGCAGAAATAATTCCATGGAGCATGGAATTCTGATGATCTTGATAAAGCAGTGACTTTAGCCAAGTTATTTGAGGAATAACTTTAGTTGAGCCGTAAACCTCTTATCCCCAAGAATATCTTTATTCCTAATACTAAGGTGAAAACCTTTCCTAGAATTACTCCTGCTTTAAATTCACCTCCTGATGTTTCAATGGGACAAGGGGTGCATGGTTCTACTCTACAAAATTCTGGTTCATTTGCTTACAATAAATCTCCTCCATTTAAAAGAATGGGGTTTCAAGAAATGCAAGTTAGAAAAGCAAAAAGGTTGTGATTTACTTGTGATGAGAAGTACTCCCCTACACATAATTGTCCTGGCAAACGTCTCTTATTATTACAGTGGGATAACAATGAGCAGAAAATTCTGACAGTGATTTTTTAATTAATCCTCATCCAACAGAGGAAGTCCAAGATATTTTCACTAAGCTTTCTTTTACTGCAATGTCTAGCACCACTGTCTCTGGTACTATGAGGTTCACAGGGTATTTGGGTGATCAACATATTAAAATTCTATTAGACGGTGGCAGTGATGACACATTTATTTAACCTAGAGTGGTAATATTTTTGTAATTGGATGTTTTACCCACTACACCAATAAAAGTTTTACTTGGCAATAGGCATACCTTACAGGTGGAAGTGTATATTCCTGAGCTTGCTATTCAGGTACAAGGATATACGTTATTAGTACCTGCTTATGTTTTAGCAAATACAGGAGCTGATTTGATGTTAGGAGCATCTTAGTTGGCAAAATTGAGTTCTCATGTCATTTATTATGACAAGAAAGTCATTCAATTTTACCACAACAATCAGTTTATGATGCTGAAGGGTGAACAAATTACAATGCGTGTCTATGCAACTATCCATTAGCTAACTAGATTATGTTCTACTCAAGCAGTTAGAGAATGGTATTCTCTACAATTATATCAGGATGATCCTCCCAATAAACCAATGGAGACAGGAGAAAGGAATTTAGTTGCAGAAATTCTAGATGCATTACCTCATGGTACTTCAACAGAATTGTCTGCATTATTACTCAGGTTTCAGACAATTTTTTCAAATCTTATAAGTGTTCCATCTTCAAGGACATGTAATAATAGAATTCCACTACTACTAAGTAGTGCACCAGTCAAAGTGAAGCTTTATAGATACCTTTACAGTCAAAAAGCAGAAATTGAGAAGATGGTAGAGCAAATGTTGAGTGAGGGATTAATTCAGTACAGTACAAGCCCATTTTCTTCTTCCATTATTTTCGTCAAGAAGAAGGATGGCACATGGAGGTTTTGTACGGACTATTGGGCCTTAAATGCAATCACAATTAAGGATGCTTATCCTATATCCACAGTGGATGAAATCTTGGATGAACTCTATGGTGCAGTGTATTTTTCTAAACTTGATTTGAGATCAGGTTATCATCATATTTTATTACATCCAGAAGATAGATTTAAGACTGCATTTAGGACCCATCAAGGACATTATCAATGGCTAGTTATGCCATTTGGACTTTATAATGCCCCTGCTACATTCCAGTCTCTCATACACCTGGTTTTTAATTTTGCAATAAGGAAATATGTATTGGTTTTCTTTGATGACATACTCATTTATAGTTGATAAGTGCTCGTGTTATAGTAATACGAAGTATTATTATCTTATATTGAGCATTACTTTTCTCAGATTTAATCATTAATTTGTGTGCATTTGTGTGCTTTTGTGCATTGTAGGGTTGTGGAACCAATTTGGAGAAGAAAGAAGCAAGAATAGGTTGTGTTCGCCATTGTTGAAGAGTTCTCGGACCAAGCAAGGAACAAGGCACGAGTCTAGACTTGTGGGTGTGTGTCAACCTCCATTGGAGGGGCACAAGGGCAGCACATTCACAAAAGTCTAACTCGTGTAGCATTAGAGAACTTTGCCAATGAAGAGAAATGAAGTAATCTACATAATCTAACGTTGAGTGTGTGCCCAATTCAACGGCCTTGATGAAGAACGATGAATTCGGGAGCATTTTGGTGAAGTACTGTAGTAGTTACTACAGCTAATTACTGTTCACTATCTGCCGAAAATTAGAAAAACAGAGAATCCACACTCCTGTGTAGAAATTCTGTAGGCCCGTGTGGAAAATCTACAGGGGCGTGTGGAACTCCGATTTCAGCCTATAAATAGCACGTTTTCATATCTATTTGGGGACCCCCCCCCCCCCCCCTTTCTATCTCTTGCCTATCTTTTGGGGGGCTTTCGGCTAGGGTTTAGAGAGGTTCTTGGAGGTCTTTGGAGGCGATTATACGGCATTAGCATCGACATCTTTGGAAGAAAGCTATTGGGGGAGCTTTCGTCGGCATCGATTCGGCGAGGTGTGCCCTAGGCTTGACAAGGGATTCGTGGAGAAGATTAGGCGTCTCCAAAAGACCATCGATATGATCTACAAGGGGGTTTTCTTTATGGTTTTCATGCATATGTTCTTAAACTCTTTATTGACTTTGTATTGCTCTATGGAGAGCTAAACCCTAGTGGGTATTTGGACTTGTAAACCCTAGGATGTTTGTGTTTCTATAACTTTTATTATGCTTTATTAATTTGATGTTTTCCTAATGAGTTCCAATCTTGCATGCCGATTGTATGAGATTTTCCCTTAGCCGTGACACTACGGTTGAGAATCAATTAGGTTATCCTTTGAGGGTGTGACAACCTCTATAGGATTAGACTACACAAGGTTGGAGAGGGTTGAGAGGGTGAGTCGAGAGGTAGCGGAACATCCCCTTTCCCCTCCGGTGTGAATTTCCTTACGTCCTTATCCCAAGAATTAATCGCGATCGAAGTAGTGTGAAGTACTAGGAGATGAACTCCCTTACGAAGGGTTGAGTGAATCCTAGGACTGAGCTTAACTTAGATTAGAGTTCTTCCACCTGGACCAAAGGGTTAAAACTATAATTAGGGATAGGGTCTTTCACTTGGAATCCCTAGAACTCCATGCAATTTCACACGGTGCTAGGTATTAGTATGATGTACTCCCCTGGGGCTTAGGTGACAGGTCATCGAGAGTCAAGGGTCGTAGAGAAGTCTAGAGCCAGGTATAGTGTGGGATTAATCACGGTTGACCTTAGATTTAGGACCGTGTGCTTAAGGATTTCCACGACTTATTAGACATCAATTAGATGGTATAATACTAGTATTGCACTAGAAGCATTAGTCCTAGGGGGAGCTTTGTCCGGGTACCCCATTTTTATATCGATTACCTCTCCTACCTTTATTGCCCTTTTTGTACTCTTTTACTTTCTTATATATATATATATATATATATATATATATATATATATATATATATATATATATATATATATATATATATATTGGTTTCTCTTACCATCGATTCCATTTATAGCTAAAATAGTGATAACGCTTGTTTCTGAACACTATTACCTATGGATACGACTACCCACTCACCAGGGTATTTTATTATTTTGACAACTCGTGCACTTGCGGGGGTACACACGCAAGGGGTGTGTTAATAGTGCAGATTGGCCTCTTCATCTACAACATATAGAGATAGTACTTTTTACTTTAATGCAACATCAATTGTATGCTAAGTTGTCTAAATACAGTTTTAGGTAAAAAGCAAATTGATTATTTGTGGCATTTCATGTTAAGGAGTGGAGATGGATCCTTCTAAAGTAGTAGCAATTGTTCAGTGGCCAGTTCCTCAATCTCTTAAACATGTTCGGGCTTTCTTAGGGTTGAGTGGCTATTACACAAAATTTATCAAGCAATATGCTACCTTGGCAAGGCCATTGACAGGTTTACTTAAAAAGGATTCCTTCTTTTGGTCAGGTACAACACAATAGCCATTTGATACTCTCAAACAAGTATTGGTTTCTGCACCGATTTTGGCATTGCCAAATTTTTTTATGCCACTTATACTTGAAATTGATGCTTCAGGGGTGGCTATTGGAGTAGTGTTAAGCCAGGACAAGCATCCTATAGCTTATTTCTCAAAGAAAATGCCTCAAAGGATGCAAAATCAATCTGCTTATGTGCATGAATTATTTGCAGTCACTGAAGCTATTAATAAATTCAGGCATTATCTATTGGGTCATCAGTTTATAACAAGAACATACCAACAAGCTTTGAGATATTTATGCCAGCAAACAATCCAAACACCTGAATAGCAACACTGGCTACCTAAGCTTTTGGGTTTTGATTTTTGTGATTGAATATAAACCAAGCCATGATAATCTAGCTACTGATGCACTTTCTATGTGTTTTTCTCTTACTTCTACTCAATCACAGACATCTTTTTTCATTTAATTGTAGTTATTACAAAGTCAAGATAAGACTTATGGCCCAATTTTGAAAGCTTTACAAGACAAAGGTTTGTAGAATTCTGTATATTCTCTTAAGCACATTGGTGATTCCCAATTATCACAACTTGAGGCAACATTTACTAAAATATTTTCATAATTCTCTGTTGGGAGGACATGCAAGATCACTTAGCACATTCATGTGGATGGCTCCTCAATTTTTTTGGAAAGGTATGGGCCATGATGTTCATATTTATACCGAACAATGTATGCTTTGTCAACAGGCTAAGGATCCCACTACATCTCCTGCGGGACTGCTACATCCACTCCCAATCCACAACATATCTGGAAGGATATAGCCATGGACTTCATTTGTGGATTGCCAAATTCAAAAGGAGACACGGTTATATATGTGGTGATTGATCATTTATCAAAATATAGCCATTTTATGCCTCTGAAGAGTGATGTTTCCAGCACAGTAGTAGCAGAAGTTTTCATCCATTCAGTTTTGAAATCACATGGACTTCCTCAATCTATCGTTTATGACCATAACAAGGCTTTTACTAGTTGTTTTTGGCAACATCTATTCTCCAAGATGGGCACTTCAATTCAAATGTCCACAGCTTATCTTCCGCAGTCTTATGGACAAACAAAGGCTCTGAATAAGTGTTTAGAGATGTATTTTCACTATTTTACAAGTGAAAATCATGGCAATTGGGTTGATCTCTTACCGTGGGTAGAGTATTGATATAATACCTCATATCAAACAAATGCCAGAATGACACTTTTTCAAGTGGTATTTAGCTTGGAACCGCTGGGATTATTACCATATATGGAGACATTTGATGCTCCTCCTCTGAACTCACAATGGTTAACTACTTGTGATAAGCTTTTATCACAACTGAAGAGCAACCTTCTTCAAGCTCAAGTATGGATGAAGCATTATGTTAATATGAAATGTTCTGAAATTCAGTTTCAAGTGGGTGATTGGGTCTTTGTGAAGCTTCAACCCTACCGGCAACACTCTGTCTTGTTTTAATGGAATCACAAGCTGGGATGAAGTTCTTTTGACCGTTTCAAATATCACAGAAAATTGGAAATGTGGCTTATCATTTGAATCTTCCTGCACGCACAAAGATTCAACTGGTGTTCCATGTTTCACTCTTGAAGCAATGTATTGGTGATCCAAGTTTGATAGCATTGCCTTTACCATTAATGTCTTCTTCTCAAGGCCTTTCAATTTTTCTGACAACCATATTACAATATAGAGAAGTTCTTCGGGGTGGCCGGCAAGTGAAACGTGTGTTGATTCAATAGCATGGGTTAGCACCAGATGATACTTACTGGGAAGATGTGGATCAACTGATTCTTCAATACCCAAACCTTGACCTTGAGGGCAAGGTCATTGCTTATGAGAGGGGCATTGTTATATTACCAGTCAACTTGGTCAACAAAGGAGTAATTAATCAAGGGGCATGTGGCAAGCACGAGTCCGAATCAGAATCAGGAATGATGATCCAACACATGGACACATCATCTTTGGTAAAGCAAAACAAGCTGATGAATCAGTGCGAAGGGTTAAAAGAAGGAGCCACATGTCGAAAAAGTAAGCGGGCAAGGAGGATAAGCTCAAGGCTCTGTGAGTACATTATATCGGTAAAGAAACAGAATATAAAAGTTTGCCATGAGAAGGGAAAAGGTAAGCTGGATTTGGATGGTTGAAGGCCCTGGTTTCTCTCAAGGAATTTGAGAGCAGGGAGGTGTTGGTCGCCGGTTATCTTCTAGTTTTTCTTGGTTATATTTGTTTAATAATTGATCTACCAAATAATTGTAATACCTTGTGAGATTGTTCTCATTCTCAAACCTTGTTATTGCATTTATTTCTCTTAGATCCTTGGATTGGAACATTAGGGATTGTGGTTGATGATGATGAACTGAGGTGATTGAAATGAAGGTCTGAGACCTCATGGAATGGAACATCTGAACATTGTAATTGATTTCAGTTGACAATTAATTGCTTAATCTAAACTAGATCTGGTGATTTGTGGATTTAATTGAAGTGTTGATCTGTGAGCATTGAATTATATTCACTGATTTTTTGAAGAATTTATACATTACAACAAGCCATTAGTCCCAACTATTTGGGATTGGCTACATGAATCTTTCTCTTCCATTTTGTTGTATCGAAAGCCAAAGAATTAGATAACCCATGAACAGACATATTATTGTGTAAATTTCTACTAAACATTTTTTAAGTCTACCTCTATATTTTTTTACCACCCTCTACCTCAAGCTCTTCCACAATCCTTATGTAGAATCTTCTCGTCATCTTAGGACATATCCATACCATCTTAAACTATTCTCTTTTAAATAAACACCACTCCTAATACTATTTTTGCTGGTCCCAAGCCCTTATAAGAAAAGAGAAGGATCACCATATAAGGTAGCTAGCAACCAGTTATTAAATTTTTATTAGAACTCAAAAAACATAAATCTTGACCAAAATTTTCTTATAAAGTATGAGAAATGAATCTCTACCAAAATTCATTGTCGTGTATTGGGGACATTTATTTTGTAGCATTTCAACAATTTAGTGTAGTTGGGTTTAGTAAGACACAATCACCTTGTTCTGACCTTCATTCATAAAGTAAATAGTTTTAATTCCTCTATAATTATTGTTAGGGTTGCAAAAGTCTGAGTTTCGGCTGGAAAACACCAATGCATCATTGGATTCTTGATGCCAAAACGTGAATTGAACAAAGCGAACAACACTAATCTCACGTTGAGACAAAGCTCCTAAGGGAAAGGAAGCATACGTCTTCTTCAGGAAGATCAACATTTATTATGTCGCATAAGCATTACATCGTATATGAAACTCAATCGTATACCACATACATGAATGTCTCATAATGTTCCGCGTCTGGTAAAAACATATTTTATTTTCTTATAACAAAGTTGAAAAAGTCACAAGAATAGGTTTTGTTATTAGAAAAAAAAAAAACCTCATATTAAAAGAGGAACACTTTCTCGTATCCTGGCAAAAATAAACGAAAAGATTAGTTAACACAGTCATCTAAACACAAGTCCACCTTTTCAATCTCATTATGGTTCTCTCTCAGTAATGGACATAGACAAACTCTTGTTGTTTAAGCGTGAAAACTATCTTTTCTTTTGAAAATACAAATAAACATTTTTTTAATACAAAAAGAATATTGAAACATTACAAATAAACACCTTTTTGTTTTACAAAATAAAGTGTTAAATAGAACGGTTGGATTAGCACACAAAGTTGTTACTCACTAATAATTTGTACTTTTATATATACTTGTAAAGTTGAGTGTATTTTCCGTGTAAATTTTTTTTAGTAACTACTCAACTTTACTTTTATTTCAATTTAAGCACTAACTTTCAATTTATATCAAAATGAATACTAAATTTTGATTTTATTTCACCAGCAGGATAATTGGGGGTTTCTGATGAGTTTATAGTGACATGCATGCCATAATGTCTACTTAGATGCCCATGGACGACATTACATATTTTAACAACCACGATACTAGAAACTCATTAGAAAGCCCCAATTACCTTATTAGTGAAATGAAATCAAAGCATAGTGTCTATTTTGATATAAATTGGCACTTAGTGCTCAAATTGAAATAAAGACAAAATTCAGTACTCACTCAAAAACTTTACCAAATATTTTTTTCTCTCTTAAATGAATTTTGACATGAGATAATAGATCCAAATAAACATAAAACACTTTGTAATCATTGCAATGCATACCGCGTAAACGTCCACAAAAAATTGGGGTTAATTTTTCCAATAAGTCACCAAACTTTGACTTATTATCATTTCGGTCATTCAACTTCAAAATGTATCAAAGTGGTCACTCAAATTCTAATTCATATCATCGAGCAGTCACCCGTGGCTTTCCAGCCCAAATTAGTCTACGTGGCCGCCGAAAAAACTAAAGTTCGGCGGTCACGTAGATTAATTTGGGCTAAAAAGCCACTGGTGACTGTGGTACCTCAGTTTTTTCGGCGTTAACTCAGACGAATTTGGGCTGAAAAGCTACGGGTGACTGTTCAATGATATGAATTAGAATTTAAGTGATCATTTTGATACGTTTTGAAGTTGGATGATCAAAGTGATAATAAGTCAAAATTTTGTGACTTCCTGAAAAATTAACCCCAAAAAATTGTAACCTTTTGTGTCATGCTGAAAACATGTGTCAAAACAATCCATTTCATGCCAAATTTGTACACTTTGGCTAATAGTCTTTGAGACTCCGAAAGAAAAACCAGCAGAAATCAATTTAAAATTTTTCTGTCTTGTTTAAACAACTGTATCAGCAAAAGGGTTACAAAAAATAAAACTTAACCCAAAAAATGTCAGTATAAAGGTCAGATCATTAAAAACCATGCTCTACAAAATGAAGTAACGAACATATTTTTCAACAGGCGACAACAGTGCTGGGTCAAACCAAATGTGATGGGACGCCAAATATTTATAAACCGGCTGGAACTTCCATCACCATCATTGATCATAAGAAATTTAGAAGACTCTTGCTATGGTATTATCCAGGCTGAAGTGCTGCACAAACAAGCTTCAAGGCACCCATGAATTATAAAAGGACCATATGATAAATTGATGACTCTGATCACTAGACCCTATTTGTACATGTCAAGATTGCAGTCTTCATCTCTTCTCTGTCCATAGAAGATTGTACAATAACCTACAAAATTAATGATCACAAGCCTGCTTTAGGAAACTAAGAGATAGAGCAGTGAAGGGGCATTCAATATTGTAAATACTCTGATACATGTGAACCAAGAGGGAAACACCAGGTATATGAGTATGGCCTTCATTTTTTTCAGATCTACAGGTATTGGGACAACTTTTTATGATTTTAATGGATGGATATAGAGCCCTACTAGTCTGGAAAAAGGCATTGCAGATGGCTCTCCAAATCATGCAATGCATGCCTACAAGCATAACCATGAGTCAAATTGTCAAGTGGGGCTTTTCCCTTTTCTATTTAAGGGGCAAAAGCAAGTGCAATATCACTGATCCAAGAGAAAAGCAGCAACAATAGATGACATCTCCATGGATGCAGAGAAAAATTAGGTCGATGCAAATAGACATGGGATAACTTCACTGAGTTTATAATATTAATCTTGAGTTCTGCGAGATGAACATAAATTATTCACAAAAAAATAAAAGTAAAAACTCATCAAGCAGGTCAAAATATGATATATCAGCTCAATACTCTCTTTTGAAATTTCTAAAGGTATTCATACATAAACTTTGGATTTCATACCTCTTGGACCTTATTTCCATATCGAGCCAATAACTTATATTGATTATCAAACATAGAAGCCATGTAGACCTGTAGCACAGAAGGTTTCGAGAACAACTTAAACTGAATAAAACCACAATAAGTCATAGACTTGGCTAAAACAAAATTGATACCTTAACCTTACCTGAAAAGTTGGAGCTAAGCCTGGGCTCAAGAAGAACCGTCCTTTATTAACACTTTGAACCCCATCAATCTTCTGTAGTTCTTTAATAAGCACATCCACATCAGACCACTGAGAGCACATTAGGCACTATTGTTAGAAAAATATGTGTAAAGGATATTTATAAAATCAGACCAAAGAAAGGCATTGGCAGAACTAACCGATTATTTGGATTTGGACAAAATTATCAACAAACTAGAAAAATTTATAAACACCAGCATATATTTATTATTTGGATTCGGATGCAATTTCTCATTTTCTAATTTGTATTTAAAGATAACCATAACCATTAGTTCATTAAGTTAGCAATTTGCAAATAAGCCTAATAGTAAGAGTTTCTGATAATGAACAAAAAATATAACTCCTCATCCTAAATAATATACAACAATTTTCAAGCAATTCATTGCTTGGACTCACTGATGGTTTAAAAATTATTTAAAATCAAAACATGTACTTAGCAGTTATTCCTCAGAATGACATACCAAATTTAGTTAAGCAGTTACTTTCTTGCTCACTATTGTTTGATTCCCAAGTACACTGTCATCCAGTCTCATCCATCTGGTAAAACCGAAATTTTCATACCTATGTATTAACTTCTTTCATCATCATTAGTTATTCTTCCCATTTTCAAGGCGAGGCACAAGGCCAAGGCTGCAAAGCGCACGCCTTCAATCAACTAATTGAGGCTTAAGCCTCATTGCCTCAAGGTGAGGTGCAAGGCCAAGGCCTCAAGGCGCACGCCTTCAATCAACTAATTGAGGCTTAAGCCTCGTTGAAAAAAGCGCTCACTGAGATGGTGCGCTTTAGTGCGTGTGAGGCTTAAGCCTCAAAAAAACCCAATCTTCTACAGTTCTACTACAACAAACTCTTCTTTAATAAATGATAAATAATATTTTTTAATAGAGAAAAATTAAGAAAAATAAGAGTGAAAATATATATTTTTTAATTGATGAAAAACAAAATATTGTTTAAGATAAATTTTAACTTACAAATAAGATGAGCTACAAATAAAATAAGTTACAATTTTATTAATTTCTGAAAACAAAACAAAAAGCATTTATTTTATAAATAAAAATAATATATTTTAATAACATAAGTGGCCTCTTGTTTATGATAAGTTCCAATTTTATTAATGGTTGAAACAAAACAAAAGGTATTTATCTTATAAATAAAAATAATATATTGTAATAAGATAAATGGCCTCTCTTTTAAGATAAGTTTCAATTTTATTAATTGTTCAAAACAAAACAAAAAGTATTTATTTTTTAAAAAAAATAATATTCTCTAATAAGATAAGGCCGTTTCCAAAAAAGGATTTTTTTCAAGAAAGGAAGCAGGAGCACAAAAAAGAACTATACACACAAATATATAAGTTTTGAAAGAAATTAATTAATTATATATATTTTTAAACTATTCACACATATACCTCCCAAGATGAATAAATTCTATATTTTCCAAAATTCTAATGACCGGAAAACGAAAAATATTTACTTTACAAATGAAAAATAATGTTCTTTAATAGGAAATAAGTTAAGAGAAATAAAGAGGCTACTTCTGAAAATATTGTGTTTTTGAAAAACAATATATTTTTCAAATTTTTTGATTGCTGAAAACATATTAATTTATTAAGATAAATAATATTCTTTAATTGAGGCTTAGGTCTCCAAACGACTCGAGGCTTACCCCTTGCCTCACGGTTGAGAAACGCCTCCAAACCTGCCTTGGGTTTTTAAAAACCTTGGCTCTTCCCCACTGATTAATGATGCAAAATTTTCATCATTAAAACCTAAGGTATTGCTTGTACAAATTAAGAACACCATCTAGAATTTTCAAATGAAACCTTTTCACAGCCCTGCCTGCTATTCCTACAAACTCTAGAACTTAGGCTCCACTTCGAAAAGCATTATGAAGTCCAAGGTACAATAGCTAGTGCCAGAGACAGAATCAGGATTTATTGGAAGGAGGGAGGCTAAGGGCAAAATGTCAAAAAAAAAAAAAAATTATTCAACATAACAATTGTTTCCAATACAAAATAGTGCAACAATGTAACCTTTGATTAAAACAACCTCAAAAAACATAAACTTTTATTTGTGCATGCTCGAACTAGAATTGTCATCTATGCGATGCATACTACTAAGAGGAGGTAACTGAATACGACAAGTTTGCATTTTTGAAAACGTTGTAAAATTGTCTCATCATCAATCGATATAGACAATCATGGTATCATTCATCCACTCGTCTCTCATCAAGGACAGAACCAAGGAGGGGCTAGTCGAGGCTTCAACCCCCATCGGCTTCGATGATCTTTTTATCCGGCCAGAGGAACCAGCCTCTTCTCCATAGAAGGCCGCAGGCTCACAACCGGCAGCACCCCCAGTCCCCAAGCAGGCAGGGACAGAACCGGCCCCTCCTTTGGAGTCAACATTGACAACAAGGACAACTCGGAGTCGGAAGAGACCATGATGTTGTTGTCACTAATCTTTGAACTTTGAAGAGAGGATGAAGAATAAGATGAACAGTAAAAGAACAGTTGAAGCCCAAGTTTTACTCTCTCAATTTATTCAACACTCCAAACAGTTAAAACAGTTACATATATATTCATACAAAGGTTTTTAGACTCATCTAAAAACTCAAACTCATTTTAATACATATTGACTCAACCCAACCATCTTACACTACCTTGCACTTAAACACAAACTGAGATGATGAAATCTCATCCATCCATCTAAAACATTAAACTTCCCTCCAATCTTCAACTGCATTTGCTTCATCAACATAACAGTAGAACTTAAACAGCTTTAAACACCAACAACAGCATTAGCTTCAAATTTTGTAAATTAGTTGGAGATAATAGTGAGTATTTTGATTTTTTTTCCTTTTATCATGTATTACTACTTAATTCAAATGAGAATGAATGTATAAATTTTTATGGATGAAAAAACACTACATGAATGCTAAATTTTATTCTTGTGATATGCCTAGAATGTGTTTGATTAAATGCCCTAATGAATTGAAATGATGTTGGCACCAAGTACTTAATATTTTGTATATTATTTTTTATAGTCTATAATTAAAGATTTCTTTTACTTATTTATTTGTAGATTATGGATAAATTTTTTATTAAACGACTAAGGAGTGAAGAGTGATCTAATGCTCCTCAAGTACCATTGGACTCTAAATCAAACGAGAAAAATATTAATCCAAATTTTAAGTTGGATGACATTGTTAGTCCCTAGACTTTGAAAACCAATTAAAAACTTCAATGTTGGGATTAGAGATCAAATTAGAAAATAACATATAATTAGAAGCCCATGTCAACCAATTGTCCACAATTTTCCACGGAAAGATTATGGTAAACAATAAAAAAGTTTTCAAGATAATTGGTTTAAACAACATCCATGGTTTGAGTATAGTATGACAAAAGATTCAGCGTTTTAGTTTTGCTGTTATCTTTTCAAGCCAAGTAGAGCAAGCCGAATAAGAAAGATGCATTCATCAAAATGGGGTTCAATAATTGGAAAAAAGCATTCGAAAAATTCATAAAACATATTGGTGTCGTAAATACTGCGCATAATGATGCGAGAGTACAATTTCAAAGCTTCCAAAATCAAAGGCAAAGTGTGTCACACCAACTGGCTATACATTCTTATGATATAGAGATTGCATATCATACTCGTTTGACGGCGGTTTGGGATGTGACTCACTTTCTATTGAAGGAAGGTTTACCTTTCTGTGAAAATAATGAGTGCTCAGACTCATTAAACAAAGGCAATTTTCTTGAATTGCTTGAGTTGTATAGCCAACGAAATGAAGAGGTTTGGAAGACAATCAATCAAAATGCCCCTGGAAACAATCAAATGACTTCTCCAAAAATTCAAAAGGGGTTGAAAAATGCTTGTGCATCAGAAATAACGCGTGTTGATGATATTGGGGATAATTATTTTTCCCTTATAATTGATGAAGGTCGTGATGCCTCAGTGAAGCAACGGAGTTATTTGCGATATGTGAATAAGAATGTACATATGATAGAGAGATTCCTTGCTATGGTTCATGTGCTTGATACCTCTACTATTTCTTTAAAGAATGTCATTGAGTGTTTATTTGCTAACACCCTATGTCTCTTTCAAGGTTAAAAAGGCAAGTATATGATGGGGCTTCAAATATGCAGGGTGAATTCAATGGTTTGAAGGCACATATTTTAAGGAAAAATCCATATGCAAGATATGTCCATTGCTTTGAGTACCAACTACAATTAGTGATTGTTGCTGTTGCTAAAGACAATCGAATTGTTAGTGATTTTTTTCAATATGTTAATATGATCGTTAATGCACCGGAGCATCATGTAAAAAAAGAGACAAATTTCGGGAACATTATCGTGATAGATTGGTTAAACAATTGGAGAAAGGAAAAATACTTAGTGACAAAGGAAAGAAATCAAGATTCCGGCTTAGCACGACCAGGGGATACACATTGGGAATCATATTATATTACCATTATCGAGCTAATTTCTATATAGAATTGCAGTTTTAGAGATACTCCAAAATGTGCATAGTGATAGGAATTCTAATGATAATAAAATGGTAAGCCTGATTAACAAAATGGAAAATTATTAATTTGTATTTGTGATATACTTGAAGAAACGTTTATTGGGAATGACAAAAAGATGTAATCTCCCCCTAATATGGAGGATAATATGCGAATTCGCGGTCGTTCTATGCACAGGGATTGAGTTTTCCTCACAAAAAGAGATAATCTCCCCCAAAAATTCGTTCAATCCTGTCTCGCTAAAGTGTTGAAGTCGAGTTTTCACAACTTCAACCAATCGCATGGCTTAAATGATATTTTGAACCTTTTGTTGTAAGACAAGTGACAACTCATTTATCAACCCCAATAAATGTCTCATCAAGTACATCACAAATACAAATTGATAATTTTCCATTTTGTTAATCAAGCTTGATACCATGCCTCTATTATCAATAGAATTCCCATCACTATGCACATTTTGGAGTACCTCTAAAACTGAGTTCCATATAGAAATTAGCCGGATAATGGTAATGTAATATGATTCGTAATGTGTATCCCCTGGTCGTGTTAAGCTGTAATGTTGATTTTTTCCTTTGCCACTAAGTATCTTTCCTTTCTCCAATTGTCCAATCAATCATGATAATGTTGCCGAAGTTGGTCTCTCCTTTTACATGATGCTCCGGTGGCATTAACAATCATATTAACATATTGAAAAAATCACTCACCAACAGCAACAATCACTAATTGTAGTTGGTGAGCAAAGCAATGTACTTATCTTGCATATGAATTCTCTTAAAATAAGCGCGCCTTCAAACCATTGAATTCACCCAGCATATTTGAAGCCTCATCATATCCTTGCCCTCTTAACCTTGAAAAAGACAACCTATGTTTAGCAAATAAACAATCAATGGCATTCTTTAAAGAAATAGCAGAGGCATCAAGCACATGAACCATAGCAAAGAATCTCTCTATCACATGTACATTCTTATTCATATATAGCAAAACAACTCCCATTTGTTGCTTCACTGAGGCATCCTGGGCTTCATCAATTATAAGAGAAAAATAATTATCCCCAATATTATCAACAAGAACACGTGCTATCTCTGATGCACAAGCATTTACCGACTCTTTTTGAATTTTTGGAAAAGTCATTTGATTGTTTCCAAGGGCATTTTGATTGATTGTCTTCCAAACCTCTTCATTTAGTTGACTATACCACTCAAGCAATTCAAGAAAATTGCCTTTGTTTAATGAGTTTGAGGACTTATCATTTCTACGAAAAAGTAAATCTCATTTTAATAGAAAGCGAGTCACATTCAAAACTGCCATCAGACGAGTACGATATGCAATTTTTATCTCATATAAATGTGTAGCCAGTTGGTGTGACACACTTTGCTTTTGATTTAAGAAGCTTTGAAATTTTACTCTCGCATCATAATGCGCACTATTTACGGCACCAACATGTTCTATAAATTTTTCCAATGCTTTTTCCAATTATTGAATCCCATTTTGGTGAATGCATCTTCTCTTATTCGGCTTCCTCTACTTAGCTTGAAAAGATAACACCAAAAACAAAACACCGAATCTTTTGTCATACTATACTCCAACCATGGATGTTTAAACCAATCATCTTGAAAACTTCTTTGTTTGCTATAATCATTCTGTGGAAAATTATGGACAATTCGTTGACATGGGTCTCTGATCAAATATTCTCTTCTAATTTGATCTCTAAATACCAACATTGAAGTCTTCAATTGGTTCTCGAAGTCCGGGGTCACCAACAATGTCATCCAACTTAAAATTGAATTAATGTTGTTCTCGTTTGATTTAGAGTCCAATGGTACTTTATAAGCATTGGATCTTCACTCCTTAGTCGTCTAATCAAAAATTTATCCATGATCTACAAATAAATAAGTAAAAAAATCTTTAATTATAGACTATAAAAAAAATATACAAAATATTAAGTACTAGGTGCTAACATCATTACAATTCATTGAGACATTTAATCAAACGCATTGTAGGCATATCAAAATAATAAAATATACAATTCATGTTGTGTTTTTTCATCCATTAAATTTTATACATTCATTATCATTTGAATTAAGAAGCAATACATGATAAAAGAAAAAAAAATCAAAACACTCACTATCTCCAACCGATATACAAAATCTAAAGCTAATGTTGTTGTTGGTGTTTAAAGCTGCTCAAGTTCTACTGTTATGTTAATGAAGCTCAAGTATTCAAAGTTATGCCTGTTAGTTAATGCAGTTGAAGATTGGAAGGAAGTTTAAAGTTTAAGATGGATGGATGAGATTTCATCATCTCAGTTTGTGTTTCAGTTCAATCCAGTATAAGATGGTTGGGTTTAGTCAATATGTATTAAAATAAGTCTGAGTCCTTTGATGAGTCTAAAAGCCTTTTGTACGAATATATATGTTACTGTTTTAACTGTTTCGAGTATTGAATGAATTCAAAGAGTAAAACTTGGGTTCAACTATTATTTTCTCAATGTTTATTAAGGGTTCTATTACTGTTCATCTTCTTCTTTCATCCTCTCTTCAAAGTTCAAAGATCCGTGACAACAACTTCATCATCTCCTCTGACTCCAAGTTTGACCTTGTCGTCAATGGCGACGGCAAAAGAGGGGCTTGTTCCATCCCTGCCTACTTGGGGACTAGGGGTGCTGCCGATTACGAGCCTACAACCTTCGATTGAGAAGAGGTTGGTTCCGCTGGCCAAATAAAATGATCACTGGATAAAAAGAGGTGGTCCCGCTAGCCCCTCCTTGGTTTCGTCCCTGGTTGGTGCCCATATATTCCTCTACTTTCATGTATCAATAATGGGTTGATGGCAATCCACCATGTGAGACCTGACTCTAAAAAGTTTTCGATATCTTACCTACATATAACATGTAAACATAGACACCTTTGCCACCTAGGTTCATACTTATATTTCGTCAAACATTATCACACCAATGTGATTCCCATATATTTGTTACTTTCTCACACCTGTTATTGCTGTTCAAATCACATGCTAAATAGTCAAAAATTAAGGTGAATTATATTTTGTTGTGCACAAACTCTAATGATCATGCATAGGATAAAACCAAGATCAAAAAGCATCCTAGATAGATCCAACTACAACACCTCCATCAATCAAGTTCATTATTCATATGGCTTTGTTATCTTTTTATGTCCAGAAAAAACATGAGATTGTCAAGATCAGAGCAAATTGGTTAGACAATCAATATTCCTCTTTTCATAGTTTAGTGAGTGCTAGATCCATTTTTATTTCATACATATCCACACTTTAGTGAATAGTAAGACCCCTGCCAGAGGTATTTTTTGGGGTCACCAATCTAGTTTTTTTTAGGAATAATATCCAACTTCTTTGTACTCAACATACCTTATTTTTCTAGAATCAGTTATGCTTATCTCTTAAACTTTCACAATGATTGAATAACTGGATTGGAAAAAGGAGGGATTCCATATTAAAATTTTAATGAAAATGTAGCTAGAATATCTAGAACTGAGGTCACATTGAAAGAGAAAGATAGCAAATATTTGGAGTTTCTTCTTCTGCCCTCCCTTGGCCTATTGGTCTTGACACAAATTTCTCTTAAACAGTGTGTCTCCAAAATTTGTTTTAGGTAACTAAGGCAGGAACACAAAAGCATAAGCTAAACAAAGCTTCCCTTCTTCTGCTTTTACATTGCTATCTGATTCAAATACAGAAATTTGATTAAAATAAGTAAACTAAGATAAGAAAAGCAAAAGAATTTAGATTAAGCGAGAAAAAAAAAATCAAGGCACTTGACAGAGTGAAAGCAAAAGAAAATTCGAAGAATAGTAAGACCTCAACATCTGCCTGTGATGCTTCAAGACGTCCCCCTAAGGATGTACCATCACCAACAACTGATTCCAAGGTTTCCATTAGTGGATCTGGCTGTCGTAAGGCATATCAAGGCATCAAAATAATCCAATTAAAAATTTATATTCTCCAGTTCAAAATAATCCAAGGTTTCCAAGATATGGTCTGGTTACCGTAACTTCTTTAAGTGATAATGTGATTCGCTCCAATCCATAATCCAGTTCGAGGACTTTTGCATCCAATGTCTACATCAGAAAAGAAGAAAAACCATTAACATCATTCAGTTGGAACATGTTTGTATATGTTACTAAAGTTAGAAATTAAACATTAAAATAATCATAAAAATATCAAGCGGTCAAAGAAAGTGGACGATGAAGTATAACCTTGTGATGCAATGTAACCTGCATACCATTCTATGAGCCTACATACAGCACACTCCAACCTCTTTAATTGTTTTAATTAACAGCCACCAACTAACAAAACCAAACAATCATCAATTTACTGTACATTCTCGGATGCTAACTGTAGAATCTTCATTGCAAGCTGCTGGTAAATTCAATTTTTGATGATGCTGAAGTGAAAGCCATGATTATTGCACTGGAGTGTGTCCGTGATAAGAACCTTAGAATTAAATCTGCACTCTCAATATGCTCTAATATTACGCAAGCAATAAATGGAGATGGCTGTGACAATGTTTGGAGATCAAGTCAGTGGATTGCCATGCTTCAACAATTGCTGCTCAATGCTGGATCGCCAAGTGTAGTTTTAATTCCAAGGGAGTGGAATCAGATAGTTATTAAATTAGATAGACCTGGAAACAATTCTCACTCCCTTTCTCTCTTTCATCAAGGAATGGACCTTCCTAGGTGGCTAATGAAATTGACTAAACAAACTGCGTTTTCTTTTTTAGGCTTGTAAGTTGTTCATTTTTTGGTTGTTTATTGTGCATTTGGTGTCCTGTACTTTATCTTTTCTTTAATAAATAGCAACCTGGTAGCTCTTTTTTTTAATTAAAAAAAAAAAAATCCTTGCTGTACATTCTATTTTAAATGATTCCTTGAAGCTCAATGTCCTAAGGTGAACAAAGAATGCCTTCAGGAAAGTTTCCCAATTCAAACTCTTATCAATGTCCAGTCTTCACGCCAAGCAGAAGGATTTATCCTTTCCAAATTACGAAGTTCACAGAAAATGCTGGTTTGCCGGAACTTACGGAAGATATCTATGACCTAATTTTCTTACATTAACATCATTCCATAACAGCAGTTTCCAAATTCATTGTTTGCCACAAATGAAGTGTCAAACGCATGTCAAGGAAAAAAAACCATGTTGGAAAAATAGTGGTTGGGTTTCATGGTCAAAACTTTTAAGAGGTCCCGATTATATATATACATATATACAAGCTATAAGAAGGCATTAGCCTCTAGATTGTTTCCTAGAATGACCATATATGACCGCAAATTTTTCCTGCATTGAGAAAAAGAGGAAACATGACTGGAAAATTGATACATACCTGACCAATTTTAAAAATGGATGATGAATCTAAAGCAGTATCCCATGATACTTCTGATTGAGGAATCAGAGCAGGTACTTCTTCAACCTTTCATGAATTCAATCAGTTAAAAATTAGTTCATGGAAGCAGGGTAGAAAAGAACAAAAATTAGCCAGTAACATTTACATCAACAAAAATGCCGAAGTAAGTTATTCTCTTGACAGAACATTTCACAATGTCTCCAACACCGAGTTTAGCCTAGGCAAAAAAAAAGAATAGAAATTTAGTGATTGTGCTGCTGAACTTCCAAATGAACCAAAAAAAAAATGAGCTTCCAAAATGTCATCTAAACAATTGACCGATTTCATAATATGGCAATAATAATTAAAGAGCTTGTTAGAGAAAGAAGTTGTCTTTGTGTTTAGCAGCTGGATCCAAATTGTAATAGGGATATAAATCAGAAATAATTAGTTCCAAAGATATAATTTACTATTGTTTAAATAATAGATATATATTTATGATCTATCACTTTTAATTAAAACTACAGATGAAAGTCCATGTATAAAATGACGAAAAGGCCTTCTGCAATGTACACAAGATTTGTGACTGAACTTAGCTAAAGACTTGGATAGAGATTTAAGCAACAAATTAGGAAAACGATAAGCAAATATAAGCTGTTTAACTCTCTTGTTCATAAGTATGATTAAATGAGCCTTCACAATCAATCAAGGGCTTGTAAGTGTTGTCGAGGGCGCAAAGCGCACTCTACGCACTAGGACCCTTACAATGCCTAAGGCGCAAAGCGCAAAAAAAAAAATGCTTGTCCGGGTGAAATGAGTCACATATAAATAAATAAATAAATAAATAATAAAATTATATACAACATAATATATAATATAATATGTAAACCATAAAAAAAATTGCTTTAGGCACACCTAGGGACTAAGATTCAACATTTTCCATGATAGGCAACTTAAGCTTGTCCAAGCGAGGCACCTTCACCAAGGCACATGCTAAAGCGCCTTTCACGCCTTGAAAAAGCGCTAAAGAGGCATGCCTGATTGAAATTGACCATTGATTGTCTCTTTTTTATATTCTTTTAGATTAATTTTCAAGGTAAATATAAAAAAATTGACATATATTTAATGTTGTTTTAGTAAATAGCAAACTTTTAGAAAAAGGTGCTAGCCAACTTCCCATATCTAATTAGGCTTTTAAAATTTTAATAAAAATTTTAATAAAAATTTTAATAGTTGGAAATTTGATAGCATTTAAAAGTCAACTATTTCCTAGAATTTTAATTAGCCAGCAAGACATATTAAAAATTTTAATTAGCCAACCACCCATTATTGAATTAGGTCTTTTGAATATCATCCATCCGATGGATGATTAGGAGTTAAAACTTAGAAACTTAGAACTAATTGGACATTTAATCTTAGAGTCATGTCAAGGGCGCAAAGTGCACTATAGGCGACAGTACCCTTATAACGCACAAGCAAGAAACCAAAAAAAAAAAGAAAAATAAGCGCTCACCCGAGTAAAGTAAGGCACATATATATAAATAAAATTATATATAATTTATAAACAAAAAAATTTGCTTTAAGATTAAATGCCCAATTAATTCTAAGTTCTAAGTTCTAATCCCTAGTACTAGTAATCCATTGGATGGATGATATTCAAAAGACCTAATTCAATATGGGTGGTCGACTGATTAAAATTCTTGGAAATAATTGACTTTTAAATGCCATCAAATTTCCAATGATTAAAAAATGTCATTTTTTATTCTTAACCCAAACACTACTCTAGAAAAATATAAAAAAAATAGACAACAGACAGTCAGTTTTAATCAGGCATGCCTTTTAGTGCTTTTTTAAGGCACAAAAGGCGCTCTAAAGCACAAAAAAAAACGTGCGCCTCTATAAAGGCGCCTTGTCTAGACAAACGTAAGACGCCTATAATGGAAACGGCTGTGCCTTAGGACCTAGGCCTTGACAACACAGGCCATCACTGAATATTGGAGCCTTCCCTCCAAAATGTGGAATTATGATAAGTGGACAAGAGAGTTGACATTCCTTATAAAAGCATAGTGGCTGACTTGGACAAGTTGAGTCATAACTCAGTTGAATCGCTCTTTTCAGAGGCCCATCTAAGTCATGATTCTTACCTGACTCGGATTGTCACAAAACTGGGCAGACGCAGAACCATGTCATCTAAGTTTTTGACACGAGAGGAGGGTCAATAAAAATACCTGAATGAACTAGAACTCATGAACAACAGTTGGTTGTTAGCAGGCCTAGGCACAACAGTTCAATAACACTCTTTTACTTGGTGCCAATTGTTCAAACTTCAAAGTTCAAACTAAGATTCTCTGTCTCTGTCAGTGCCTTGAGATTATCCCAATTCCCAATCATCTTTCTCACTGTCTTGGACTCTCACAACCTCTTTTGAGTGCCCTAATGACCAAGCCCAGAGCTTGTTCCTCACTCTCCCTAGTGGCTTCATCAACCTTGTGTGCTAGGGTTCACACTACATCTCACAGATTTCTCCATTTTGAAGACTTCCCTATCCTTCCCATTGGGGGTACCTATGACTTCTTAATTATGGCCGCCGCTTCATAGTATATTATTATGCTATTTTTAAATGTCAGCATAGGGCAACTTACAAATTTAAAGTTTAAGCTGGAAAAGAAAAGAAATAGTGAAGCCTGAATACAAGGATGGCATGGGATTTTCTTAAGTTAATCTGAACTTGGTCTGATAAGGCATATCCATATATAAAAAATTTTGTCTAGTGAGTTGTCAATCAAGTCAGAAAAGAAAACTTAATTTCTCAGAACTAGGGACTAAATGATATTGCAAAATTCAAGCTAAACCTACTAATTGCAGAAAATAAACTGATTACATTTCTACTCACCATAAGACGTCTCTTCTTCTCAACTATTTCCTTTTTTTCTTTGGGCCTTCCAGAGAAAATTAACTTCCTGGATTTCTTGTCGGCCAGTTGAACTGACACCCTAATTCTCTGGAAATCAAAGCAACATCACATCATCTGAACACACACAAAATTAAAGATAATAGAAGTACAAGATAATTATGTTATTCAAATTTCAGACCTGGCCAATAAAGGATGACAAGAACTTGGCCTTCTCTTGGTCATACGCCTCCAAGAGATCTTCAATTCGCACAATTGGTTGCAGTGGCTCGTCACCTTGTTTTGTGTTTTGGGTGGAATTTTTCACTTGGGGATCAGCTTTCCTTGAAATGCCAAGGTTCTGCCTATACAAGGAGGGGTCTAGACCTTTTTTCCTTAACCATGATTCAAAAGCTAGAAATTTCCATTTGGCACCAACATTTCGGTATGGAAGGAAGCCCACCAATGAGCCAAATGACACCTGGCATAAAAGGTCAGGATTCAAAACAAAACAAAAGATCACTAACTGCTAATTGACAATAAATATATAATAAGTGTGCAGTTTTAGTCAGATGAGTGTTCTCACAACAAAACCTCTGCTACTGCAACTGACTAATTCAACTTCATCTCTTTCTCCTGTATTACATAATTGTTCAACCCTCCCCCAATCACCATTTCCATTTTCCTAAAACCATTAAATTTCCAAAAATAAATGAGAGGATTCATCTAAATCAAAAGAAGAGCGTAGCATAAAGAAACTAATTCTGTTATTTCTCTCATCCAGATCAAAATAATGCTAGAAGTGCTTATTACCTCTTCACAATCAAAGTTCAAATTTCCATCCTCAAAAGCATAATTAGAACCTTCCCCAGTCAAACTGGCTTTCTCATTTCCACTGGACTGTGCTACTTTCATCATGGATGACTGCAACCTTTAATTTTGTAATGTCAAGTAACAAAACTGCTTCCAATTAAATTAAATCAGCCAAACATAAATACCGCACCAGAGAATCAAGTAATTGGAACAATGTAATTGCACACAAAAACAAGAACTGAAGCAAAATTAATCCTATAATGTTAGCATATTTATAAGCTTAATTAGATTAGGAACTTACAAAAAAAAAGAATGCATGTGCACATTCAACATATCAAATGTCCGAAATGCAGCTGCCAGTTTAATGTTCTTAAAACAGTCAATCTCAATGAGACAGTAGAAGCACTTTGGTCTAAAGTACTCATTTTGAAATAAGAACGGAATTTCAAGCGCAAATTAATTAAACAAAGTCAAGAAATGGAGGAGCAAAAGGCCTGGAAAAGCACTCAGAATACCTGTTGGGTTTCTCCAGCAGGGGAGCAGCAGTAAGCTTACTACTAGCGCTGTTCACTAAATTCGAATCTGAAGTTGTATCAGAAAGGTGATCTTCAAGAAATTCAATACCAATTTGCTTAGGTGGCTGTGGTCCTTAAAAAAACAACTTAACCATTATTAATCAGCGCATAATATTAGAAAAAATAAAGAAAGGAAATCAGCTGCATTACTTTTGATTTGACCAATGTAAGCATCAGCAGTATCATCTACAGGTCCTCCAATGGCATCAGTCACGACACCCAACCCCTCAACTGCAGAATTATCAACACTACTCTGCGTATGCCCACCAGAATCTCCAAGCTCATTGCCTATATCTATTTCCTCACTTGACATTCCATCATGATTCAAGATAGCCACATCCTTAGAAGCTTTCTCCATTTCAGTGGAAATTGACGGAATAGAGTCACCAGACGCCACATTCTCTTGACTAGGATTTAAAGAAATCTTAATCACTTCAGGCTTTTTCAGGAGAGTGACACTACTAAGATCTTCATCAGTATCCTTCCGCATTTTCAAGAACAAGTTTGCCTTTATTTTCAGCTTAGAACGACTATCCACTTCACTCTCATCATCCTGAGAGGTGGTGGGCTTCCGCAAGGGTATACTAGAAACCTCATTTTTGGTGCCATCGTTTTCTGTCAAAGGAAGTGTTGGTTTCTCATTCGAGGCTGGCTTCCTATCTAGCTTGGAAGCTTTCAATCCCTTGTTCATGACCGGACGAGACAAGTTCAAGTTTCGCAACATAGGCTTAGTCCTAGGCATCTGGTTTGAGAGATACCTACTCTGCGGCTTTTCAAGGAGCTTTCCTTCTAAAGCTAAATCTTTTAGGGCATTGATCATGCTATCATCTAGTTTACCTTTCTTTTTTATATACTCTTTCTCAACATCAAGATAAGATGCATCAGGATTTGATTTTCTAGCCATAATCTGCAGCTCAAATAATCAAAAACAAGAATTGGAACAACTAATGAATTCCGGAAAAAAAAAATTAAAATTTTTTTATTGAATTGAGAGGCGAGGAGATGATACCTTGGCGAGGGTTAGCTTGGGGTCCTCCCCGAGAAGTCTTCCGAACTCGAGCTCCATTTGGTCCCATTTATCAAGCTTGGGATCATCGTCACGGGAGGCTGAGACGCGGAGAGAGCCAGGGCGACGGTGAAAGATGATGCTGCTCTTAGAAGAATAAGAAAGAGAAGGGAGGTGGAGGCGGTGGAAACGGCCGCCGACGCTGAAGCCGGCGAGGGCTTCCATTGCGGCGAATACCAAAGCCACCAGTGGACGACGAAGGGAGGAGATGAGGTGGGCGAGGTCGGAGAGGATGGAGAAGACAAGGATAACGAGAGGGGAAGCGAAGCGTTCGGTTACCGCTCGAGAAGCGGGTGATTGGCTCGAGTGTGGGAATCGGAAATTTTCTTTTACCAGGGTCGTTTGATTCACAGTTACTTCAGTGAGATTGGGAATATAATATCTTCATCAATATTCAGGAATATTATAGTAATTTATAATAATATATTAGGTTGAAAACTCATTATTAATTATTAATAATGTTTTATCATCAAGTTTCATGAAGTACCAAAAAGTCCCCATCAAGTTTCATTTTTCCCTAGAAGTCCCTTCAATTTTGCAGCTTCCCTCAAGGTCCCTCCTTTCGAAAATATTATTTTTAAGTCCAAAAGGCAGTGACGGGGTTAACACAGCAGTTAACTCGCGTGTGAAATGACCCTAATGCCCTCATTGAATCTGGCGATGATGACGCGTGCGAAATGACGACGATGCCCCTCCTTTTTCCTTGGGAAGGCGCGTTGGCAGTTGGCGCGCCGAGGCGTTGGGATGCGCGCAGGAAATCCTACCGAGCGGCCGCAACGCTTGGGTTACTTCTTATTGCGGTGAAGGCCGTTGTCGTTCTTCTTTTCCACTCTCTTCTTCCTCGCGAAACCCTTTGGTCAAGTTTTCCGGCGAGTTTCACGGGCATGAGACAACGTAGAGGTGAGAAAAAGTTCATGTGTATGGTTTTGTGGTTTGCTGTGTATAATTTTTTCTTTTAACTGTGTGTTTGCATTGTTTGCATAGAATAGAAGATGGCGACCACCCTTGTCAACGCGCGTTGTTATCTTGGCCCTGTTATCGAGACGATTTCGGAGTTGAAAAAGCATATGAACAAGCGGCATTGGGATATCCTCCGTGGGACGTCGTTCAGGCATTTCATGGACGCCGCTCCCGTGCTACAAGAACGAGGGATTCTCGATGCTGTACTGCAAATGTATGATGAGAAGAAGTAAGCCTTTCAGATAGGGCAAAGCTTTCTCCTGTTCAGAGCCGAAGATGTCGCTTTAATCCTAGGTCTCCATTGCGACGGAGACATTGTATCCTTCAAGCACAAGAAGGATGCATCAGAGTTTGAGAAGAAATATCTACACGAGATGCACAACCGCCACCGCGACGCCATTAAAGACAACCTACTCACACTCGTCCGGAGCAAGAAACACAAGGACGAGCAGACCTTCGTCAAGCTCCTGGTAGTCTACTTTATGACGACGATCATGTTCCCCAACAGTGTTCTGCATGCGCCTACGTTTGTAGCAAGGTACGCCGACGACCTAGCTTCACTCGGTGGTTATGCTTGGGCCCATGCTACGCACAGGTGGTTGATGGACGATATCACGGCGACAACCGCTCGTATGCAACTCCGTTGTAAAGGGAAGTCCACAACTGCAGGTTACATGAAAGGTTGTTCTATTGCTCTCATCGTCGGGTTCTACAAGGTGACAGTCAGCGTGAAGAAACAAAGAGTAGGAAAGACACCCCGTATAATGTGTTACGGGGAGTCCAGTTTCATCAAGGCGGCGTCCATCGAGCTGCTTTTGAAATCAATCAAAGGAAAACAAGTAAGTTTTTTGCATATTGACGTGTACAATGTGGATGAAAATGGTTTTCTGTGTGTACTATGCTTTTCCTGATGATTTTCCTGTGTATACAAATGATGTTTATGTGTATATAATGATGTTCTTGTGTATATTATTGGTTTCCTATGTATACAAATTGATTTCCTGTGTATAATATTGTGTTCCTGTGTATAGAAATTACTTTCCTGTGTACATTTTTATGTTTCCTGTGTATAATATTGTGTTCATATGTTGATGTTGCAAACTTTGGTTTTTGCTTTTCAGTTTTCCGAGCTTCTGCCAGCCAATGCTGAAGAGCGTTTGTTGGTTGGTAGTGTTAAGAGAACCCAATCACAAGCCCCTGCCAGTTCCCCGGAACTTGGCGAGTCTAAGAAGAAGTCCCGCCCAACGACAAGGGCCCTCCCTCCAGCTGCGAAAAAGCCAAAAGTTTCCCCCGCAAAGAAACGAAGTCGAGATCAATCCTCTCCCAACCCTCAAGAGATGCCGGAGAAGGTTCCCCGAGGGGATGATGACATGCGGCATTTACTGCAACAAGTTTTAACGGAGTTCCGCGATCTGCGAGCTCGTATAGACGAGCGTGACCGGCAAGATGCAGACCGGAAGAAGTCTGAGTCACAATCGGCCGCCCCGTCCCCCCTGCGCCGGCAGCAGACATCAGCCGTTCACATTGGGCGGCGCCGGCCCCTACTCCTGGCCGCAGATTCAAAAGGTCAGCACGGAGATCTCCACGCTGTCCTAGCAAGTCAGGGGCCGTGTCAACCGCCGATGAGGAAACTCCCGCGCACCATGATGGCGCTGAGGAAATTCCACCGACAGGCACTGAGGAAATTCCTGCAAAGTTTGTGGCCACTGCTTGCGGAGATGTCAATCTTCCACAAACAGGTAGTAAAGGTTCTGAGCCATCAACTACATCATAGGTCCCTGTGCCGAGTGATGAATTACCTATCCCTGCAGAAGGGGATGATGAGATAACTGTTCCTGTGGAGGGCCTGGATTCTGGTTCCGCTAAGGATGAAATCCCCTGTAAAATCACGCCTCCGGCTACCACCATGGATGAAATCTCCTCGAAAGTCACGGCTCCATTGCCAACTTCCCAAGAGACTCCCCCAAGGCATGTTACGCGCCGCACTGCTTCGCAAGAAACACACCGAAGCAGTCCCTCTCCGTCAAAAATTCCACCAAAACAAGCCGCTCCCAAGAAGACACCAGCAAAGCGGGCTCCGCCGAAAAGAGCCCCACCGAAAAAACTTTCTGCAAAGTGAGCTCCTCGGAAGAGGGTTCCACCACCACCGAAAACCAAGACGTCTGATAAGGCCTCCACCCCGAGTGACGTCTCCGGAGCAGACGATGACGCATTACAGGCTGTTGATGCGCTACTACAATCCATGACCGGTTTACGGAAGGATAAACCCGCAAAGGATACTCTTTCTCTTATTCCTTACTATGAGGATCAAAAGAAGCCTGAGTCAGGCTTCCTTCCAAAGAGGAAGACCTACCCTGGTTTTGGAAAGCTTAACAAAATGGAACGATTAGCCATCAACATCTTTCTGAACACACGCGTCGACAGGTATTGTTTTTATTTCGTATGCTATATTATGTTGTTTTCTATGTATACCATGCTATTTCCTGTGTGTAGTACGTGGGTACCTGTGTATAGTATGCTCTTTCTTGTGTATAGTTTGTTCTTTCATGTGTATACTACGTTATTTCCTATATATAGTATGTTGTCTCCTGTGTAGAGTATTGTGTTTCCTGTGTAGATTATTGTGTTTCCTGTGTATAGTATTGTGTTTCCTGTGTATAATCCTATGGTCTCATGTGTATTGCGCTATATAGTTCTGTCATTTGGAGGGACGCTGATGATAACAGGTGCACCACCCGTGCCCACCTGTTCGTTCTTCTCGAGGGGAAAGAAAATGTACCCAATGATGTCTTGGATGCCCTCGTACTTATGCTTCGCGCTGAGTTGCTAAGTAATCTATTGGAGTTTAAGAAACATGCAGTTCTAACGCGGCCCTTAGCGCTTGCAATGCAGAAATTGCAATTTGCAGCTGAACTAGCATTGTACCTGATGGAGGATGTGATATACGGCCACAAAACGGCCGAGCTAGTACTTATGCCAATCGTTCTGCATGGTCACTACCATCTACTTGTGGTAGACAATCAAAAGCACCAATATATGCACTACTCGTCGCTGCAATCAAACACTTATGACTCAGATGCTGTGGACATGGTAAGTGGCACAAATATATTATGGAACTACGAGCATATTCTCTCCTAACTAGTGACTAACAAGTTCTATTTACTTTCTCAGCGGGATCTGTTCGAATTATGCATCGAAGCTAATACAGGCAGTAATCCGTTTTGACACTTCCCACTGGAACATGTGCGGAACTGCCCCCAGCAAGAAAGCGGGTCGGTTGATTGTCCGGTGTTTTACATGTTATATGGAACAACTTTTGTACGGTAAAGAATTATCCGTACCACATTTGGACGTGCCAATCCTCCGGTGCCGGTATGTCACACGAATACTTGTCGACGCGATGCGGAGAAAAGTTGTTCCGACCCCAACAGTGACAACGGATGCCACAGGGGATAAGCACGATGGCGCAGTGGTAAAGGACACGGACGGTCAGACGGTCGATGTTGGGGCGAAGGAGTCCGTCGCCGATAATGAAGCTGCAGCTGCCAGAGAAACGGCCGAGGACAAGGCCACTAGCGATGGTGATGAAACTGGTGGTGATCAAGACGCCGCTGCGGAGAAGGTGGACGCTCAGGACGCCGCCACTGAGAAAGTAGACGATTATGTGAAGCCAACTAGCGCGGAGAAGGAAGACGCTGAGGTGAAGTCCACTGGCGCGGAGACTGAAACTGGTGGAGATAAAGACACCACCGTGGAGAAAGACGACTCCGAATTGAACGTAACTGGCGATAGTATGGAATCTGGCGAGGATAAAGACGCCACTGATCTGAACATTTAATTTCCCAGACCATATTTGTTTGTGACTGTAAACTTGGTTATGTAATTAGTTATCAATTCAATACACCGCAAGACAGGCTATATACACAGAAATGCAAGAACATACACAGGAAGATGTGTTATCTACATAGAAACGGAAATGAATACGCATGAAATACCTTTATCTACATAGAAACCAAAAACAATACACATAAAAACAAACATTCTACACTGTAACGCAAACTAATACACGGAAAATATTAAACACAGTTCAATGCAAACAACACACAATACAGCACGCAAATATTGTATGTTACCGTTAAGTGAGCTATTGTCAGTCCGCTATGACCGCATTACATGATCGATGATTATGTCCAGCTTGGTGGCACCGGCTACAATGTAATTCACGGACATCGAAGGCTTGTGACTCTATTCTTTTCCTTCTTGGACGGCCTGGTCATTTCTTTGATATTGGTGGCCTAACTCGTAGATCACGATTTGCATCAGATGGCTTATCACTGTCAGGAATGGGGAATATCGGATTCCCATACGCCCGACGATACCATTCGACTGTGAAGTAAGAATCAAAATAAGGATTGACATTCGTTTCTGTTTGCATGATGGCCGCATATGCATGCTTGCACGGTAAGCCATGCACTTCCTATCTTCTGCAGGAACAACCACGACATTGCAGGTTCACTGCATTGTTGTTATCGTCAATGACTTCGTAAGTGTCCTCAGTCGACCGACCTACTCTCAAGTAACGACTATCGTCAACGAGTTGTTCAACTTTTTTCCTAATTTCGAGGCACAGATGTGTGTCACAGATGTTAGATTGCTCGCGTCTGTCGGCGAACATATTCATAAGTTTGAACCTGGAAATCAGAGGATAAGTTAGGTAGACAATATGGAAGGAAAGGAAAACACATGAACCGACCACACACAGGAAGTCACATTTTATACACAGGAAGGACAATTGTCTACGCAAGAAGTCCCATTGTATACACAGGAAGTGATATGGTATACACAGGAAGTGACATTATATACACCCGAAATGGTATTGTATACACAGGAAGTGACATTGTATACACAAGAATAGACATTATATACACAGTAAGTGACATATGGTACACAGAAAGGCCTTATTACACACAGAAACATATTAGCAAGCAAGGAAATTTACCTAATCGAATCAACCATGCTTGTTACTGGTAGATGTCGTGCCTCTTTAATCCAGGCATTGAAGGATTCTGCCACGTTGGAGTACATCTCACACCATCGCATTCCTTTAAAAAGAAAATTTGACCAATGATCAACGTCCGACTTATGTAGCACCCAAGCGTGTGCGTCGCCCGACAAACACGAAATTTCTTGAACTGCATCATCGAACTCTTTCGAAGTGTATGCGTACACAATTTTGACGATTACTACCCAGCATTGCATTCGCATAGCTTTACCGAGGTTAGTGTTGGTCTTCATGAAGTTCGCCTCCAAATGTCGGAGGCAATAACCATGTGGTGATGATGGAAACACTCGAGCGATGGCATTCACAAGACCCTTGGAGCGATCTGATATGAATGTTATGACTTTGTCATAATCATCCTGACCGTACAAGGCCTCACCAAGAGTAGCAAGAAACCAAGTCCAGTTGTCATCAGTTTCGTTATCGACGATAGCAAATGCTACGTGGAATAGGCCCTCGTTGCCATCTTTCGCGGTTGCACCTAGAAGAACCCCACCATATTTGGCTAGCAAATGAGTTCCATCAATAAAAAGTAATAGCCTGCACCCCTGCTTGAACCCTAACAAGCAACCCCCAAATGAAAAGAAAGCACGCTTAAATCGGTCGCCATCGTTCTCAATGGTGACAGAGCTACCAGGATTTGTCTCGAATACTTTATCAGCGTACCATAGAAGCAAATCGTAGCTACTAACCTCGCTACCGTGAATAACCGAACTGGCGACCTCCTTCCCCATCCAAGCACGTTTGTATGGTAGGCGAACACCATGGTCGCACAATATATCTTTTTGTATGTCAACAGCTCTGTACAACGGGCTTCTTTTAATTTATGCATGACACAGTTCGAAAACCTACTTCTTGTTTGCTTTTGGATGCGCTGTCGTACCAATGCCTCCACCACAAATGTGAGTTGGTTGCATTGTCTTCAGCCGGAACGTGTCATGAATTCCCTCTTTAGAAGCATGCACTCTCCATTGGCATTCCGGGGCAGCACACCTTACAGTCACCCTCATTTTGTCATTTTTTATAAATGTAAAGTCAAAATTTTTCTTGATAGCTATGCTTCGCAGGCAATCTTTAAAATGATATGCGTTCTCAAACCGTTGGCCAACTTCCAAACTTGAACAATTGCGTGCATCGGTACACTCAGTAACACTCA
This sequence comes from Dioscorea alata, assembly GCA_020875875.1. NCBI lineage: Eukaryota > Viridiplantae > Streptophyta > Magnoliopsida > Dioscoreales > Dioscoreaceae > Dioscorea > Dioscorea alata. The sequence continues at coordinate 7,174,914 of CM037011.1, forward strand.
GCGCCCCAGAAGAATTATGTTGGGAGAGGAAACTATCGTCATTCAGGTTTATGCTGTCCGACAAGGACCCCCTGCTTTCGTAAACCCAGAATTACAAGGGAAACAAAATATTATATACACAGAAAGTGAATATTATACACAGAAAACCTAAATGTATATACAGGAAACATAAAAATATACACATGAAATCAATATTATACACAGGAAAATTAATGTTATACACAGGAAACCAATATTATACACAGGAAACAATAATAAATGACACGAAATAAATTTCACATTGAAAAGGGCAGAAATCTATTTAAAGAACAACACGTATAACACAATTGACAACTACTAGAGTTAGTTGTTTTATTACGATGGGATCAACGGGCCCGAGTTTCCATCTGCAAAGATGCGCACTTCCTTGACAATGATGTCGACAACAAACTTGTTAAAACTCTGGTATATATGACACATTCATTGAAAATCCACTTCAGACTCAATGGGGCAGAGCGTCTTGTATGAGTCAGGCATTACGAACTTTACTATCACTTCAGAAGCATCTAGGGACCAACAGGCACATATCTCACCCATGACTGACTCCCACGAACTTAATACAGTAAATTGTAGCATACGGCCTTCTCCTTTGAATCTGGCCACGGCAGAGTACGTTTCCATTGTACAACTACAACAACAATAAAAATAAACAACAATGTAATAGAAGAAATGACAAGAACAATTACAGGAAGAATAAAAACGACAACAACAAAAACAAAAAGAAGGAGTTCAAGAACAAAAAAGAAGAAGAACAATAATAATACGAACTAGAAGAACAAGAACAAGAACGAGAACATGAAGAACAACAAAAAGAACATGAAGAACAACAACTAACTTACGCCTGCGGGAGTTCACTTCGAGCTTTGACAACGGACCAAGATGAAGAACGGCAAACCCAACTCAAGATGAGAAGAAGAAGAAGAAGAAGAAGAAGAAGGAGGAGACGGAGGAGGAGTGAAATACACTCTTTCTCTGACATAATACATTGCATAGCCTTACTCACAATAAATGGGATTTGATATGGACATGAAAGTTGCTTTTTGTACATGGGCATTTGTGTAAATTCATCCCAGTTTAACTGATAGAAGAAACGGCAAGGACTAAATGGAATTTGGATTTAAAAAGGAGGGATCTAAAGGGAAATGAAAATGTCAGAGGGACTGCAGTGGAAGTTTGAAACTTCCCAGGGACTTTTAAGTAATTTTCCCTTATAATAATCAACTTGATAATGCTTTAATTTTCTCAAAATATTCTACAGCTAAAATTTTCAAAAAAATTTAAATTTAAACTAAAATAAAATTTTAAAAAAATAATTAAATTATAATACTAAACATTAATTTTTGGCACATTTTCCAAAAACATTATTTGCTCTCACCCTCTTCAACTTTTCCCTTTTCAAAGCTGTTATTGCTTGGCATCTTCTGAAGAGCTAAAATTTTGTTCCACCATTGTCTTGAAGGAGAACTCCCGCTCAACTCTTTGGCATTTTATCAATTTGCGTTCTAAGGCATTGAGAAGAAATGGACGTCGTTGAAGAAGTTGTGTAGTTTTCTTTTGTTTTTACATTTTGTGTATTATTTTTGCTCGTTTGGAAAAAGGTTTTCCACAAACTTGTTAAATTTTTCATATAAATATCGTTGTCTTCATAAACGAATGCAAAAAGGTATGTAAAAAGGTTTGACAAGGAAGGAAGGCATGCCACAACATCTAGGTAGCCCTGAGATCGAACGAATACGCTCGGAGAATCCGAATACTTGCTAGAATATCATAACTTTACAAAGAGAAGAAAATTTTAAGCAGAAACATAACATTTTAAATGGAAAATTGAAAAGTTAAACGGAAACATAATATTTTAAACGGAAACCGGAGAATTTAAACCGAAAAATAATATTTTAAACAAAAACTTGATAAATTTAAGCGAAAACTTGGATGAGATAAAGATAGTAAAGCAAAACTTATGTTCTTGCTTTGTTTTAAGCGGAAACTTGTGTTTTTAGCGTAAACTATAATAATTAAGAGAAAACATATACTTTTAAGCGGAAAATGACATAATTTGTTTAAGAAAAAGCAAAAAAGAATACAAAACGAATGTAAAAAGGTATGAAAAAAGGTTTGACGAGGAAGGAAGGCATGCCACAACATCTGGGTAGCCCTAAGGTCGAACGGATACGCTCGGAGAATCCGAATACTTGCTAGAATATCATAATTTTACAGAGAGAAGAAAATTTTAAGCGGAAACATAACATTTTAAACGAAAAATGGAAAAGTTAAATGAAAACATAATATGTTAAACGAAAACTAGAGAATTTAAGCAGAAACATAATATTTTAAATAGAAACTTGATAAATTGAAGCGGAAACTTGGATGGGACAAGGATAGTAAAGCAAAACTTATGTTCTTGCTTTGTTTTAAGCGGAAACTTATGTTTTTAGCGGAAACTATAATAATTAAGAGAAAACATATATTTTTAAGCAAAAAATGACATATTTTGTTTAAGGAAAAGAAAAAAAGAATGCAAAATGAATGCGAAAAGGTATGGAAAAAGGTTTAACGAGGAAGGAAGGCATGCCACAACGTCTGGGTAGCCCTGAGGTCGAACGGATACGCTCGGAGAATCTGAATACTTGCTAGAATATCATAACTTTACAAAGAGAAGATACACGTGACACATGCGTTAGAAGCCAATCTCATTTTTTATTGGACAAACCTTTTTATGTGGAACTTTACTTGCGAGGAAAGAGATTGTTATCTTATCAAGCAACCGGCAGAACTTCAATTGAACACACCAAATTGGGATTATTTGAAAAACTCTAACAATCCAAGGATGAGTCTTCCAAACTTTGTTTAAGAAAAAACAAAAAGGAATGTAAAAATGTATGCAAAAAGGTTTGATATGATGTGATTGGGCGGGTTTTTTCCCACCATTTTCAAGGTCAAAGAAGGAATTTCACAACATTGACCCAGTCTGAGTGATCTACAGGGGGCAAAAAAGAAGTAAAATAATAACGGAAGGATTGTCTGGGGTATTTGAAACTTGCATGGGCTGATTGGGAAGTTTTGAAATTTCAGGGGGGGTTAAACAGTAATTTTCCCTATAAAATATTAATTGTTTAAGATATTCCCAAAATACCCTTGTATTTTTTGAAATTTTGAAGAAAGAGTGTGAGGGCAAATTTGGAAAAAAATCATATCAGATTACCACTAACATGGTAATATGGATGGATACCTATTTTGGTGATAATGTCATTACCGACTTATTTAATAATATTTACCGTTAGTAATCTCACATTACCGTTAACATTATCATTGTTACAATAATCAAACATGATATTATGTTCATATTACTGGCTAATTTTTTTATAATGTTTTCACATTACTGTGAACCGAACAGTCCCTTAAGGGTTGTTTGATTCACGGTAGTAATGTGAAAATATTATCGAAAATCAGTGAAGGTCTGTTTGGATAACCTAGAATTATGGTATCACTACAAGAAAATAGTCGCATCACTGACGGAATTTTCCGTCACTAAAAACTACAATTCTGTCACTGATGGTCTACAACGACAGAACTATTCGTTGGAAACATTTGTCGGAAAATTTTGTGTCGCTGATAATATTCCGTCGGAAATATTTTTCCGTGGGTGATGCTAAAGCATCACCTACGGAATATTCTGTCAATGAAGCCAAAATAAAAACTGAAATTAATGATAAGAAAATACATATCACCGACGGAATTCCGTCACAGATATTCTCACTTCACCCATGGAATTCCGTCGGTAAAGATCTTTAACACCAACGAAATTCCGTCACTGATGAGATGTATTACCCACGGAATTTCGTCACTAAAAAATTATCACTTACGGAATTAGGTATTTGAGTCTCTTTTCCACCAAACGAATTCCATCACTGATAGTGTACATCACCGACGAAATTCCGTCACAGATATACTCACTTCGCCAACGGAATTCAGTCACAGATATACTCACTTCGCCCAAGGAATTCCGTCACTGATGTGGTGTATTACCCACGGAATTCCATCACTAAATAATTATCACCTACGGAATTAGGTATTTGAGTCTCTTTACAACCAAACAAATTTTGTCACTGGTAGTGTATATCACCGACGGAATTTCATCACAGATACTCGCTTCACCCATGGAATTTCGTCGGGAAAGTCCTTTTAACATCAACAGAATTGTCACTGATGCGGTGTATTACCCACGGAATTTCATTACTAAAAGAATACCACCCACGGAATCAATCCCTTTACATCCAAATGAATTCCGTCACTGAAGCTCTTCTATTATATTATTAATTATATTTATCCTGCTTGATTTCCATGTAGCAATACATATAAGAAATTTCATATGGCAAACACACAATATTAAATTCCATCAACTACATGTAATTAATTTCCTATACCATACTTAGTGTGCATACATCACTGATAATTAACAAGTCTTAACAAGTACTAAACATATACATCACAAGAGAAATGACTCAAATTCGCCTACATTAATGATTACAAGATATATATATATATATATATATATATATATATATATATATATAACAAATATTTCTCTGACTCTTGTGAATTAAAAATTTAATGATTACAATGAAAAAAAAAATGAGAAATGACTCAAATTCACCTACATTGACAAGTCTTGCCTTGTTGTCCACAAATTCACCCTCTCCACCCTTGCGATTGTGTGTAGCCTGAAAAATTTCAAAATATCCTACCTTCCTACCTAGCTTCTCAACCTACATTCCCAAATATAGGAAGACATAGATAAAAGATAGCATTAACATATATATTAACCTATATTTACAAAGTCCATGTTTTGACAATTATGTTCAAATAAACAAGATATAATATTATACATTCAATTCTAAGCCACATGCTTATATATATATTGGTGAGAGGCGCTCACTTTAAGTGAGACAAAAGGCTTAGGTCGCGGGTTCGACTCCGAGGGAGTGCGAATTATTATGCGGCTAAGCAAAACAATACCTGGCTTGTGCAGAGTTCTGTTCCAGTTCTCACTGAGGTGGGCCGGTCTCTCACAAAAAAAAAACACTTGTTTAAAATTTCAAATCTTGCAATCTTAGTTTCCTTGGACTATATTTGTATTCCAGATTATTGTATTCCCTTAATCCTTTTGTTATCGTGAATTTAACACTTTTGTTAGATGTTATTGTTCAGTTGAGACATGTACTAAGGGCTTGCGTGCCTACTAGGTCACAGCCTTGTAGGTGTGTGGCCGTTTGTCGATGCCTCGGGCTCGGTGCGTGACATATATATACAAGAACTTTGTTATACATAGAAACTTTGAAGGCATAGTCATAATTTCTAATTTTAACAGGGGTATATAAGTAAAACCAAAAAGAAGATGAATGGTTAAAAGTCTGCATATAATCCTAATGGAAACATGAAAATTTTGCAAAACCTTAAAAAATTGATGTAGAATGTAATGAAAAGAGACTTTGATTGAGCTAAAAATTCTAATAGTGTAGCAAAATCATCTATCATCATATACTATCAGTTTAAACAGAAAAATGAAATCAAAGAAAAATAACTATAATGCTCACATCTCAATTTAACAACTCATACTACAAATTCCAGTTCTTCATGATACTTAACATAATGTCATGTTTCATACATAAAGTTGATTTTCCTGCCAAGGAAAATGATCTTGGTTTACATGGTTGTTCTGCATATAGAATTGAGTTGACTTTTATATTGGTCTTTGAAAGTAAACAAATATGATCCCAAAGAGACTTCGTTTACAACTACTAAGAGATTAATTTACTCGTTCATATAGAAAGTAATTGCTAGGATGTCAAACAAGAGATCCTTCATTTGCATTTTGAACATGAGTAAATCAAAATCAAAATATAATTGCAAACACTCGTACAAGCATAATTTATGGGAAATTTCAATTGCTATCAAACAAATTGAGAAGAAAAGCAAACACCTTTCATAGAACAGAAAATGTATATAAATAAAAAATAAGATCAAAACCAAATGAATTGCACTTTAATTAACTCTTTAAAAAGTTAAATCACATTCACTCATGCAAAATGAACACAATTTCTAAAGAGAATAACAAGAAGATCAAAAATCAAATAGGTTAGCAAATCAAAATATACATAATTTATATCTCAATTCCCATCAATAAGAAAATAAAAATAAAAAAAACCAAGAATAGAATGGAGACCTGAGCGATGTTAATGATGAAAAGGCGAAACTTAGGGTAATTGCCGGCTTCCTTCTTGAGCCTGTTAGCTATGGGCTTTGACAACGTCTTCACCGCTAAAGTTCCAAGCTTCACCAATGGGAGCACCATGATCCACTCTCTCTCTCTCTCTCTCAATGCTTCTTCATCTTCTCTTGAACCAAAGCATTTGTGCTATATCGTACGCAACACAAAGAGGAAGAGAGAGAGAGAGAGAGAGAGAAAGAGAAAGAGAGATTGACTTTCTTGTTAATGGTTCAGGGACAAACCTGGCGACCGAGGGCGATGGAGATGATGATCGGATTGAGAGCGGTGTGGCGGTTGGAGATGAGGATGGCGCCGGGAGAACCTGGAGAAGGGTTACTGTTGATGATGAGCTTGATGCCAGTGAGAGTGTAGGTGTAGCGGACGAAGCGAGGCTGGACTGGGAGGTTGAAGAAGACCCGAAAATAGAGAGGAGGAGACCGACTAGGAGCCAGATTAGGGTTATCGCACTGGGTAAGGAGGGGCAAGAGAGGTCTGAGGAGGAGGCGGCTAATTTTTAGGAGATGAGGGATGAGATTGGGGGCTAGGTTTTTGACCACATCATAATATTAATGGGATTATTCCAACTAATAACTAATTATAAAATATAAATTTTAACAATGGATGAAATAGATGTTCGCTATTAGACAATTAAAAATATTAAAAAAGTTTTATAAGTTAAATATTAATTTAACACTAATGATTAATATAAATTAATAATTATTATTTATTTATTATCACAAATTTATTTAAAAATATTTTTTTATAATAAGCTATGTAAATAATAATTTATTAACATAAATAATAATTAATATAAATAATTTTTAGATAATAAATTATATTAAAACACCAATTAAATTGATCACTATCCCCATCACACTATATCCATCAAATAAATTGAATGTTTTTTTTATTAATTATTTTATTTTCTTTTGATGTAATTTTTTTTAATAAAAATCATACTATAAAATTATATATAAAAAATGAAGTTAAAACAATTAATTATGTAATAATAATCAATTCCGTTGGTGATAATTCAAAATTCCGTCGGTGATAAATTCTAATTTCGTCCCTAATATATAACAACTTATTTTATATCATAGAAATAAAATTAATTTTTTTCACCAACGGAATTTCCGACGGAAACTATTACCAACGGAATTTTCCATTGGTGATAAAATTATATTCCGTCACTAATATGTTCTGAGGTGTTAAAAACTATTCGTTGGAATTCTGTCACAAATTCCGTCAGTGATATTGATATTACCAACGGGAAAAATTCCGTTGAAAAAATTCCGTCAGTGATGCTTATGTTTTCTTGTAGTGTATAATCGGTATATTATGCCATAATTTAACATTTTCTAGAAATTATGCAATATTGGCTGTTTGGATACTTATTTTTAGAATATAAAATTATGGCATAATATAGGTATTATGGCATAAAAAAATATTCCACTAAGAGTGGTATATTTTCTCATTGTATAAAATCTGTCTTTTTTTTTATCTAGCCACTAACTACTGGTTTACCGCCGATTCGGCCGGCCTCCCGCCATAGGCCACCGGTCCAGCTGGCCTCCGGTGACATGTATGGGCGACCTCTAGTGATCGGCCACTGATTCATCGGCGGTCCAGTCGTCTACCGAATGACCTCCGGTGACCGGCTACCGGTAGTTTGGCCATCGGTGGCCCGGTTGGCCTCTGGCCACAGGTCACCAGTCCATCGGCGGTCCGATGTCCAACTGACAGATTTCCCTAATTTTTTTATTTTGTTAAACAAACACTCATTCTGTAAGAATAAAATATGTCATAATTTCTGTAAAAATCACTTGCACTTCCTACATAATAAAATTATGCCATAGATTTTTATTTTATAGCCAAACAGGGCCTCAGTAATATGAACATATTACCATGTTTAATTACTGTATCAATGGTAATGTTAATGAACCGAACAGTCCCTTAAGGGTTGTTTGGTTCACGGTAGTAATGAGATTAGGAATGTTATATGCCTAGGAATGTTGTGGCAATTTATAATAAACCATGTTTGGTTGGGAACTTATATTACATAGTAATCAACTCAGTAATTTACAAATTTCCCCAAATTCCCTTGTATCTATAATTTTGAGCAAGTTTAAATGTAAAATAAAATAAAATTTGGGATTAAAATAATTAAATTATAACTTCAAAGATTAATTTTCACACATTTTCCCCAAAATACCTTTATATCTAAAATTTTGAGCAAATAAAAAATTAAGATAAAGTAAAATTTTTACATGAAAAAAATTAAATTAATAAATTAAATTTTCAAGGGTGAAGATATTCCCAAAATAATGTTATCCAAAATTAGTTTTTCTATCCAATGGTTAAAGTATAGTCTTTGAAAATTGTTTTATTGTAACAAAGGCCATATTTGTCCAAAAAAAAAAAGTTTCAAATTACCATCCACTTGGTCATCCAATATAGCCACATGTTTTAATGGTAATAAGATTACCAAGTTCCTTGGTAATATTCTAAAGTTGATAATCACATATTACCATCAATATTACCACTGCCATTAATCCAAATGTGGTTTTCTTTTCAGATTACCATATAGCAGGCGGTAATGTGAAAACATTACCGCGAACCCAACATTAGGCATTTCTGGTTTGTGGTAATGTTTTGGGAGTGCCATGCTTTACACAAATAATATATAAAAAGATTGCCACAAGCGTAGCACCTGTAATATTAAGAGAGTGTTTGTTGGCAAAACCTTATATTTACATCTAGAATTAGTAGAAATATGATTCCCAAAATTATATTGATGGAAATATGTATTTTTTATTATATTGTGGCCGGTATGTAACTTTATAATGTTTGGGTATTTGAGAATCTTTTATTACATATTATTTTTTTACTAAAATATTTTTATTATATAATAAATATATCAAAATTACTAAGTTTTTGAAGTAGATATCGAAATTATTTAATAATAAACATTTTTATTATTAAAAAATAAAATTTATTTTTAAATATACTTATTTTTTATTAATATTAATTAAGTCAAACTTATCTAATTTAAATAAATATAAATTTTTACTTATTTTTTAATTTTTAAAAGTTGATATTATTGGGATTTTATTGAATTTGAATGGTATAATGGGAAAAAAATTACATTCCGTTGGGAACGTGAGATTACCACAATTACCGCCCATTGAGTTGGTAATCATATTTCCAGTAATATTGACCAATCAAGAAATATGATATTCTTACATATAACCAAAAGAAAGTAACATAAGAATACTTGGTGCACATTTGAGGGCAATGTAATGTTATCCCTAACCAAACAGTCTATTTTGAATTAAAGTGATAGTAATCTAAGCTAAAATTTTTGGACAAATTTGCCTTTGCCCATACAATATAATTATTAATTAAAAATAGGATGATAAATGATTAATTATCATTTTAAATAGACAAATTTGTCTTCATCTTTACAATTTTTCCCTTGTCCTTACAATTTTTTGGCAATTTTGCCCTTGACCAATAGAAGATATTTTATGTATATGGATTCATTTTTGTATTAAATATTTTATTGCATATACTTAGCAATAGAAGGATTGTTATTTTATTAATTTTGCTTTATATTTTAATTTTTTCACCTGAAATTCTGTTTATTTCTATTTTAAGTTTGCTAAAAAATTTAAGTTAATGGGTATTATGAGAATTTTGACACTATACCACGTTGGTCACCATAACTAACTAAATATAATAATGAAATATTATCAGTAATATGAGTTTACAACAAAATATGGCTTCCCACCCATATAACATTCCTAACTCATTAACATAGTTTCATTACTTAATAATATATCATTCCCGCGAAAAAGCAGTCTTTATTTTCATATCAGTCCCTTAATATATTTTTAAAAAACAAATCATTCAATTATTTTAAGAGGATTATACACACCACTGTTAATTATAGATCATCCTATTTTTTGAACCATAAATTTTGAAAATATTCTTTGATCTTTAAAGTTTAAACTTTGTTCTTTCCATCTATTAACCTTTTTTTTGTACATATTTTTATTATTATGTCTCAACCATATATTGGGAGAGAGTTAAACCTTTAACTTCCATCTATTAAATCATTAATTGAATTTGTCATAGTTGTTTGGGATGATATAATAGCTAATGTGCATATCAAGGTGGCATATTTTACTACATTAAACATTATTTTTAAATGTTTGTTTCTAAAAAAAGACATTATATGCCACTCTCATCATTTGGCCGGGCCCTACCCAGAAACTTTAGGCTTTGGCCCAGCTCATGCCCTAATCCGATGGGCCTCATGAAAAGTTTGGGCCAGGCTAGGCTGGTCCAAATTTAAAATATGAAACCCATGACCCAACTCATGGGCTTGGATATTTGGATTAATCATTGGATTAAGCTAGGATCGACCCATTAGGTATGACTTGGATCAACTCGTTGTTATTTTCTTCTTTTACTTTACTTAATTAAACTTTGTGATGATTTAAAATTAAAAATTAAAATGAATAATTTTATTAATTGATTAGTATTATTATATTTTTTACTTGTGAAAAATATTGCTTCACTATAATATAAGTACATCCCAACTAGGTTGGCACCTACTCACTTGTCAATCATATGCATTTTTTCCATTCTATATAAAATTGGATCTCTATGTACTCTATTGATCAATGGAAATACAACCCTCTTCCAAGATGAATCATGGAGAGAGTCATTTCTTTAACCTTGTGTAAAAAGTTTGATGTTAATAGACTGAAATATTTATTCAAGATTATAGAGAAAGCAAAGTTTACTTCATAAAATGGCATGGTTTAGTGATTTATTATTAAACACAATGATATAGTAATTCCATGTCTTAATTGTTGATAGTTCCATTCAATTCAATTATTGATTAACTTTTGTATCAAGTAGGTGATTTTTCATGGAAAGGAATAAAAGAAAAACCTCGCAGAAATTACGAGATTGCAGCAATTGCAGCCACAATTATGGGAATTATAGTGACACACATATGTAAACGTAGATTATGTCGTGCACCCAATTCCCGTAGAGGCTTGGATATGGAGAATTATCTTGACCGTTTGTTAAATTGTGACGACACAACATGTATTAACATAGTTAGAATGAATAAATTCACTTTCTTTAGTTTGTGCTCATTACTACAATTTCGTGGACTACTCAAAGATTCAATGAATGTCAACGTGGAAGAACAATTGCTGATGTTCTTACATAGTCATCGGACATAATTTTCTTAGGTCTGACGAAACTGTTAGCAGATATTTTAATCTTGTCCGACATGCCATTAGAGAATTACAAAAAGAGTTTATTGGACCTTCATCAAGTACTTTATCAACCTACATTGCAAAACTCTCAAGATTCTATCCATACTTTAAGGTACATAATTGTATCTACATGTTCACCAAAAATATAAAACAATCATATTTTAAGAATGATCCAACAAACTTATGTGTTCTTAGGATTGTATTGGGGCCCTTGATGGCACACATATACATGCGAGTGTTCCAGTAGACATGGTTGCATCTTTTCATAGTAGAAAGGGTTTTCCAACACAAAATGTGCTCGCCGCAGTAGACTTTGATCTTAACTCACTTATGTGCTTGCTGGTTGGGAAGGATCTGCACATGACTCGATGGTCTTGCTTGATGCTTTAGAAAGACCCAATGGTCTTAAAGTGCCACAAGGTATATGTTGCTATTTATTTAATGATTAATATATAAAACATAAATTTTTATTATAGTATACAGCATAATCCTATATCGTTTTGTTGTTTAGGAAAATATTTCCTCGTCGACGCAGGATATGCTATAAGACATGGATTTATAGCACCTTTTAGAGGTGTTAGATATCATTTGAAGGAATTAGGGTCACGTATTCCTAAAAACCCTAAGGAGTTGTTTAACCATAGGCATTCATCAGCGCGGACTTTAGTTGAGCATGCATTTGGGTCTTTGAAAAGTCGGTTCAAGATTTTCACATCTAGTCCCTTCTTTCCATATAGTACCCAAGTTGACCTAGTGATTTCATGTTGCATTCTTCACAATATTATTATTAGATAGGGGTGGTGATAGATTGATACCGTCCAAGGAGGAATGGGAACAAGAGATAAGAGTTCATACATCAAGGAGATGGAACAGATAATGCATGATATATGGAACAACATATAAACGTATTTATGAAGAATATGTTATGTTATTTTTTATGTTTATCTTTATTTCTGTTTACAACCTAATTGCATTAAGGAACACCAAATGCACTTTATGAGACATAAGCCATGGTAAAATGATGCTCAATGCATGTAAAACATGCAGATAAAACATGTCTACTCAAACACTTATCAGTTACTCAAGTAAAGAAGAGGTGATGGGTATCGTATCCCTCACGGATTAAAACTTCTAATATTATCTTCTACTCTGTTATCTAGCCTTAAGATCGTGGTGTCAAGAACTAATTAAAAGAAACTAAGGGTGAACAATGCAACGCTAGCCGGATATAAGTGCTCGAAGGAGATTACCAATAGATGAGAAAGGTACCTGGATGTGGCTCCACCTAATGCTGGTGACAAGATTACGTCTTGAAAAGGATAAAGATTGAAGTATCTCTAATAAATCAACAATAATTGGAACAAAAGTTGGGAGGAAATCTCTTTACAACCCAAATCACCTTTTATTCTATAAGGAATTAAAAATCTCACTAACGGAGTAACGCTCTTGCGTCTCACTTATCAAAAGAGTTTCCACACCTTGCCTCTAGGAGGGCTACTAACTCTTTCTACTTGCATCGTGTCTAATGTGAAATGCTTCTCAGCTACATCGCACACAATCAAGAAGATTCAAGCTCTCACTATATTATCCCCATAACTAAGCACCACACAGTAAATCCAAACAAATAATGCACACAAAAGAATAAAAGATCCAATACAAAGTCATGAAGCCCTAGACTTTGCAATATCCAAATACTGAAAAGGTTTAAGCTATCATCCTAGAGATGTTCTAAACAAAGGTATTGATAAAAGATAATAAGGAATGCATCATTAAACACTACCTCGTGTTTCACTGTTGGTGATATGCTTCTCTTCTCCTTCTCTTTAGTCTTTGCCAATGCCGGTCCGAAGACAAGCAATGTCACCATTGATCTCTCAAGTGGTTCTCTTAAAGTACCCCAAATCTTGCCCAATGGGTTTGGTATCCTGGACAATGACAAACTGACCTCTCACTTAATTTTGATAGCACAAGTCCCCTTCTAAATCAAGTGATGGCCTTTTATAGTTGCCCTAACTTAATTATCTATAAGGTCAATCCACATACCAAAACCTGGATCGGGCATGGGCTGCTCAAGTGTTGCTTATGAGAAACAATATGGGTGTGGTTGGACCATCCATGGGGTAGTTGATTACAAACCACTAGCATGGATGACCCGAGGATTAGGTTGTGCATTCCTTTACCTTTTCTCATCTTGGTAATCCAATATCCCTTGTGAAATCCAACACTATTGGTGGTGATCCATTGGTGTGGATTTGTCTTATGTGTTACTTCTTAGCTTGTATTTGTCCAAAAGTGTCATCTCTCTCTCTCTCTCTTTCTTTCTTGAGATGTATAATGGCATGAGAATCTAAAAGTAGCCATTTCAACCAAAAATGGCCTAGAAGCATGTAAAACATACATGTAAAGTATTTAATATTAGCAAGGTTGTAGTCATCTCTAGTAATGAGTTTTAGGTTTGCATTTGGAAATTGGCTCAAGAGTCTTTGAATGTTCCATATTTTTTTTCAGCAATTCTCCAAGTGACAAGATGATTAATATCTTGTATCATGTCCACAATACTCGTACAATAGCACTTTGACTCATTTTTAAGCTCTTTTTTAGCCTTCTTTGGTTGTTTTATTGCCCTCTTTTCTTCCCCCTCACTTCATTTCTCTTTCTCTCATCCTTGAGTTCTCTTTGGACGAAGATGAGAAGTTGTTGACCTTGTTCTTCCAACCTGGAAACCCAAGATCCATCCATTTTGATCCTTTAAACCTTGAGGTAAGCTCCCATTTCCTTTTTCTCCCTTGTTGTTGATGGATGGATGACCTAGGAGTTGAATTGTGAGCTTGATCCTTGTTCTTCTTGTTGGTTCTACTTTGAGAACTTGAGAGTTTGTTTTGCATTGCTATTGCTTCATTGTTTGATTATATCCATGAATCATGGCTTGCTAGGGTTCGTGGATGACCTACCAGTATTGTAGCACCAGTAAATCTTGGGTCTTTCTTTGAATCTTTGGTTTAGAGTGAAGCTCAAACCTTTAGAAATCCATTGGTAACCCTAAAACTAGGTTGTGAGCCAAACCTAGACCTCTTTTGGGTGGTATGTCTTTTGTAGCCTAGGGTTTCATTCTTGCTTTCTTTATGTAATTCTTAGTTCTTGTTTATGTGTGTTGGTTCGATTAGGTGGTGAAGGCTCGTCGCGAGGCAAGGTGCCGACGGAGGAGTAGCTACTTGAGGTTTTCTTGCCTAAGTTGTGAATGGTGTTTTGTTTGCATAATTCTTTTGGAATATTAATTTTAGAATCTTCATGGTTTCAAATTATGAGTTTTCTGTGGTTCTGTCATTCTTGAATTGATGCTTTGATCTTGTTAGAAAAGAATTTCTATAGTTTTGAATCATGAGCAAGAGTTTTATTGTTTGATGAAAATGTTTATGTTTATATTGAAACATCGAGTTGAAAGTGAAGTATGACATGCATATACATCTTACGCTTGTGGTATTTCATTGATGTGGAATGATACTCATTCCCGGCTTGTGAGCATCATCCTGGTGACTGATGATTTCTCCCGCAAGTATACAAGGTTGCCAAGTAATACCTTGTGTAAACACGAGAATCATATTTCCTCAAGGTCATGGATGTACTATTATTTCTTCACCGCCTATTTTTTAACCTAATACTTAAGTTTTGGAATGTTGTTTAACTAGCTAAATAAAGCAAGTAAATGACCTAGCAAGATAAAATAAAATTGCAAATGATGACAAGAATACAATATGATGTGAGAGGCCAAGGATGTGGTTCCCCTTAGGGGTCAGCAAGACACTAGAATGAATGTTAAAAGTTGCAAAGGTGGTTTGCATAGAGAGATTTCTAAACTAGATTAACCCCAACTCTCTTGGTGATTAATCCCTAATCCCATATGAGTATTGATCAGAATCTCTTCCAGATCAACCCTCCTACAACTGCAATGCATTCAAGGAAATCTCTAAATAGTAGTAAACACAAATCTAGGTTTACTCCTAAAAGTCAGAGGGCTACTGGCACCCAAATCTCTCGGCATGTTGGCACAAGTAACCCCTTCTAATCTACCCATGATCGAGTATACATGAGAACCTCACATCTATGTGTACAACTTATAAAAGAATTACGGAGTTCTCAATATGTAAATCTAGACCTGAAAGCATGATAGAATTATCACAAACCAAGCTAATACATTAGAAAATAAAACACTCATCCAAGGCGCATGATCCTCCAAAGGTTCACCGACATCTAGTGGCCTTAGGGGTTTAATGTGCCATCAAACAAAGATTAACAAGAATGTAAACCAAAATACATAAATGAACCATAATGACACTTCCTCGATGAATGATGAAGATGATGAGGAAGAATCATCCGAATGACGCTTCTTTCCTTGAAGTTGACTGCGTTGGAGCCTTGAAAACCCACAAATTGCCTCAAGAATGTGTTTCCATCACAGGCTTTTCCTCTCTTATCTAATGGCCAAAAGTCCCTTTTTTTAGCCCTAGGTTTACTCTTTTATACTCCTCAGGACATACAGGTCATATAGGGGCCGTATGGAAGTGAATGGAGCACTTTTTGATGCATATGAGTACCATGGGGGTGTACGGAGCCTGCATGACCCGGGCTGAGAATATCTAAGATTTTCTTCATGCGGGCCGCAAGGGTTCTTGCGGAGTACTACAGTAATCTGCTAAAGTAAATACGCTATAGTACAACACCTCCAAATTTATTTCTTTCTAGCCCAAATTTTGTCCTCGAGTCCCTCATGTCTTCTTCATGACCTACAAAGCAAATAACACAAGATTAAGCAAGAAATGGGCATAAATCCTATAAAAATACATTCCAAAATTATAAGAAATGTACTTTAAACTAAGTACATTTAGGCACATATCATGGACCAAATTGATATGTTGTGGTGAATTATATTATTATTTCACCTATAGGGTGGTTTTGATAGGGATGGGGTTGTAACCTGCCTACTGCAATTGGGGGTCTCCACTGGCCAGCCTAAATAGGTGGAGTGGAGGACCTGGTTATATTTATCCACCTCAGGTAGCTCATAGAGCCCTCCTTGGATGATACATCAGGATTCCAGAGTAACTATACGGAATCGGTGCGTCAACGTCAAGGACATGAGGGCCTTGATGGCTTTGAACTTATATATATATGCTACGCAAACTGTTGTCTCATTCAAAGTTTGTGTATTTATGTAAAAGCTTGATTATTGATGTTTATTCAATTTGTTTTTATATTATTTTAGAATTGTGCTACCCTATTAACTGAGTGACTTAAGTTACTCATCCTCTCTCCATCTCTTCTTCCTAAGCTCTAGCGAGCAGTAGTGTGGTGGCGAGGCTGAGTGTTGTGCAACCACTATTCATTTTTATTCATTTCTAGTTTCATGTTTGTTGTCATTGAACATGAACATGTTGTATAAGAATATGGATCCACTAGTATGTTTGAACTTTGTTTGCATGGTTGTTTGCTGGTTTACTTCTTGGAACTCTTGTTGTATTTGTGTTTAGGATATTTCCTAAACTTTTCTATCCGAGTATGTTATTAATGCTTCCCCTGCATGTCTTTGAATTTTTTTATTTTGTACATTTTATTCAGTGTTGTTTAATCCAGGGGTTGTGTTAGCCTTGCGACGACTCAAAGGTCGAGTGGTGTGGTATTCCTCCTTGGGTTATTGCAATATTTGTTGCATCCTAGGGCTTGCGGGTCCGGGCATAACAATATATTGGTGTTCTACCATGTAGAAGCCTCTAGATGAACAATTAAACTCTTGGGGTAACTTGGAACCTGTAAAGCATTTGCTAACCTCTCTATTTATGTCAATCTCTCCAAGCTTTGGTGTTAATTGTGTCTTGATGAATTCTTCTGCAAGTGCATAGACTGTAACCAGTAATAAAGTGGTACCCCATGAAGGTTAGGGTTGTCGAACCATAGGGACCGGGACTCCTAGTACTAATTGATCTTCTAATCTTTAGCAAGATAATAATGGGTAGGAAAAATATTTAAACTAGATGTAACTAAGAAAGAAATGAAAGAGCAGTGACAGAAACAAGTAAGATGGACTAAGTTGCCACAATAAGAAGGAGTAGTGCCCCGGACTAATTGCTAAGTGCGAAGTGTACTAACTTGCTCCTAATAACTATCATGTACATTCTCTAATTCAAGTGTGTGCTCACCATCAATGTCTTATCTACAACAATTAAATAAGTTGAGTTTTACACATACAACTACGGGTATTTTGCACGTCAAATTTTGTAATTATACAAAGATAACTACAACTACAACAAACCATACATGTCAAGTTTTGCACATACAACTACAAAATTCATTCACACCAAGTTATAAGACACAAGATTTAACAAATCAATTTGACATGCTCTTTTATGTGTGTGTACCACAAGTGCATAGGTGTCGAAGTAATAAAATACCCAAGGGTCGAGTAGTCGAATCCACAAGGAATATGAGATTAGTAACAAATAAACTTTGCTAAATAACTAAATTGAAATCAGTGGGTGAATATAATAAAGTTGCTATCAGAAAAAGGAAAATATAGAAATAAGCAAAAGGGAAAGGATGAGGAAACAATCAATGAGAAATGGGGTACCCAGACAATGCTCCCCTAGGATTCTAAGTTAAGTGCAAGACTAAAAATCACACTTTCCTAATTAAGGTTAATTGAGTCATGGAAATCGAAAAGCACATCGGTCCCAAACCTAAGGTCAATTGGTGACTAGTTCCCTATGGGCTTCGGGTGGAGAACTAACTCGACTCCTCACACCATATATGACTCCTTGGAGTTCTAAGGATTCTGAATAATAAACCTTATTCCTAAAAATAGATCAAACCCTTTCGTCCATGTGAAAGATCCCTAATACCATACAATGTCCCTGCAGAGAGAGTGCTCTTGATGCCTCACACCAAATATGATTGCTAAGAGCTCGTTGAAAATGGAGGTAGGTTAAATCAAATCAAAAGGGAAAGGGGATGCTCCGCTACCTCTCGACTCACCCTCTTAATCTTCTTCAACATTGGCAAATCTAATCTAGTGGTAATGATCACTCATCACTAAAATGATTAGGTTTAGCCTCTAACACTAGTGTCACTCTAAGGGAAAGACAATCATAAAGCACACAATGTTGAAACTCAAATAAATTTTCAATTAAAGAAAACACAATAAAAGTCAATAAAACAATAAATCCTAGGGTTTACATGTCTAAGTACCCACTAAGGGATTCAGCTCTCCATGGAGCAATACAATGTCAAGAATGAATACAAGAAAAAATTAATGTAATTCATAAGAATAACCCCATTTTGTTCCATGATGATGGTCTACAAGAGCCTTTCCTTCTTCTCTAAGGATCCTTCTATTAAGCCTAGGCGCACCTCTCCGAATTGATGTCGTCGGTGGCTCCCCTAATAGCTATCCTTAGAAAGATTCTATGAAGAACAATGTAGAAGTGCTCCCTTAATCGGCAAAGACCTCCTCCAAACCCTAGCCAACCTCTCTCCAAAAAATAGGACAAAAGATCCCTAAAAACTGTTTGAGTTGGCTTTTTATATTCTAGAATTGGGCATCTATAGGAATACTCACACGACCACTTGCCTGTGTGGACTTTCTACATAGGAAATCATACGGTCGTGTGGCTTCCTGCTACAGTAAATTATGAACAATACCCTGATGTAGTGCTCATGAACACTACTTTCCAAAAATCATCTTTCTCTGAAACCACAAGGTCGGGCACGTGCCCTTGCGGTAGGTCATGTGGTATTGCTATCTACTAAACTATTGGGAGAACTCTTGAAATTCTTGCATAAGTTGGATGACACACCCATTGCGTGTGTATACCGCAAGTGCACGAGTTGTCGAAGTAATAAAGTACCCTGGTGAGTGGGTAGTTGTATCCATAGGGAATAGTATTCAGAAACAAGCGTTATCACTATTTAGCTATGAAGGAAATCGATGATGAGAGAAATCAATATGTATAAATACAAAAGAAAGTAAAAGAGTGCAAGAAGGGTAATAAAGATAAGAGAGGTAATCGATATGAAGATGGGGTACCCGGACAAAGCTCCCCATAGGACTAATGCTTCTAGTGCAATACTAGTGTTATACCCTCTAATTGATGTCTAATAAGTCATGAAAATCCTTAAGCACATGGTCCCAAACCTAAGGTCAATTGTGATTAGCTCCAACACTATGCCCTGCCGCTAGGATTCACTACAATCCTTCACTCTGTTGATCGCTCAACTAAGCCCTAGGGGAGTCCATCTCCTAAGCCTCACACTACGTGGAAATGCTTAGGGTTCTAGGGATTCCGAGTGATAGACCCTGTCCCTAAGTATAGTTCTAACCATTTGGTCCAGGCGAAAGAACCCTAGTCTCAGTTAAGCCCCAACACTAAGATTCACTACAACCCTTCACTCTGTTGCTCGCACAACTAAGCCCCAGGGGAGTTCATCTCCTAGCACTTCACTCTACTTCGACTGCAAAGAACTCTTGGAATACGGAGGTAGGAAAAATCACACCGGAGGGGAAAGGGGACATTTCGCTATCTCTCGACTCACCCTCTCGACCCTCTCAAATCTCGGGTAGTCTAATCCTATAGAAGTTGTCACAGCTTTAAAGGATAACCTAGATGATTCTCAACCCTAGTGTCATGGCTAAGGGAAATCAATACAATTAACATGAAAGATTGGAACTCAATTAAAAGCATCAATTAAGAAAGCATAATAAAAGTCATAGAAACAATGTCATCCTAGGGTTTACAAGTCCGAATAGCCACTAGGGGTTTAGCTCTCCATGGAGCAATACAAAATCAATAACGAGTTTAAGAACATATACATAAAAACCATAAAGTAAAACCCCTTGTGGTCCGTATCGATGGTCTTGGGGAGCCGCCTCGTCTTCTCCAATGAATCCCTTGTCAAGCTTAGGGCACACCTCGCCGAATCGATGCCAACGAAAACTCCCCCAATAGCTATCTTCCAAAGGATGTTGATGCTGACACCGTAAAATCACCTACAAAGACCTCCAAGAACCTCTCCAAACCCTAGCCGCAAGTCCTCCAAAAGATAGGCAAGAGATAGTACGGGGGGTCCCCGAAAAAGACCCAAAACGGGTTATTTATAGGGTGAAATCGGGCATCCACACGCCCCTGTGGGTTTTCCACACGGTCCTGTGGAATTTCCACACGGGCACGTGGATTCTTTGTTTTCCAGATTTTCGGCGAACTATAAATAGTGACTTGCTACAGTGTTTACTACAGTATTTTGCTACAGTACTCGCGTCGAAATGCTCCCGAATTCATCTTCTTCATCGAGGCCGCCAAATTGGGCACACAATCATGCGGTAGATCACATTGTATCTTCAATTAAACTACATTGGTGAAGCTCTTGATGATGTTACACAAGTCGGAACATGTGACTGTGACTGCCTTTGTGCCCCCTCTAATTCAAATATTCACTCGAGCCCAATTGGAGGATGGCACACACTTACATATCTTTTAACACAACTTGTGCCTTGTTCCTTGCCCGGTCCAATAACTCCCTCAACAATTGCGGCTATGACCTATTCTTGCTCCTTTTCCTCCAACTTTTCTCCACAACCTTACATGCACAAAGGAACACAAATACACACTAATTAATGATAAAACTTGAAAAAAGTAATGCTCAATGTAAGAAAAGAACACTTCCTATTACTTATACACGAGCACTTATCATTGGAATATGAGTGCGTGACTGACTTTGTACCCTTCTAACTCATGAATTGACTCAAAATTTCTTAGAATTTTGCATACATTCCCATGTATACAAGCATAACTTGTGTGTTGATCATTGTGCCGTGCAAGAGAACCACAAAAATGAGCCTCCTTGACCTATCTTTGTTTTATTTTTCTCTCTTCATGTCGTCTCAACCCTATTTGTGCAAAAGAACACAAATACACAAGTATGGCCAGAAAATTTGATAAAAGTGATACTCAATGTATGTAAAGCATACACTAAAATATGTATATAGATGCACTTATTAGAACTCCATATCTATTGAAAACAAGTAAGCCAAGTACAACAATCACACAAGGTTCAAAAGCCTGGGCTAATGGAGAATGGTTAGCCCCTCATGTTACACTCAATACACGAGAAGAGATTAAAGGAAAGAAAACAATAAAAAATGACTCCCTCTTTCTTCCAAGATCCCTCCAAATAAGCTCCAAAGGACTTCCTGCCGATTAAGCTTCACTCCCAAATGTGCATCCAAACTCAGCCGATGGTGTGGTGAAGATCACCCATGGCCTTCCCAAGAAACCCTCAAGTTGTCACCAAGAGGAGAGGAGAAGACCCTAATCAACCCCCGCTCCACTCCCGTCCTCCTTTTCAAAATGCCATAGAGGAGAAGATCATCCATGGCTTCAGAGTTGTTTTTTAGGGCTGAACATTGCCTAAGCACAGTCGTACTTTGGCTATGTTTTTCATGGTAATTTGACAAAAAATGCGTAAGTCTCCAAACAGTGAAAAGCACGGGTAGAGCACGGTCACACTTAGCCCATTTTTCGTAGAATCACGCCTGTGCTCGGGGCAGAGAAATCGTGTTGAGGATTTCCTAAAAAGCAAGTGAAAAGTACGGGGAGAGAGCACGGGCAGAACACAGTTGTGTTCTCCCTGAAGCACGCTTGTTCTCTGGGAATAGTGGCCTTGCTTGCTTCATTGAGAATTTCTTTTGAAGGCTTGCAATAAGCACGCCCGTGCTTAGGCCATGCTTAGCCTGAATACTTAGCAACTAACATTCTTTTGCCGATTTTTGCTCTAAAACTTCTTTTGTTGTCCTAAAACCTATCACTCTGCACAACAATAACAGAATACCTGGGATAACACCAAAATATATACAATTCTTGCTAAAAGACAAATAAAATGTAATTTGGAGATAAATAAAATACGATATACAATGCACTCATCATGTCTTGATTAATGTAATATATACCATAGTAGAGTCTTGGCCATGGAGCTGTTTACATAAAAAATTGCATGTCCTAATTAAAATCGAAAAATTTTAAATCACATATAGCCAAATCCAAATCGAATTAGGACAACGTTTGAATATATTCAAGATAAGTCAGAAGACATTTTTTAGATAATCTAAAAAAAATTAATTAAAATCTGAATATTAGCCGAGAGTGCGTATCTCTGGGCAATTTAAAATATTTAAATCTCAAGATCAGCAGAAAGCACAGATCTCAAGCCGATCGAAATACACAAATCAGAAGATTAGCCTAGAGCATAGATCTCGAGGCGATCTAAAATATTCAAATCTCAAGATCAGCCTAGAGCACAGATCTCGAGGCGATCTAATATCACAAATCACAAGATTAGCCTAGAGCACAGATCTCGAGGTGATCTAAATATTCAAATCTCATGATCAGCCGAGAACACAGATCTCAAGGCAATCTAAATACACAAATCACAAGATCAGCCGAGAGCACAGACCTCGAGGGATCTAAAAAATACCAAAATTTAATTAAAATTAAAATATATCTTAATCGTGGATATATTTAGAATTAAAATTTAAATGTCCTAATCTTAATTGATTTTGGATTTTCCATATTAAAATAAATTATTTGGGTTGTCTTGGACAAGAATACCAATCTCGAGGAAAACCAAAAAATGCAAATTACAAAATTGCCCCTAAGAACATATCTCGTGGTAAAGTGACAAATTACAAAATTGTCCCCGAGAATACATATCTCGAGGCAAAAGGCAAATTACAAGATTGCCTTTAAGAACACATATTTCAAGGCAATCTCAAATCTAAGGGTAGCCCGAATACACATCCCAAGGCAATCATAAATTTCATATAACCTGAGAAAGTGCAAATCTCGAGGCACCCAAGTACATATCCCGAGCAAATTGGATTTTAAATTTTGAAAATTTAAAATTTAAAATTTGATTTTTGAAAATTTAAATTTTAAAATTTGATTTTATCCCTTCTTGACTTGATCCATGGAGAGGTTATGAGGTTGTGATTCTCTGGGTGAAGGTTTGGATTATGAGGATAAGAACTGGTCTTTTAGGGTGTGTTTGATTGGCAACATGGAAAATGAGTGGGAAAAAATCAAAAATTTTTCATGGAAAATTGTTATTTTGTTGTTTGATTGCTCTTATTTTCCTCCATGGAAAAACCCACATATGTTGTTTGATTGCATAAATTTTCCCTAGAAAATGTCACATTTTCCATGGAAAATTTTTACATTCTCTATGGAAAATGTATTTTTGGCTACCTAAAATGGCATTAACCCCAATCAATCATTTTTCCTATTTTTTTATCAGTCCAACAAAAATTAAAGAACCATTACTGATGAATTTAAAACACAATTATCATTCAACCAATGTAATATATTCCTAAAAAAGTTGATTAAGTAAACCACGAAATTCGAAATCATCCTTACAAATATGTCTATTGTTTCAAAATCCAACTAAAAAAGAAATTCAAAGTAGACATCTTTTTTCATTGAATAAAAACCACAATCAAAGTCATATATCACTTGCCGAGCTTGTGATTAACCCAAGCATGCAAAAATGCTTCATCTTTAATCCCAAAGAAGTAACGAGCCTCTTTTTCATCATGCATAAACATTTGCATGATAGCTATCACATCATCATCCGCAAGACCTAATCCTCGGACTTTGTCTAGAATGCCTTGCACATCAACACCTTCCAACGCATTGGCTATTTTCTGTGACGATTGAGCAATAATTGTGAGGGCCGACGCGGCATCATCCATAGGTCGCTGACGTTTACGTTTACTTCTTGGACCTTTCTTTTGGCCTACTTCATTAGATGCATTCGATTGAGTTGGTTGTGCTTCCTCCATCTCATCTTCATCTCCTATGCCAACTCCCACCGGGTTGTTGATTTCGTCTTCACTCATTTGTACAAAGTCATTCCCCGTAATAGCTTGATCACCTGTTGCATTGTCATTACCGAAAATCGTAGCCAAGTCATAATAGTGAGGGTATACTTTTCCCTTCAAATTTTTTGCATTTGGATTATCCTAAAAAATCATGAGAGGCAAAAGTTAATCTAAATTGATAAAAGTGCATCCATGATATAAAATCATAATAATTTATATGACAAATAAAATAAAATAATGGGTTTAAACTCTATTGCAGTGATATTGTCATTGTTTTGTTCTTTTAACATGTTACACTCAGCCTAGTACTATTGTACAACATCTTTGACTTGGATTCATCGATTTGGTCACTCTGTCTCATTGCCATTATCACACAAAAACATTATGATTATGCATCACACTGCAATCATACAAAATCCATCTTCTGGAATAATAAATAACATGATCAACATGAGTAGGTAGACAGAACAAAATCCATCTTCTTTTAATATTCAACATTGTTAGAGTTATATTATGGTTTATATTTAGTTAATGGGCCATATTGGGCCCATACCACAAAACCCTAATATTTCTCTATATATATCCTTGTACTCTTTTACCAATGAGATATCCAAACTATTTTTCCTATTCTCACATGGTACCAGAGCACTGGGTTAGACCCTAGAGGCCACCCAAAACCCCGCCGCAGCCGCCGTCGCCACCAAATCCTAGCCTTCAATCTGCCACCGCCGCCGCCACCTCTACCTCTAGCCACCGCTCATCTCTCGCCGTCCCCGTTGTTCTATGGGCACCTGGTGATGTTCCTCAGCCATCACTAGTGATGCCCTTGTCTCGTTGCTGAAGGATTTATCTTTTCGTCATCATGTCTTCATCTTGTGGGTGTGGTAAACGCTCCTCTCGTGGTGGTCGAGGAGCTGACTGTGGTGATTCTCGGGGTAGGTTTGTGTGCACCTTTTGTCGACGGACGGGCCACACTGAGGATCGTTGCTGGGATAAACATGGTCGTCCGGTAGTGGTCAATGCTAGTACAAAGTTGGCCAATCCGTCATCTACTTCTGGTGCTGAATAGTTAGTCACTATCTCTCAGGCTGACTTTGGGCGGTTCCAGCAGCTACAAGGCACAGTTTCTCATGCCATAGTCTCTTCTCCTATTTTCTCAGGTAATGCCTTTCTTGCTTCCTGGGACAGTTCCTGGATTATTGACTCCAGGGCCTCTTCTCACATGACAGGTACAAAATATTTTTTTCAAAATCTTTCTCCATCTGTTTTTCATTCTGTGGCAATTACCGATGGACGATCTTGCTTAGTGTCCGGAGAAGGAGTTGTGCAGGCTTCCTCTCAACTTAAACTAACTGATGTTCTTTTCATGCCTGAATTTCCTATCAACTTGCTATCTGTTTCTGCGATCACTAAGCAGTTGAATTGTAGTGTTACCTTTTTCCCTTTTCACTGCACTTTTCAAGATCTGCGGACCATGAAGAGGATTGGTTTGGGGCGTAATCGTGGTGATGGCGTGTATACGTTGGTGTGTGATGATATTCCTTGTGGTTTGGCAGCTTCTATTTCGGACACCGAGTCATCACTTATGTGGCACTGTAGATTGGGTCATCCTTCTCTTAGTCGTCTTCAACAAGCTTTGCCTTGGATTAGGGTCGAGTCATTTCAATGTGAGTCGTGTCAATTGGGTAAGCATCATCGTGCAACTTTTAAATGTTCTACTCTAGTGTCCAGTCGATCGCCATTTGATCTTGTTCATTGTGATGTTTGGGGACCTTCTAGAGTCACTTCTATTTCTGGTCATCGTTACTATATTGTGTTTGTTGATGATTTTTCCCGAGTATCATGGGTATATTTGTTAAAAGACCGTCAGTCAATTGTTGATGTCCTTAAAAAATTTAGTTTGGAAATACAAAATCAGTTTTCCACTATTGTTAAATGTCTTCGTACTGATAATGCTTTAGAATTTGTATCTTCTGCTGTGAATTCTTTGTGTGCGTCCTATGGGATTATTCATCAAACCACCTGTCCACACACCTCTCAGCAGAATGGGGTTGCTGAAAGAAAGTATCGTCACATCTTAGATGTTGCACGCACTCTCTTAGTGGAGCGTAATGTCCCTAGGTATTTGTGGTCTGATGCTATCTTAACTGTAGTATATCTTATTAATCGTATGCCTTCTACACCCCTAGGAGGAGAGGTCCCCTCTACGTCGTCTTCTTCCTGATACTGAGTTGTTTCGCTTGTCTCCTCGTGTTTTCAGTTGTGTTGGTTTTGTTCAGGATTTAACTCCTGGTTTGGATAAGTTGTGCCCGCGTACACTTAAATGTGTCTTTGTCAGATATTCCCGCACCCAATGTGGATATCGTTTGTACCACCCGACTAGTCAAAAATATTATGTGTCCATGGATGTCACGTTTTTTGAGTCTCAATCTTTTTTTTTCTGACTCGGATTCTCACGATGTGTTGACTACGTCGTTTGATATTGTTCTTCCCATTCCTGTTTCTATTACTCCGCCTGTGCCTATACCTAGTGTGATGCCTCCTCCAGATCCAAATGATGGTCGTTTTAGACAGGTTTATCATCGTCGTCAATATGTACCACCGCCAGATTCGGCCCCTCTGATCGTCTCCCCGAATGATGCAGATCCATCTCTTGATCTTCCCATTGCTTTTCGCAAAGGTATCAGTTCTTGTACCAAACATCCCATTTCACTTTTTATTTCTTATGATAATCTTCACCCGTCTTTCCGTACATTTGCTCTTTCCTTGTCTGCTGAGTCAATCCCCAGGAACTACCAGGATGCACGTCTACTTCCACAATGGCAGGATGGCAATGGATGAGGAAATGGAAGCCTTGAGATCTCGTGGTACATGGGAGCTCGTGCCTCGCCCTGTTGATGCCAGCGTTGTCACTTGCCGATGGGTCTTCTCTGTCAAGTACAAAGCTGATGGTACAGTTGATCGCTACAAAGGCCGGTTGGTAGCCCGTGGTTTTACTCAGACTTATGGTGTTGATTATGCTGAGACTTTTTCACCTGTTGCTCGTCTGAATTCCATTCGCATTCTACTATCGATAGCTATAAATCAATCATGGTCCCTCTGTCAACTCGATGTGAAGAATGCCTTTCTCTATGGAGATTTAGTTGAGACTGTGTTTATGGAGCAACCTCCGGGGTATGTTGCTCAGGGGGAGAATCTAGTCTGCAAGCTAAAAAAAGCGATATATGGTTTGAAACAAAGTCCTCGTGCATGGTTTGATAAGTTTAGTGTAATTGCAGTTGCAGATGGTTTTCGCAGGTGCAATGTGGATCATTCTGTGTTCTATAAGAACACTTCATCTGGATGTGTTTTACCATCTGTATATGTTGATGACATCTTGTTGACTGGTAGCGATCGTCATGGCATTCAGAGAACTAAGGAGCATTTAATGAAGCATTTTGTTACACGAGACATGGGACGACCCAGATATTTCCTTGGTATTGAGTTTGCATATGCCAAAGGAAAGATGACGCTCTCACAACGAAGTATGTGTTGGACTTACTTGAAGAGACTAGTTTATTGGGTTGTAAACCAGAGAGTACACCTACTGAGCAGTCACCACCCTTCTGGGAGACATCTTCCCCATTTCTCAAAGATCCGGGCCAATACAGGCGTCTGATTAGAAAACTCATTTATTTGACAGTTACTCATCCTGATATATGTTACGCAGTTGGACTCTTGAGTCAGTTTATGCATGAGCCACGGGAAGTTCAATGGCAGGGTGCTCTGAGGGTTCTTGCATATGTTAAAGGAGCTCCTGGCAAAGGTCTTCTCTACAAGAATCATGGTCACCTGAACGTTGCAGCCTATTCTGACTCGGGTTATGCTGGCGATAGAGGAGACAGAAAGTCTACGTCAGGCTTCTGTACGTATGTTGGTGGAAACTTGGTTACTTGGCGAAGCAAGAAACAGAATGTGGTTTCAAGATCGAGTGCAGAAGCAGAGTACAGATCGATGGCACAGACAGCTTGTGAGATGGTTTGGGTACAGTCTCTACTATCTGATTTGGGATTTCCCATCACAATACCTATGCATATGTTCTGTGATAACCAGGCCGCCATCTTCATTGCAAATAATCTAACGTTCCATGAGCGTACCAAGCATGTGGAGGTTGATTGTCACTATGTACGTGATATGGTACTAAAAGGAGTCATCTCTATGCCATATACCCAGTCATCTGAGCAACTAGCGGATATCTTCATCAAGGGTTTAAATTTTAAAGTCTTTAGTAATTTATGTAACAAGCTGGGCATGCTCGATATATATGCTCCAGCTTGAGGGGGAGTGTTAGAGTTATATTATGGTTTATATTTAGTTAATGGGCCATATTGGGCCCATACCACAAAACCCTAATATTTCTCTATATATATCCTTGTACTCTTTTATCAATGAGATATCCAAACTATTTTTCCTATTCTCACAAACATTTTAAGACATCATTCACAGACCCTACCATATATATATAAGATTATTTTGAGTTTAGGAAAGAAGAGAATGAGAGGCACATATGAGGAAATTAAAATGATGAGTTTTGGAAAAAAAAAAACATGTGATGGATTTGAGAGGGAAATGAAACAAGGTATGGCTTGGAGCCAACTTAGATTTTCATAAAATATTAAAAATAAAAAAAATAAAATAAGAAATCAAACAAATGCGAGAATAGAAGATTTTACTTGAAGGTGCTTCTCCCAAACAAGAGGATCCGCTGTGACTCGTCCGTTCTCATCCAGCCCAAACCCACTCGTCTTAAGTAACTCAGTGATCTCTTTGTATTCGGTTTTAAAAGTCTTCAACCTAGCCCTCACATGAGCAACTCCAACAACCACTTGGCAACGTTCAAGTACTTTGTTGATAACCTTTGTGCACTCGTCAGACTTAAATCCATTTTCTGTTCTTCTTGGACCTACAAGCACCACCTCGAGAAGAGTATCTATAAGAGCTTGATCCATATCATCTGACCAACGAACTTGTCTTTTCTTTATTTCTAATTGGGAAGAGGTTGGAGTGATTTCCTTAACATCATGTGCAGAGGAGCTCGAGACTGTAGCAACCCTAGGAACAGTAAATGAGGCTTGATTGCCAAATCATCGACTTGCCATTTTCTGTTTCAATTTAAAAATCAATAACATAACATAACACATGTATCATTAAACATCAAGCAATTAAAAGTAGATAACTGTGTAATATACAATGTAACGAAATAATTATACAATATAACGAAAAGTTTATTTCTCTTCGAAACTTATAACATAACATAACGTAAAGTGTCGAAACTTATAACATAACATAGCATATTAATTAATCGTAATAGTTTGTGTTGTAGCTGGTAGCTTCAAAATTAGACCACATAATATTAGACAGTGAATCTCTCTGATTGGTCCATGCTACTTCAGGTGTCATTCTGAGATTGGCATTGACATGTGTATCCTTAGGTACATCGACATGCGGTGGGTCTATTTCATTGTCGCTAACCTCGTCATCACTACAAAGATCATCTGAATCATCAATACGTAAGAAATTATGCAAGGCACAACATGCAAGGACGATCTTTGATTGTGTATCTATGTCATGAAAGGGTTGATGCCTAAGATAGGCAAACCTCTTTTTCAACAAGCCGATAGTCCTCTCAACAACATTGCGAAGAGATGAGTGTCGAAAGTTGAATAGTTCTTTGTGATTCTCAGGAAGTAGACCTTGAATGTCTCTACGATGATACCGCGTACCCTGATAGGGTGTAAGAAAGCCTGGGACTAAGGGGAAGCCCGCGTCAGCAAGGTAGTATTTACCTATAATTATAAGAACGACTTTAGACAAATGACCACATGAGCTTCTTGTTACCATAGAGTAAAGGGGTTTATAACATACCGAGAGGAATTGTTAACCTATCTCCTTGGCGTGAAACTCCACTCGTTAACAAATGACCATCATGTGTTGATCCTTCCCAACCGGCAAGCACATAGGTAAACCTCATATCAAATGTGCATGCCACCAGAACATTTTGAGAAATGACTTGTTTTCTATTTCGATACCTAGGTTGTTCCTCCACAGGGACGTTAGCAGCAATGTGAGTACCATCTATAGCACCCACAGCGTCCTATGAAAGGTGAAATTTATTTTTTTAGTGATAAATATTTATCCTAACTTAAATAGAAAAAAATATTTATACAATTCTAACCTGAAAGTAATGGAACCAATCTTGGACATACGCCTTATCATTTGGTGAGTTTTGAGCTTCGGCATTTTTAACAACATCTTTATAGAGGTTAAGACATGCATTTAACACTCTATGGAAATAATAGCTAACAGTTTGGCCATACCTAAAAAATGTGAAACTCCCAACTTTGTTGCGATGGTCATGGCCAACTGTGTGCACAAACATAGCTACTTGCTCTTCAACACTCACAAATCGCTTACGAGCTAACCCATAAGAACGTAAGCGATTGCACAGACTATGGAATGCACCCATTTTCATCCTGAGTAGCTCGCGACAAATCCTGTCACTGGTGTTGAACATTTAGTTCAATACTAACTCTCTCTCAGCTCTCCAATTCCTATGAGGAGCTCTATGGATAATTCTGTTATGATAGTGTTGCCTCATGTGATTATAGATCGACGATGCTTGCATGACCATCACCAAAAACATTATCACAATTTGGCGTTCAATTGGTGCTCTCGCCATTCAATAACCTATGTAATTTTAGAGGATATTATGAGGACATTATCCCAGAATTGCTGTTAGCTTGTAGAGGATATTATGAGGAGGAAAATTTATAGCACCTTGAAACAAGGCTACTAGTAGGAATGAATTCCATATTATAATACATGCCCTCGTATTAGTTTTAGAAATTATGGTTCTCAAAGTGATATAACTAATCTAAAAAGTAAGAGTTGAAGAAAAAGGAATGGATCTATAAGATGCGTATCATGAATAATGAAGTTAGTTGAACACTCAATGCCTAAGGATCATGGTTTTACAAGAGAGTTAGTAGGCATAAATGAAGAACCATTTTGGATGGATACATTTTGAAGACAAATAAGGGGGAAAAATTGCACCTTTGAGCCTTCTCCGAGATGAAAAACCAAAGCTCTTGCTAGATCTGAAAGAAAAAAATAGATGGTTCAAAGAATCAAATTCAGTGAAACCCAACACAAACAAGCATGAAAAGAATGATTTTCAACTCAAATCAAGTAAGAAAAATGACACCTTTAAATCTCTATTGCTAAATCCTTAACTCGTCTTCAAATTCCTCAATGGATTTAACCCTGAAACTGAAACAGTGGGAGTGTTTCAACATTAGAGGTTGAATAACCAATCCATGGTACAAAGTTAATATAGCAAAAGAAGGCTCAAAAGGCTCAATAGGAAAAATGGTACAAAGTTAATATAGCAAAAGTGGTATTAAAGTCAATAAATAAAAATAAATTATGTACATGCCCATATGAGCAAATGTGGTATTAAAAGTGGTATAAATTATGTAAATAAATTATATGATATCAAAAATAAATTATTAAAAGTGGTATTAAAAAATAAATTATGTAAATAAATTATAATGGTACAAACTAATTATGTGATATTAAAAATAAATTATGTACATGCCCATATGAGCATATGAGCAAATGTGGTATTAAAAAAACTATTTAAAGTCAATAATTAAAAATAAATTATGTACACAGTTAATATAGCAAAAGTGGTACAAAGTTAATAAATAAAAATAAACAAAATAAGAATGGAGAATCATAGATGAATTATGTACATGCCCATCCATGCATTGCATGACTAACATGAAAAATCCATGTGAACTGCATAGGAGCAAATGCCGGTGTAAAACAATTGAATGTATTCATCCTTTCCGGATTCTTAGTCTTGGGGAATGAATAAATTCACTCTCATCACCGTCTTCTTTTCTTTAATTATATATATATTTTTTCTTTTTTTTGTATGTATATATATATAAATAGCAACATCCCTCTTCTAGTCATATAATGACATATAATATATCATCATGTATTTTTTAATCTTACAAGCTTTCTATCATTTTTTTTTATATTTTATATTTATTTTTTGTGCACATCTTGCATCATCATCTCGTTGACATTGTAAAGGTTAAAACAATGATAATAATAGTAATAATAATATATAATAAACTCTATACAAAAGGAAATTAATATATTCTAAGCATAGAAAAACGTGGTAAACCCTGCAGCAAGTCATAGTTAAAAGCAACCAACGCTCCAAGAAATATGATTGCCAAGAATACGACAATGTACTCAATTTGTAAACCTGTGCTGTTTTGTATTTTTCAAATATTAGAAGCAATAAAATCAAGCCAGTGGATAGTGACAAATATATCAAAAAAGTCATTATCCAAAAGAATATTTTCTTTGCGAGTAAAGACAACTAGCATAGATCAGCCAATCCAAATTTAACATCAGGAAATTCATATTAAAAACTGCAATCCATCACACATAAAGCATCCAGAAATACTTGAATATATGGTTACAGAACTAGTAAAATGTTAAAGAAAAATACCCTATACAAGTGCTTTACACTTTCAAAAGACAAAAATTATCAGCACCCAAATATCAGAGGGGTCTCAACTGTAAGAGTAGAGTGAGCATGAGAAAGATAAGTAAAGATTGCCAATACAAACATACAAGAAAAATCCTTTCCATGATTCTCCAATATATTCTAGATTACTATAGAATCACCTATATGAATGTTCATTGCAACATGCTTCATAAATGAGCAGATAGATTTGCTTCAACTTCTTAAGCCTACAAATATCCAAAAATGGACTATCAAAAACGCAGAAATCCTTTCCACTATTCACCACTCACTTTCCCTTAACAAAACCAGACACTGTCCTCATTCAAAGTCATGTGCCCATTAAACAAGGTCACAAAGTCACATACAGAAATAAAAAAAAAGGATGTTTCCAGGCACCTGGAAAACCTTTAATTTTATTTTCAAAGTCTTCAAGATACATGAGAGAAAAAAGCAAGCACAGTGATGAATAAAAATATGAATGACAGTGACATGATTAGGAAACACTAAAAAAAGAAGTCTTTGGAACTGTCTGCTTTCTATAACGTGTTGCTGTTGTGCTAATGTTTTTTTCATTCAATCTTTCACAACTGGACATCATGTATTAATAGTGACCAAAATGCTTGTTAATTGTTGCCTTCTTTGACTGTCTTTCTTTTTTTTTACAACAAGTGCATGAAT
This sequence comes from Dioscorea alata, assembly GCA_020875875.1. Lineage (NCBI taxonomy): Eukaryota > Viridiplantae > Streptophyta > Magnoliopsida > Dioscoreales > Dioscoreaceae > Dioscorea > Dioscorea alata. The sequence continues at coordinate 7,208,696 of CM037011.1, forward strand.
CTTATCAAGATAATAATAAGTGTCAACTCTATCAACCAGTTAAATTTTCCCTTGAAGCAAATCACAAATGACTAAGGAATCTAACAAATGTGAAAAGATCCAAGAAAGCTAGAAGAGACACACCTGGTGTTGTTGGTGCTTGCCTTGTTTGAAGTAGACCTGGCAAAAATGGATGGTAAGACTTCATCAAGTTAGAAAATAATGGAAAGTAACAAAAAATCATACTGGCTGCATATTGTAAACCTTTAAGGAAATCATAAGTGTGACTTTATAATTATACATTGCCTAAACGTGATTCTGTAAGCCATAGGATGAGCAAATAATATTTGGAAATCATAAATCATGAACCGATGACATTCAAGAAAACTGGCAAGGCCTGAAGAAGACTTGAAGAATCAAATCTATCAATCTATCAATGCATTTATTTAACAAGTAAAACACAATCTTATTACCCCAAAAGACCAAATTCAAAATAGAAACAATTCCTCCACATCTGAATCATATTCAATAAGATTGGACTGACATAAAGAAACAAAACAAACAGAATGAAAATTTTCAACAAAGAAAAATAAACCTAATCAACTAATCAGATACAACTAACTATTTGCAATTTTTTACATCACCAATTTTTTTGCAATTCAATTTTAGAATATGAAGAGTTCAAAAACCCCGGGCAATGCCGTGAAGAGCTGGTAAACTTTTGTTTTCCAACTCAGTGACTTGGTCTCTGTGCTCATGGATAAGAACTATTGCTATATAAGACTATAAGTCAGAAATATTGTCGGGCTAATGTTCACCTCGTTGAACACATTGAAACTCTTAATTCTTCTAAAGCAGCAAGTTTAAATAGGCATAAATTTTAGAAGCACTATTTGCCCACTATGTTGGTAACAGTTTCATCACTTCTCTGGTTATGATTCATTAGCTTCTTCAATGTGACAACACTCAGATGAAGAGAGGGTAATTTTATTTGATAAATGAAGAGAGGATAATACTAACTCTGGTTTTATGTAGAAAAATCAGCATGGTCTCATGCAGATGAGATGAAGTCAACAACTTCATCATCAGTTCAAATTTGAATTTAGCACATCAAGACAGGGAAGACAAAGACTTTAGGTGCTTGGTAGCTTGAATCCCACAACAAATACTAGGAATTTCAGCTTGAGAATTACATTAATCTGAAAGTAATTTGAATAGCAGAACAAAAACCAAAAAAGAAAACAATTTACATAAGACAGCCAGATTAGTAGCCTATCAACCATATTACATTGCAGCCTATCAACTTATATAAAGATGAAATCATGTGGCTATTAATTCCTCCAACTATAGTTTCTTTTGCATTGTACTAGTAGTAAACTATATCTACCCTCAATAAGAAGGAAAAAAAGATGAATGTGGACAAGACACTTGTTGTTATGTATTACAACCACTAATGGATGATGGCTTGGTGGTTCTACCAAAATTAGTTAAGTTCCTCAAATGAATCACAAAAGGATAAACTCTTAAAAACACTGCATCATGCTTCATAGAACTCAGCCAACAAATCATAACAACCATACAGATTTCACCAGTAGTAAAAATTTTTTATGAGGAAAAGAGAGAATTAACTTGCAATGAAACACGTACCACGTAAAGCAGAGAAACCATTGAACAAATCAAAAAAAGAAAACATACTCAAATTGAATGCAAAGATTAGAATTTTTTGCGATCATACGCTGTGGAAATCCTTGCGAGCTAAATCCCTAAGATCTCCGGGAGCCGCAGAGAGAGCGAGAGATCTGATGTCGATCATGGCGCTGCGGGGAGGGAGAGTGGATTTCGGCGGAGGCTTAGAGACGGGACCCGCAGAGAGAGCGAGAGATCTGATGCCGATCGCGGCGCTGCGGGGAGGGAGAGTGGATTTCGGCCTGGGAGGGAGAGTAGATTTCGGCGGAGGCTGAGAGAGAGAGAGAGAGAGAGAGAGAGAGAGAGAGAGAGGAGGAGGAGGAGGAAATAGGGGTTTTTTGGTCTTTTTACGAAAAACCCCCTTTATTTTTTTTAATATCAAATAGACCTCTTAATTTTCCATAGAAAATTTTTCCTAGGGTGGAGGCAGGAAAAATTTTTCACCCATTTGAGGGAAAATAGGGTCACTTGACCAGGTTGGTGGAAAAATTTTCCACGGAAAATTTTGGCAATCAAACAACCTAAAAAACTGGAAAATCACCCGTGGAAAAATTTTCCATGGAAAAAAGGGCAATCAAACACACCCTAAAAGAAGGAAAAAAGAAAAGAAAAAAAAAGGAGGGAGAAGAATCAGGAAAAAAATAATAAAATAATAAAATAATAAAAAAATAAAAAAATAAAAAAATTTGAATTTGAATTTGATTTTAAAAAAATTCGAATTCAAATTTTGATCCTATCCTCGTTTAATTTAAAAAAAATCATAATAAAAAAAATAAAATAAATAGAAATAATAAAAAAAATTAATTTAAATTTTCAAAATTTGATCTTATCCACCTTGTGATTCTACGGGATCAGAACGGATGAATCTTTTAAAAGGAGAGGAAAAAGGGAGAAGAAGAGGAAGAAAAAAAAATTGCGAGAGAATTCGAAGAAAGGAAAAAAAAGAAGAAAGTGAGTAAAAAAGAAGAGAAGAAAAGCATTAAAAAAAAGGTCTATAATTAAAAAAATGAAAAAAAAAATCGTCGCTGCTGCCCGATGCCGTCTGCCGCCATTGCTGCCGTTTTGCTGCTGTTAGCGCTAGCAGGGTGGAATATTCCTCGCTAGCCGTTGACTCAAAGCTCCCGATGCCATTGCCGCTCTGTCAGCGCTAGCAGGGTGGAATATCCCTCGCTCGCTTGGCTGTCGACTCAAAGATCACATTGACCACTACGCTAGCTGACTATGGCCTTCTCCTCCTTGGGCAACAGCGCCTTTAAGAATTACAACGAGATTGATGCCGCCCCGGAGGAACGCGCTTGCGGTATCACCATTAACACCACCACCTGTTGTGCTTCAAGCTATTGATTTTTGGTGTTCAATTTGTGATGAAGAAAATGAAATCCAAGAAGAGTATGAATAAGCTGGGGCTGCAAGTCCAAGATCTCCACCAAAAAAGGCACTGGTTTAAGTTTTAACTGTAGAAATTGGTCTCATTCTTGATCAAGCGCAGGCACTCTCAATTAGCATGGGAAAGGTAATTAAAGAGCAGAATTGCCAAGTTGCCACATAAGCAAAGTTGGGTACTATCACTACTCATATTTTGTGGTTCGTAGTTGTGATCGGATCGTTCCAGTTGACATCTATGTCTGAAGATGTCCACCTACGGCGGAGGCATTACTCTATGGTGTTCTGTAACTCCAGAAGAAGATTAATTGGCGTAAGAGTTTCCTCCTTTGGTAGATCAAGTGAAGCTTTGAGCTAGTCTTCAATGGCCAAATGATATCCTTATATGTTTCCTTTGTCTTCTTCAACTAAGAAGAGAAAATGCATGTCTTTGTTATTTGTGTTGGTGCTTATCATGGCTAGAAATTCTGGTGGATTCCTGGAAATTTGTAGTGAATCTTTGAAGAAACCAATGTTTCTGGAAATTTATAATGACTATCTGTTTCTTTTTACCTTGTTTATGCTTTGAAGTATGAATCTTGTTGATCTGTAAAAAAATTGACTATCAGATCTATTTCCCTTAGCAATCTGATGCTTATTATTGTCATAAAAAGAAGTATCACGCTGTTATAGAATTCTGCCAAAAAAGATGAGAGTTGAAAGGCCTGCTTTATGGTGTTCTTCAAGTATTAGTTTAGAAGTTGAGTTCATGTGTTCTACAGTTCTTGAGGAAGCTATACTTGCCATTAGGGCTTTTGCTTGTGCTGCAACTCTTGAGTTTGCTGAGTACATGTCATAAGTCTACAAGTGTTTAGATATGGAATGCAAAAACAGTTGAAGAGTACTGGGGATGTAAACATGCCTGTGCACAAATGAATGATTCAACATATTTATTTTCCTTTCTTAAGGAATAAAGTTGCTATTCTAATTTCATCTCTTTTTATTTCTGATGTATTTCATGAGCTATGTATTGTAGCTCCTTGCTTGGTTTATCTTATTGCCTTATTTTGGAATGAAGAATTTCTTAGTTCCTCTAAAAAAAGTAGAAGCAAATAATCAGAGTTCTCCTTCAATTTGTTGCAAGGACTCATAAGCAATGGTTTCTTCATATCATCATTAAAAAAATAATAATAATAATTGATCTTTTCCATGGAATCATGAATGACATTGAGTTGTTCAGAAGTTGGCAAATTAAAAAAAAAAGAGTGTTATTGCTTACCTAATCCTAATGTGGTGCTTGAGGATAATTAATCATTTGCTTTAGAAACAAAATCCTCGTATGTCATTGCACTTAATGAACAGCTTATTGATCATCCATCTCTATAAATGTTTATTACCTACAATCTTCAGAAGGTTAAGTTTATAAAAGAAGGCATCCAGCTTAATCATTGATGTTAACATTGTTTTCACAAAGAATTAACATGTCTTGTTCTACTTGGTGAAAATTAAATATCGCCTTGGATCTAATGATAGGAAATGTGTGATAATCACTAGATAAATACTAGAGATCGAGAGGAACAATTTTTGTATTCAAAGCAAAAATCAAAACAAACTCTATTTTGCTAGAAAATTCATACAAGTATGGACCGTGTCAAGAAGAAACTAAACGTATTTATATTACTATCAAATGATAAGTGACCAAAACTAAACAGGTGCGCTAGGTCATGTGCAAGGTGGTGTATTCTGGCTGACTAGACCGTTTAATCTCCTTGCCTCGAACTTAAACGCACTCCTTTGATGATCAGATCTTGGCCACACATTAGAATCCAAATCTTGAGGTTGCCTCGAACTTAAACACAACTCTTTGATGATCAGATCCTGGCCGTCCATTAATATCCAAATCTTGAGATTGCCCTGAACTTAAACGCACCTCTTTGATGATCAGATCCTGGCCGTCCTTTAGAATCCAAATCTTAAAATTGCCTCGAACTAAAAACAATCCACCAGATGAAATCAATCACCACCGTTCGTTCTTTCCCATTTAAACACCAACAGATTTAATTCCCTTGCCTCGAACTTAAAGTTTTCCTTTGATGCTTTAATCACAGCCGTCCATCCAAAACACAATCCTTGATTCCTTTTTGTGCCTAGAACTTATGTACTTCTCTTGATTAAATCAATCTCAGCCCTTGATTCGCTTCCTGCCAAATTCATCGATGATGAAATCCTGACCCTTCATCAGAATACTAATCTTGGAGTTGCCTAGAACTTAAACATATATCTTTGATGGATGAGATCTCAGCCGCTCATCCTTCGCCTCTCATTCTCTTGCTTCGAACTAATGCCAAACTCCTTGATGATGAAATCCTGGCCCTCCATCAGAATGCTGATCTTGGAGCTACCTAGAACTTAAACACATATCTTTGATGGATGAGATCTCAGCTGCTCATCTTTCCCTTCTCAAATTCCAAATACTGGAAAAGACCTAAATGCCCTATAATCAGATCTAAACCTTTCATCCCACATTGCCTCAAACTCAGTCCATTTTTGCTTGATGATGAAATCAAGGCCATCAAATCAAATTAACACTTACCTCTTGATGATCAAATCTGAATCATTCATTATCAATAATGTTTATCTCAAGATTATTTCTGAGATTCTTTCATGAGAAAACTTATCCCGAAGCAACGATAAGAAATGCTTATCTCAAGGCAATGACAAAATTTGTTCTACAAATTGCAAAGTGACAATGAAAAATATTTTAAGGCAGCAATAAATACATATTTTGAGGCGACGAATAAAAATACAAATTTTAAAAGAGGCATAAATCTCGGAATGGTGGTGAAACACTCGAGATAGCCAATCTCAAAGCGGCAACGAGGCATGAGACGGCGGCGAAGCATGTTCCCCAAGGCGGACGATGGCGTCATAAAAAAAAAAAAAAAAAAATAATAAATAATAAATAAATAAATAAATAAATAAATAAATAAAATATGTATGCCTATATATATATATATATGGCAATATTCATATGTAATGATCACCATGTTTTGACGATAAATTTTATTATTTTTCATTGCCTTTTTTTATTTGTACTTTTGCCCTTAATCGGAGGTTCCCAAAACACTGTCTGGGGTAATTAATAATAGAGGCTTGTCTCTATAAGGAATGAAAGAACCCATAAAACAAATATGACATTTGTGCTTTGATGTGCCATCTGGTGTCTTCTTCACAGACACGATACCAGCGTATTTTCGATCCCACAAATTCTGGCACACCCGGTGGGACCCATTCCTCCTCCCATCTTTGAGGCAAAAGTACAAGTAGAGGTATTGTTTCTACGTCCTGTGAAAGAAATTTAATATTGTTGATTTTTTTATTGCAAAAGAAGAAAAGGCACTCAAGAACTCAACCAGCTCTGGAAGCACGAAACTCATTATCTTCCTTGGCGAAGGAACTGAAGTTCAACTACCCAATTGCACCTTTAATACCGGAGCTGTAGGAGCTGAGCTGACCTTTGGCACGATATCTAAGTCAATATATTTCGTAAGGAGACCTACACCTTTGAAAGAGAACCTGACGGTCCCGCGGCTTCCATCCAAGGGTCGTCGCCCCAATGTGATCGTTCCTACAATTAGTGAGGACATTGCTTTCAAGGAATCACCAAGAGTATCTGCATTTAAGAGGCTATCCCATCCTATAAGGGTAGTCTCTACAAATGATGATGATGATGATGATGATGATGATGATGATGAACCCACCTTTACCATTACAGCAAAGGGGCGGGAAAGTGGAATTTTCCATTCATCTGATGAAGACACAGCAAAGAAGACAAGTGTGTTTTCAAGGCTCACACAAAGGAAAGTTAAAATTCCAAAACAAAAGCTGGACTTTGTGTCATTTCAATGACACAAGAATAATCAAATAGGTATCTTCAACAATTCATTTGACCATCTTAAGCTAGTGAAGAAGAACGCAACCACTGCAGTCTTACGTCCCCAGCTGAATGAAAACAAGGTTGGTAGACCTCCAAGATCCTATCACAAGAACTCATTCTGCTAGGATCTTTAAAAGACTTATGCAACATCAAAGAAACTATAGTCAGAGAAGATAAGGCCAAAAGAATTTTATCAAAAGAAACAACAATTGATTTCAAAAGCGTGGAAGACGGTGTTTAATCGTTTAACTCCCACAAGGAATCAACCCAAGATCTCCCGCTCTAAATTTCAATGGAGAGGGAAATGAAAGATGAAGACATGTTTGATATTAATGAAGAAGTAAGAAATCAATCCAAGATTTCCTGCTCTAAATTCCAATGGAGAAGGAAAATGAAAGATGAAGAGATGTCTGATGCGAACGAGGAAATACACACTTGTCGGATGGTCACTGAAGTACGAGGAGATCCCGCACCCGAACAAGAACAACCGGGACTTATTACAAGATCCCATAGAAGAGCGGCATATTCCCTGAATGGAGAAGAAGGCTCCAGCTATGTGCCACCACATGATGGGCAGGGGATAGGGACTAGCCTTCCACCACTCCACATGCCAAGGAAACATAAAGAAGTAAATCCTCCAAATGAAGATGATGAGGATGAACTTGTCTTCGTTCTTCAAAAGGGATACCGTGATGCTGAATATAAAAGACTCAATGACAACATGGCAAGGTGAAAAAGAATGAACATTCATTTGATCTTGAACCTTGTGGAGCGAAAAAGGCACTATACTGGATCTACGTGTGGAGTCAATGTTACAAATGCAGAAACAAATCAAAACCCTAATGGAAGATCGACTTGAACAAGTAAGAAGGTCGAGGAGTCCAACCCGACAGCCGAGAGAAGCCCTTAGGCTAGCTGAGCAGAGGTCAAAAAGTCCAACGCCTCATCCAAGGAAAACCTTCAAGCCAGTGGAACATGCAAGAACTTCTTATAGTCCAATTCAAGAACAATCAGCTGTAATGACTCAGGAAGAGATACAACGAATGGTAGTTGCTGAACTAAAACAAGCCAAAGGGAGTGAGACAAGGGCCGATGGAGGTAAGCCCTATCCTAGCTACCATGACTTGGTGCCCTACCCCGAAGGATATAATGTTCCTAAGTTCAAGCAATTTACTGGGATCGGCAATCCTGACCGACACTTGGCGCATTTTGTGATGGCCTGTGGAAATACAAGTGCAAAGCCGTCACTCTTCCTCAGATAGTTCTCTGCAAGTCTCGCAGGAGTAGCATTTGAATGGTATGCGAATTTGCAACCCGAGTCAATTCAAACATGGTAGCAGCTGATAGATGCCTTTTGAGTACGGTTTGGGGGCATAAGTGACAAAATCACAATTGTTGACCTTGCGGCCACTCGCCAATATAGAGATGAAAAAGTGGTCGATTACATTATGAGATGGAGGAACTTGAGCATTAAATGTGAACAACAACTTGATCAATCACAGGTGGTAGGTTTATTGCTCGGGAACATTGATAATTGGATGGTACCTTTTCTGAGCACATCTGGCATCACTACATTCCAAGACTTCATCTCACAAACCAAGAAATTAGAAAGGACTAACCCAAAGGTGTTGTCTAATTTCCAAGCTACTTCAAGGAATGATAGAGACAAATCCAAGAGGACAGAAGATGTCAAGTACACTGTTACAACCTTCAATGTTGAGAAAGGGAAAGATGTAGCTGATCCCCATAAGCCGGAACAAGTTAAGGCACTTGGTTTAGGTATTACTGGCAATGAATCAAGACCTCTTCCTTCCTTGAAGGATAGGATGAATAAGAAGTATTCCTTCAGAAGAGACAAAGTATATAAGATCTTCAAAGATGTTGTGAGAGAAGGCCTGCAGCTCCCTGAATGTTGAAGATCAATGAAAATGTTGAAGAAGTTGGTTGAACTCCCTGGGATCACTTGGAAACATTCCTAAGAACCTCCTAAAGGTCCCCCGAAAAAACAGTCAAAGAAGAAGAACAAGAAGAAAAAGCGCGAACAATTAAAGTGCAAGAAGTCCATTATTGAGGAGTATATAGAGACTCTTGATGAATATGAACAGAAGGAAAGGGTTTTGATTACCCTCAAAGATTATTTTGTTGAATAAGTCAAAGAATTACTTGGAGAATTAGCTAAGGAAATTCATGAAAATGATGAAGATGTGCAAGTAGAGACTTGCAGGGTTATTTCGGGAGGAGAATGTCCTCTATACAACCCAGAAGATGATGACAATGATGACTATGATAGCTTCTCTAAGCCAGGAGAGTTATATGACCGTTATGGTCGGCTCTATATCAGCAAGAAGCAGAGAAAGAAGATAGCATTCAGGGAGAGAATAAAAATGGCGAACACCAAGCTCTTGGTGCCCTACCAACAAATAAAGCCTAGAGAACCATATTACACTCCGAAGACTCCAAAATATAAGGTCTTGAGGAAAGTTATGCCTGCTGAAGACATCCATACTTTAATTCAACGGGTGACAGAGGAGTCAACTAATAGGTTACTGCAGTTACATATTGAAGATGCTGAATGGGATGAGTCTGGGACATACCCTCCAGAATCATTGGGACAAAATTTTGTCTCAGAGGTCGTGGATTCTCCGGTTCCTACTAAAGCAACAAATACTAAGGGAAGGTCTATCTCTCAGGCTATCAAGATAAAAAAGACAAGAAAAAAGAGCTTTTGATCAAGCCATAGGAAAAGGGTTGGATTTGCCTAGACCCAAATGGCCGTACTTGATGCATCTTGATAGTCATCCAAACTATTGCCAATATCACCGGGTTGTAGGACACACCATAGAAGAATGCAAAAAATTTCAAAACTGGTTGCAAAGACAGGTCTCTATGGGAAATTTGACACTCACAGAGGACTACTTTGAAGAAAGAGGAGAATATTGTGCCATAGCCATTCTTATGATTTAGAAGACGAGCTGAACTTCCTTGATGAAGAAGATGAAGTACCAGAACATGTATATCAAATGCAACTTAGAACTGGGAAGATACTTCAATCCAGACAGGCTTCCAGCTCAAATGACAAAAAAAAAGGAAATATTATTGAAGAAGATAATGTCTCCCCTAAAATACCCTCGAAAAAGCCAAATTATAACATTTTGTCACATTTGAAGAAGGTTCCATTACTCCTCAGTATGTACGATGCCTTGATGATGTCAACTGAAGTAAGGGAGTCCTTAATACATGCTCTACAAAACCCTGAAGAGTATCAAGCATACTTTGTCGAGGTTAGCATGAAAGAGGTTTTGCATGCATTCCATACACCTTCAGTGTCCTTTACGGATGAAGATTTGTTGCTTGGGACGACAGCATACAACAGACCTCTGTATGTGACAGGATTTTGTGATGGAATAAAGATCAACTGAGTTTTGATTGATCCAGGGTCTTCTGTGAACTTAATGACCCTTAATACTCTCCGGGCATTAGCTCTTGAAATATGCCACTTATCTCTAGAGAAGATCATTATCCAGGGTTTCAATCAGCATAGCCAAAAGGCATTGGGGTCCATCACTCTCCCTATTAAATTTGGAAAGATGATATTTGATGTGAAATTCCATGTAATTGATACTGATGCCTCCTATAAAGCTCTCTTAGGAAGGCCATGGATTTATGAAAACCAGATGGTCCCTTCAACACTTCATCAATGTGTAAAGTACCTGATGAACGGGGAAGAATTCAGAATTGATGGAGAGATCCAACCCTTTGGCATCCATGAAATACACTATGAGGATGCGAGGTATTATCTTAGCGCATCAGAAGGGGACGAATCAACCAAAGGGGGTAAATTGCCAAGTCTAAAAGAAGATTCTTTGATGAAGATAGTCAAAGCTACTCCAGTGCTCAAGAAGAGGGAACCAGTACTACCTCACTTCGATAGTGACACTGAGTCATCAGAAAATGAAAGTGATGAGGATATACATCAAAGAAAGGGTCAAGATGAAAGATCTGCTTAAGAAAGTGTGTTACACATTACAAGGATCCCTGATGGACTTTACAAGTCTTTGGAGGATTTGAATATGAATATAGTTGAGCATTTGGAGACATTCTATGTGCCAGCTCAGCATGAAAAGGAGAGATGCATCCTCTTTTACAAAGCCAAGAGCAAGAAGATCTCAAATGATGATATCATAAACATTGAAGAAATAGAAGATAATGAAGTTTTACACATAAACTTCCCAAGCTATTACCCCAACAAGCTCAAGACGATAGTTGAGAGGTTTGGGGGCAAAATCAAGTGGTCGAGGAAGTCACATTAGGGCTTTCATCGATTGTGGAATCCTGCACATATGGATAAGAAAGGAATAGGCTACTCTGACTTTTCCAGGCACTCATGTTACATGGTAATATCCCAGGAAGAAGAGAAGAAATCAAGATGAAGAATGCACCACTCGAACTAGAAGACGGGGGGCAAGCGACAATTGATAAGCTGGTTGAAATCAACTTGGGAAGCGATGAGGACCCAAGGCCGACTTTCCTAAGCGCATAGCTATCAGAAGAAGAAAAATCAAACTCTCTTGAAATAGCATATTGACTGCTTCGTCTGGAATTATAATGAAATACCGGGGTTAGATGATGAGGTAACTGTTCACAGACTGGCCATTGACCCTAATGCTACTCTAGTCAAACAGGCACCGAGGAAGATGAAGTTTGACATGAAAGAAAAGGTGATAAAAGAAACAAAGAAGCTGATTGAAGTAGGTTTTATCAGAGAAGAAAAGTACCCTGATTGGGTAGCTAGCATAGTCCCTGTGAAAAAGAAGAATAGGGCAAATACGAATATGTGTAGACTTCATAGACCAGAACAAGGCATGTCCCAAGGATGATTTTCCCCATCCAGTTATGGAAATCATGATCGACAACACCTCAGGGTATGAGATGTTGTCATTTATGGATGGATATTCTGGGTACAATCAAATCAAAATGCATCCAGATGATTAGAAGGATACCGCTTTCCGAACACCCATAGGGCATTTACTGTTACAAGGTAATGCCGTTCTGATTGAAGAATGCAGGAGCAACATATCAAAGGGCTATGTCCAGGATATTTGATGATATAATTCAAAAAGTTATCGAATGCTATGTGGACGATCTTGTAGTTAAAACAAGTTCCAAAGACAAGCATTTTGATGATCTGAGGATAGTCTTCACACGTCTAAGAGAATACAAGTTGAAAATGAATCCCATGAAGTGTGCTTTTGGAGTCCTCTCTGGGAAATTCTTAGGCTTCATCATGAGGTATCGGGGTATAGAGATAGATCCCTCCAAGATAAATGCGATCCTGGAAATACCACCTCCTCAGACACTAAAACAGCTGCGCTCCTTCCAAGGACGTTTAGCATACATCAGACGATTCATCTCCAACCTCTCTGGAAGATGTAAGCCCTTATCTAAACTGGCCAAGAAAAATGTGCCTTTTAAATGGGATGATGAATGTCAAAGAGCTTTCTAAGACATCAAACAGTACTTGTTGAATCCACCAGTTCTAGCAACCCCAATCCATGGAAAGCCTCTGATCTTATATACTGCCGCATTGGATGGGTCCTTGGGAGCTATGTTGGCCCAGAACAATGAAGAAGGCAAAGAAAATGGGTTATATTACCTCAGCAGGATGTTGATAGGAGCTGAGAGTAAATACACGCCAATTGAAAAGTATTGCCTAGCTTTAGGGTTTGCAGTCAAGAAGTTGAGACACTACTTGCTAGTGCATAAAGTAATACTCATATAAAAAATAGATCCACTCAAATACCTTATGACGAGGTCATTGCTTACGGGGAAGACTCAGAAAATGGGCACTGATTCTGATGGAATTTGACATAACATACATCCCACAGAAGGCTATTAAAGGGTAGGCGTTGGCAGACTTCCTAGCAGTACATCCTCTCCCTGATGATTCACCACTTAAGTTTGATCTGCCCGATGAAGAGACATTAACAGTGGAAGAAGCAATGTGGAGACTATACTTTGATGGAGCGTTATCTATAAAGCCGGCACTTATGTCCAAAATTCCACAAATCAAAGCTGGGATAGGACTCGTGTTCATCACACCGGAAGGGGAATCCTCAAATATGCTCTCTCCCTTACGGAGCCATGTACAAACAATGAGGCAGAATATGAACCTCTCATAGCTGGTTTGGAATTGGTAATCAAAATGGGGATCCAAGACATACACATATTTGGAGACTCACACCTCATCATCAAACAAGTCGAAGGAGACTATAAGATATATAAACCTGAACTTCTAAAATATTACAAGAAGGTCAAAAATCTGATGAAGAAAATCCCCCAGATACAGTTGAGGAGGGTTTCAAGATCAGAAAATGGAGAAGCTAATTCTTTGACAAGAGTAGTAAAGGAACTGGCGAATCCAAATTATGAAGAAATCCATATAACCATAAGAAATAGAAGACCCATTAGTATGATCCTTGACGAAGTCGAAGAGGAAAGTGCTGGTGGCAAAGCGGAAGTCTTCACTCTCGAAATGCCAAAGGAAGATTGGAGGCAACCATTCATAGAATATATGAAATATGATAAACTCCCAAAGGACAAATTAGAAGGTCTTCAGATAAAGCGAAGAGCCCTAAGATTCACCCTTATAAATGATATGTTGCACTGCAGGTCATATGATCAACTACTCATGCGGTGCCTCTCACATGAAGAAGCCCAAGAAGTTATGCATGATATACATTCCCTGATATGTGGAAACCCATTTTCTTAAGAGTTGCTACAACAAAATTCCATCTAATACATCATAAGCTTTCAAAATGTCAACTTTTATCATCATCACATAGGGGCTATGGTAATCATTTTCCATTGAAATGGATACTTCTTGAATAGCAATGATGTAATCATAAGTGGATTGACCAACTAAGAACCTATTTTGCTTAATACCAATAAGGTTATGAATGACAAAACTAAGTCGATTCATAACAATTTTAGAGATAATTTTATAGCAAATGTTGCAGAGTGAAATTAGCCTAAAGTGAGAAATAGAATTTGTAGAATCATATTTAGGAATCAATACAAAATAAGTTCGCCATCAAGATTTAGGGATGGAGGTAGTAAGGGGAAAAAACAGAAAGATGTCATTAAAAGGTTGTAAAATTATTGAAGTGTTTGGATTTAGTTATATAATTTAGAAAACTGCCACCTTTATGTTCTATGGTAGAAGTAATTTCATTAAAATCCCATGGTGAAGGGAAATTAACAATAGGCATACTAGATAGATAGCTCTAAATAGATTTTTCAAGTGACACTTGTTGAGGATTGTAAAATATGAAAAGGACTCACTCCTCAAGCATATGGGAGCAGATGAGCAGGTGTATACAAGAGAAAGTTATAGGAATAATCTCACCAACATCTCATCTCCATAAAACAATTTTTCCTCCCTAGAAGCCTACTACAGGCAGCCATTCTCATCTTTTAGTAAAGCTTTTATAAAAGTGGAAGTTATAATTGACATCCGCTTATGTTTCCACTAAACAAAGAATCTAAGTTTTTGATTTCTTTATAAATCATGCATTCAATTGGTATTTTTTATATTGGACACATCCTTAGAATTCCAGCAAATGATGTTAGTAAAATTAATAACTTCATTATTAATTAGATAGAAAGAATTTTTTTTTTATTTTGGAGGACTCCATCACCATTTTTATGGCAGGATCCACTCCTAGTCATTGTTCATCAAGGCAAAGCTTCCATTTTGATGTTGTTCTAAAACTACACTAAAGTCAAGCTGCCATATGTTTCCAGAAAACCATCAAAGTTATCTAGATCCTGCACATCATCCTTCTTATCTATGGCAACTTGAGCTTGATCAACCTCACATGAAATCAAATGAAGGGCAATCAAAATCTTCTTGACTGGCATCCCATGCAAATTAGTCTCCAAGGGTTACCATAAGCTCCTTTTCACAATATTTTTATAAAACATACAGCCATAGAAGTTCAAATAAGAAGTACAAATTAGGGATGGCATGGAATTGAGAGTGCCTAGCTCATACCAAATTAAATCCAAAAGTTCTAACAAAATCTGAACCTATTGTTTGAAAAACTCAACTTGAACTAGGCCTGTAATAATTGGACAACTAGTTATCGATTTTCTCCGTCGAACGCCCTACTAGAACCCAATTTGCAAATTAGTTATATATTTTTAAAGTAAATTAAAAATTAATTATATTAAAATAATTAATACAGAGCAAGTTTATTTAACTGTTGAAAGATCATTTTATATATATATAAAAAATAGTTTTCCACCTAGGCTTGTATCATGCCGAGTTGTCTTAGTTATTATTTTTAAGTTACACCTAGAAATTCCAAACAAAAGCCCAAAATATCCCCCAAATTCCAAATATTTCAAAATTAAAATAAGTAGATAAATTTAAAATTATTCGAATGAAAATTTTTTGAAAAGTTTATTTAAATTTAATGTGAAAACATACATTTTCAAAAGTAAGAATCACTTTAATATATATATGTATCTGTGTCATATTATATATTTAAGTAACTGTAAATTCAATGGATTATCGATTACAATGTGACTGTAAATACTTGGATTTTAAAATTCAATGGAGTCAAATATAGTGTTTGATTGCCTGTAATTGAAGATGTTGTATCACAAAATTTTGTGTTTAGTTGGAGAAACATGTAAATATGTAATTTGAAAACATATATTTGATTTGATGCATTAGAGGGATATGGGCACATAAGATGAGATTAACTCCCACAACCCTTTAGGTACTATTTTTTTTTGTTTTTGTTTTGTTTTTTCTATGTTATTGGATATTGTTTTAATGTTTATAATTATCGTACTAATTATTTGCAACTATTAATTTTATTAATAAATTATTTTAAATTTATTATGAATTTTAATTATTTCTTATGTTATTTTAATTTTAATTAATTATTAAATTTATTATTAAAATTTGCAAAACTTTTAATTTCAATTATTAACCCCATAGCAAGAGCTTTCTTATCACTGTTAACATGTTATAGCTATTCTATAAAAAAAAAAGGGGAAAAACATTAGATAAAAACATGTAAAGTCATAAAATACAAATGTTAAAAATGAAAGTCTTGTCATCCAACCAACTATGATATAATACAAAAATGTTAAATGTAAAAACCATATTGCACTCTTGATTTAATAACTTTACAATATTATCAAAAATCATTAATTTGGCTTTGGAGAAATTCATATCGTGATTGCTTGGACTGGCCATGGATCAGGTAACCCATGGGCAGGCCCAAGCTCAACCCAAAAAAATAGGATTTGGGCTTAGGAAAATAGCCCAAAGAGCCGGGCCAAGCTCAAATACATAGGCCCAAATTGAATTTCTGGTTCGGTTTAGGTCATGGAAATTTTAGCCCGATCTAACCCAGCCCAACAAGACTAACTAAATAATTAAATTATATATATATATATATATATATATATATATATATATATATATATATATATATATATATATATATATATATATATATATATATATATATATAGGCAAAACATCATCTATGTACGTCCATAGATAAGAAATCTATGGATGTCCAATTATTAGCTGTTGGATCACCATCCAAAGGCTGACAATGATGAACAGTTGATAATGGACAGTTGATCATGATCCATAGTAGTTACAGTTCATCATTGTTAACCGTTGGATCGAGATCCAACGGTTGATAATGGACATCCATAGATTTTTTATCTATGGACGTCGACAGATGATTTATCCTCATATATATATATATATATATATATATATATATATAGAGAGAGAGAGAGAGAGAGAGAGAGAGAGAGAGATGTAAGGATGTGTGCCTTCTTTGTCACTTTGGTTTTGTCCTTTTTTTTTAATTGTTTAGGTTGTATTTATTTTATTATGTAATAAAATATTAATGTTGTACAAGTAGTTTTATTTATCTATTTATATTATTTTGTAAAATAAATAAAATTTTGTTTATTTTTCAGTTGGGATAGGTTGGGCCTGGACCTAATGAAATTTAGGTGGGGCCGGACTTGGGCCAAAATAATTTGGCCCGATTGTGGTCCAACCCAGACCCAATATATGGGTTGCTCTGTGAATCTAGCCCAACCCAAACCCGGCCTAGTCTAGCCCATGTCTAGCCCTAGTGATTGCCTTCCAATTTCGAATCACAAATAGATTCTACACTTGCATGGTAGCAACATCATATGATATAGTCAAACAAAGCATTGTTTTGAAAAAGGTTTCAAATAGGGTCTCAAATAATTAGCTCTCAACTACACACTAGATAAATATTACATATATTTCCAAGAAAAGATATCTAAAGGAAGCAAAAGGCAAAAAAGAAAACGTTACCATGGTCTTGCAACAATAAGGAAACAACCTTGTCTAGCACATATTGGCACTGGTTTTCTTGTTTGAGATTCTTACAATTGGCAAAAGTCAAAGAATTAAAAAAAAAAGAACATATCAATTTTTTTTAAATAATTACTGAATGCAACAAAATAAAGTCCCATAATTAACATATTATAAATGATACCAAACATAGATTTTGTTTGAAGAAACATCAAAATTACTTATCAACTACAAAGTCAAAACATTAAATAATCAACCAAGGAATGCAATTTATTATACAAACGAAAAGTAACTATCTATTTATTCGGCCACATATTGTATGCAATTTGTTCTTGACGTATGATAAGTGCTCGTGTATAAGTAATACGAAGTATATTTTTTTTACATTGAGCATCACTTTTATCAGATTTTATCGCTCATTCATGTGTATTTGTGTTCTTTTGTGCATTTAGGGTTATGGTAGGGTTATGGAGACAAGTTCGGAAGAAAGAAAACAAAAATAGATCATGGACGCAATTGTTGAGGAGACTCTTGGACTAAGCAAGGATCAAGGCACAAGTTGTAGACATGTGAGTGTGTACCAACCTCCAAAGTGCTCAAGTGAATATACAAATTGGAAGGGCACAAAGACAGTCACACTCATAGAGTCCGAATTGTGTAACATTGAAGAGCTTCATCAATGTGTTTGAAAGCAATAGGAGACGTGATCTACCGCATTGTTGTGTACCAACTAGGCGGCCTCGATGAAGAAATGAAGTCGAGAGCATTTTGGTATAAGTACTATAGCAGTTTATTGTAACAAATTACTGTAGCAGTTACTGTTCACAGTGCTCAGGAAATTGAATTTCTGGAAATCCACACTGGCATGTGGAAATTTTACACGACTGTGTGGATGCCCGATTTCAGCCCTATAAATACCGCTATTTGAGATTTATTTGGGGAATTTTTTCCTATCTTTCGCCAATCTTTTGGGGAGAGCGCGGCTAGAGTTTGGAGAGGTTTTTGCGAGGCTTTAGGAGTGGTTTTATGGCATCGACATCGACATCCTATAAAGAAGAGTTATTGGGGGAGCTTTCGACTACATTGATTCTGCGAGGTGTGCCCTAGGCTCGATGGAGGAGTCCTTGTAGAAGACGAGGTGGCTCTTGAAGACCATCGACACGGATGACAAGGAGGTTATCTTTATGGATTGCATGCACTTATATTTGATTTAATTGTTGATTTTGTATTGCTCCATGCAGAGCTAAACCCCTAGTGGGTGATTGGACTTGTAAACCCTAGGATGATTTTGTTTCATTGACTTCTATTATACTTCTTTAATTGATGGTTTAATTGAGTTTCAATCTTGAATGCGTTTTGTGTTGATTTTCCCTTAGAGTGACACTAGGGTTGAGAATCCATCTAGGCAATCCATTGAAGGTGTGACAATTTCATTAGGATTAGACTAAGCGAGATTGAAGAGGGTCAAGAGGGTGAGTCGAGAGGTTGCCGAATGTCCCTTTTTCATTCCGACATGATTTATCCTACTTCCACGTCTCAAGAGTTCTTTACGGTTATAATAGAGTGAAGTACTAAGAGCTGAACTCCACTGGGGCTTAGTTGCACGAGCAATAGAGTGAAGTGTTGAAGTGAATCTTAGTGCTCGGGCTTAATTTTGATTAGGGGCCTTTCGCTTGGACTAAAGGGTTAGGTCTATATTAGGGAATAAGGTTTATCACTTAGAATCCCCAGAACCCCAAGTAGTTCCACACAGTGTGAGGTGTTTAGAGTATCCCTTTCTGTAGGGGCATAGTGTAGAGGGCTAGTCACGGTTGACCCTAAGTTTGGGACCATGTGATTTAGGATTTTCACAACTCATTAAACATCAGTTAGGAGGCATAACATTAGTCTTGCACTTAAAACAATAGTCCTAGGGTGAGTATTATCTGGGTGCCCCATCTTATCATTGATTATCCTCTCTATTTTCTCTTGCTTGCTTTCTTTTCTCTTTTATTTTTCTTTGCATTCATATATTGATTTCACTCACTATTGTTTCCAGTTCTAGCTAAGTAGCGATAACTCTTGTTTCTAAACAACCATTCCCTGTGGATTCGACTACCCACTCACCGGTGTATTTTATTACTGCGATGACCCGTGCACTTACGGAACACTCACTGATAAGTGCTCGTATATAAGTAATACGAAGTATTCTTTTCTTACATTAAGCATTACTTCTCTTAGGTTTTATCATTAATTAGTGTGTATTTGTGTTCTTTTGTGCATGTAGGGTTGTGGAGAAGAGTTGGAGGAAAAGAAGCAAGAATAGGTCATGGCCGCAATTGTTGAGGGAGTTCTTGGAATGGGCAATGAACAAGGCACAAGTTGTGTTCAAAGATATGCGAGTGTGTGCCAACCTCTAATTGGGCTCGAGTGAATATTTGAATTAGAGGGGCACAAAGGCAGTCACACTCACATGTTCCGACTTGTGTAACATCATCAAGAGCTTCATCAATATGGTTCAATTGAAGATGCACCATGATCTACCACATGAATGTGTGCCCAATTTGGCGGCCTCAATGAAGAAGATGAATTTGGGAGCATTTCGGCGAGAGAGACTGTAGTAGTTGCTGTAGCAAACAATGTAGCTAGTTACTTTTCACAGTTCACCAAAAATCTGAAAAACAGAGAATCCACATGCCCGTGTGGAAATTCTACAGGGCTGTGTGGATGCCCAATTTCACTCTATAAATACCCTTTTTTGGGTCTTTTTCGGGGACCCCCCCTCCCCCCCCCCCCCTCCCCCGTGCGTATTATCTCTTGTCTATCTTTTGGGGGACTTGAGGCTAGGGTTTGGAGAGGTTCTTGGAGGTCTTCAGAGGCGATTTTACTTCGTCGGCAACAACATCCTTTGGAAGATAGCTATTGGGGAGTTTTCATCGGCATCGATTCGGTGAGATGTGCCCTAGGCTTGGCAAGTGATTCGGACCAGAAGACGAGGCGGCTCCACAAGACCATTGATACAGACCACAAGGGGTTTTCTTTATGGTTTTTATGCATATGTTCTTAAAATCCTTATTGATTTTGTATTGCTCCATGGAGAGCTAAACCCCTAGTGGGTATTCGGACTTGTAAACCCTAGGATGACATTGTTTCTATGACTTTTATTATATCTTCTTAATTGATGCTTTTAATTGAGTTCTAATCTTACATGTTAATTGTATTGATTTTTCCTTAGCTGTGACACTAGGGTTTAGAATCATCTAGGTTATCCTTTGAAGGTGTGACAACTTCTATAGGATTAGACTACCCGAGATTGGAGAGGGTTGAGAGGGTGAGTCGAGAAGTAGCGAAACGTCCCTTTCCCCTATGGTGTGATTTTTCCTACCTCCGTGTTCCAAGAGTTCTTTGCGGTTGAAGTAGAGCGAAGTGCTAGGAGATGAACTCCCTTGGGCTTAGTTGTGCGAGCAATAGGTGAAGGGTTGTAGTGAATCCTAATGTTGAGGCTTAACTGAGACTAGGGTTCTTTCGCCTGGACCAAAGGGTTAGAACTATACCTAGGGACAGGATCTATCACTTGGAATCTCTAGAACCCTAAGAAGTTCCAAGTAGTGTGAGGCTTAGGAGATTGACTCCCTTGGGGCTTAGTTGAGCGATCAATAAAGTGAAGGGTAGTAGTGAATCCTATTTACCTGGCCATAGTGTTGGAGCTAGTCACGGTTGACCTTAGGTTTGGGATCGTGTGCTAAAGGATTTCCATGACTTATTAGACATTAATTAGAGGGTATAACACTAGTCTTGCATTAGAAGCATTAGTCCTATGGGAAGCTTTGTCCGGGTACCCCATCTTCATATTGATTACCTCTCTTACCTTTATTGCCCTTCTTGCACTCTTTTACTTTCTTTTGTATTTATACATATTGATTTCTCTCACCATCGATTTCCTTCATAGCTAAATAGTGATACTGCTTGTTTCTGAACACTATTCCCTGTGGATATGACTACCCACTCACAAGGGTACTTTATTACTTCGACAACCTGTGCATTTGCGGTACACACACGCAAGGGGTGTGTCAACATATGATCCATTCTTGGGCCTCCTCTCTTTGCTCCCTCGAGCTACTTTCAGAAAGTGGAAGCTATGGTGTGCATTCTTCCTCATAGTATATGAACACATTTTCACCCCCACTTTGGATGTAATTATGTAGAATGCATGTTGTCAAGACTAGGTCAACCTGAGTTTTGAATTGAAAAAAGGCCTAGATGTTAATACCTTGTTTTTATAATATGATCAATAGTAAATTTTTGAAGGGTAAGTAGCGAGAGAGAAGCAAAAGGTTGCCAACTCTATTATTATATATGTGACAATCAACAGATGAATGAGTTCTCTTGCTAATCTTTCTATAAGACCCATGGCACATAATAGGATTGTGGTTGATGAGTGCCAATTATAGAGTGGTTTTTAGTTTTTTTGATAGCCTTTTGATGAAAACATAACCTTTCTATGCTAAATCTTACTATTTAAACCCAAATTTTATATTTTCTTAAGGCAAGTACTTTTTAACATGTCTTCGAATTACTTCAAGGTAAATACAAATGGATAGAGTTCCAAAGAGTAGAAAATCATAGTTAAAGAAACCATGAAGTGTTAATGGGCCTAGATATTTTATGCAGTTTCACGTAAGCTATTAGATCTTTGTTTCTGGTCATAATGGAGTGTTATTGGACTTGTTTGAAAGGGAACTTTAAACTCTATAACTTTGCTATTTAGACTTTTCAAGAATCATTGCTCATATAGAGAAAGATGCTAAATAATTTGGACCAACTTACTTGGCTAGTGTTGGAGTAAAGCCGATCCTAACCCTATGGTTGGTGATCATTTTATGAGCACTATCCTCAAACAATACTTATAGATTATACTAACTTGTAGGAATAAGGATTGACAAGATGATTTTGTTGCTTCATTTTCTTGATAATATACTCTAGTGTACACATGGTAAGAGGCACATGGATTTGAATGTTTCAAAATAGGAGAAGAAAGTTGTTGTTGGCTTTTCATGAAGATTACACTATTGAAATGGTTTTGGGAACATTTTATGTATATTTGGTATTCAATGGAATGTCGGCTTCTTGAGAAATTTTTCTTCTCTTGTTGAAGGGCTTGCATCCTCTAGTTAATTTATTCTTTTATTGGGACCAAATTATTATTAATAATATTGATGACTTTTTTATATACTAAACTCAAAAGGTGAACTAAGAAGTCTAATCCATGCTACAAGTGTTAATAGTATCTCTAATTCCATTTCTTAATAATTGTAAGTAAGTTGCTAAATCCTCAAAAGTTATTCTTAAAGAGATCAAGAAGATCATAATTGTTTTACAAGCTATGAAGCATGGACATAGTGATTTTGTTGACATATCGGTATCATGCTGGTCTCCGACATGGATATACCATGGACACAGTCAAACACTATGGTATTCTGACTTTTTCCAACTTCCTTACTTTGTTTCCGACCCATTTTCTCGTGTATATCTCTTGTGTGGATATTCTCTTTAGTGTTGCCTTGTGTAGGACCCAAGTTGGGGGTCATTTGGAGGCTATACTGGTGTGGAATCCATTAGGAATGTGGGCATGGTTGTAAGCCATGCGGGTAGCCATGCACCTGCATGGATATACCCTCAAGGACCACCGAGCTTAGGGCTTTAAAAATCCCCATTTCTTGAGCCCTTCATCCCTTTTCTTGCCCTTTTCCTTCCCCACACCTCTCCTACTCAAAATCTCACTCTCTTCTGCCCTAATTCCGCATCTTTTGCCAATAAATCAAAGGGGAAGTAAGATGATCATCTTCTTCCCCTCTTGGAAAGGTTCATCCTTGAGCTTTGGATGCTTGGAGGTAAGCTTTATCCCTTCTTATTCCCTTTTATTTTGGATGAGTTCTTTAGGTGAGAATGGTGGGAATCTTAGTGTATGTATGCGATTTGAGTATGGTGAAGTTGTATGGTTGTATTTCTTCCTCTTCGATGAAGATTGAGAGAGATCTCTTCATCTCCCAAACTAGGGTTACTATAGCACTGAACTAACTTGGGATTTCTTTGCCATTTTTGTTGGCATTGAGTGTTGGGAAAGATTGATTCTTGTAGGCGCTTAGTAAACCCTAGGTACATGTTAGGCCTTTTATTTTTTTTTTTTTTCCAAATCCATATATTTTTTTCATGATTTTTTAAAAATTAATTAAGTTGAAATATGAGAGGTTAAAAATAGTCATATTTAAATATTTAACACACAAATAGTCATATTCAAAGCTGGATCATGTACCTAGTTTTTCAGTTAGGCAAAAACTTGACCCATATCTTACTCGGTTTAAATTGGATATCGAAAACTGGATATCGGTTTAAAACGGATCGGATATCGGATATCGGATCCGAATTTAAATTTTATCCATCTTATGGATTTTTTTATGTAATAACATTACATAAAAAAAATAAATATAACACACATAAAATATAAAAAAAATAGTATTAAAATCTTATATTATTCTCTGCATAACAAAAATAATAAAAATATTTTACCTAGATGATCTCATGGACACAGTTCCTTGGTAGTTACTACCGAACCAGGATGTGGTTCATCCTCGCCCGTTAGATTGCCTCAATTAATGATTTTTAAAACAAAGTGTAGGATTATTTTAAAATAATTAACAAACTATCCCTATGTCATATAATAAATAAACAACAATATATATAAACTAATAGGCAAGAATGAGCAACGTCTGGATTCCGTGGTAGTTACCACAGAACCGAATGCATTGAATTATTTTTCCCTAAGTAATATAAAAAAGAAACCAAATATTTTCGGAAGTATCAAATATCTTATCAATAATGAAGCTAGAGAGATGATGCCAGGTGATGAAAACTAGGGGAGAGGAATTAAATAAAAAAGAATATACCTTACAGGAATTGGATTAGGGAATTGGGCATTTTTTTTATTTTTAAATTGTAAAAATTAATTTATTATATATATATATTATACATGGGCTAAAAGTTAAAAGTCCAAATTCGTAATCTAATCTCTTTAAGAGTTATATGTATACATTTATGAGTTAAAATTTACAAGGATTAAAAGGTAAAAAAAAAAAATCAAAATCCCTAATTTAATTGATTTGTTTTACCTTTTAATCCTTGTAAAATTTAACTCATAAATGTATACATATAACTCTTAATGAATTTGGACTTTTAACTTTTAGCCCAAGTATCATATAATATATATATATATATATATATATATATATATATATATATATACTAAAATCGGATAGGATTCGGGTACCTAGTTTTTATTTTCTTCCTACTCAGATCTGATCCAATTTCATCTTAAAACTTCGGATTGAGTTCCTGAAAATTCGGGTAAAAAAACCAGACACCGAATCAGATCATCCTATTAAGGTATTTTTTTGCTCACCCCTACACACACACACAATAAAAATAAAAAATTGATTTTTTATTTCAACTATAATTTAGAATTAGTGGTGGATTGCCTTCTTAGTTGGGCTATTATTTGCTAGTTATAGGCCCATATTTGTTTTTCTTTTTCAAATCCCGATATATTATCATGATTTTTAAAATTTAATTTAGTAAAAAATATACATATTTAAATATTTAATACAAAAACATACACAATAAAAAAAGAGAAAATTGGTTATAAACCCCTCAAAAGTTCTATAATTACATATTTACCGTTAGAGAAAACATAATTATATATATACCCCTGAAAAATATAGGTAATTGTGGATATGCCCTTACTGTTAGATTTTGTTAACTGAAGTTAATCAAACTATATTAACTATGGTTATAACTTGGGTTAAGATATACATAATATCCAAAATAACCCTTGTACAACTTAACTAATATACCCAAAACTCTCTCTGTTTCTCCATCACTCTCGACGAGAATCGACGAGGGAGTTCATCCCTATTCTCCTCACCCTAGCTTGTTACTTTGATTCCAGGCTTCTTGGAGGTTGGTGATACTTGATCTCTAGCCTCCCTAGATCACCACATCCGGTGTTATTCTAGTTGGATCATAGGTCTTGCTTCTTTGGTTTCGATCGCTTGGAGGTACTTGCATTACTCTTGTTGTTTAATGAATTGTTGATGATTGTTTTTGCTCTTTACTATTTTGTTTGATGTTTTAGGGGGTTTTGATTGTGTAGGGTTTCATGGTCTTGTGATTTTCCCTTAAATTATGGGAAATTATAGAATAGAGTTGTTTGAATTCTCAAAAATCGGTGGTATTGTCAATCGAATCTGGTAATCTGATCTTGGGTTTTGAGTGGCATTTGCCATCTTTGGTTCAATATCATCTTAGTTTTTTTTATTTTGCTTTAAAATTCTGGGATATTTGAGAGTTTGGTGATTGAATTTTGGAATTTTATAGTTAGGTTTGTGAAGAGATCGGCTGTTTCGTGAGTGATTAAAGGGCTGGTTCATGGTTCTTCTTAGGTTTACAACAATGTGGTATCAAAATAAGATTTCTTTTTTTTTCTTTTTTTTTTGCTGAAACATTTTCCTACTTTGGTTTAGGTTGTAAGTTCTTTAATGAATTCCAACAATTTCCATTTCATATAGGGATAGTGTTAACAGTATGTACAAGTTGACATTCAACTATGGTGGATACCTCAAGGAAATTAAAGGCACTATAAGATTAAGGTATCATTTGGGAAAACAAAAACCAATTGCTGTACACGGCGATCTATACAACAAAATGGATATGGAGGAATATCTATCTCAATTCTACGATTGGAGGTTGAATCAAATACCAATATTTTGGAGTGTGACAAGACAAAATAGTAAGAAGTAGTTTGTTGAAATTAGAAGAGAAGAAGATCTCACCAACATGTTTAATGAGTATAAGGACTTAAATAAGTGTGAGATTTATGTAACATTGGTTGATGCAACACCATGTTCTGTACTGGAGGGTGAGAAAGGGCCATTAATTTAGAAGTAATGGATAGGAGAGAAACTCCAAGGTGTGCTTCTAATGACAGACCTAATCCAATTCAAGAAAGAATGGATGCAAATCATGAAAACATCAATATGGTGAATGAGGAAGATTATGGTCAAGGTCTTGACTTGGTTGAGTAGATTGACAGTGAAACTAGCTATCTTTTATTGTATAGCAGTGAATCAGATGATGAATCAGGTGATGAATTAGGTGTTAAGGAAGACCAAATTCAGATTGGTGGTGAAAAAACAAGTATAAAGATCAGCTCCTTGTTTATTGATTGTTATCAATTCCGAAGGGCACTTGAATTGCACTCCATCCTTTCCATTAAGTACATCAAAAGTGATCAGTCAAGAGTGACATTAAGGTGTGTAGATTATAAATGCTCTTGGAGGGTCCATGCATCGATTGTTCGAGAGAAAGGTGTATTCCAAGTAAGAACAATTATAATTTACTTATTGTTACTTAATTTTGCAATGCACATTAACTAGCGATTAATTTGCATTAATACCTTGTAGGAAAAGACAATGCAAGATAAACACTCTTGTTACTCAATAAACAAATGTAGGAATAAAATGGCTACCCAACATTGGATTACAAGTAAGGTTTGTGATTAGCTTCGACAGGAGGGTGATTTATCTGCTAAGGAGTTAAGAATAAGGCTAAATGGAAAGTATAATGTGGATATACTATATCATCAGGTTTGGAGGGGAAAAGAAGAAGCAGTGTCTATCATGCATTGTAATTGGGAGGAGTCTTATATGAAGATCACATATTTCAAGGATGAGTTGATGAGAAGGAATTATGGCAATATAGTAAAAATTAACAAAGAGTCAAATGAGGGGAAACCTTTCTTTTAGGGTGTAAACCTTTCTTGGGACTTGATGGATGACATCTCAAAGGATAATGCAAAGGAGTAATGGCAGCAACTAGTGATATTAATGGATGAAATCGACTCTTTCCAGTTGTTTATGGCATATTAGAGTTAGAAAACATAGAGACCTAGACATGGTTCTTGAATGGCTTATATGAGCCAATAGGTTTGTCTAATGGTTTAGTACTTGCATCTGATAAGAAGAAGGGTCTTGAGGAAGCAATTTGTAGGGTTTATCCATCTGTGGACCATAGAATAAATGTAAGGCACATGTAAAAAAATTTCAAGAAGGAATTTCATGGGGAAAGTCTACAAAGAGACATTGAGTCCTAGACATGGTTCTTGAATGGCTTATATGAGGTAATAAATTTGTCTAATGGTTTGGTACTTGCATCTGATAGGCAGAAGGGTCTTGAGAAAGCAATTTGCAGGGTTTATCCATTTGTGGAGCATAGAATATGTGTGAGGCACATGTACAAAAGTTTCAAGAATAAATTTCATGGGGAAAGTCTACAAAGAAATGTTTGGGCTGCTGTAAGATCATACACAATTGGAGGTTACAATACAACCATAGAAGACATCAAATCAGTTAATATCAGAGCTTATAATTGGATAGAAGACTTGGGTAAGAAACCAGAGATATGGAGTAGATCACAATTTAGCACTGTTTACAAATGTAATTACATCACAAATAACATATCTGAGTCATTCAATGCATAGGTTGCAAAAGCTAGGGAAAGGCCTAGTTTGGATCTTTTAGGCACAATTAGACAGAAGATAATGGTGACGTGGATAAAAGAAGAAGAATTGCAACAAAATGGAAGGATGATATTGTGCCATCTGTTAAGAAATATGTAAGAAACCTATCTAGAGGATTGACAACATATGAGGTGCAATGTTGTAGTGATTGAAAGGTTGAGGTCTCTTACAAAGGGCAGAGGTGTAAGGTTATGTTGACTGATGGAATATGCAGTTCTAGAAAGTGACAAGTTTTTTGAATAACTTGTGTATATGCTATGGCATTCATCTTCAGTATCAGGCTTGCAAAATGGGAAGAATATGTTGATTTATATTTGTTAGTGGAGTGACACACCCCTTATGTGTGTGTACCGCAAGTGCACGGGTTTGTCGAAGTAATAATAGTACCCCGGTGAGAGAGTAGTCGAATCCACAGGGAGTAGAGATCAAAGATACTAGCAATTGCTATTTAACTAATGCGAAATATGGAAAATGAGAGCAAGTCAATTGTGTGTGTGCAAAAGTAATTGAAAGCAAGAAGAAAATAAAGAGAAATATGGAAAGTAGGATAGTGCAAGCAAGAACAATAAGAGAAGGACAATCAATAAATGAAATAGGGTACCCGGATAAGCTACCCCGAGGATGTATGCTTCTAGTGCAAGACAATGCTATTATACTATCCTATTGATGATTAATAAGTCAAGGATATCCTTAAACACACGGTCCCAAACCTAAGGTTAACCGTGACTAACCCAAACACTATGCCCCAGCATTAGGTTTCACTACAACCCTTTACTCTTGTTGACCTATCAACAAAGCCTTAGGGGAGTCCATTTTCCTAAGCCTCACACTACGTGGGATTGCTTTAAGCTCTAGGGATTCCTAATGATTAACCCTGTTCCTATGTATAGTTTTAACCCTTTGGTCCTGGTGAAAGAACCCTAGTCTCAATTAAGCCCCAGCACTAGGATTTACTTCAACCCTTCACTTTGTTGCTTGCGCAACTAAGCCCCAGGGGAGTTCATCTCCTAGCATTTCGCTCTATTTTGACCGCTAAGAACTTTTGGAACATGAATGTAGGGAAAATCAAACCGGAGGGGAAAGGGGACATTTCGCTACTTCCCGACTCATCCTCTCGACCCTCTTCAATCTCAAGTAGTCTAACACTATAGGAGTTGTCACACCTCTAAAGGATAACCTAGATTGTTCTCAACTCTAGTGTCATGGCTAAGGGAAAACAATACAACATCCAATTAAGATTGAAACTCAATTTTTATTCATCAATAACGGAAAAGCATAATAACAATGTCATAGAAACATAATCATCCTAGGGTTTACAAGTTCGAATACCCACAAGGGGTTTAGCTCCTCATGGAGCTATACAAATCCATTAAACTATGAAAAGAGATACAAATCAAAAGCATAGATGAAAACCCCCTTGCGTATAGTGTGGCCGTGGTCTTGTGCGGCCACCGGACGTCGATGACGATGCCGATGACGCGCTCCAAACCTCCACAAAGTCATCTCTGAAACCCTAGCCGCAACCCTCCAGAAAACCAGGGAAAAAATTGGCAAAAAGATCCAGAAAAAGTCTCCAAAACGGGCTTTTATAATGTTGAGTCATGGCTTCAAATCGGTTGAATCGGGATTTCACACGGCCGTGTGGAATTTCCACACACCCGTGTGAAGTCTCTGTTTTGCTGAATTTCGGCAGACAGCGAACAGTAACTTGCTATAGTAACTTGCTACATTGCTGCTACAGTGCTTTGCTATTTTAATTTCCACATGATCTTTATCTTAACATATATAATCTATTTTTGTTAATTTTGCAGGTTTGGCTACAAATATTGGAGGTTTATGATCGTAATAGACTCCATTTTGATATTTGGTTGTAAACATGTTCATGTGAACATGTAAACTTTTAATGGAATGCAAATATTTTGTGAACATGTTGATGTGTTTGTAAACATCATTTTGTGAACATGTTGATGTATTTGTAAACATTTTGTAGACATGTGGACATGTTAACGTATTTGGAAACATTTTATGTTGATATGTTACAACTATAATGCGAATCTTGATTTAGTTGGATGCTTAATGGTGATGTGCTGAATTGATGATATTACATATACATGTTATGTATAGTAAATCATTATTGTAATTGCATACATGTAGATCAATTTATTTAAGGGTGTATTTCTCATTTAGGTTTTTATAAATATTAAAATTTGTTTAGGTTATTCAATTGGCTTTACTTTTTTATAAATAAGTTCTATAAAAATTAAAATTTTGGGGTATATTTGCATCTGGAAGTATAAATAGGATGGCATAACTGCACATAAGAAATATATTTTTTAACTATTTTAAATTTCATATTTTTAAAGGGGGTATTCATATATGGTCATTTTACGATAGAAAAACTTTTCAAGGGTACATATGCAAAAAGTATAATGGTCATTTTATATATTTGCTGTTTGTTAACTGATGGTTTTTCAACTAATTTTAACCAAAGGTATATACCAAATTATATGTATTATTCAGGGGTATGTATGCAATTATCTTTTATTCAGAGAATAATATGCAATTTCAAAATTATTCCGGGGTACACCTACAAAAAGCACTAAAAAAAAGGTTTTTTATTTGAATTATAATTTAGGATTAGTAGTGGATTACCTTCTTAGTTGAGCCATTATTTGCCTTCCTAAATGACTATGGTCTGATAGAACTTAAATTTCCGTCCAAAAATTGAATACCAATAAAACTTAAATTTGGATCCGGATATCTGATATCCAATTAGGTATAAATCAGGTACCCAATTTTTGGTATTCGGATTAAACCGGGTCGGATACGGGTTGAGTGTTTGTCAATCTGAAAAACTGGGTACAAACTGGATCAGATACACTATTTTGCTCACTTCTAGCTATGGACCCATATTTTTATTTTCAATATGGATATTTTATCATGATTTTTTAAAATTTAATTTAGTCAAAATATGAGAGGCTAAAACTAAGAATATTTAAATATCTTAATTTAGAAACCAATGAAAAGATAAACCAATGTTTTATTTTAGGACTAAAATACATCTCAAGTATAAATCAAGATTAATTGTGAACTACCTTACTATTTCAATGATGAAAGTTCAAAAGAAAATACTTTTGGATAGCTATTAATCAAATTGGGATATTTCACCAAAGAGCATGTGCGTCTCACACATCCAATTAGATCTTATGTTAGGACATGATTCGGCTTTAGGTCCCATTTAGAATTAGGCTTCTTTTAACTTATAGTTTTTAGATTCATGATGTATACTGAATTGTTTTTAATGTGTATACAATAAGTTTAAGTGAGTTTTGAAAAACAATTGATTTGATTGCTTCCATTAGCTTTTATTCACTAGGCTTTTCTTTAGATAATCTGAGAATTCCCTCATCTTCATTCTCTCTGTCTCCTTCTAGTCTTCATTCTCTTGTCTCTATCTAGTAGTTTCAATCTCATCTAAAATATGATAGAAGATAAACGAAAGGATAGATTGATTCTCATTGATTGAAACAACAACCCTTTAGGTCTACATATAGCCAATGCATAATACAAGTATACATCTAATGTAGGTATACATACATATATACATCTACACATACTTACAGGTATGTATACATATCTAACATCCCCTCTCAAACTCAAGGTGAATCATGTGTCTAGAGTTTGGATAACATAAATAGATGCTGATCATGAGTCTGTGCCATGCTGAAGGAATCAACCACCTGGACCTCTATAGGAAGATAGTGAAATGATACAGTCTGAGCACGAACATGACATCGGGTGAAGTGGGCATCCGCACAAATGTGTTTGGTCAGCTTATGCTTGATCGAATCTACAGCAATTTGAAGGGCTCTAGTATATATATTGTCACAGTGAACATGAATAGGAAAAGTGATTGATGCACCAAAATCTCGTGAATCGAATGAAGCCAAAGAACCTCCTAGACAGTAGAAGCCAAAGCACGAACCTTAGCCTCAGCACTATACTTGGCAATAGTATGCTATTTCTTAGTCTTCCAAACAACAAGAGAAGATCCAAGATAGATATAGTATCCAGTGATAAAAAACTGATCATTAGGAAAACTGGCTCAAGTAGAGTCAGAGTAGGTCTATAGCTAAAGAGTGGACTAGCATGAGTAGAACAGACCATGCGAGGCGGTACCATGAAGATATCATAATACCTAGAGAAGATGAACATAATTAACAGACGTGGAGGCCGCA
Organism: Dioscorea alata; assembly: GCA_020875875.1. Lineage (NCBI taxonomy): Eukaryota > Viridiplantae > Streptophyta > Magnoliopsida > Dioscoreales > Dioscoreaceae > Dioscorea > Dioscorea alata. The sequence continues at coordinate 7,240,894 of CM037011.1, forward strand.
ACAAACTGATTGAGAATGTGAACAACATGAGGAATGTCAGGACATGTGACGGCCAAGTATACCAAACTACCAACCAGATGTCGATATCGAGAAGGATCTTACAAGGAAACCCCATTAGAAACATGAAGCTACAAATGAAGCTCCATTGGTACAGTGGCAGTACGAGTGTCTGTCATACCAGAGTAAGTAAGGAGATCTAGAGTGTAACATTGCTAAGAAATATAGCCATCAGGATGAGAGGAGATCTCTATACCTTGGAAGTAATGAAGTAGACCTAGATCAGTCATCAAGAAGGTCTGATATAGTTTTTGCTTCACAAAGGTAATGTGAGTAGAATCATCGACATTAAGGATCATGTCATCTACATACAGAAGAAGAATGGTTTAGCTTCTAGAAGAGGAATGTACGAAGATTGCCAGACCATGTATGCTAAGAGTAAAACTGGAAGCCTCAATAACTGTGCTGATTGCATAAACTAGGCTTAGGGAGTCTGTTTAAGATCATAGAGAGTACGACAAAGAGAACAAACAGACCACTGAGATATCTGAAGGCTAGCGGAGGAATCATGTAAACCTCCTCTTTCAAGTCCCTGTGAAGAAACACATTCTTCATATCAGACTAATGAAGGACCCACCCACGATTAGCTATAATAGCATTTAATGTGCGTATAGTGTACATGTGGGCCACTGGCGCAAAAGTCTCCTCGTAGTTATGACCATACTCCTGTTGAAAACCATGAGCAATAAGACATGCTTTATAACACTCTAGAGATCTATCAAAATGGGTCTTTACTCGGTAGATCCAATGACATGTGATAGGAGTAGCATAGGCAGGAAGAGGAACTAGATCCAACGTGTGAGTTTGAGATAAGGCATCAAGCTTCTCGGCCATGGCAGTCCGCCACTCAGGCGACCGGACCACTTTCTTATTAGTACCTGGCTTAAAGACATCTTTAACACTAGTGTTAGCAGAGGCATAATGAATAGGGGGATGTAAAGTGGAATGATCATGTAAGGGGTAAGTGTGAGAGGGTATCTTATGAACCAAATCAGTAGCAGGAGAGGCATCAAAGAAGACCTGCTGAGGGGGAGATGATGTGGGACCATGAAGATGGTAAAATAAATGAACAGATGGGTTAGGAGGAAGAAGTGAAGAAGAAGAAAAAGACACTGTAGAAGACTCAATAGAGAAATGAGGGGAGCTATCAAAAGAGGAGTAAGTAGCTCTAGAAGAGATTTGAGGACCGCAGGAGATGGAGACACTAGGAAAGCACTATCAAGAGAAGGGGTAGGGATAAGGAAGGATAGAGGAACCGAGGGAGAATGAGACATAGTGGAAGAAGGAGAAGCATAGAAGGGGGTGGACTCATTAAAACTGATATCACGGGTGATGCGTACATGATGAGTAATAGGATTATAGTAATGATAACCTTTATGCTCAAGGCCATACCCTAGAAAAACACAAGAGATAAACTAGGCCATAAGCTTTGTTTACTCCCAAGATGAAAGCAAAGCAGCGACAACCAAAAACACAGAGATGACCATAGTGGGGAGGTGTCTCATGGAGACACTCACCTGGGCTACGATCCTGAAGTTGAGGTGAGGGTTGCAAGTTAATAAGATAAACAATAGTGCTAACAACATTAGTCCAAAAATGAGGAGGAAGAAAGGCACCAAGAATAAGGGTAGGAGTCATTTTTAAGATATGACGATGCTTGCATTCAACAACCCCATTCTGAGGATGAGCCCAGTACAAGATAACTGAGGGAAGGTACCCTTAGAGGATAAAAAGACACAAAAAGCCTGAGAAATGTACTCATCATCAGAGTTAGACCGAAAGGTCTTGACAGAAGCAACGAACTAAGTGTGAACCATAGTGGTAAAAGAGCAATAGATGGACAATAACTGACTTTCATGATGCATAAAATAAATCCAGATGAAGCGAGTGCAGTCATTAATAAAAATAACATAGTAATGATTATTGTCTTTAGACATAAAGGGAGCGGGACCCCAAACATCAGAATGAATAAGCTCAAAAGGGGCAGCAGTTTGATAAACGCCTAAATATATGTATTTTATACGCATTTGTGCGCATAATTTGTGTATTTTCTTGATAAATCGATGCCCTTTTATGGTATAATTGGTTTCTTACATGTTACAGGCATAAAAGAAGCCTAGTTGAGCTCGACAACGCGATTTAAGAAGAAATCAACACCAAAAATAGCATTTTAGAGCCTAGGTACTGTAGCAACAATGTAGTGGCCTGTATCACAAAGACTTGAGGAAAATGCTAAATTTGGAGTTTCATATGGACAACCTTATGGCTGTGAAGATGATCATATGTAACACTGTAGCAGTCACTGTAGTAATTTACTAGAAAATCAGCAGAATAATTGAGAACCACACGACCCGTTTGCCGACCATATCCCAGGCCGCATGTCATCTTGAGATGGGATTTTAAGGGGTTTTAGGGCATCTTTTAGTAGGAGGAAGCCTTGTTCTTGGAGCTCATCACCACCCTTCTCGATTTGAGGTTGAAAAAGGTAAGAAAGGGCATCTCATGGGTGGAAATAGACTGGGAGAGCGTGATTTGGCAAGATCTACTCCTAGGGCACCATTGTTAAGGGTTGAAGATGACAAAGAAGCTTCTCTATGAGAGATCTCAAGCGTCATTCAGCTTCTCATCTTTAAGGGAGTTGATGTTATTTTCTTTAGTTGTTTTCATTGATTCTATCTTGTATGTTACTAGTATGGAACAACTAAACCCCAAGGTCACCGGATGTTGGTGAACCTTGGGGGTGAACTTGTGTAGATTGGATGCTATGACTTATTTATTGCATTTGGTGTGTTTGTGATACATGCTTGGTGCATTTTATGGTATTGGTATACATGAGAACTCTGTGTATCGATTTCTAAGTTATACTAGGTTGCGTGACGATCACCCTTGTATTAGACACACCTAGCATGGAAGAGATACATGTATAAATACGCAGTGACCATTGGGTATTTTGTACCCCTCCAATATTAGGGTTGATCATAGTTTGTGTTTCAGCCATAATTTGGGATTTCCTTGCTTATAATTCAATTGTAGGAGGATTTGGTTGGAAGAAATTCAGTATCAATACTCATACCGGATTAGGGGTCAATTTCCGTGATCATCGGTTGGCCTATCTTTGGAATCCCTTGGTTTATACCATTGATTGTGTGATATTTCTAGTATCCTTCTCACTTTAGTAGCCCCAGGGTGATCCACATCCGTGACCATCTTCATCTTTTGAATTCTACACCTGATTGCCTTCATTGAAGACACATAAGTAGAGTTTTTCTTATTTCTTTGTAGTTTCAACAAATCACTTTAATTTGTAGGTTAAACAATACATGAAGAGGAAGTAAGTGTAGCTACTAGAGCCTTGGGAATACGACCCCCTCATGCTTATGCAAGGGGTATTACTTGACAACCCATGTATTTGCGGGATCGACTCACACCAAGTTTCTGCCGGGGACCCATGAGGAATAGTCAGAAAACTTAGAGCTTGTTAATTTGACCATTATTTAGTTTCTTTGTTTATTTGTTTTTACTTTTTGTTTGTGTACATATATCTCCATTTTCTTATTTGTATTTCCTTTCCTAACTATCTTTTCAATTTTTAACTGTTGGCCATAAATATTGTGCAAGGTACCCATCTTTTATAACACGTGCAAGTCAAGCCAACTTAGTAGAGCCTGACAACGAGATTGAGAGGGCATTGCATCAAAGGTTAAGAGAAAGGGCCAAGAGTTCAAGACAACAAGAAGTTCTGGTTAAATCTAGTGAACCTTCAGTTGTGGCCAAACCTAGAAGAACTTTATCCGATATGAGAGACCACAGTTCACTGGTTAAGAGTGCAGTGTACTAGCACCGACCATGCCAACAAATAATTTTGAGATTAAAGAAAGCATAATTGGGATGGTACATAATTTAGTGCAATTTGATGATCTGGCCGATGAAGACCCACATGCTCATCTATCCCATTTCCTTTAGATCTACTCGACATTTAAGATCAATTCAGTTTCTGATGATGCAATCAGACTGAGATTATTCCCATTCAAGTTAAGAGGGACAGCTTACATATGGCTTACTTCCTTGGCCCCCAGATCGATTACCACGTGGACGGAAATGGTGGAAAAGTTCCTTGTTAGATACTTCCGACCAAAGGCAGCTAGATTGAGACAAGAAATTTCTGCTCTCAGGCAAGGTGATTCTGAGACAATTTTTGGAGCACATGAAAGGTTCAAGGACCTTTTGAGGATATGCCCTTATCATGGTTTCTCTTCTTGGATGAGGGTACAAATGTTGTGTAATGGTTTGAACCTTCAGACTCGTCAGATCCTTGATGCTGTGGCAGGGGGTTCCTTGAGCAATAAATATCCTAAAGATGCTGAGAAACTCATTGAAGACATGACAAATAATGAGTGTCACTGGAGCACATGACAGAAAGCACCAAGGGCAGTGGGTATTTATGAAGTGAATGATAACACCGAACTAGCCGAAAAGATTAAAGCATTGACACGAAGATTTGATCAGTTCATGCTTGTTCAAGCTCAAATTCTAGAGAGGTTTTGGCCTAAGAAACATGTGGTGCCGGACATGCTATGACACAGTGCCCAATCCTTGTTTCTGCTTTGACACTAGTAGAGACGATAGACTATGTTGGTGAAGGGCCAAGAGGGCCTGGAAATCCTTATGGGAATACCTATAATCTGGGATCCTGAATTTTTCTTGGAATAAAGGGCCATCACAACAGAGACTTTCACCATCTTAAGAAATCAGTATCAAGCACCTCCGCAACAAGAGAGAAAATACACCACTAAAGACATTCTAACCAAGTTCATGATTAACACGGAAGTAAAATTTCTAGGTGTAAACACTTTGCTGGATTAGTTTGGCACAGTGTTAAGAAATGTCCAAGCTTCCATACAATCTCTTGAAACCCAAGTTGGTCAACTTGCTAAGATGAATTCTGAACGTTCCCCTGGTAGTTTACCAAGTAATAATAAAAATAATCTGAGGAAAAATTTGAAAGCCATTACTTTGAGGAGCGGGAAGCAATTGGAGGCAAGGGCCAAGGAGGGCCCAAGTGCCAGAAATGAAAGGGTAGTCGTTCAAGAAGAACCTAGCCTAACTGAAAATTTGAGTGACAAGAGTGGGACAAAATAAGATGAAACTTGTCCCCAATCTCTAACCTCAAAGGTCCCTGAATACAAACCTTTAGTGGCATACCCGTCGAGACTTAAGAGGGACAAGGAGGATGCTCAGTTTAAGAAATTTCTCAACATCATTAAATAACTGCACATTAAACATTCCCCTTGTTGAAGCCCTTTCACAAATGCCCAAATATGCGAAGTTCATGAGAGATCTCCTCAACAACAACAGGAAATTAGAAGACTTAGAAATAGTAGCTCTTTCTGGAAATTTTTCAGCAATGATTTAGAAGAATTTGCTGAAAAAATTGACTGATCCTGGCAGTTTTATCATCCCTTGTGTAATTAGGGAAGGAATGCAAGAGAATTCTCTAGCAGACTCAGGGGCTAGTATAAATGTGATGCCCTACGATTTGTTCCTGAAGATAGGGTTAGAAGATCTGAGCCCCACAAGGATGACCCTATAGTTAGCAGATTGCTCAGTGAGAAAACCCCGAGGAGTGGTTGAAGATGTGCTCGTGAAACTAGATAAACTCATTATCCCCATGGACTTCATAATCCTTGATGTGGACGATGATGTAGAAGTCCCTTTGATCCTCGGGCACCCTTTCCTTGACACTTCAATGGCTTTGATTGATATCAAGGGAGGAAAGATGACGTTGAGAGTAGGGGAAGAACAAGTGGTCTTCACCCTTCCAGAGGTGATGAAACATACACTTGATCATGATGACACTTTATATTTTACTGACGAGACTGATTTGATCATTTTTTGTTGTGTACAATAGGTTCTAGTGATAAACCCTTTGGATGAATACTTGGAAGACATTGAAGTCATGGAAGTAGTAGAAGAAATCTCTACCTCGCCACCGATACAATAAACGAACCAAGTGAAGAGTGCTTCATCATCTCGTGGCAAGAAGAAGAAAACTTTGAAGAAAATGTGGTAAAAAACAAATGAAAAGTTGAATAAGAGCATGAACATCTCTATGTTGCCACCTCAGGAGGTAGACCGATTATACTTCGAGGATCAAGGTAAATTTCAATTTTTTTCATGTCTCTTGATGAACTTTCAATGTGGTAGCACTTCCCTTGGAAATGGATGTAACTCTACTTCTTTTGATCCACCGTGAACATGAGGGAAGACACATCAAGTTAATGACATTAAACAAGCGCTCCTTGGGAGGCAACCCAAGCTTTTAAATTCATTGCACTCTTGTTTTCGTATTCTCTATGTGTTTGGTTAGTTAATTGTTCACTTGTTGTGATTGAGTTGTTGTAGTTCTTTTCGTCATTTTTCTTAACTCTTTTACTTGTGTTATTTCATGCATGTTGTGAATTCTTTGAGTTATTATTTGTCTTGGTGCATCAAATTTAAATCCTTGAGTATTTATGTGTAAATACGGCTTTATTTCACTTGTTTTTACAGTTGTTAGGAAGAACACTTTGAAAAAAAAACTAGAAAATGGCTATTTAATGGCCTCATAGGTGTCCACAAGCAAACCCGAGCGCCCTCACGGGCCTTTTCTCCTCTTTTAAGGCCTTTTTCACCCACTCATCTCACTATTCAACCTTCTTCCTCTCTTTTCTTCTCCATCTATTCACCATTTTTTCTCATTCTCTTTACTCTAAACCACTCTCCTCCTCCTAGTAACCAATTTTTTGAAAGGATTTTGAAGTTTTATCACTCTTTTAGCCGTTTTCTCACTTGATCTTCACCAATAAGCCCTAGCCCAAGGTAAGCTTCTCTTCACTCTTTCCCATTGTTTTTCTTGCATGTATGGGGTGAAAACTTTGTGGTTTATGGTTTATTTTCTTCTTGTGCAACTTGTGGCTCAATTCTAGATCTTTGTAAATTTTGTTGGTCACCTACACAAGAGAAACTCTTGCAAATTTTTCCCGAATTTACAGTAGCAATCTCCATTCTTCATATTTTTAAGTCCATTGAGCATTGCTTTCATGGTATCTTGGTTTGATGGTGCACACCTTGTCTTGTAGGGATGCTAACCAAGCACGTGGCTTCAAAACGATCAAGGAGGAGCTCTCCGCCTCCCATTAGTGAACCACAATTCACAAATGAAGCTCACAAGACAAGGTTCACGTTATTGTCGTATAAAGGGTTTGGCACCATTCGAAGGATTGATTGGGATGTGTTGCAAACATTCGGCCTAGATGGCACTATCCTTGAGTACATCTCCCATGACATTTGGGATAGAGTTTTCTCCATTGAAGAACCCACTTATCGAGAGCTAACCTTGGAGGTATTGAGCACGATCGAGGTTGCTAAATATTGTCCCTTTACCAGCAAAGAAAGTTCCATCTCCTTTCGAGCATTTGGTAAGTAATATAGAATCTCTCAAGACTAATTGGGTGTACATTTAAGACTTTATATGGAAGCATTCACACAAACACCCCAGATCAAGAACTTGCCACAAGACTTTCCGTATCCAGTTTCAAATTACTCTTATTGGATATCCATTGCCGGCACAAGGAAGAGGAAGACATCTCAAATACCGAACCCCGCTCACGGTTACATCCATGCCTTATTGTCTAGAGGAATCGAGGGTCGATCTCATTCAACTGGAATAGCTACATCCACCAATCTCTTAATGCTCTATAGTATTGTTGAGCACTACCCCATTCACATGGGCCATCTCTTCATTGAGCTCCTTGCTCATCAAGGAACGTCTATCTGCCTTGGGGTCATCTTCAACAAACAGTATATATATCACACACTTGATTAGAGGCTTGGGACTGATTAAGTGCACCCAGGGCATGGAGATTATGGGTCGCATTGCCCCGCTTGGGATGCAGACTCTAGATTCCATTGGGATAGTTGAGAGCCGGGGGAACACTTACCGCTTCACACTGCGTCATGGGATGAGTGCACATGACCCTAGACCCTCACATGAGACAGAGACAGAATCAAAGCTTGAGGCTAAGGCCAAGGAGAGTCGACCATCACTTGAGGTGAGTTTTGAGGAGTTCCATACTGAGGTCCGCCACCAGTTACAGGTCCTTGAGAGGGGGTAGAAGGAGTTAACCGCATCACAGTGCTGCATTGAGAGCAACATGGCTGAGATTTTGGCTTTTATTTGAGGTTCATCTTCATCTGTTGGGACCACATTCATGACACCATCACTTCCACCGGACTCTTAGACTCACAACAAGTTTGAGCATCTGTTTACTTGTGTTGCCATGTTTTTTTTTTTTTGTAGTTTTGTGTTATACTTTGGCTTATTTTCTATTTTATCTTGTACTCATCAGTTAGTAAGGGTTCAGTCCCTACTAAACTTTATTTATTTATTTTAGTTCTTGTTTTCATGATTATCTCTATTAATTGCTTGAGTTTTGATAAGCTTCTTGCTATTTTCAGGATTGATCATCAATGGAGCTTCACACTCTATGACCCTCATTTTGCAACTTGCTCATGTCCGTGGCCATTTAGCATTTATCTTACCAACTAATTGGCAAAGTTTCTTTACTCCATCTCTTTATTTTTATTGAATACCTTTCACCATGTTCTGTTGACTTATGTACATTGGGGATAATGTACAACTTTAGGTATGAGGATGTAGTATCTTATTCTTTTGTATTCTTGAATTACCTGTGATAGCTATGATTTCCTTGTTTAGAAGTTCCTAGCTTGAAAGAATGATGGATGTGAGTTGTACTTCTTTTCTGTGCTTGAATGAAGTCCTGTTTTATCTTTAGTACACCTTCATGCTTTTTCATGATAAGTCTCACCTTATCCACTCCAACCAATCCATCATAATGATATTGGCATTAGAATGTTAAATTCTATCTTCAATACTCTTTTAAGAGCTTTTGGGTCCTGCATTGTTTTCTCTAGGCTTAAGTGAAGTTTTGTAGCAGGTTCTTTAGTAGGGGGCATGAGATACATTTTTTACATTTGAAAAAAAGAAAGAGAGTTTATGACAGTATTTCTCTGCTATTTTAGCATGAATGCGTCTATGTAGACTGTAATCGAGTAAGTTGGGTGGCTCTTGTGCCTAAACATCATGTGCACCCTTAAGAAAGATTTTTGTCCAGTCTACGTTAGTCAAACTCAAAAAAAAATATGTATATATGAATAAAAGAAAATAAAATATCTATACTGATCTCCTAGAACTTATTGCATAGTCACTTGAAGGCTAGAGTTTTATTTAGGAACCAAGGGACTCTTAACTGATTATTGAGGGTGTCTTTAACACTTTTAATGCTGATTTTATTGTGTGTGGGGTGAATGGACATCCTGGGGTAATCCAGGTTGTGGAGGTTAAGGTAAGGAGTCAGCATACACTCAGAGGTGCACTTTAGATGAAACAGGACCTTTATTGTTAGATTACTTATAGAACAACTCACTATCTTGATTTCTGTTCACTTGTGCCTGTGGAGCTTTTTACATTTGAGCTTGAGATCATACATTTAGTCGTTTATCTTCTTTCCTCTATTCGTCATGTTTGTTTGCTTGGGGACAAGCAAACACTTAGGCGTGGCGATGTTTGATAAATGCCTAAATGCATGTATTTTATATGTATTTATGCACATGATTTGTGTATTTTCTTGATGAATCAATGCTCTTTTATGGTCAAATTGGTTTCTTTCATGTTACAGGCATAATAGAAGCCTAGGTGTTTTAGAACAGTGTTTTAGATTCAAGAAGAAATTGACGCCAAAAACAGTGTTTTAGAACCTAGGTACTGTAGTAATACTATAGCATCCTATAGCACGAAGACTTGAAGAAAATGCTAAGTCTGGAATTTCATACGGACAACCACATATAACCCGCTTGCTGACCGTATCCCAGACCGCATGCCATCCTAAGATGGGTTTTTATGGGGGTTTTAGGGCATCTTTTAGGAGGAGGAAGCCATGTTCTTGGAGCTCATCACCACCCTTCTCGATCCGAGGTAGAAAAAGGTAAGAGAGGGTATCTCTGAGGTGGAAATCGGCGAGGAAAGTGTGATTTGGCAAGATTTACTCCTAGGGCACCATTTTTGAGGGTTGAAGATGACAAAGAAGCTCCTCTAAGGGGGATCTCAAGTGGTATTCGGCTTCTCATCTTTGAGGGAATCTACTCTTAGGGCACCATGTTATTTTCTTTAGTTGTTTTCATCGATTTTATCTTGTATGTTTTTAGTATGAACATCTAAACCCTAAGGTCATCGGATGTAGATGAACCTTAGGGATGAACTTGTGTAGATTAGATGCTATGACTTATTTATTGCATTTGGTGTGTTTGTGATCCATGCTTGGTACACTTTATGGTATTGGTATGCATGAGAACTCCGTGTATTGATTTCTTGCTTATACTAGGTTGTGTAACCATCACACTTGTATTAGACGCACCTAGCTTTAAAGGGATACATGTACAAATATGACGTGACCATCGGGCATTTTGTACCGCTCCAACGTTAGGGTTGATCATAGTTTGTGTTTCGGCCTTAATTTAGGATTTCCTTGCTTGTAATGCAATCATAAAAGGATTTAGTCAGAAGAAATTCCGTATCAATACTTGTACTGGATTAGGGGTCAATTTTCATGATGATTGAGTTGGCCTATCTTCAAAATCCCTTGGTCCATACCACCAGTTGCATGATAATTCTAGCATCCAACTCACTTTAGTAGCCCTAGGGGGATTCACATCCATGACCATCTTCATCTCTTGAATTCTATCCCTGATTGCCTTCTCTGTAGACACCTAAGTAGAGTTTTTCTTATTTCCTTATAGTTTTAACACATCACTTTAATTTGTAAGTTGAGCAACATGTGAAGAAGAAGTAAGGGTAGCTTCTTGAGCCTTGGGAATACGACCTTCTCATGCTTGCGCGAGGGGTATTACTTGATGACCTGTGCATTTGCGAGATCATCTCACACTACAGTTTGAGACACACTCAAAGGATAAGTGCCCTGTAGCTACTTACTGAGCTTATAGCTAAGAGAAACTACATTAGAAGAAGGATAGACAACTCCAAAGACGCCAAGACCAACAAGAGACAACATGCAAGTAGGACACGAATGACCAAGATGATGACGCCACATATGATGAGGCAAGATTGTGGCATTACAGTGATGAACAGGCCCAGTGGAAGATGGAAGATAAAGGGAATTCAATACATAAACTCCACTATGACGTTGGTTAGCTCAAATCACTGAGCCACTGTGATCCTGCACATGATATGAGGTACAGTTAAAGATAACCCACATTAATAAATGAGGAACATAGGAGACAGATGGATGACACACCCCTTGCGTGTGTACCCCGCAAGTGCATGGGTTGTCGAAGTAATAAAAATACCCTGGTGAGTGGGTAGTCGTATCCACAGAGAATAGTGTTCAGAAACAAGTGTTATCGCTATTTAGCTATGAAAGAAGTCGATGATGAAAGAAGTATATATATATATATATAAATGTAAAAGAAAATAAAAGAGTGCAAGAAGAATAATGAGGGTAGGAGAGGTAATCGATATAAAGATGGGGTACCCGGACAAAGCTCCCCCTAAGACTAATGCTTCTAGTGCAAGACTAGTATTATACCCTCTAATTGATGTCTAATTGAGTCGAGGATATCCTTAAACACACGGTCCCAAACCTAAGGTCAACCGTGACTAACCCCAACACTATGCCCCGGCATTAGGATTCACTACGACTCTTGACTCTCGTTGACCTGTCAACTAAGCCCTAGAGGAGTATATCTACCTAAGCCTCACACTACGTAGGATTGCATTAAGTTCTAGGGACTCCTAGTGGTAAAACCTGTTCCTATGTGTAGTTCTAACCCTTTGGTCCAGGTGGAAGAACCCTAGTCTAGATTAAGCCCCAGTGCATAGGATTCACTTCAACCCTTCACTCTGTTACTCGCGTAACTAAGCCCCAGGGGAGTTTATCTACCTAGCACTTCACTCTATCTCGACCGCTAATGAATCAAGGAAACGGAGGTAGGGAGAAACCACACCGGAGGGGAAAGGGGTACATCGCTACCTCACAACTCTCCCTCTCAACCCTCTCCAACCTTGTGTAGTCTAATCCTATAGAGGTTGTCACACCCTCAAAGGATAACCTAATAGATTCTCAACCCTAGTGTCACGGCTAAGGGAAAATCTCATACAATCGGCATGCAAGATTGGAACTCAATAATAGAACATTAAATTAAGAAAGCATAATAAAAGTCATAGAAACAATATCATCCTAGGGTTTACAAGTCCGAATACCCACTAGGGTTTAGCTCTCCATGGAGCAATACAAAATCAATAAATAATTTAAGAACATATGCATGAAAACCATAATGAAAACCCCCTTGTAGATCGTATCGATGGTCTTGTGTAGTCGCGTGTCTTCTCCAACGAATCCCTTGTCAAGCCTAAGGCACACCTCGACAAATCAATGCCGATGAGAGCTTCCTCAATAGCTTTCTTCCAAAGAATGTCGATGTCGATGCCGTTTAATAGCCTCCAAAGACCTCCAAGAACCTCTCCAAACCCTAGCCGAAAGCCCCCAAAAGATATCTGATGAGTGTGATCCGCAAGCCCACGGGTCGTCAAGTAATACCCTGTGCGTGACACAGGGGTCGTATTCCTAGGGTCCCAAGAGCTGCTATTACTTCCCCCTAGACGGCACTGTCTAGTCTAACAGTTATATAATACAAACAAGATAATAAGAAAAATAAGAGAAAACTATGAACAAGTGGACTAAGGCTCACCACTTAAGCATACTAAGGAGGCAAGTAACAATGAAAGTGTGAGGTCCCCGGGCGAGGATCCCCTTGGGACTACTAAAGCTAGAAGGATACTCGAATTATACAGGCAGAGGTGGCTAGGCCAAGAGATGTCCAAAGGTGGGTCACCCCGATGGTCACGGTGATAACCCCTAATCCGGTACGGGTATTGGAATACGGTATGTCCACCGCTACGGTATTTCTACCGCCCAAATCCCCACACGGGAAATCCCTAATTAAGGTCAAACACAACATCTAGGCTCAACCCTAATGGTTGGAGGGGTACGAAATACCCGATGGTCACGGCGTATTCGTACATGTATCCCTTCTAAGCTTGGTGAGTCTAACACTAGGGCAATGGTCATGCAACCTAGTATTACCTAAATAATGATACACAGAGTTCTCATGCATACCAAAGCATTCAAATACACCAAACTTAAACCACAAACCACACAAATACCATACATGTAAATCAAGTATTCATACAAGCAAGTTCATCCCAAGGTTCACCGGATGCCCGGTGACCTTGGGAGTCTAGTTCATCATCAACAAAGGAGCAAGAGTAAAAGAAAAGAAATACAAAGCAAAGCTCAAACAAACTCCCCTAAGATGAAGACTAGAAGGTGGTGATGAGAACTTGATGGATCCGCGCCAACAAGCTCCTAGATCTTCTCCTTGATAGCACTCCTCTTCTCCCCTTCGATTTGTACCCTAGATCCGCCTTCTCCCGCAACCTTGAAGCTCTAGATGACAATGGTGGAGAATGGTGGCCAAAAGACAAGAGAAATGAAGCCCTAAAGCTCTTTTAAACCTAATTCCAGAAAGTTATGCGGGCTGGCATACGGGCCGACATACGGGCACTGTAGCACCCCGAGTTTCGTGTTAGTTGCTGAAGTGAGTGCTACAGTAAAATGCTACAGTACTACTACAGTCCGCCAAATTCTACAGGAGCCGTATATGGTCAATCACATGCCCGTATGAAACTCCAGACTTAACCGTTTCGCCAAATTCTCGTGCTACAGTTCCGCTACAGTACCAGGAACTCGAAAATGGTGTTTTCTTTGGTGATTTCTTCTAAAATCTCGTTGTCGAGCTCCCCATGGTAACTTTTGTACCTGTAACACGAAATAAACCAATTTAGACCGAAAACGGGCATCCACACATATAAAAATACTGAAAGAATAAGCGAACATACATAAATAATACGTACAGTTAGGCGTTTATCAAACATCCCCACACCTAAGCGTTTGCTTGTCCCCAAGCAAACAAACATGAAGAACAGGGGCAAGAAGATAAATGACTAACTGTACGACCTTAAGCTCAATAGTAAAGAACTCCGTAAGCACAAATGGACAGAAATCAAGAAGTGAGCTGTTCAGTAAATAGTCAAGTAATATTAGTTCTGTTACTCCTCAAGTGCCCCCGTGAGTGTGTGCAAACTCCCACCTTGGCCTCCACACCCTGGATTACCCCAGGATGACCATTCACCCCACGCACAATGAAGACGGCATTAAAATGTTAAATACACCTTCAATACTCAGTTAAGAGTTCTTTAGTTCCTAGATAAAACTTTAGCTCATAAGTGACTATGCAGTAAGCTCCAGGGGATCAAGATACTTTATTACTCTCACATATTTACAGACATACACTTTTTTTTTTTTTTTTTTTTTTTTTGAGTCCGACTAACGTAGACTACGCAAAAATCTTTCAGACGGATGCACATGCTGGCCAGGCACAAGAGCCACCCATCCTACTTGATTACAGTCCACATAGACGCATTCATGCTGTACTAGCAGAGGAATACTGTCATAGACTCCACTTTTTCTCTTTTTCTCTTTTTTTTTTTTTCAATTATCTCGTATCCCCTGATATAAAACCTGTTAAACAATCTCACTTGAGGCCAAAGAAATAAACAAAGGACCTCAAAGGCTCTTAAAAGTGCATTGAAAGTAGACTTTAACAATTTAATGCCAAAAACATTGCAATGGGTTGGTTGGAATGTACAAAGTGGAAGTGATCGTGAACTATATAGGTGCACTAAAGATGAAACAGAACTACATTCAAGCACATGTAAAATACAGCTCACAACTATCATTCTACCAAGCTAGGAAGTCCTTAACAATAAAATCATAGCTATCATAGGTAATTCAAGCATGCACTTGCAAAAATTTTCAAAGTTCACAAAAATCCAACTCCAAGTTCACAAAAATCCAACTCCACCCCCCACTTTAAGATGCACATTGCCCTCAATGTGCCTAAGCAATAAAATGCACAAAGATAGACAATAAAAAACATAGTAGGAGGGTCTTGTGAACTTCCCCGAGTCTCAAAGCATGTGTCTTGAAGTCCATGAGATCGGGGTGACCACCAACGGTTCTTGTACAAAATGGAGGAAGAAAGTGTGCTTGATGCCCCCATTCCACCCTGCAAGGTAGAAAGAAACATCATCTCAAGGTATCCATTCCATCACACACAAGGAAAAAGAACACACACGAACAATCAAACGAACACTTAACAACACAAAAACAATTAAACAAGAGATAATCCAAGCAAGTTCTTTGTGTAATCAAAACCATGAAGTCCAATTCTTTTTATTGCAAGTGTTGTAGGATACTTACAATGATGCTACAAGTGAACAAATAAATTCTAGAGAAATTTCAGCCCAAAGTTACTGTAGCACGGTGTTGAAAAGGTAGAGTTTCCCCTTGTTTTTGAAGCCCAAAAATTTACAAATAATGTCTAAAAATACAAATAAATCAAAGAGTACACATTCATACATCATTCCCCAAAGTTTGAAGCAAGATAAGCATGAAAATCAAGAGAAAGAAACACATTTGCTTCAAAACATAAGTTAGGGCTCCAAAGCTTGAATCGGCGAAGATCGGTGAGGATGATGGCGAAATCCCCAATAAACCGTGCAAATTAAGTCCATGGAAGTAGGAGATTCGTGTAGAGGAAGAAAAATGGAGAAAAATGGTGAAAGAATGAGGGAAAACGGATGAGAAATGAGAGAGATATGAAGGAAATGGTGAAGGGGTACATACTTTAAACTTCAGCCCGAGCATCCATGCGGGCAAGCGTACGGGCATATGCTTGCCCGCATGACTTGCTGGAATTTTTATATGGGCAAGCATATGCTCAAGAAACGGGCAGAAACCAGATTTTTCATCAAGGACTCATCCAAACACCCAAAAATCACATAAAAACAAAGCCGAATTCACCCACAACAACCAAAAACATGATATTTGATGCATGAAGGTGAATGAAAACACAAAGAAGTCACAAGAACCATTGAGGAACATGATCGAAAAAATTAAGAAAAATGGCTAAACAACCACAACAACACACTTGAAATTTTAAGAACACTCAAGCAAGCAAATATACCAAAATACAAAAACACACATGCCATGAATTTTAATGCTTGGGTTGCCTCCCAAGAAGCGCTTGTTTAACGTCATTAGCTCGACATACCTTTTTCTTACCTATGGAGGCTTGAAAATGGTGTGTTCATCCCGACAAGAGGTTGCATAAGAACTACCAAGAAATACGAAACATACCTTCCGGGATGATGCAAATTTGGAGGCAATGCATGAGCTACCTTTTGGCCTCCATGGGAAAAGCTTGGGCCGGGAATTGTGCAACTTCAACTTTGGCGGATCCTTAGACGGCTTGAACCTCCTCCCCGCCTCTACTTTGGTCCCGGCAGAATTTCCTTGGAGCAACCACAAAGCATGTTTTGGCCTCCAAGAGAATAAGTAAGGTTGAAGAAATTTCAAACTCGGCATGGGTGGGTTATTGGCGGGTGTAAACCTCCTACCCACATCTCCTTCTTCAACCAATGTCAATCTTCCTTTAATTACCCACAAGAATCGTTTGGGCCTCCAAGGAAATAGTTTTGGTTGGGACGTGTCTAACCTCGGCATAGGTGGGTCATTGGATGGCTTCAACCCCCTACCCACAATTTTTTTTGTCCCAAATAATTCCT
Source organism: Dioscorea alata (assembly GCA_020875875.1). Lineage (NCBI taxonomy): Eukaryota > Viridiplantae > Streptophyta > Magnoliopsida > Dioscoreales > Dioscoreaceae > Dioscorea > Dioscorea alata. The sequence goes on from CM037011.1 coordinate 7,257,773, forward strand.
TCTTGTGCTTGGTTTTCTTGTTATCCTTTTTGCAAATGGCCTGCTCAAGTGCTATCAATGGTGCTTTTTGGACTCCCTCAACCTCCAAAATACCAAAGTTCTCTTTCTTTTCAATATAGGTTGTAGTTGGGTGTTCCAATATTGGTTCACGAGTTTGTTGTTCAACCCGGCTCTCTAGCTTGTGAAAAGATGCTTGCACATCCGAAAGTGTGGCATGGATGGCCTCAAATCTAGCTTCATATTTGGCATCAAGGGCCGAGTATTGTTCAGATTGGGCCCTAGCAAGATATTCAACCTGGGTCTCAAGAGACTGAATGGAGGCTTGGACATTTTTCAATACAGTACCGAACTCATCTAACTTTTTCTCTATACCCTGAAACCTTCTTTCTGAGTTGATCATAAATTTGGCCAAGACATCTTCAGTAGTGAACTTTCTTTCTCGTGGTGCTTCATGGTGAGGACTTGGAGGGCAATTGTGAGCCTGCATTTGTCAAGAATAGTGTACCTCGCACAAAAAGAAAACACAAAGTGACACAAAGCTAAACAAAACAAACACAATAGATAATAAAATAATATGTAAAAGACACATACAAAGACAAATATTTACAACAAGGAAATAAAAATGACTAGATCAGTGAACTAAAGGTTTTCCTAGCATTCTTGGAGTCCCCGGCAACGGCGCCAAAAACTTGATGAGTGTGATCCGCAAGCGCACGGGTCGTCAAGTAATACCCTGTGCGTGACACAGGGGTCGTATTCCTAGGGTCCCAAGAGCTGCTATTACTTCCCCCTAGACGGCACTGTCTAGTCTAACAGTTATATAATACAAACAAGATAATAAGAAAAATAAGAGAAAACTATGAACAAGTGGACTAAGGCTCACCACTTAAGCATACTAAGGAGGCAAGTAACAATGAAAGTGTGAGGTCCCCGGGCGAGGATCCCCTTGGGACTACTAAAGCTAGAAGGATACTCGAATTATACAGGCAGAGGTGGTTAGGCCAAGAGATGTCCAAAGGTAGGTCACCCCGATGGTCACGGTGATAACCCCTGTGCAGAGGTGGCATAGCAGGCCGCACAAGTGCCAGGAATTCTCCAGCACACAAGACTGGCTCAAAAACTCTCAAATTAACCATCGAACTCAACCTAGCACTCAAAAATCACATGAAAACAAAGCCGAATTCACCCACAACACCCAAAACATGATATTTAATGCATGAAGATGAATGATAACACAAAGAACTCACAAGTATCATGAATTAACACAAGTAAATAAATTATGAAAAACGACTAACTAGCCACAATCACATACACTTGAAAACAAAGAACACTCAAGCAACCAAACACACCAAAATACGAAAAACACACATGCAATGAATTTTTATGCTTGGCTTGCCTCCCAAGAAGCGCTTGTTTAACGTCATTAGCTCGACGTACCTTTTTCTTACCTAAGGAGGCTTGAAAACGGTGTGTTCATCCCGGCAAGAGGTTGCATAAGAACTACCAAGAAATATGAAACATACCTTCCGGGATGATGCAAATTTGGAGGCAATGCATGAGCTACCTTTTGGCCTCCATGGAAAAAGCTTGGGCCGGGAGTTGTGCAATTTAAACTTGGGCGGATCCTTAGACGGCTTGAACCTCCTCCCCGCTTCTTCTTTGTTCCCGACAAGAATTCGTTTGAGATGCCCTTGAACTACCCACAAGTGTTGTTTGGGTTTCCAAGGGAACAAGTTGGGTTGAGAACTTGTCAATCTTTGCATAGGTGGATCGATTTGTGGCTTTAACATCCTTTCCACATTTCTTCTCCCAACCCCTCTTGAATAGTCAACCATTGCCCACAAAATTTTCTTGGGCCGCCACGGAAAAATTTTTGGTTGGGAATTGTCCAAGCCCGGCATTGGTGGGTTCAAGGATGGTCTTAGCTTTCTACCCACATCATCAAATACAATTCCCGGAGTTTCTTTTCTGCACTTAAAGATTATTGATGGGCATGTTGAATGATCAATGTTGAGGCAAGTAGCGTCTTCACATGTCGATGGAGCTTCTTCCACTTCCTCACATTCTTCCATTGCCATGGTGTCATCCTCCTCTCTCTCTTCTTCAACTACACCTTGAATTGGAACGTCTATCATTTGCTCACAAGGTATAGATGAAACCTCAAACGCTTCTTCAATCTCCCACACCTCAACATCAATTTCCACCTCAATTTCACCTATGTTCTCTTCCAAACTAGTGTCAATCTGAGGTAGGTCTTCTCTAGTGCGTGGCAACTCCGTCGATATATTGGAAGACACTCCTATCTTGTTTTCCATGCTTGGAAGAGATAGATGGGCACTAGAATTTGTGGAATTCAGGGCTTCACGTTCAGCATCATAATTCATCATGAATCTTTCAAACACATCTTGTGTATTGAAACCCCATTCATTAAGTGGCCTTCTTTGAACGACTAGAGGGTGGTAATGCCATGGTTCTTGAAAGGAGGGTTCTTGTGGCAATCCTTGGCAAGGGTGCTCCCAATGTTGAGTATAATGTTGTGTAGAAAAATTTTGGTGCCCTTGCCAATATGGATAGTAGTCATTAGGGTGTGGATTGCACTGGTTTTCTCTCATGGCAGAATATTCTTCCATTGCTTTCTCAAATGCATAGTTTCTTGTGGCCAATAGTCTTTCTCTGTGGTCCATGGCCCTGTGTAAGCAAACAAAAATTAAAATTAATAAGCTATCAAAGAAAACAAGAAAGAAGTAAAATAAATAAATATGCACAAAATGGTAAAGGACTCATACAAAGACCAAAATTTACAAAAGGAAATAAAAATGACTAAATCAGTGAACTAAAGGTTTTCCTAGCATCCTTGGAAGTCCCCGGCAGCGGCGCCAAAAACTTGATATGATCGATCCGCAAGCGCACGGGTCGCCAAGTAATACCCCTCACGCACGCGCGAGGGGGTCGTATTCCCTGGTGTCCCAAGAGCTGCTATTACTCCCCTCTAGATGTCACTGTCTAGTCTACCAAATATAGATTTAAAACAAGATAAGAAAACAAATAAAAGAGAAAACTATAAACAAGTGGACTAAGGCTCACCACATAAGCAAACTAAGGATGCAAGTAATAATTAAAGTTCGAGGTCCCCGGGCGAGGATTCCCTCGGGACTACTAAAGCTAGAAGGATACTCGAATTACACAGGCAAAGGTGGTTAGGCCAAGAGATGTCCAAAGATAGGTCACCCCGATGGTCACGGTGATAACCCCTAATCCGGTATGAGTATTGGAATACGGAATTGCTTCCGCCCAAATCCTCACACGATTGCAATGCGCCTAGGGAAATCCCGAATTAAGGTCAAACACAACATCTAGGCTCAACCCTAATGGTTGGAGGGGTACAAATACCCGATGGTCACGGCGTATTCGTACATGTATCCCTTCCAAACTTGGTGTGTCTAATACTAAGGCGATGGTCACGCAACCTAGTATAACCTAGAAATCGATACATAGAGTTCTCATGCATACCAATACATCAAAGTGCACCAAGCTTGAACCATAAACCACACAAATACCATACATGTAAATCAAGTATTCATACAAGCAAGTTCATCCCAAGGTTCACCGGATTCCCGGCGACCTTGGGAGTCTAGTTCAACATCAATGAAAGAGAAAGTATAAAACACAATAGATACAAACTAAAGCACATAACAAACTCCCCTAAGATGAAGACTAGAGGTGGTGATGAGAACTTGATGGATCCGCGCCAACAAGCTCCTAGATCTTCTCCTTGATCGCGCTCCTCTTCTCCCCTTCGATTTGCACCCTAGATCAGCCTCTCCAACCGCTTGAAACCCTAGAGAATGATGGTGGAGAGAATGGTGGCCAAAGACAAGAGAAATGATGCCCTAAAAGTCCTTAAAAACCCATTCCAGCGAGCTATGCGGCCTCCCATGCGGCCCCGCATGCGAGGAGAGAAAGTTTCCGAGAAATCCCGAAAATCGTGTAAGTTACTACAGTGAACTGCTACAGTAGAACTGCTACAGCGGTTGCTACAGTTCGCTACAGTCAGGGGCTCGAAAATAGTGTTTTCCTTGCCGATTTCTTCTAAAATCTCGTTGTCGAGCTCGCCACGGTGACTTTTGTACCTGTAACACGAAATAAACCAATTTAAACCGAAAACGGGCATCGACACATATAAAAATACTCGATAAATATGCAAACATACATAAATAATACGTACAGTTAGGCGTTTATCAAAGTGCTTATGTTATAGTAAGGCGAAGCGTTATTATCTTGCAATGAGCATTAATTTAATCAGATTTTATCACTAAAAAGTGTGCATTTGTTTACTTTTGTGCATTGTAGGGTTGTGAAGATAAAGTGAAGGAAAAGAACGAAGTTAGATCGTGTTCGCCATTGTTGAGAAGATTCTTGGACTAAGCAAGGAGCACGGCATGAGTAGAGACTTGTGAGTGTGTGCCAACCTCCTTTGAAGGGGCACAAAGGCAGTCACATTCACAATAAGTGTAACTCATGCTAGCGAAAATACTATAGCAAGTACTGTAGCGAAAATACTATAGTAAGTTACTGTTCACTGTTTGCCGAAATTCAGCATTCCAGTAACTTCACTCGGGCGTGTGGAAATTCCACACGGCCTTGTGAAATCCCGATTTCTGCAATTTTAAAGCCGTGACTCAATATTATAAAAGCGCGTTTTGGAGACTATTTGGGATATCTGTTGACCTATCTTTCTCCCCAACTTTTGGAGGATGGCTAGGGTTTTGGAGAGGACTTCGTTGAAGTTTAGAGTGCATCATCGGCATCGTCACCGACGTCCAGCGGCCACACAAGACCACGGCCACACCATACGCAAGGGGGTTTTCATTGATGTCTTTACTTTGTGCTTTCTTTCATATTTTGATGAACATGTATAGCTCCATGAGGAGCTAAACCCCTTGTGGGTATTCGGACTTGTAAACTCTAGGGTTATTATGTTTCTTTGACATTGTTATTATGCTTTTCCATTATTGATGAATAAAAATTGAGTTTCGACCTTAATTTCATTTTGTTAATGTTTTCCATTAGATGTGACACTAGGGTTGAAAACAATCTAGGTTGTCCTTTGGAGGTGTGACAACTCCTATAGGATTAGACTATTTAAGATTGAAGAGGGTTGAGAGGGTGAGTCGTGGGGTAGCGAAGCGTCACCTTTCCCCTCCGATGTGGTTTCTCCTTACCTCCGTTTCCTTGATTTCTTAGCGGTCTAGATAGAGCGAAGTGCTAGGTAGATAAACTCCCCTGGGGCTTAGTTACGCAAGTAACAGAGTGAAGGGTTGAAGTGAATCCTACGCACTAGGGCTTAATCTAGACTAGGGTTCTTCCACCTGGACCAAAGTGTTAGAACTACACATAGGAACAGGTTTTACCATGATAAGTGCTTGTGTTATAGTAATGCAAAGTGTTATTATCTTACAATGAGCATATCTTTTATCAGATTTTATCACTAAATGGTGTGCATTTGTGTGCTTTTGTGCATTGTAGGGTTGTGGAGCCAATTTGGAGAAAAAGAAGCAAGAATAGGTTATATTCGCCATTGTTGAGGAGTTCTCGGACCAAGCAAAGAACAAGGCACGAGTCTAGACTTATGGGTGTGTGCCAACCTCCATTGGAGGGGCACAAAGGCAGTCACATTCACAAAAGTCTAACTCGTGTAGGATTGGAGAATTTCGCCAATGAAGAGATATGAAGTAATCGACATAATCCACCGTTGATTGTGTGCCCAATTCAACGGCCTCGATGAAGATCGATGTATTCAGGAGCATTTCGGCGAAGTACTGCAGCAGTTAATAATGCTAATTACTGTAGTGAAAATGCTGTAGCAAGTTGCTGTTCACATCCTGCCGAAAATCAGCATACCAGAATTTCCTCACGGCCGTGTGGAATTAACACATGAGCGTGTGGAAATTCTGCAGCCCGTGTGGAAAAAACCACAGAGGCGTGTGGAACTCCGATTTCAGCCCGATTTCAGCCTATAAATAGCCGTTTTCAGATCTATTTGGGGACACCCCCCTTTTATCTCTTGCCTATCTTTTGGGGGGCTTTCGGCTAGGGTTTGGAGAGGTTCTTGGAGGTCTTTGGAGGCGATTATACGGCATCGACATCGACATCCTTTGGAAGAAAGCTATTGGGGGAGCTTTCGTCGGCATCGATTCGGCGAGGTGTGCCCTAGGTTTGACAAGGGATTCGTAGAGAAGACTAGGCGGCTTCACAAGACCATCGATACGATCTACAAGGGGGTTTTCTTTATGGTTTTTATGCATATGTTCTTAATCTCTTTATTGATTTTGTATTGCTCCATGGAGAGCTAAACCCTAGTGGGTATTCGGACTTCTAAACCCTAGGATGATATTGTCTCTATGACTTTTATTATGCTTTCTTTATTGATGAATAAATTCGAGTTTCAATTTTAATTATCTTGTGCTATTGTTTTCCCTTAGCCGTGACACTAAGGTTGAGAGCAATCTAGGTTATCCTTTGGAGGTGTGACAACTCCTATAGGGTTAGACTACTTAAGATTGAAGAGGGTTGAGAGGGAGAGTTGTGAGGTAGTGATGTATCCCCTTTCCCTTCCGATGTGATTTCTCCCTACCTCCGTTTCCTTGGTTAATTAGCGGTCGAGATAGAGTGAAGTGCTAGGTAGATAAACTCCCCTTGGGCTTAGTTACGCGAGTAATAGAGTGAAGGGTTGAAGTGAATCCTACGCACTGGGGCTTAATCTAGACTAGGGTTCTTCCACCTGGACCAAAGGGTTAGAACTACATAGAGATTAAAACAATCCCACATAGTGTTAGGGTCAGGAAGATAGACTCCCCTGAGGCTTAGTTGACAGGTCAACAAGAGTCAAGGGTCGTAGTGAATCCTAATGCCAGGACATAATGTTGGGGTTAGTCACGGTTGACCTTAGGTTTGGGACCGTGTGTTTAAGGGTATCCTCGACTCAATAGACATCAATTGTTGAGCATAATACAAGTTTTGCACTAGAAGCATTAGTCCTGGGGGGAGCTTTGTCCGGGTACCCCATCGTTATATCGATTACTTTTCCTAAACTCATTATTCTTCTTGCATTCTTTTATTTTCTTTTACATCTATACATATATACTTTTCTCATCATCGATTCCCATCATAGCTAAATAGCGATAACACTTGTTTCTGAACACTATTCCCTGTGGATACGACAACCCACTTAGCAGGGTATTTTATTACTTTGACAAGCCCGTACACTTGCGGTACACACGCAAAGGGTCGTGTCATACCATTAGGAGTCCCTAGAACTTAAAGCAATCCCACGTAGTGTGAGGTTTAGGTAGATATACTACCCTGGGGCTTAGTCATGCCAGCGACAGAGTGAAAGGTTGACGTGAATCCTAATACCGGGGCATAATGTTGGGGTTAGTCACGGTTGTCCTTAAATTTGGGACCGTGAATCTAAGGATTTCCTCGACTCAATTGACATCAATAGGAAAGTATAATAGCATAGTCTTGCACTAGAAGCATAGATCCTAGAGGTAGCTTGTCTGGATACCCTATTTCATCCATTGCCAGTTTCTCTCTATTCTCTTTTACTTGCACTTTCTTATCTTCCATCTTTCTATTCAGTTTCTTGGCTTTTATTATATTTTCTTCCATATTCACTCATCGATTCTAGTCTTATCTTTCCATACTCCACATAGCTTAAATAGTGAAATCTCGTATTTTAACTCCCTATTCCCTGTGGATTCGACTACCCACTCATCGAGGTAAATTTTATTACTTCGAGAAACCCGTGCACTTTCGGGGCGTGTCAAAGTTTTTGGCGCCGTTGCCGGGGAATAGACGTTTTAGATATTTGTTTTTCACTATTTTAACTATTCACTTCACTTTCTATTTCACACTTTCTTTATCTATCATTGTTCTTATTTTTCTTTCCATTGCTTTGGCTTCAGGTTATGACCAGCGGGAACCCTTCGATTCTTGTTGAAGGAGATTCGGACATTGGAAGAAGAACACATCGCAAGGGTAAAGAACCTGCGTAAGAAGCTTCCAATCAAGCCGATATTGAGACAGAAGGGTCAAAAACAATGGCAGAACAGAATGAACAGCAGAGGACATTGTTCAATTTTGCTAGACCCGCAGTCATGGGGACCCAATCGAGCATTGTGAGGCCCCCAATTACGGCAATGAATTTTGAGTTAAAGCCGTCGTTCATTCAGATGTTGCAACAGTCCGCACAATTTAATGGGTTGGCCTATGAAGATCCCAACAGTCATATAGAGAATTTCCTTGAAGTGTGCAACATGTTGAAGATTAATGGAGTGACGGACGACGCGATTCGTTTGAGAGCCTTCCCATTTTCATTAAAGGGAAAAGCAAGACATTGGCTTCATTCATTACCGAGAGCATCCATCACTACGTGGGAGGAGATGGCCGAGGCATTCTTGGCTAGATACTTTCCACCGGGAAAGTCAGCAAGACTCCGGAATGAGATATCATCCTTTGTGCAAATGGAATTGGAGTCTCTATTCGAGACAGGGAATAGGTTCAAGGAGCTCCTTCGCAAGTGCCCGCAACATGGATTTCCTGAGTGGATGATCATTCACACTTTCTATAACGGGTTGAATCCGAGTACAAGCAATTCTTAAATGCGACGGCTGGAGGAACTCTAGGAAGCAAGACTCCCGGTAAAGCCCGGCACCTTGCAGAGGAGATGGCTATGAATAGCTATCAATGGAACTCAAGGGACAGAAAGAAGGTTGCCGGAATTCATGAGGTTGATGCGGTTACATCTTTGGCGGCACAAGTGGAATCATTGAGTAAGAAGCTAGATGCACTAGCTTCACCAAGAGTTACGCCCATCACTACTTGTAACAGTTGTGGGGGAGGACATGCTTCAAGTGATTGTCCTATTGCTATTGGAGGCACTAGTGCGGTGGAGCAGGCTGATTTTGTTGGAAATTCTTACAGAGGACAAGGCCAAGGCAACCCGTACAGTGGAACATATAACCTGGGGTGGAAGAACCACCCAAATTTCTCTTGGAGCAATCAAGGACAGTCACAACAGAAAAATAGTGCACCACTAGGATTTCAAAGTCAATAAGCTCCGAATCTAGAAAGCCGAGTGACCGGGCTAGAAGGAAAGATAACCGATCTTGAGAGAGCACTCACATGGTTTGTTTCTTCATCGGACGCTACGTTTCAGTCACTGGAGGCTACTCTTCATAATCACACCGCCTCCCTACATAATTCGGAAAATCAAGTGGGGCAAATTGCGAAGACATTGGCGGAAAGGCCTCAAGGTAGCTTGCTTAGAAATACGGAGACTAATTCAAGGGAGAAACTAAAGGCAATCACCTTGAGGAGTGGGAAAGAGGTTGAGAGAAATCTCTCTCTAGAGAAGACAAAAGAAGCACCCGAAGTTGAAGAAGTAGGGAGAGAAGCACAAAAAGAGAAAGAGGTGGCACCACCACCCTACAAGCTGAGGATTCCCTACCCTTCACCATTGAAGAATGATCAAGACAATGAGCAATACAAGAAATTTCTGGGTATCTTCAAACAATTGCACATCAACATACCATTCGCGGAGGCATTGGCCTAAATGCCCAAGTACGCGAAGTTCCTGAAGGACCTCTTAACCAACAAGAGGAAATTGGAGGAGAGTGCATCTGTGATCCTTGATGCAAATTTCTCGGCCGTATTGCAAAAGAACATGCCAAGCAAGAAGAAAGATCCCGGGAGTTTCATAATACCATGTAATATCAGCAACTTGGGTGAAGAGATGGCATTGGCCGATTTCGGGGCAAGTATCAACGTCATGCCCTACACATTCTTCCAAAAGCTAGGTTTGGGTGAACCTAGACCAACTCGGATGACACTTCAACTTGCGGATCGATCGGTAAGGCATCCGAGGGGGATTGTGGAAGATGTGTTGGTGAAGGTAGACAAGTACATCTTTCCGGTGGACTTTGTTGTGCTTGATGTGGATGAGGATGTCGAAGTACCACTGATTCTTGGGAGGCCGTTCTTGCGCACTTCCAAGGCTTTGATAGACATGGACGGTGGAGAGCTCACACTTAGAGTTGGAGATGACAAGCTCACCTATCACCTCGCCGAAACCATAAGACATTCTCTTGATTTTGACGACACTCTATATTATCTTGATGCTACTAATGAGTGTATTGATGAATATGTGCAGGAAATGTTAAACCCGGATCCATATGAAGGATGGCCGGACCAAGACTTGGAGATCGAAAGAGAAAAAGTACTTTCGCTTGGTCCAGTCAAGACAGACATCAAGATGTAAAGGGAGCGTATGAAGAAGATGCTTCGGAGGATGAAGAGGTTGAAAAGACGCCACAAGAAGAACCCCAACAAGAAGGGGGATGAGCATTCATGGAGTAAGGGTGTTTCATCCTTTTGTGGTAACAAATTCGACAACTCTCCCTCTACTCTACAAAGATTATGTAATGCATGCTTTCAGGTTGTAGGGAAGAAGGCAACTTCTATTCATGAACCTCCGTAAGGTAAGATCAGGTACGTCAAGCTAAGTGACGTTAAACAAGCGCTTCTTGGGAGGCAACCCAAGCTTTTATAGTTTTTCTAGGGCTTAGTTTAGTTTTAGGTTGAATAAAAATCTTAGGTTTGGTGTCCTGAATTTCATGTGCTTATGCTGTGTTTTTCTTGTGGATTAATGATGTTTTCGTGTGCCTAAATGATAATTGATGAAGTTTAAGCTGGTTGAGCATGTTTTCTATGGTATCTGGTCATGTTTTGATAGTTTTCACAGGCTCCAAGCATCGTATTTATGTTTCTGAATTTTTCTATAAGTTTGTGAATTTTTCTAAGTAAACCAGAGAAAACACACGGGCGTGTGGAATTTCTACACGGGCGTGTGTTACGAATTAGGGCTCAACCAGTGAGGGCACAGGGGCGTGTCCATGCCCCTGTGAACAACCTCAGAAGGGGCACACGGCCGTGTGGAATTTCGCAGAACTTAAACTCATTTCCAGAGAGTCCACAGGGGAGTGTGGTGCCCCTATGAGTGATACTGTGTTAAGGCACACGGCCGTGTGGAAATTCCACACGGCCGTGTGAAACTCTGCAGAGACAACCCATTCATCCCGAGAATACACAGGGGCGTGTGTGTGCCCCTGTGGAAGAGCTTGCAAAAGGCACACGGCTGTGTGGATTATCCACACGGCCGTGTGGATTATCCACACGGCCGTGTGGAATTCCCACACGGCTGTGTGATATTTTTCAGAGACCTTCTGTGTTTTCCCGTGAATCCACAGGGCCGTGTACCAGCCCTTGTGGATCCCTCCTGTGAAGGCACACGGCCGTGTGGAATTCTCACACGGTCATGTGGGGTAGTCTAGAGTGAAACCCGAGTATGCATAGGGGTGTGTGTGAGCCCCTGTGAACCCTAATTTCAAGGGCACACGGCCGTGTGAATTCCCGGAACTTCAAAAGCTGCGCGCTTTCTTTTAGAATTCGCTCGTGCCTCTTTCATTTTCCACTCCAAAACACTCTCCGACCCTCTCTTTTACTTCGCCAACTGTTTCCGACGTTCTTTGAGGTTTTCTTTGAAGTTTTCCGGCCGCTTTCGAGGTTTTCTTCATCCACCCCGTCGGTAAGAACTTCAAGCCCATTTTCTTCATTAATTCTTGATTTGATTCGTTCTTTTGGATGATTTCACTTAGATTGAATGCTTTAAGTGTATGCGAATGTATTTACAATGAATTTAGAACGAATTTAGTTGTAAATTTTGGATGATTTCACTTAGATTGAATGCTTTAAGTGTATGCTACCTTCAAGGATGTGTGAAGCTACTACTTCCTTTCCTTTTTATTTTTTGTTTTTGTATATAAATAAGTCCTTTCTAACAAAAGTTTGAGGAGTACTCGTTGGTTCTCTTGAGTGAAATCGCACACACTAACACATTTTCGAGTTTTTATCCTTTTTTATTCGAGTTTTTAGCTAGAGCATTGGTAACCTTACGCAATGGTTTGATTTCCCCTTACTTATAGAATGCCTCTTTTGCATACTTTGGGTGAACCTAAGGCCGAGCACTTTCATTTGTTCTTCCCAAGTACTTTCACGTTCTATTTTGCTTGAGGACAAGCAAAAGCTTAAGTGTGGGGGGATTTGATAAGTGCTCATGTTATAGTAATGCGAAGCGTTATTATCTTGCAATGAGCATTAATTTAATCAGATTTTATCACTAAAAAGTGTGCATTTGTTTACTTTTGTGCATTGTAGGGTTGTGAAAATAAAGTGAAGGAAAGGAACGAAGTTAGATTGTGTTCGCCATTGTTGGGAAGATTCTTGGGCTAAGCAAGGAGCACGGCATGAGTAGAGACTTGTGAGTGTGTGCCAGCCTCCTTTGGAGGGGCACAATGGCAGTCACATTCACAATAAGTCTAGCTCGTGGTAACAAGGAGATAACTCCGCCAATAAGGAGACTTAAAGCAATCGGCACGGTCTACCGTTGATTGTGTGTCCAATTCAACGGCCTCAATGAAGAACGACGAATTCGGGAGCTTTTCGGGATAACCAGTGCAGCAGGACTGTAGGAAATTACTGTAGCAGAAACACTGTACTAAGTTACTGTTCACTGTTTGCCGAAATTCAGCATTCCAACAACTTCACACGGGCGTGTGAAAGTTCCACACGGCCGTGTGAAATCCCAATTTCTGCGATTTTAAAGCTGCGATTCAACATTATAAAAGCCCGTTTTGGAGACTATTTGGGATATCTTTTGACCTGTCTTTCTCCCCAACTTCTGGAGGGCGGCTAGAGTTTTGGAGAGGACTTCATGGAGGTTTAGAGTGTGTCATCGACATCGTCACCAACGTCCGGCGGCCGCACAAGACCACGGCCACACCATACGCAAGGGTGTTTTCCATTGATGTCTTTACTTTGTGCTTTCTTTCATATTTTGATGAACATGTATAGCTTCATGAGGAGCTAAACCCCTTGTGGGTATTCGGACTTGTAAACTCTAGGGTTATTATGTTTCTTTGACATTGTTATTATGCTTTTGCATTATTGATGAATAAAAATTGAGTTTCGATCTTAATTTCATCTTGTTAATGTTTTCCTTTAGATGTGACACTAAGGTTGAAAACAATCTAGGTTGTCCTTTGGAGTTGTGACAACTCCTATAGGATTAGACTATTAAAGATTGAAGAGGGTTGAGAGGGTGAGTCGTGGGGTAGCGAAGCGTCCCCTTTCCTCTCCAATATGGTTTCTCCCTACCTCCGTTTCCTTGATTTCTTAGCGGTCGAGATAGAGCGAAGTGCTAGGTAGATAAACTCCCCTGGGGCTTAGTTATGCGAGTAACAGAGTGAAGGGTTGAAGTGAATCCTACGCACTAGGGCTTAATCTAGACTAGGGTTCTTCCACCTGTACCAAAGGGTTAGAACTACACATAGGAACAGGTTTTACCACTAGGAGTCCCTAGAACTTAAAGCAATCCCACGTAGTGTGAGGTTTAGGTAGATATACTCCTCTAGGGCTTAGTCGTGCCAGCTACAGAGTGAAGGGTTGACGTGAATCCTAATACTGGGGCATAATGTTGGGGTTAGTCACGGTTGTCCTTAGGTTTGGGACCGTGAATCTAAGGATTTCCTCGACTCAATTGACATCAATAGGAAAGTATAATAGCATAGTCTTGCACTAGAAGAATAGATCCTAGAGGTAGCTTGTCCGGATACCCTATTTCATCCATTGCCAGTTTCTCTATATTCTCTTTTACTTGCACTTTCTTATCTTCCTTCTTTCTATTCAATTTCTCATCTTTTATTATATTTGCTTCCATATTCACTCATCGATTCTATTCTTATCTTTCCATACTCCACATAGCTTAAATAGTGAAATCTCGTATTTTAACTTCCTATTCCCTGTGGATTCGACTACCCACTCACCGGGGTAAATTTTATTACTTTGACAAACCCGTGCACTTTTGGGGCGTGTCAATGGAGCAACTGAAGAGAGTGAGCCAGGGAAAGAAGAGGTGGATATGGTGAAGAAGCATAGTGGAGGGTGCTACGAGGAAGTCTGCGTTGCTTCATCTGACAATCACGCTCGAGATGTCCCAGTATGCCATAATAGTGACAAGTAACAAGGCGTTTTGGTTGTGGAGTAGGCCAAGAAGAGACAGGAAAAGCTGGAAGATTTTAGTAATGTAGGAGGTAGGCGATAGACAGCAAGAGCTTTACCCCTTCTTGTAATAGAAGGACAGAGACTGATGCATTCTCCGTAAGTGTACAGATCGTAACAAGTAATAAAGTGGTACACCACGAGTGGTAGGGTTCTCGAACCACAAGGACTGGACTACTAGTTCTAATTACTCCTCTAATATCTAGTAGACCAAGAATTGGTTGGTAGAACAATCTCTAAACAAGAATAAAAAGATAAGGGTGAAATTATCAGGCAGACTAGGATTGAGTTTTCAGAAAAAGATAGCATTACCCCGGGATGATTCATATGTGCTATAGTGTACTGACTTGCTTCTAATGTCTACCAAGTACATCCTAAGATCCTTGCAGGTGCTCTAAAGCAATGATGCATTTACGGCTATCAAATATGTCAAGATCTGCAAATGTAACTACGGGCTTCATTCACGCCAAGTTTTGTAACTATACTAGGTAATCACAATTATGGTAATCCATATACGCCAAGTTTTACACAAGCATCTATGCATATAAAGCACACCAAGTTATGCAAACACGTGAAAAAACACAAGAACACATTATAACTCTGTAGACATTAAAAACAAGAACTTAAAGTACACTAAGCAACATAGTTTAACATCCTGGAGAACTGTGGAAGGGTTAGCCACTCATGAATTCATACAATTAAGAAGAATGAATGAATGCATAAAGGAAAGAAATCATGACTTCCTCTTTTAACAAGATCTTCTTAGTTGTGCTTCAAAAGCTTCATGGATGAGCTAACTCCACTTCCCTTGTGCCTCTAACTCGACCTTGATCCCCTTAGATGGTGTGGTGAAGCTTGATCATCATCCTCTCGAGGGCTTCCCCTATTTGAGAAAAAAACTCCCAAACTAAAGATGATAAGAAACCCTAAATCTGAGAGTTAAAAAGGAACTTTCAGGCTCGACAAGCACGGTCGTGCTCAGACCGTGCTCTTCTATGGGACTTCTGAGTGAATTGGCTAAGTGTCTACTAGAGTAAATCATAGGGCGAGCACACCATCCTCAATGCTAGGCTTCACTTGAGTAGGACCGTGCAAGGATCACATTGGGAGTGCTTCCCCTGTAAGTAGAGGGTGCTTCAACTCAGAGAAAATCACCGGGAGAGCACGACCGTGCTTCAACTGTACTTAGCTTAGAAACACCCCCTGCTTGGCTAGCTACTCATGCATCTTCAAACAGTGAAAATCATGGGGACAGAGTATGATCATGCTCTGCTTGTGCTTGGCATAGGCACTAAGAAAAATCTACATTCTTTGCTTGTTTTGTCCTCAATTTCACTCCTAATTGTGTTGAACCCTAAATTTCTACACCATGAGCAATTATACCCAGAATAGCATCAGATATATCTAGAATGTGCTAAAAGACAAGCAAATGAATAAATTGGGAATAAGAAAAACAAGATATGAATTGCACTCATCAAATATTTCCGCACTTGAATCATAGCTTGTCCTCAAGCAATCTCACATCACTCTATCTAAAGAAAAGATGAGTGCATCACTTATGATCTGAAGAGACTAGAAAATTCTTAACCATAGAGGGAACAATAGGGTTAGAAGAAAACATGAATACTCAACAAAAGGCTACACTCTTAGTTCAAAGACCTTGTGTGTGTGTGTGTGTAACGCTAATTTGAGTGCCCCATGGTTATAAGGAGTTAACCTAACAACAATGGACCATAATTAGACAACACACAGTGGGTAGTAGCTTCATACACCCTAGAGGTAGCCTTCTCTCTCGATAGGTCATCAAATGTACACTTGTAATGCCCAAAGTTCGACTACTCAAGAGCAAAATATCAAAAATGACCAGTAGGGCATTCTAAAAGGAATCCAACTTCCCAATCTTCTCTTTTTTCTACACATTAAAAACAAGATAACTTGGTCAACCAGAGATAGGACATCATCCTAAAGCAAGTGGATCCACACTTAGGGTGATGTGATGAAACTTATGTCCTCAAAATAAGAGTATGTCAACAATTTAGCTCCAAATTAGTCACTAACACACATGTGTCCCCCTAGGATTAAGAATTTCTAACAATAAAACAATCATAGATCATCCTTAGTTAAGCACTCATCACAACAGGCATATAAAGTAAAACAAACCCTCCCCCACACTTAAATAGTGCATTGTCCTCAATGCACAACCATAAGCAATAAAAACAAGTAATTGAGAACAAAAAGAATTAAAGGGGAGTTTATCCAACTTTCCTGAAGACAGAGAGTGATGTTGCAGCTCTCAACGTGCTTGCCCATCAACCAATCAAGTACACAAGTTTTGAACACAAAGAGCGATGTTGTCGCTCTCAACATGCTTTCCAAACTCCCTAAAAATAGCAGATTGAGATGGAAAGGATGCTTTCAACCACAAACAATCTCTGAGATGAGATAAGAAGCACACAAGTGAAACTTAACATACACAACAAAACAAAAGTAGCAAAAACTAAAAATACAGAAAGTAAACGCATAACCAAAACAAACCAAAATGTCAGTGTAGGAGGGGACTCCCCTTGCTAATTGAACTGAATACAAGTCCACAAACACTAAAAGGAAACAAAGTACAACTCCAAAATATAAAATAAAAGTACTGTAAGTATTATAAATCAAAACTAAGCATTCTAGTTTGGTCAATTGAGTGATGGGTTTGCATCATTGAAAGAAGAAGAATAACTGGCCTCCCCTAGGTCTGAAGTATCGACCCCAATATGGTAATAAGGACGTACAGGGGAGATGGGATTAGAAGAGAGATGAATGCCCAAATATTTAGCCATCCTAACCACACTCCTTTGTAGTCTCCTTAATGCTGAAGAAGAACATGTAACATGCTTAGCATGGCTAGAAGAGGCAGACTGAGAACCAGTAGCAGTAGCAATAGCAAGTGCAGGGGAGAGTCGGGGGGGCATTAGCATCAGGAGTATCGGTAGGTTGATGTATATGGTACATGACGTCTCGAGCGGTGTGTATGCATTGTAACATTCCCATAGACCTCAGTGTCTCAAGGGTCGTTGAAGTGACATCGTCCATGACACACCCCTTGCGTGTGTACCCCATAAGTGCACGGGTTGTCGAAGTAATAAAATACCCTGTTGAGTGGGTAGTCATATCCACAGGGAATAGTGTTCAGAAACAAGCATTATCACTATTTTAGCTATAAATGGAATCAATGGAAAGAGAAATCAATATATATATATATATATATATATATATATATATATATATATATATATATATATATATATAAGAAAGTAAAAGAGTGCAAAAGGGCAATAAAGGTAGGAGAGGTAATCGATATAAAGATGGGGTACCCGGATAAAGCTCCCCCTAGGACTAATGCTTCTAGTGCAAGACTAGTATTATACCATCTAATTGATGTCTAATGAGTCATGGAAATCCTTCAGCACAAAGTCCCAAACCTAAGGTTAACCGTGACTAATCCCACACTATACTTGGCTCTAGACTTCTCTACGACCCTTGACTCTCGATGACCTGTCACCTAATCCCCAGGGGAGTACATCATACTAATGCCTAGCACCATGTGAAATTGCATGAAGTTTTAAGGATTCGAAGTGAAAGACCCTACCCCGAATTATAGTTCTAATCCTTTGGTCCAGGTGGAAGAACACTAATTTAAGTTAAGCCCCAGTCCTAGGATTCACTCAACCCTTCACAAGGGAGTTCATCTCCTAGTACTTCACTCAACTTCGATCGCAATTAACTCTTGGGATACGGAGATAGGGAAATTCACACCAGCGGGGAAAGGGGATGTTCCGCTACCTCTCGACTCACACTTTCAACCCTCTCCAACCTGGTGTAGTCTAATCCTATAGAGGTTGTCACACACTCAAAGGATAACCTAATAGATTCTCAACCCTAGTGTCACGGCTAAGGAAAAATCTCATACAATTGGCATGCAAGATTGGAACTCAATTGGAAAACATCAAATTAATAAAGCATAATAAAAGTTATAGAAACACAAA
Organism: Dioscorea alata; assembly: GCA_020875875.1. Lineage (NCBI taxonomy): Eukaryota > Viridiplantae > Streptophyta > Magnoliopsida > Dioscoreales > Dioscoreaceae > Dioscorea > Dioscorea alata. The sequence goes on from CM037011.1 coordinate 7,275,982, forward strand.
CATCCTAGGGTTAACAAGTCCGAATACCGACTAGGGTTTAGCTCTCCATGGGGCAATACAAAGACAATAAAGAGTTTAAGAACATATGCATGAAAACCATAAAGAAAACCCCCTTGTAGATCGTATTGATGGTCTTGTGGAGCCGCTTAATCTTCTCCACAAATCCCTTGTCAAGCCTAGGGCACAACTCGCCGAATCGATGCTGACGAAAGCTCCCCCAATAGCTTTCTTCCAAAGGATGTCGATGCCGATGCCGTATAATCTCCTTCAAAGACCTCCAAGAACCTCTCCAAACCTAGCCGAAAGCCGCCCAAAAGATAGGCAAGTGATATGTGCTCGTGTTATAGTAATACGAAGTGTTATTATCTTGCAATGAGAATTGATTTAATCAGATTTTATCACTAAAAAGTGTGCATTTTTTTATTTTTGTGCATTGCAGGGTTGTGAAGATAAATTGAAGAAAAGGAACGAAGTTAGATCGTGTTCGCCGTTGTTGGGAAGTTTTCAGACTAAGCAACGAACAAGGTATGGGCGTAGACTTATGAGTGTGTGCCAACCTCCTTTGGAGGGGCACAAAGGCAGTCACATTTACAATAAGTCTAGCTCGTGTTAACAAGGAGAACTCTGCCAATAAGGAGACTTGAAGCAATCGGCATGGTCTACCGTTGATTGTGTGCCCAATTCAACGACCTCGATGAAGAACGATGAATTCAGGAGCGTTTCAGCACAACTACTGTAGCACTAATGTAGTAAGTTACGGTAACAAAATTGTTGCAAGTTACTGTTCACTGTCTGCCGAAAATCAGCAAATCTGCAACTTCACACGAGCGTGTGGAAATTCCACACGGCCGTGTGAAATCTCGATTTCAGCCGATTTAAAGCTGCGACTCAGCATTATAAAAGCCCGTTTTGGAGACTGTTTTTGGATTTTTTTGGCTTTCTTCTGAATGAACTTCTGGGGAGGCGCGGCTAGGGTTTGGAGAGGACTTCGTGGAGGTTTGGAGCGCGTCATTGGGGTCGACATCAACATCCAGCGGCCGCACAAGACCACGGCCATATCACACACGAGGCGATTTTCATTGATGCTTTCAATTTGTTTTCAATTTTATATTTTGATGGATTTGTATAGCTTCATGAGGAGCTAAACCCCTTGTGGGTGTTCGATCTTGTAAACCCTAGGATTATTATGTTTCTATAACATTTTTATTATGCTTTTCCATTATTGATGAATAAATTCGTGTTTCAATCTTAATTGCTTCTTGTTATCGTTTTTGCTTAGCCATGACACTAGGGTTGAGAACAATCTAGGTTATCATTTGGAGGTTTGACAACTCCTATAGGATTAGACTACTTAGGATTGAAGAGGGTTGAGAGGGTGAGTCGTGAGGTAGCGGAACGTCCTCTTTCCCTTCTGATGTGATTCTCCCTACCTCTATGTTCCATGATTTATTCGTGGTCGAAATAGTGTGAAGCGCTAGGAGATAAACTCCTCTGGGGCTTAGTTGCGCGAGCAATAGAGTGAAGGGTTGAAGTGAATCTTAGTGCTGAAACTTAATTTAGACTAGGGTTCTTTCACTTGGACCAAAGGGTTGGAATTATACATAGGAACATGGTTAATCACTAGGAATCCCTAGAACTCAAAGCAATCCCACGCAGTGTGAGGTTTAGGTAGATAGACTCCCCTAGGGATTAGTTGACAGGTCAATGAGAGTCAAGGGTCGTAATGAAAACCTAATGCCGGGGCATAGTGTTGGGGTTAGTCACAGTTGACCTTAGGTTTGGGACTGTGTATTTAAGGATATCCTCGACTCAATTAGCATCAATTGGAGAATATAATAGCAGTGTCTTGCAATAGAAGCATAAGTCCTAGGGGTAGCCTGTCCGGGTACCTAACTTTACTCATTGCTTGTCCTACTCTTTTTACTCCTACTTGCACTCTCTCTCACCTTCCACACTTCTATTTTAATTATTGTTTTTATTAATTGCTTTCACACTCACTCATTGATTTTTTTCCACACATCGCACTAGCTACATAGTGAATACTTGTATCTCAAATCCCTATTCCTTGTGGATACGACTACCCACTCAACAGGGTATATTATTACTTCGATAACCCGTGCACTTTCGGGCCCCTGTCAGCAAGAGATAAAAGGGGGGGTCAACAAATAGATCTGAAAACGGGCTAGTTATAGGCTAAAATTGGGGTTCCACACGCCCCTGTGGATTTTCCACACAGGCTTGCAGAATTTCCACACAGGCATGTGAATTCTCTGTTGTTCTGATTTTCGGCAAACAGTGTACAGTAACTTGCTACAGTGATTAGCTGTAGTACCTGCTACAGTACTTTACCAAAATGCTTCCGGATTCATCGTTCTTCATCGAGGCCGTTGAATTGGGCACACAATCAACGTTGGATCATGTCGATTACTTTATTTCTCTTCATTGGCGAAGTTCTCCAATACCACACGAGTTAGACTTTTGTAAATGTGACTGCCCTTGTTCCCCTCCAATGGAGGTTAGCACACACCCACAAGTCTAGACTCGTGCCTTGTTCCTTGGTCTGAGAACACGTCAACAATGGTGAACATAACCTATTCTTGCTTTTTTGTTCTGCAAATTGGCTCCACAACCCTACAATGGACAAAAGCACACAAATGCACACAAATTAATGATAAAATCTGAGAAAAGTAATGCTCAATGTAAGATAATAATACTTCGTATTACTATAACACGAGCACTTATCAAACTCCCCCACATTTAAGCTTTTGCTTTTCCTCAAGCAAAAATAACCCGTGAAAGTACTTGGGAAGAATAATTGGAAGTGCTCGGCCTTAGGTTCACCAAACGTGTGCAAAAGAATTATTCTACAAGTAAGGGGAAATCAAAACATTGCATAAACACATCAATACTCTAGCTAAAAACTCAAATAAAAAAGAACAATCAACTTGAAAATGTGTAGTGTTTGCGGACTCACTCAAGACAACCCAAAAAGTACTCCTCAAGCTCTTGTTAGAAAGGACTTATTTATGTACACAAAGTAGGGAGGTAGAAGCTCCACTCAACCTCTAAGGTATCCCTTTCCTAGGTGGCCGCCAAAGGTGGCTTTCACGCTGACACGGCCCCTTGCGTGTATCCTGTAAGTGCACGGGCTTGTCGAAGTAATAAAATTACCCTGGTGAGTGGGTAGTCGAATCCACAGGGAATAGGGATTTAAGATACGAGAAATTGCTATTCATTCGTGCGATGTACGAAAAATAATGATCGGAGTGAGGAATGAATTTATGGAATCAATTAGAATAAAAGATAAGAAAGTAAATAGAGAGATGGAAGACGAGAGAAAAGCAAGTAGAAGTTAAAAGAGAAGACTAGCAATGGATAAAATAGGGTATCTAGACAAGCTACCTCTAGGACTTATGCTTCTAGTGCAAGACTATGCTATTATACTTTCCTATTGATGTTAATTGAGTCGAGGATATCCTTAAACTCATGGTCCCAAAACTTAAGGTCAACCGTGACTAACCCCAACATTATGTCCCGGTATTAGGATTCACTACGACCCTTGACTCTCGTTGACCTATTAACTAAGCCCTAGGGGAGTCTATCTTCCTAACCCTAACACTACGTGGGATTGCTTTAAGCTCTAGGGATTCCTAGTGATAAAACCTGTTCCTCTATGTAGTTCTAACCCTTTGGTCCAGGTGGAAGAACCCTAGTCTAGATTGAGCCCTAAAACTCTATCTCGACCGCTAATTAACCAAGGAAACGGAGGTAGGGAGAAATCACACCGGAAGAGAAAGGGGTACATTGCTACCTCACAACTCTCTCTCTCAACCCTCTTCAATCTTAAGTAGTCTAACCCTATAGGAGTTGTCACACCTCCAACGGATAACCTAGATTGCTCTCAACTCTAGTGTCACGGCTAAGGAAGAACAATAGCAAAAGATAATTAAAACTGAAACTCGAATTTATGCATCAATAATGGAAAAGCATAATAACAATGTCATAGAAACATAATAATCCTAGGGTTTTACAAGTCCGAATACCCACGAGGGGTTTAGCTCCTCATGGAGCTATACATGTTCATCAAAGTGTAAAATAAAGCACAAACTAAAAACATCAATGAAAACCCCCTAACGTATGGTGTGGTCGTGGTCTCGTGCGGCCGTCGAACGTCGATGTCGATGCCGATGGTGCACTCCAATCCTCCACAAAGTCCTCTCCGAAACCCTAGCCGCACACGGCCATGTGGAATTTCTACACGCCCGTGTGAAGTTTCTGGCTTTTTGGAAAACTTACTACACACGGCCGTGTGCAATTTCCACATGCCCGTGTGAAGTCTCTGGCTCGCTGGGAATTAATTCACACGGCCGTGTGTTAATTCCACACGCCCGTGTGAACTCTCTGGAAACCTAATTTTCGGCAGAAAATGCACAGTAACTTGCTGAAACGCTCCCGAATATGTTGTTCTTCATCGAGGCCATTGAATTGGGCACACAATCAATGGTAGATCGTGCCGATTGCTTCGAGTCTCCTTCTTGGTGAAGTTCTCCTAAGCTACACGAGTTAGACTTGTTGTGAATGTGACTGCCTTTGTGCCCCTCCAAAGGAGGTTGGCACACACTCACAAGTCTAAGTTCATGCCTTGTTCTTTGCTTGGTCCGTAAACCTCCCAACAACGGTGAACACGACCTAACTTTTTTCTTCTTTTCCAACATGGCTCCACAAACCTACAATGCACAAGAATACACAAATGCACACTATTTAGTGATAAAATCTGATAAAAGATATGCTCATTGTAAGATAATAACGCTTCGCATTACTATAACACAAGCACTTATCAAATCCCCCATACTTAAGCTTTTGCTTGTCCTCAAGCAAAAATAAAGCATAAAAATACTTGGGAAGAACAATTGAAAGTTCTCGGCCTTAGGTTAACCAAAAGTATGCAAAAGAAGTATTCTACAAGTAAGGGTAAATCAAAACATTGCATATGGTTATCGTTGCTCTAGCTAAAAACTTAAATAAAAAAGGAGAACAACTCAAAAACGTGTAAGTGTGTGCGAATTCACTCAAGAGAACCAACGAGTACTCCTCAAACTCTTGTTACAAGGACTTATTTATATACTAAGTAAGGAAGTAGTAGCTTCACTCAACCTCTAAGGTAGCCCTTTCCTAGGCGGCCGCCAAAGGTGGCTTTCACACTTTCGAGGAAGTAGCTCTTTCTACCGGAGTGGTAGCTTTCACGCTTCCCATGAGATAGCTCTTTCTTTCATTAGGGCATAACTTGTATCTGACTTATGAGGGTAGCTTCATACTTCATAGGAGGTAGCTTTTTCCACCCAAAATGAAAAGCTTAAACTAATATTCACAAGCTAGTCGTTTTTTTTTTTTATAGCTACATAGAACTTCACAACTTACTAAAGTAATACTAAACTAGTCCTTAAAACTTCAAGATCGAGTTTCCAAATGATTCCAAGAGTGAGTAGTGCAATAAAGTGTAATCGAGCAAAAATCCCTTAAAATTTAAGTGGAACTAGAACAAGATAGGATGTAATGTTAAAAATTCTCCTAAACTCTGGAGAATACGACCATTGCAACTAAGGTGAACCGCCATAGGCTACAAGAACATGAGCAATTGAACGCACAAGTAAAGGTGTGTGCAATGTGAATCCCCCCCCACACTTAAGATATACATTGTCCCCAATGTACACATGCAAGCACTATAAAAAGTAAAACAATGAAAAACAATTAGTGTGGAAGTGGACAATTGAAACATTACTCCCCTGAACTCCAAGTGTTGCGTTTGATGGAGCTAGGTTCATTGAGAGTTGTGTCTCAATGGGTTTGTGGAGCACACATGGTCCCATGACCGTGCCTATGAAAATTCCTCAAATTCCTTAAATCCAAGACCATCTGCACACATACGCAAGGGTTCAGTATAGCTCAAGAAAAACCAAAATATAGCTCGAGTATATAAAGATATGAACATGAAATACAACTCGAGACAAAATAAAACAAAAAATAAAAGCAAACCCAGAAGGAGAGTCCTTTCTGGGTATTATAAGTCCAACAGAATATGAAAATAAAAAGTGCAACAGAAGTGAAAATAAAATAAAATAAAACTACGACGCCTCAGCGTCGGTGTCCTGTTGTGGATCCTCTGTTGCTACTACTGCTGGTGGTGCTGGTGGATCTGATGCTGATGGAGATGGAGGTGGAGTCAGTGAAGGGATCCGTCGAGGTCGCACCATAGATCGCTCGAACAACTGTATCACTGTGGCAAGCTGTGCCGACAATTGAGCGAACTGTGATGCCTGAGTGGCCCTCAACTCGGCAAACCCTGCTGCCTGTGCGGCCCTCATCTCTGTCAACTCCTGCTGCATGATACCCACAGCGCTCTCGAGGCGCTCAAATCTGTCCTGGCCTCGAGATGGAGAAAAGATGCGCACTGGAGGTGGCTCTGGTGCTGTGGGTGGTGCCTCGGCCTCTGCCCCTGCCTCTATATCCACTGGGGATGGCTCTAACGCTGCATGTGACCCCTCGTGTAGAAAGGCATCGGGCCAGTTCAGCATATACTGTTGGTAACATCTCCTGGCCATGCCTATCAGTCTCAACATTTCTAAGTTGATTGGTGAAGGTGTGACCGCCTTTTCTATCCCTCTGATTGCTGCCCGAAGACCCATCCCCTTCATAAGTCTTGTGATGTATGGCCCTGAAAAAATCGTTCCAAGCCTGGGGTACTGACTTTGATGATGCATGGAATCGGCTAGTATATATCCAAGATGGAGCGGCTCCTTCTGTACCATTGAATGTAAGTAAAGGAGCTCTTCCCGACTAAGGACCCCTGTACTATCGCCCCGGCCGTTTATTGACCTACTTAGAATGGCATAAATGTATCTATAAGCCGGTTGTGATAGACAAGTAGCTTTTGATATACCTGGCTCATAGTTCCCTTGTCCACACAATACTCTACAAGCTCCTCGAGGAGTCAAACTGCCAGGATAGTCAGTTAGAAGGCTCTCGTACTCCTCTGTCTTTGTGAACGCCTCGTTGTATAACCCCATATAAATGAAAAACTGTGTCACTGACATATTGTACTCATGCCCAAATGCCTGAAACTGTATAGAATTTGCACTCGTCAACTCCCTGTTTGTTTTGTCAAACTTGAATGATGAGAGCACCTCCAAAGTAAGCAGACGGTTCGCTAGATCTCGAATAGATAGTAAGCTCTTCCAACTTCCCACTGCAACAAGCTCTTCAATCTCGTCTGCCATATCATTACCCCAAATCAGCTAGTCTTAAAAAGTCTACATCCAAATACCGAGATTGTCCGATCTTGAGTTTCGCCAATCTTCTATATATTTCTCGGTGTTCAGATTTAACGAAGTCGATTGGTTCTGGAGAGTGTTCTCGTGCCCTTTTATTAGTTTCTTTCCTAGGTGCCATTCCTGAAAATAATTGTAAAAGGAAATCAATCATTTGGGTATAATAATTTGTCCTGATAGGATCCACACGGCCGTGTGGAAATTCCACACGCCCGTGTGGATTATCGGGCGGACATGGCTGCAAGGTTGTAGAATCAAAACTCCATATTTACACAAAACTTCGCTTAAAAACCCTTGTAAACTCATTGGTAACCAGGTTAATCATGTAAAACAGCCGAAATACTTATCATGAACGATCTAAATCCGGATTGATAAAGAAGAAGGGTTTGTCGTTCTCACCGACGGTGTAGATGGGAAAAAATTTAGAATCGGTCGGAAAACTCGAAAAGAAATCTTAATGAATGTAGGAAACGGTTGGGAAAGTGAAAAAGGAGGTCGGAGAGTGTTCTGGAGTGAAAACGAAAGAGATACGAGTGAATTCAAAAAGAAAACCTTCGGCTTTTTGAAGTTCTGGGAATTCACACGGCCTTGTGAACATGTTACACGGCCGTGTGCCTCTGAAATTAGGTTTTATAGGGGCCAACACACGCCCCTGTGTGCACTCTGGTCACTCTCTGAACTACCTCACACGGCCGTGTGAGAGATCCACACGGCCGTGTGCCTTCACAGGGGACTCCACAAGGACTGGTACACGCCCTGTGGATTCTCGAGAAAACTCAGAAGGTCTCTGAAAATATTCACACGGCCGTGTGTTAATTCCACACGGCCGTGTACCGTTCATAACCACTCCCACAGGGGCAGCCACACGCCCCTGTGGTTTCTCGTGAAAAAGAGAGGGTTCTGCAGAGTTTTTCACACGGCCGTGTGTTAATTCCACACGGCCGTGTGCCCTTTCTGAAGTTTTTCACAGGGGCAAGGTCACGCCCCTATGTCTTCTCTGGTTGAGCCCTATTTGATACCACACGGCCGTGTGTTAATTCCACACGGCCGTGTGTTTTCTCTGGTTACTTAGAAAAAATTCACAGACTTTACAGAAAAATTCAGAAACATAACTATGATCCTTAGAGCCTGTAAAAACCATCAAAACACGACCAGAAACCATGGAAAACATGCTCAACTAGCTAAAATTTATCAATCATCGTTTAGGCACACGAAAACATCAATAATCCATAATAAAATCGCAGCTTAAGCATTAAAAATTTAGGACACCAATACTAAGACTTTTATTCATGCTAAAAAACTAAACTAGATTCTAGGAAAGCTGTAAAACTCTTGGGTTGCCTCCCAAGCAGCGCTTGTTTAACGTCACTTAGCTTGACGTACCTGTTTTATCTTATGGAGGTTGAAGAAAGAATATCTCTTTATCATTATTACAAACCTCGCCGCCAAAGTATGGTTTCAGCCAGTGTCCGTTTACTTTGAACGTGCCCTTCTCCGGATGAGTAATCTCAATTGCACCATGGGGTGATACTTGAGTGACGGTGTATGGGCCAAACCATCTAGTCTTTAGTTTTTCGGGGAAGAGTCGCAACCGGGAATTGAATAGTAGAACTTGATCACCGACTTTGAACTCTTTAGGTAATTTGATATGCTTGTCATACCACTTTCGAATCTTCTCCTTGTAAATTCTAGCATTCTCATATGCTTTCAACCTCCATTCATCGAGCTCATTAAGATGAAGTGGTCTTTGTTCACCCGCTCTTCTCAAATCGAAGTTCATTGCTTTGATTGCCCAATATGCTTTATGTTCAAGTTCCACGGGTAAATGACCTGACTTCCCGTAAACTAGATTATACGGAGTAGTTCCTATGGGTGTCTTGTATGCTGTGCGATGGGCCCAGAGTGTGTCGTCCAACCGTTCTGACCAGTCCCGCTTCCCTTGTTCCACAGACTTCGTCAAAATCCGCTTGAGTTCTCTATTAGTGACTTCTACTTGACCACTAGTCTGGGGATGATATGGAGTGGCAAGGCGGTGACGTACTCCGTATCGTTTCAATACCTTTTCTAATTGGGCATTGCAAAAGTGGGTCCCTCGATCACTAATGATGATTCGCGGAGTTCCAAACCGAGTGAACAACCTCTTTAATAATTTCACCACAGTTCTAGCATCATTACTCGGCAATGCTTGTGCTTCGACCCATTTGGAGACATAATCAACTGCCACTAATATTTATTGGTTGCCGTTAGACCTTGGAAACGGCCCCATGAAATCAATGCCCCAAACATCGAATACCTCACAAAATTGCATAGGATTCTGAGGCATCTCATCCCACCGAGACAAATTCCCTGACCTCTGACAATTATCGCATCGAAAAACAAACTGGAGTGCATCGTGAAAGAGGGTTGGCCAATAGAACCCTGCTGCCAAAACTTTTTCCGCGGTTCTACTTGATGCATAATGGCCCCCAACTGGTCCTGAATGACAATGAGCAAGGATATCCCATCCTTCTTCCTTAGAAACGCATCTCCGAACAATATGATCTGCACAGATGCAGAAAAGGAATGGGTTGTCCCAGAAATAGTTCTTCAAATTGCTAAAGAACTTTTTCTTTTGTTGGAATGTGAGCCCTGGCTTGAGGACTTTTCCTGACAAGTAATTAGCAAACTCTGCGAACAACGGCGTATCACCTGATGATGTTAATTCCTGAATTGAATGTAACTGTTCTTCTGGGAAGAAGTCATTGATCTCCTTACTTGATGGCTCTTGCCCAATGCTCCCTTCTAACCGCGACAAATGATACGCCACTACGTTTTCAGTTCCCTTTTTATCCTTTATCTCCATGTCAAACTCCTGTAAGAGTAATATCCACCAGATCAATCTTGGTTATGCATCGACTTTGTTCATGAGGTAACGGAGAGCTGAATGATCTGTAAACACAATGACCTTCGACAAGATAAGATATGGCCTGAACTTATCGAGAGCAAACACTACTGCTAATAATTCTTTCTCTGTAGTAGTATAATTCTGAGAGTCTTGCTCGCATAATAGATGGGTTGGAATTGCCTACCCTTCCTTTGTCCCAGAACTGCTCCTACAGCGTAATCACTAGCATCACACATGAGCTCAAAAGGTTCATTCCAGTCAGGGGTTATCAAGATTGGAGCTTGAACTAGTTTTTTTTAGCACATTAAAAGCTGTTGCACAATCTTCCCCAAAATCAAACGGAGCATCTTTCTCGAGAAGTTTAGTCAACGGTTGAGTGATCTTCGAGAAATCCTTGATGAACCGTCTATAGAAACCTGCATGTCCCAGGAAACTCTGAATTCCCTTGACATTCATTGGTGGAGGAAGTTTCTCTATGACTTCGATTTTTGCCTTGTCCACCTCCATACCCAAATGGGAAATCTTGTGTCCGAGAACAATGCCTTCTCGAACCATGAAATGACATTTCTCCCAGTTTAGCATAAGATTTGTCTCCTTACATCTTATCAACACTCTTTCCAAATTTCTCAAACACACGTCGAAGGAATCACCAAACACAGAGAAATCATCCATAAATACTTCCATTATGTCTTCGACAAGATCATCGAAAATAGCAATCATACATCTTTGGAATGTATCAAGTGCGTTGCATAACCCGAACGGCATCCGTTTATATGCAAAAGTCCCGTAGGGACAAGTGAAAGTTGTCTTCTCTTGGTCTTCCGGAGCAATAGGGATCTGAAAGTTCCTTGACATCCCATCTAGAAAGCAGTAAAATTGATGCCCTGCCAATCGTTCCAACATTTGATCAATGAAAGGTAAAGGGAAGTGGTCTTTACGGATTGCGTCATTCAGTCTTCTGTAATCAATACAAACTCTCCACCCTGTGACCGTTCTAGTTGGGATGAGCTCGTTCTTTTCATTCTTGATCACTGTCATCCCACCTTTTTTTCGGGACCACTTGTGTTGGGCTTACCCAAGCACTATCGGAAATGGGGTAAATGATCCCTGCATCCAATAATTTGACCACCTCCGCCTTTACAACTTCCTTCATGTTCGGGTTTAGTCTTTTTTGAGGTTGGATCACTAATTTGAAATTGTCCTCCATTAAAATCTTGTGCGTACAGAATGAAGGGTTTATACCTTTTAAGTCTGCAATTTTCCATGCCAAGGCAGACTTATGCTTTTTCAACACATTCACCAATTTGTCTTTTTGCTCCAAAGAGAGATTCGATGCTATGATCACGGGCAACTTCATCTCTTCTGCCAGAAATGCATATTCCAAGTGTTCTGGAAGTGTTTTCAATTCCAAATCAGGTGGCTCATCGATGGATGGTCGAAGTCGGTCTCCAATTGATCTGCCAATCTCTTCAAATTTTGTAGTTTGTTGTTCATTACTGTACCCTGAAACCTTCTCCAAATCACACTCCTTGGGTTGGTCCTGGTGTTCCATTCTAATCCCCAACTCACAAACTTCCTCTATCAGGTCTATAATACCCATTGAAAAGGCCTCTTGTTTGTGCTCAAAATAACTTAATTCAAACTGTGCAAGAACTTTCTCAAGGGTTTCCTCTGTGTCACCATTAGAAAAAGCTAGAGCTGATTTATCAAATTCGTCCAACACACTGCCTAATTCATAATTCATGTTCTGCTCCTTGCTAAACTGATAAATACTATCTACTATTTCTGTGCAAGGTATTCTCACTAATTGCTCACACTCGATATAATTTGGAAATGGTTGTGCAATAAACAACTGCATTTTCTGCTCCACTTCCTCAACTAGTCCCACGAGTGTATCAAAAGCTTCGCTTGCGTTAAACATTCCCTAGGTAAACTGAAATTAAAGAGAAAAGAATTGGTGAGAATAGTGGTAGATAAAGAAAGTGTGAAATAGATAACGAAGTGAATAACTAAAGTAGCAAAAACAAGTATCAAAAATACGCCTATTCCCCGGCAACGGCGCCAAAAACTTGACACGACCCCTTGCGTGTATCCCGCAAGTGCACGAGCTTGTCGAAGTAATAAAATTACCCTGGTGAGTGGGTAATCGAATCCACAGGGAATAGGGATTTAAGATACGAGAATTTGCTATTTAGTCGTGCGATATACGAAAAATAATGATCGGAGTGATGAATGAATTTATGGAATCAATTAGAATAAAAGATAAGAAAGTAAATAGAGAGATGGAAGATTAGAGAAAAGCAAGTAGAAGTTAAAAGAGAAGACTAGCAATAGATGAAATAGGGTATCCGGACAAGCTACCTCTAGGACTTATGCTTCTAGTGCAAGACTATGCTATTATACTTTCCTACTGATGTTAATTGAGCCGAGGATATCTTTAAACTCACGGTCCCAAAACTTAAGGTCAACCGCGACTAACTCTAACATTATGTCCCGGTATTAGGATTCACTACGACCCTTGACTCTCGTTGACCTGTCAACTAAGTCCTAGGGGAGTCTATCTTCCTAACCCTAACACTACGTGGGATTGCTTTAAGCTCTAGGGATTCCTAGTGATAAAACCTGTTCCTCTATGTAGTTCTAACCCTTTGGTCCAGGTGGAAGAACCCTAGTCTAGATTGAGCCCTAAAACTCTATCTCGACCGCTAATTAACCAAGGAAACGGAGGTAGGGAGAAATCACACCGGAAGAGAAAGGGGTACATTGCTACCTCACAACTCTCCCTCTCAATCCTCTTCAATCTTAAGTAGTCTAACCCTATAGGAGTTGTCACACCTCCAAAGGATAACCTAGATTGCTCTCAACCCTAGTGTCACGGCTAAGGAAGAACAATAGCAAAAGATAATTAAAACTGAAACTCGAATTTATTCATCAATAATGGAAAAGCATAATAACAATGTCATAGAAACATAATAATCCTAGGGTTTTACAAGTACGAATACCCACGAGGGGTTTAGCTCCTCATGGAGCTATACATGTTCATCAAAGTGTAAAATAAAGCACAAACTAAAAACATCAATGAAAACCCCCTCGCTTATGGTGTGGCCGTGGTCTCGTGCGGCCGTTGAACGTCGATGTCGATGCCGATGGCGCGCTTCAATCCTCCACAAAGTCCTCTCCGAAACCCTAGCCGCACTCTCCAGAAGTTCCAGAGAAAGATAGGTCAAAAGATGCTCAAAAAGTCTCCAAATCGGGCTTTTAAATAGGCTGAGTGCGGCTTTAAATTTGAACTTATCGGGGCTTCACACGGCCGTGTGGAATTTCCACATGCCCGTGTGAAGTTTCTGGCTTTTTGCAAAAATTACTACACACGGCCGTGTGGAATTTCCGCACACCCGTGTGAAGTCTCTGGCTCGCTGGGAATTAATTCACACGGCCGTGTGTTAATTCCACACGCACATGTGAACTCTCTGGAAACCTGATTTTCGGCAGAAAATGCACAGTAACTTGCTAAAACAAGCGCTACTTGGGAGGCAACCCAAGTTTTTAATTGCTTTCTAGTTTAGATTTTAAATTCTATAGTAATAATTACCATGAGTGTGTGCCTTGATTAATTTTTGTTGGTGTTGAACTTTTCAAGGAAAATTTTTGGTGATTTGAAGTGTTTTTCACATGTATGACATGATTCAGGGTGCCATGCATGCTAATTGTTGAAGAATAGGGTTAATGTTGAAGTTTGGAGAGCCGCGTGGACTGTCTGCAGAAATTCTGCAGCTCACGTGGCCGCGTGAGATTCTCACGCGGCCGTGTACAGTACCCACGCGTGGGTGTGGAATTTCCACACCCCCATGTGGCCTATAAACAGAGATGAAGAGTCATTATTCATTTTCCATAACTTACAAATCTTCATTTTCTCATCTCTTCCTCTCCAAACTTCCCATCCTTAAGATTCCAAATCCATTTTTTTTCGACTTATTCGAGATTTAGAAGTGTTTTGCCGGCATTTGCATCAAGTTTCTCCATCGATTCACGTCGGTAAGGCCTCATCTCACCCTATCATGTCCATGCTTTCATGCTCAATTCCATCGAGTTTTCTTGTTTCTTGGATGATATTTTTCATGGAAAACATTGTGAAAACATTTAGAAAACATGTAAACAAAGTTTAGTGAGACGTTGGAGCCCGACTATGACTCTTTGGTCATGGTTGGACGCCCACGCGGGCGCGTGGCCTAGCCACATGGCCGCGTGGACCGGCCAACAGCCCACGCGACTGCGTGGAGCTCACATACTCTCTGCCGAACAGCCACGCGACCGCGTGGCTGGGTCACGCGGTCGCGTGGCCCTTCTGCCGAGCCAGGACACGCCCACGTGGGCGCGTGGCTAACCCACGCGACCGCGTGGGATGGAAACGTGGCAGATTAAGCCATGTCGGCGCGTGGCTTGCCCACAAGCCCATGTGGATTCCTGCACCTTGCCATATAATGTAAATTTGCACTTCTTTGGCAATTTTCTTGCAGGTATGACACCAAGGACTAAAAAGCGTGCTCCAAAAATGCCTTGATCGTTTATAGCTGACCTTGGATGAGGACATGCCTTCTAACACACCAGCAGCACCAACAGATGATGCCAATGCTTGAGGCGTCCCACTCATGAGACTTTAGTTTTCTTTACTTTAGTTTTCATTTCTAGTTTCCTTTATTTTATCTTTTAGACTTTAGTTATCTTTATACTTTGTTTTGATTGTGCGAGTTGTGCTTTATTTTGCTTCATTCGTAAGAACTCGTGCAACTTTTCTATTTTATTGAGCTTCACTGAACCCCGTAAATCCGTGCAGATGGCCTTGAGAGTGATGATGATGAATTTTTTTTCATACACACAACCATGTGACGTGGTTGTGTGAGCTTCACAACCCGTTGAACAATAACACATCCTCGAGTTAGCTTCACAAATCGATTGACAAGGAGTTCAGGGGAGTGTTGTTTTAATTGCATTTTCACCCACATTATGTTTTTCTTGCATATATTTTTATTGTGCTTACATATGTACATTGAGGACAATGTACATCTTAAGTGTGGGGGAGGGTTCACCTTATACACGGCCTTTACTTGAGTTTTAATGATCATGCTCATGTTGCCCATGAAGGTTCACCTTAGGGTTGAGAGTTTAATTCTTAGTTTTTGGAGGTTGCAAACATTAGGTTTTATCATGCTCTAGTTTTTATATAATTTTCTTGGAATTTTTGTCCGATTGCTCTTTAATGCACTTCTCTCACTCATTAAACCTATGGAAATTTACTCTAGTTCATTATTGTGGGATTTTCTAGTGTTAGTTTTGTTAAAAAAAAAAAAAAAAAAAACAGAAAATTCACAAAATTCACAAAAATCAAAATTGTAGTTGTGTTCTGTATATAGGGGGCGGAAAGAGCTACCACCTATGTTGTATGAAGCTACTCTCATAAGTCGGATACTTGTTATGCCCTAATGAGAGAAAGAGCTATCTCATAGGATGCGTGAAAGCTACCACCTTCGGTAGAAAGAGCTACCACCTCAAAAGTGTGAAAGCCACTCGGGAGGCATCTCGTGAAAGGGCTACCTTAGAGGATGTGTGAAGCTACTATCTTTTCTTTTTGTGCATAAATAAGTTCCATTATTAATAAGAACTTTGAGTAGTGGATATAGTGTTGACATGAGTTGAGTTTTCACACACACACGCTTTCGGACTTTAGTACTTTCATTTTTGATTGGATTATTTGCTAGAGTATTGATTGTTTCATCTATTGTTTGTTTTTCTCCATGATTTTAGAATTTTATTCTTGTACCCTCTTGGTGAACCTAAGGCCAAGCACTTCTCTTTGCTTTTCATGAGTTTATGGTTAATTTTGCTTGAGGACAAGCAAAGACTTAAGTGTGGGGGAGTTTGATAAGTGCTTGAATATACATGTTTTACCGACTTGTTTTACATACATTGAGCATCATTTTACCATTGATTATGTCTCATAAAGTGTATTTTGGTGTTCTTTTATGCAATCAGGTTGTGGAAGTGTTAAAGGAGGAAAAGGAAGCAAAGATGGGTTATAAAGACGTATTGTTGGGAGCTTTTGTACAACACAAGTGTCAAGGCGCAAGAGGGGATCATGCACATGAGGGTGTGTGCCAACTTCCTGAAGAATTCAAGATGATTTGTGCGATGGAAGGGCACAAAGGCAGTCACACCTTCATGTCCCAACTTGGGTGAAGATAGTTAAAGCTCTCAAATGATGATTCGAAGAAGAAGAAGTCTTATAACTCACTACATGGACGTGTGCCCGACAATGTAGCCTCAAGATGAGAGAGTTTGGATCGCGTTTATGAAGAGTACTGCAGAAAAACACTGTTTATTCCACTGTAGCTGTACTGTAGCAGAAGTTACTGTTCATACGACCGCGTCAAAATCCCACGCGACTGCGTGGGAATTCACGTGGTCGCGTGAAGACACGTGACTGGCGCGATTCAGGCTTATAAATAGCCCTTTTTGCCGATTCTTTTGGTATCTTTTGTGTGGCTTTTGAGAGGCGAAGCGGCTAGGGTTTGAGGAGGAGGTCTTTGCCGAATTGGAGGGTCGTTCTTCACCAACTTTGATAGTTCTTTCCTCCGTCATAGCATCGAGGGAGTCATTGGCGACCTAGCTTCGGAGAAGGATCCTTCAAGACGTTGAGCGACCCATCAAGGCCATCATCACGACTTCAAGGGGGTTTACTTCCATGGTTTACATTGCTTTTCATTGTGTTATGTTTTGCTTTGTAATAAGCCCCATGGAGGGCTAAACCCTAGTAGATACTTGGGCATGTGAACCCTAGGTTTTGATTCATGTATTGACTTTCTTTATGCTTTCTTTTAAGTCCGAGTTTATTTGAGTTTTAATCTTGTTTAATCATTGCTTGCCTGCCTTATTGATTCGTATGGTTGTTTGGTATGTTTGATTTGTTTCCTTGGTGAGAGAGAGGTCTCCATTAGGGATTAGAACATACAAGGTTAAAGAGGGTTGAGAGGGTGAGTCTTGAGATAGAGGAGTATCCCCTTTCCCTTCCGATTGAGTGTTTCCTATCTCCGTATTCCCTAAGTTTTATGCAACCATATGGGGTGTGAGGCGTGAGATTGATAGATTTCTCCGCCGGGACCTTTGTAGGGGGTTAGGGATCTTCCGCCTAGAAGTAGGGTTAGATCTAATTTTAGGAATCGGTTTCACTCTTAGGTATCCCTAGAACTCATTGCGGTCATATGGGGTGTGAGGTGTTGAGATTGAGCGATTTCTCCGCCGGGACCTTGTAGGGGACTAGTATCGGTGGCCTGGAGGCAGGAACCGATTATTCTTAGATTACCTCGACTCATAGAACTCGGTTAGAAGCATTTAGTTAGTCTTGCACTTCATGATAGAGCCTAGGGGAAGCATTGCCCGGGTATCTCATCTTCATTGATTGAGATCTCCCTTTATTTACCCTTTGCCTATTCATCTCTGGTATTAATTTCTATGCACACTAGATCACCACAAAATCACATTAGTCGTTAGGCTAGATTGCAGAGAAGAAGTTAGTACTAGTAGCTCTGTTCCCTGTGGATTCGACTACCCTACTTACCGGGTATAATTATTACTTCGACAACCCGTGCACTTGCGGTACACACACGCAAGGGGTGTGTCAATATGATTAAACAAATTTAAAGGCATACAATGTTGTTGCAAGTACTACAATGAAAAGTGAAGACCTATGGATGTGGATCCCCTTGAGGGGTCATCATGATACATGGATGAAAGATAAAAGGTAGCTTGGTTGATTTAGACCGAAGGATCTCAAAATTAGATCAACCCCAATTTCTCAGTGATTGAACTCTAATCCCATACGGATATCGGTTGGAATCTCTTCCTAACCAACATCCCTATGATTGCATTAAGTACAAGGAGATCCAAAATAAGGAATATACTAAACCCTAGTCTATCCTTATAGCTCGGAGGGCTATCGACACCCAATTTCTCGGTGTGCCAATACAAGTAACCCCTTTTAGTTCAATAACGACCTAATACACGTGAGTAGGTCACATCTACGTGTATAATTCAAGAAAGAACTACGGATCTCTCAATGTGGTAGTTCTAGACATGAAGCACAATGAACTAAATCTTAAACCAAACCAAGCTTGCAATTAAGTAAAGATCATCCAAAATACATGATAAACCCCCCCAAGGTTCACCAACATCCGGTGGCCTTGGGGGTCTAGTGTGCCATCAAGCAAGTAACAACAAAAATACAAAGTAAATCACTTAAAAAGCTCATAAATAACACTCCCTAGATGAAATGATGAAGGAGGAGGTGGAGGTCCGGCCGAATGACGCTTTCCCCCGTCCAAGAGATGCGGAATGATGCTTCCCTTGACTTGGATCCTTGCCTCCTTGATGGTGAAGCTTCTCCCCTTCAAAATGATGCTCTTGCCTCCTTCCTTGGCTCCAAATCGTCGTCTCTCCAAAGATTTCTTCGTTTCTTCCCTCTAGATGACGGCCAAGAAGTCTCCGTATGTGTGCCCTAAAAACATCTATAAATACTCCCGCAGTATCCCGGGGTGGATAAATGGATCCCGGGGTGGATAGATAGGAAAAAGCAAGGCAAAACTTGTCTCATGTGGGGGTGTATCCCGGGGTGGATGGATGGATCCCGGGGTGGATAGATGAATCCCGGGGTGGATAGGGGGCCGTGAGAGCTAGTTGAAATTCACTGTCTTTTGATGCTCACGGCCCCTCATACGGCCCCGTATGCTGCACTGTTCACCCTTATGCACTTCCATCATTTCCAGCCCAAAACTCCTCAGGTGCAACAGCAACTGCTACAGTGAATCCGCTACAGTACTCCATCTACAGTAAATACGCTACAGTACTACGACACCCTGATTTTCATCCTTTTTCGCCCAAATCGTATTATCATGTTCCTCATGGCTCCTCCATTCCCTACAACATAAATAATACTCAATTAAGCATAAAACGGGCATCCATTCATATAAAAATACATGCTAAGTGAACAAAATACGTATATTAAAACATATACATTTAGACACTTATCAAACATCCCCACACCTAAGCATTTGCTTGTACCCAAGCAAACAAATCATGAAAAACAAAGGGAATGATAAGTGGCTAAATGTACATCTCCGGCTCAAACAAATACGAGATTCTACAAGTATAGAATAATGATATACAGATGTTGAGTTACAGTCAATACGTACAACAAAAGGATCCTGTCTTACCTCTTATATGTCTGTACAGTGTAAGTGAATCTTTCATCTCATTTGCCCTGACATGGTCTAGCTCTATGACTTCAATCAGTACAGCTCTATATGCTAATCACTCCACAAGTACAGAGTACTAAGTCTTAAAATGCTAAGTGCCACTCCAATGAACAATTAACATCCTTCTAATTCTACAACTTGAGACTAAATCCCATTTCTACTCACCTCCTGTTCCAACCCAACCTCATGAAGGGCATCCTAATCAATCTCTCTGGACTCACCAAAGTGATGATGAGAAAGCCATCTGTAGCGATCCTATTGTACTTGTATATGGAAGACAGGTATCAAGTCGGTGGGCTGGACTAGCTCCTCGAGTCTGGGCCTCTTTGAGGATGGCTTAGACGATATGTGTTTCCTCGGCATAGTCTATAAAAGAAAACAACTCAATTTAGTCCACAGATTGAATATTTTAGGGGGAACACGATCGTGTTAGGAGCACACAGATTGTGCACGGCATTACTACAAGAGCATGCTTTCCCCCAAGCTTTGAACAACACAAGAGCACAATCATTCTTTTGAAAAAGTAAGATCATGCTTCTGGTGCGACCATCTTCCCCAATTCTCTAAGAATTAACATGTTAACAACACAACTAAAATCAACCAACAGGGAAAGCACAGTCGTGCTATCCTCGTGCTCCGTAGCTGTGATTCTCTGGGATAATACTAGAAAACTTAAGCAGTGAAGCACGGTCATACATGGAGCCTATAGATCTTGCTTCCTGGGAAGCACGATCCTACAAGGAGCTCATAGATCGTGCTCAGTGTAGAATTCTCCTAAAGAAAAAAACAGGGAGAATCATGGCTTAAGCATGGGTGTGTTCTGCTCGTGCTCAGCTTAAATTAAACCAGTACTCAATGGAACAAATTACTCTCTTGAGTTGCACAAAATAGAACATGCACAGTTGACACAACCAAACACATAGAGAGAACCAATGATAACAAGAGCATATGCAACAGTCAATCCAAAACACGACTAAACTAAACAAAATATCACAAAAAGAACAACTAAAATTACAAATTGACACTACGGTGCCTTGGGTTGCCTCCTAAGAAGTGCCTATTTAACATCAGTAGCTTGACGTAGCTGTTTTGCTCATTTAAGAAGGTTCATGGAAGCAAGACCTCTCATTGCCACTTGAGAAACAATTACAAGAATATGGTTCAATGGTGTCAATTAAATTGATCTCACCGAAAGTCCAGAAGTTGGATCGCGTTGAGATTGGTGGTGGAATGGGTGGTTTTCTTTTTCTTAGGATCACTTGTTTCCACCACCTCTTCGATCGGAATATTTTTTGTTTGTCAATGTCGGAGGCAAATGTACTTTAACCCCCACCACTTCTTGGTAGCACAATTCTTCTATTAATTCACTTCGGGGGTTCATCATCTAAGAACTTTGACAGTTCATCCGTCATGAATGTTTCCTACACATATTCAAAAACAAACTCATCAACTACATAAACACAATAACAATTATTATCAAAATCCATAGAGAGTCTCATAGAGTCTTAGAGCTTGAAAGTGATATCTTCCTCTCCTACACGAAGTACCATCCACCCATCCTGCACATCAATTAAGGCTTTCGAAGTTGCTAAGAATAGTCATCCCAAAATGAGAGGCACTTCCACCTTCTCTTCCAAATCTAGGATTACAAAATCCACCTAAAAGATGAACTTTTCCACCTTCACCAACACATCTTCAATAATAACCCTTGGTTGTCGAATGGACCTATCCACCAATTGTAATGTCATTGTGGTGCCCTTTGGTTCTCCTAGCCAGAGTTTTTGAAAGATACGTTAGGGTATAAGGTTAATACTTGCCCTAAGATTGGCTAGAGCTTTTTCATCCACAAGCCCCCCAATTGTGCATGGGATGATAAATCCCCCAGGGTTTTTCTCTTTTTTGGGAAGCTTGTTGATAATCAAGGCCGAATAGTCATCACTAAGTGTCACTGAAGACACTTCCTCAAGCTTCCTCTTGTTAGTAAGCAGTACCTTCAAGAATTTTGCATGTCTCGGTATTTGGGTAAGAGACTCAATGAATGGGACATTAATGTTCAAGGCTTTGAACACATACAAAAATTTATTGTACTGATCTTCCTATTGAACTTTCTTCATCTTTACTGGATAAGGAAGTTTGGGTTGGTACTTTGGCAATTCAGTTTTTTCCTTACCCTGTTCCTATTCTTTCTCCTCACTGTCAACTGGAGCTTTAGAATCACTTTCCACTATCTACTCTGCTTTTGACAGAGGCTCAACAATCTCAACCTCAAGTTTAGTGTCAGTAGGGCTTGGAAGTTGCTTACCACTCCTCAAGGTAATGGCCTTCAGAGATTCCTTGGGATTGACTTCTGTGTTACTAGAGAGAGAACCCGTAAGTCTTTTCTCAATTAACATCGACATCTGAGCCATATAATACTCTAAATTCCTCATGATGGCATTGGTATTTCTCATCATTTCTTCATGCCCTAAAAGACAAATTTCATTGTCCTTAATGTACCGAGTCAACAAAATTGTGAGTTCATTAAAAGGTCCCGGCGGAGGAGGAGATGGTTCAACATTCTGTTGTGGGGGTCTAAGTTGTTGTTGTGCCACTTGCCCTTGTCTTGGATGGCTACATGAAAAGTTTGGGTGATTACTCCAACCCGTATTGTACGTGTTGCTGTATGGGTTATTTTGATAATGATAGTTCAGCCCAACAAAATCAACTTGTTCAGTTTGCCTTATACCCATATCAGATGAAGAACATCCAGTATCGATCTAAGATCCACAATTCTCACAAGGTCGTACTAGTGCTTGAGAACCGGACTGCATAGTATCCAACCTCTTTGTGATAGCCTCAACCTGTGCTGCTAATGTAGTAATATCATCCACTTGATAAATCTTGACTGTCTTTATCGGCTTGTTCCATTCAAAACTCCATTAATAACCATTGTTTGCCATTTTCTCGATCAAACTGCATGCTGCACTTGGTTGTTTACTGCATAAGGATCTATGAAAGTTGCATCGAGCATTTACTTGGTAGTAGAGTTCAGCCTGTTATAGAAGATTTAGATTTTCATCCATCCCACTATTCCATATTATGGGCATTTCCTCAACATCTCCTTGTATCTTTCCCAAGTGTTATATAAGGATTCAGAGTCCAACTATAGGAAGGAGAAGATATCGCTCCTCAACTTGGTAATTTTTTATGGAGGAAAGTATCTTATAAGAAATGTCTTGCCCATCTGCTTACATATTGTGATAAACTCTTACGACAACGAATTTAGCCATTTCTTGGCCCTTCCTCGCACAGAGAATGGAAAGAGTCTAAGATGAACAATATCCTAAGACATGTTGTTTGCCTTTAAATTGTCACAGAATTCCAAGAAGTTCTTCAAGTGTTCATATGGGCCCTCATCTTGAAATCCACCAAACTAGCACATATGCTGCAACATCTGTATAAAATTGGGCTTCAACTCAAAATTGTTTGCTATAATAGGAGGACAAATGATGCTAGACCCCACTCCTTCCAAGTTCGGTCGGGCAAAATGTGAAATTTTTTATTGCTGATTCCTGACCATTTCTTCCTCTTGATTTACCTCAATACTAACTTTCATAGACCTGGCTTTGTTTAGATTTACTTGCCGTAGTCTTCTTTGAGAACTTCTTTCAATTTCTAGATCGAGGCATGCTAATGGAGATGAAGTACTCCCTCGGGGTCATACAATTGTTCCTCCACAAGATAAAGAAAGAACACGATGAGCTCAAATTTAGAATTGAAATATGAAAAGAAAGATGAACGAATGATCAAAACGAGAAAAAGAACTATTCACAAATAAGAACAATATAAACAAAACTAGATAACCAGAATCCTAATTTTCCTAAAAGTTGCTAGTCCTTGACAACGACACTAAAAACTTGATGCACTCTCTGCAAGTGTACGAATCGTATCAAGTAATAAAGTGGTATCCCACGAGGGGTAGGGTTGTCGAACCACAGGAACTAGACTTCTAGTACTAATTTCTCCTCTAATATCTAGTAGACCACAAATTGGTTAGTAGAACAATCTCTAAACAAGAATAAAAAAATAAGGGTTAAATTATCAGGTAGACTAGGATAGAGTTTTCAACAACAAGAGAGTAATACCCCAAGGAAGATTCCCATGTGCTATAGTATACTGACTTGCTTCTAATGTCTACCAGGTATATCCTAATATCCTTGCGATTGCTCTAAATCAGTGATCCATCTATGGCTATCAAATACACCAAGATCTTCAAGTGTAACTACGGGCTTCATACACGCCAAGTTTTGTAACTACACTGTGTAACCACAACTATGGTAATCCACACACTCCAAGTTTTACACAAGCATCTACTCAAATCATGTATGGAAAGTTATTTAAACACATGAATAAACACAAGAATGCATCAGAACTCTTTAGACATTAAAAACAAGTAGTCAAAGTACACTAAGTAACATAGTTCAACATCCCGGAGCACCTTGGAATGGTTAGCCCTTATGAATTCATACAACTGAGATGAATGAAGGAATGCATAAAGGAGAGAAATCATGACTTCTTTTTTACAAGATGACAGGCTCCCCGAAAGTGCACGGGTTTGTCGAAGTAATAAAAGTTACCCCGGTGAGAGGGTAGTCGAATCCACAGGGAATAGGGAGTTAGAGTATGAGATTTCACTATTAAAAACTATGCGAAGTACGGAAAAGTAATAATCGATTCGTGTGTGAATTGTGAGAACAACTATACTAAAAAACAGGAAATTAAATAGAGAGAGGTGAAAGATTAGAGAGTGCAAGAAAAAGAGATTAAGGAGAATTTAACAATGAATGAAGTGGGGTATCCGGACAAGTTACCTCTAGGATCTATGCTTCTAGTGCAAGACTATGCTGTTATACCTTCCTATTGATGCTAATTGAGTCAAGAAAATCCTAAGACTCACGGTCCTAAACCTAAGGTCAACCGTGACTAACCCCAACATTATGCCCCGGTATTAAGATTCACAACAACCCTTCACTCTATCACTCGCACGATTAAGTCCCAAGGGAGTACATCTACCTAAACCTCACACTACGTGGGATTGCATTAAGTTCTAGGGATTCCTAGTGATTTAACCTGTTCCTATGTGTAGTTCTAACCCTTTGGTCCAGGAGGAAGAACCTTAGTCTAGATTAAGCCCAGTGCATAGGATTCACTTCAACCCTTCACTCTGTTACTCGCGTAACTAAGCCCCATGGGAGTTTATCTACCTAGCACTTCACTCTATCTTGACCGCTAATAAATCAAGGAAACGGAGGTAGGGAGAAATCACACCGGAAGGGAAAGGGGTACATCGCTACCTCACAACTCTCACTCTCAACCCTCTTCAATCTTGAATAGTCTAATCCTATAGGAGTTGTCACACCTCCAAAGGAAAACCTAGATTGCTCTCAACCCTAGTGTCACATCTAAGGGAAAACAATAGCAAAATAAAATCAAGATTGAAACTCAATTCTTATTCATCAATAATGGAAAAGCATAATAACAATGTCAAAGAAACATGATAACCCTAGAATTTACAAGTCCGAATACCCACAAGGGGTTTAGCTCCTCATGGAGCTATACATGTTCATCAATGTATGAAATAAAACACAAAGCAAAGACATAGATGAAAACCCCCTTACGTATGGTGTGGCCGTGGTCTTGTGCGGCCGCCGGACGTCGGTGACGATGCTGATGACGCGCTCTAAACCTCCATGAAGTCCTCTCCAAAACCCTAGCCGCACTCCCAGAAGTTGGGGAGAAGAATAGGTCAAAAGATATATCAAAAAGTCTCCAAATCAGGCTTTTATAATGTGGAGTCGCGGCTTTAAATTTGCTGAAAACGGGATTTCACACGGCCGTGTGGAATTTCCACACGCCCGTGTGAAGTTTCTGGAATTCTGATTTTCGGCCGACTGTGAACAGTAACTTGCTACAGAACTGCTACAATAATTGTGCCGAAACGCTCCCGGATTCGTCGTTCTTCATCGAGGCCGTTGAATTGGGCACACAATCAACGGTAGATCATGCCGATTGCTTTAAATCGCGTAATTGGTGAAGTTCTCATTGTTGGCATAAGTTAGACTTATTGTGAATGTGACTGCCTTTGTGCCCCTCCAAAGGAGGTTGGCACACACTCACAAGTCTATGCTCACGCCTTGCTCCTTGCTTGGTCCGAAAATCCTCCCAACAATGCCAAACACGACCTAACTTCGTTCCTTTCTTTCATTTTATCTTCACAACCCTACAATGCACAAAAGTAAACAATTGCACACTTTTTAGTGATAAAATCTGATTAAATTAATGCTAATTGCAAGATAATAGCACTTCGCATTACTATAACACGAGCACTTATCACACGATCTTCTTAGTTGTGCTTCAAAAGCTTTATGGATGAGCTAACTCCACTTCCCTTGAGAGCTCTCTCCTTTAGAGAATAAAGCTCCCTAACTAAAGAAGATAAGAAACCATAAATCTGGGAGTTAAAAGTGAACTTTCTTGATCGACAAGCATGATTGTACTCAGACCATGCTCCTCCATAGGACTTCTAAGTGAATCAGCTAAGTGTCTGCCAAAGAAAATCATGGGGCATGCATGACTGTGCTCTGCCCGTGCTTCGCTTGAGCAGGACCATGCTGGGCATGCTTCCTGACATGACCTCTCACGTGTGTGTACCGCAAGTGCACCAGTGTCGAAGTAATAAACTAAACTGGTGAGTAGAATAGTCTAATCCACAGAGAACAAGGTTACTAGTACTAACTCTTTCTCTGCTATCTACCCTAATGATCAATGGGATGATATGTTGATCTAGTGTGCGAAGAAATGAATACCAAAGATAAATATGCAAGGGTAAAATAGAGGGAGATCTCAATCAATAAAAGTGGGGTATCCACCCCAAATGCATAATTAAATCAAAGCTAATATTTACAAACTCATATACATTTTTTTTCTTTTCTCTTTTCCATATTTTTTTTTTCATTTTTTTTATGCATTTTCCAAAGTAAAACTAAGAACGACGATAAACTTGTCCTTAAAAACTTCAAGATTGAGTTTCCAAAAGATTCCAAGAGTAAGTTGTGCAATATAAGAATATCGAGCAAGAAAATTCCTAAAATTCAAGTAGAAACCAGAGCATGATAGGACACAATGTTAAAAATTCTCCTAAACTATAAGAATACAACCGTTGCAACTAAGGTGAACCGCCATAGGCTACATGAGCATAAGCAATTGAACGCACAAGTAAAGGTGTGTGCAATGTGAACTCCCCCCCACACTTAAGATGTACATTGTCCCCAATGTACGCATGCAAGCACAATTAAAAATTAAGAATTGTAAAATAATTAGTGTGGATGTAGGCAATTGAAACATTACTCCCCTGAACTCCAAGTGCTGCATTTGATGGAGCTAGGTGCATTGAGAGTTGAGTCTCAATGGGTTGTGAAGCACACACGGTCCCATGATAGTGTTTATGACTATTCCTTAGATTCCTTTCATCCAAGACCATCTGCGCACACATACACAAGGGTTCAGTATAGCTCAATAAAAACTCGAGTATATAAAATATGAAAATGAAATACAACTCGAGATAAAAGAAAAGCTAAATAAAAGATAAACTCAGAAGGAGAGTCCTTTCTGAGTAATACTAGTCCAAAATAAAATAGAAAATACAAGAATGAAAATCAAATAAAAATAAAATCTAAGACGCCTCAGCGTCAGTGTCCTGAATAGAAGCCTCTGGTGCTGCTGAAGGCTCTGTCGGTGATGGTGGATCTGCTGCTACTGGTGCTGGTGATGCTGGTAGTGGAGGAGTGGAAGCTCGGGGTCAGACCACGAATGGTGAAGTCATGGCTCGCTCGAGTAACTGCTGTATGCTGTGTAATTGAGCCATGACCTCTGTGTGCTGCGCTACCTGTGTGGCCCTGACCTCAGCCACCTCTGTCTGTAGCACCCCCACTGCACTCTCGAGGCACTCCAGTTGATCCTGGCCTTGGGAAGGCGAGAAAATACGCACCAGAGGTGGCTCTGGCGCGGTGGGTGGTACCTCGGTCTCTGTGTGCTCTGTCGGGGGTGGCAAAAGTAGATGTAAGGTTGGCTGTAATTCCCCAACCTCACCGTCCTCCATTGGCCTTTGTTGGTGGATGTTCAAAATATAGTGCTGATAATGTTTTCTAGCCATGCCCATCTGTCTTAGCATCTCCAAGCTAATCGGGCAAGGTATAACTGTCTTTTCCAGTCCTTTAATTGCTTCCCGAAGGCCCATCCCCTTGATGAGTCTTGTCACGTATGGCCCTGCAAAAATAGCTCCAAGCCTCGGGTACTGGCCCTGATGTCGAATATAATCTGCCAGGATATACCCAAGATGGAGTGGCTCGCTCCTAACCATTGAATGTAGGTAAAGGAGCTCCTGCCTGCTTAAGACTCCCGTGCTATCGCCTCGACCATTTACTGATCTACTCAGAATGGCATGAATGTATCTGTAAGCTGGTCGTGACAGACAAGTGGCTTTCGATACCCCTGGCTCATATTGCCCTTGTCCACACAACACTCTGTAGGCTCCTTGAGGGGTTAAACTGCCAGAATAATCAGTCGGAAGGTTCTTATACTCCTCTGACTCTGTATATGCTTGATCATACAAACCCATTCGAATAGAAAATTGCGTCACGGACATGTTATAATCGTGACCAAAGGCCCTAAATTGTATAGTGTCGGCACGTATCAAGTCTGTATGTGATTTGTTGAACTCAAAGGATGCTAGTACTTCCAAAGAAAGTGAGCGATTCGCCATTTCTTTAATAGTCAACAAGTGTTTCCATTGCCCAACCGCTAAAAGTTCTTCAATCTCATCTGCCATTTCGTCTCCCCACTCAGCTGTCCTTAAACAACTTAAGTCTATGTATCGAGATTGTCTAAACTTTAGTTTCTCCAATCTATCATATCTCGTTTGGTGCTCGGGCTTGGCGAAGGTAATCTGCTCCTTAGATGGCTCGAGGAGCCTCTTTCTAACTGCTTGCTTTGTCCTCGATGCCATTCCTGAAAAGAAATAAATTAATTCATCATTAAATTCAATTTCTCAAGATCCCACACAGCCGTGTGGATTTCCAGGCGGACGCACTTCACGGTGATGGGTTTAGCATATCAAATTCTCATAACAGTTGTTCTCGAAACCTTCGCGAATGTATTCGTATGCCACTAAATCATGCAAATCGAATGAAATCATAACAAAAACGGAGTGAATTTGTTGTTGACAAAGAACAAGGGTTTGAAGTTTTTACCGGTGATGTTGATGAAGAAAAACTTAAAATCGGCCGAAGGACTCCAAATAAACCTCAGAGAAGATCGGGGAAGTGATAGAGAGGGTCGGAAAGTGTTCCAGAGTGCAAAGCAAAACGAGGCACGAGTGAAATCCACAACGAAACGCATAACTTTTGAAGTCCTGGGGATCCACACGGCCGTGTGGAAATATCACACGGCCGTGTGCCTCTGAAATTATGATTCACAAGGGCCAACACATGCCCCTGTGTACACTCTGTTTACTCACTGGATTACCCCACATGGCCGTGTGCCTTCAAAGGGGGATCCACAGGGGCATCCACACGGCCCTGTGGATTCTCGGGAAAACACAGAAGGTCTCTGAAAAATTTCACACGGCCGTGTAAATAAGACACACGGCCGTGTGCCCAACCTGGCCAAGAACACAAGGCCGGCCACAGGGGCACCCACACGCCCCTGTGGCCTCTCTGACTCGCCCGAGAAACGCTAAGTATTCCACACGGCCGTGTGAGATTTCACACGGCCGTGTGCCTTTCACAAGCTCTCCCACAGGGGCACACACACGCCCCTGTGTATTCTCGGGAAGAAGGGGTTTCTCTGCAGAGTTTCACACAGCCGTGTGGAATTTTCACACGGCCGTGTGCCTTGGCACAGTGGCACTCATAGGGGCACCCACACGCCCCTGTGGACTCTCTGGAAAAGAGTTGAAGTTCTGCGAGATTTCACACGGCCGTGTGGAATTTCCACACGGCCGTGTGCCTTTCTGAGGTTATTCACAGGGGCACACACACGCCCCTGTGCCCTTACTGGTTGAGCTCTGATTTGGAAACACACGGCCGTGTGGAATTTCCACACGGCCGTGTGTTTTCTCTGGTTACTCAGAAAAATTCACAGACTCTTCCAAAAATTCAGAAACTCTTTTAAAACACTTAGAGCTTGTATAAACCATAAAAACATGACCAGAGACCATAGAAAACACACTCAACCGACTCAAACTTCGTCAATTATCATTAAGGCACACGAAAATATCAATAATCCACAATAGAAATCGCAGCACATGCATTGAAACTTCAAGACATCAACACTAACACTTTTATTCATCCTAAAACTAAACTAGATCCTAGGAAAACTGTAAAACCTTGGGTTGCCTCCCAAGAAGCGCTTGTTTAACGTCACTTAGCTTGACGTACCTGATCTTACCTTACGGTGGCTTGAGAAATAATACCTCCTTGTTGTCGTCGCCCACTTCACCACCAAAATAAGGCTTCAACCAATGCCCATTCACCTTAAACGTACCCTTCTCCGGATGAGTGATTTCAACTGCCCCATTGGGTGATACATGCGTAACCGTGTAAGGACCAAACCATCTCGATTTTAATTTCCCGGGGAAGAGTCGCAATCGTGAGTTGAAGAATAATACCTTGTCGCCCACTTTGAATTCTTTAGGTGACTTAATGTGTTTATCGTGCCACCTTCTGATCCTTTCTTTATAGATTCGAGCATTCTCATATGCTTTCAACCTCCACTCATCAAGTTCGTTGAGATGGAGCAATCTTTGCCCACCGGTCTTACTCAAATCAAAGTTCATCGCCTTTATTGCCCAATAGGCAGATGTTCGAGCTCCACTGGCAAATGACATGACTTCCCATAAACCAAACTGTATGAAGTAGTTCCTATCGGAGTCTTATATACTGTTCGATAAGCCCAGAGTGTATCATCCAACCGTTCAGACCAATCTCTCTTTCCTTGCTCTACAGATTTCGTCAGAATCCTCTTGAGTTCTCTATTGGTCACCTCAACTTGTCCACTAGTTTGTGGATGGTACGGGGTCGCAAGGCGATGGTGTACTCCGTATCTTTTTAGCACTTTCTCCAATTGGAAGTTGCAAAAATGTGTTCCTCGATCACTGATGATAACCCTTGGGGTCCCAAACCGAGCAAACAGCCTCTTTAAGAATTTTACCACTATCCTAGCATCGTTAGTCGGCAGTGCTTGAGCTTCGACCCATTTTGAGACATAATCAACTGCCACCAGTATGTATTGGTTCCCATTGGACTTCGGAAACGGCCCCATGAAATCAATGCCCCAAACATCAAATACCTCACAAAATTGCATAGGGTTCTGAGGCATTTCATCTCGTCGTGACAAATTTCCTGACCTCTGGCAGCTATCACATCGAAGGACAAATTGGTGCGCATCCTGGAATAGAGTCGGCCAATAAAACCCTGCAGCCAAAACCTTCTCTGCAGTTCTACTTGATGCGTAATGGCCTCCAACCGGTCCAGAATGACAGTGAGCAAGGATATCCCATCCTTCCTTCCTCGAGACGCATCTCCGAACCACCTGGTCTACACAAATACGAAAAAGGAATGGGTCATTCCAGAAATAATGCTTCAGATCACTAAAGAATTTCTTTTTCTGTTGAAATGTCAGCCCTTGTTTGAGCACCTTCCCTGACAAGTAATTGGCAAAGTCTGCAAACCATGGGACCTCCTCTGATGATAATTCTGAATTCTCAATTGAGTATAGGTGTTCCTCCGGGAAAGAGTCGTTGATTTCCTTACTTGATGGCTCTTGTCCAATATTTCCCTCTAACCGAGACAAGTGATCTGCCACCACGTTTTCAGTCCCTTTCTTGTCCTTTATCTCCATGTCAAACTCTTGCAGCAGCAGTATCCATCTGATCAACCTTGGCTTCGCGTCTGCTTTGCTCATGAGGTAACGAAGAGCTGAATGGTCTGTAAAAATAGTGACTTTCGATAGGATGAGATACGGTCAGAATTTATCGAGGGCGAATACCACTGCTAACAACTCCTTCTCTGTGGTGGTGTAGTTCTCTTGAGCCCCTGTGAGAGTCTTACTTGCATAATAGATAGGTTGGAAATGTATACCCCTTCTTTGCCCCAAAACTGCTCCAATAGCGTAATCACTTGCATCGCACATGAGCTCGAATGGCTCGTTCCAATCAGGTGTGACTAGAATTGGGGCTTGCACCAGTTTCTTTTTAAGCACATTGAAGGCCGTCGTACATTCCTCACCAAAATCAAACGGAGCATCTTTTTCGAGGAGTTTGGTCAATGGTTGTGTGATTTTCGAAAAGTCCTTGATGAAACGTCTATAGAATCCCGCATGACCCAAGAAACTCCGAATCCCCTTTACGTTTGCTGGTGGAGGGAGCTTGTCTATAACTTCGATCTTGGCTTTGTCTACCTCCATACCTTGCTCGAAGATCTTGTGCCCTAGAACAATACCTTCCTGAACCATGAAATGACACTTCTCCCAATTAAGTACAAGGTTTATTTCTTCACACCTCGTTAGTACTCTTTCCAAAATTTTCAAGCATAGATCAAAGGAGTCACCGAACACTGAAAAGTCATCCATGAATACCTCCATTATATCTTCCAAAAAGTCATCAAAAATGGCAGTCATGCACCGTTGGAATGTTGCGGGCGCGTTACACAGTGCGAACGGCATCCTTCTATATTCAAACGTCCCGGAGGGACAAGTGAAAGTTGTCTTCTCTTGATCTTCTGGGGCTATAGGGATCTGAAAATAACCTGACATCCCATCTAGGAAGCAGTAATATTGATGTCCGGCCAGCCGCTCCAACATTTGATCAATAAAAGGCAGTGGAAAATGATCCTTTCGGGTTGCGTCATTCAACCTTCTGTAATCAATGCACACCCTCCATCCGGTGACTGTTCTCGTTGGAATGAGTTCATTTCGTTCATTCTTGATCACTGTCATCCCTCCTTTCTTTGGAACCACTTGCGTTGGGCTCACCCAAGCGCTGTCAAAGATAGGATAGATAATCCCTACATCCAACAGTTTCACCACTTCTGCCTTAACAACCTCCTTCATATTTGGATTTAGTCTTCTTTGAGGTTGAATTACCGACTTGAAATTGTCCTCCATTAGGATTTTATGTGTACAAAACGAAGGATTTATTCCCTTCAAATCTGAAATTTTCCAAGCAATGGCAGATTTGTGCTTCTTCAACATTTCAACCAACCTTCCATTCTGATCCGGGGAGAGAGAAGAAGCTATGATAACGGGGAGTTTCATTTCTTCTGCTAGATATGCATACTCCAAATGTGTTGGTAATGTCTTTAATTCCAAATCAGGTGGTTCTTCAATAGATGGCCGCAGACGGCTTTCCTACAATCAATCAATTTCTTCAAACTGAATCGTTCCTTGTTCCTCAATACTTTCTGCGATGTTCTGTAAAACCTGGCTGTTGAGATGTTCTTGGGTTCCCTTCATAGCCTCTATCTCACATGCTTCCTTAGTTAAGTCTATGATTCCCACTGAAAAGACCTCTTGACTTTGTTCGATATAACTTGATTCAAACTGAGCAAGGACTCTTTCTAAATTCTTTTCTGAATCCTTACTCAAAGAAGCCAAAGCCGATCTCTCGAATTCATCTAACACATTGCCCAACTCACACTCCATGGCCTGTCCTATACACGGATGATCGACAATTGTTTCTCTTTCCACGGAGGTACTGTTAAATGATTCCCCGTATTCAATGCTATTTACAACCACATGTACTGGGAACAATTGAATTTTTTGTTCCACAACCTCCACCAT
Organism: Dioscorea alata; assembly: GCA_020875875.1. Lineage (NCBI taxonomy): Eukaryota > Viridiplantae > Streptophyta > Magnoliopsida > Dioscoreales > Dioscoreaceae > Dioscorea > Dioscorea alata. The sequence continues at coordinate 7,309,371 of CM037011.1, forward strand.
TCCTGTAAGTGTGTCAAAAATTTCAGTTACATCAAACATCCCCTTTCTTCTCAAGCTGAGACCAAAAACAAAAGAAAGAAAAGTAAGAACAATGATAGATAAAGAAAATATGGAATAGAAAGTGAAGTGAATAGCTAAAATAGTGAAAAACAAATATCTAAAACGCCTACTCCCCGGCAACGGCGCCAAAAACTTTGACAGGCTCCCCGAAAGTGCACAGGTTTGTCGAAGTAATAAAAGTTACCCCGGTGAGAGGGTAGTCGAATCCACAGGGAATAGGGAGTTAGAGTATGAGATTTCACTATTAAAACTATGCGAAGTACGGAAAAGTAATAATCGATTCGTGTGTGAATTGTGAGAACAACTATACTAAAAAACAGGAAATTAAATAGAGAGAGGTGAAAGATTAGAGAGTGCAAGAAAAAGAGATTAAGGAGGATTTAACAATGAATGAAGTGGGGTATCCGGACAAGTTACCTCTAGGATCTATGCTTCTAGTGCAAGACTATGCTGTTATACCTTCCTATTGATGCTAATTGAGTCGAGGAAATCCTAAGACTCATGGTCCCAAACCTAAGGTCAACCGTGACTAACCCCAACATTATGCCCCGGTATTAAGATTCACAACAACCCTTCACTCTATCGCTCGCACGATTAAGTCCCAGGGGAGTACATCTACCTAAACCTCACACTACGTGGGATTGCATTAAGTTCTAGGGATTCCTAGTGATTAAACCTGTTCCTATGTGTAGTTCTAACCCTTTGGTCCAGGAGGAAGAACCCTAGTCTAGATTAAGCCCCAGTGCATAGGATTCACTTCAACCCTTCACTCTGTTACTCGCGTAACTAAGCCCCAAGGGAGTTTATCTACCTAACACTACACTCTATCTTGACCGCTAATAAATCAAGGAAACGGAGGTAGGGAGAAATCACACCGGAAGGGAAAGTGGTACATCGCTACCTCACAACTCTCACTCTCAACCCTCTTCAATCTTGAATAGTCTAATCCTATAGGAGTTGTCACACCTCCAAAGGAAAACCTAGATTGCTCTCAACCCTAGTTTCACATCTAAGGGAAAACAATAGCAAAATAAAATCAAGATTGAAACTCAATTCTTATTCATCAATAATGGAAAAGCATAATAACAATGTCAAAGAAACATGATAACCCTAGAATTTACAAGTCCGAATACCCACAAGGGGTTTAGCTCCTCATGGAGCTATACATGTTCATCAATGTATGAAATAAAACACAAAGCAAAGACATAGATGAAAACCCCCTTGCGTATGGTGTGGCTGTGGTCTTGTGCGGCCGCCGGACGTCGGTGACGAAGCCGATGACGCGCTCTAAACCTCCACGAAGTCCTCTCCAAAACCCTAGCCGCACTCCCAGAAGTTGGGGAGAAGAATAGGTCAAAAGATATATCAAAAAGTCTCCAAATCGGGCTTTTATAATATGGAGTCGCGGCTTTAAATTTGCTGAAAACGGGATTTCACACGGCCGTGTGAAGTTTCTGGAATTCTGATTTTCGGCCGACTGTGAACAGTAACTTACTATGGTGTTTCTGCTACAGTAATTGTGCCGAAACGCTCCCGGATTCGTCGTTCTTCATCGAGGCCGTTGAATTGGGCACATAATCAACGGTAGATCGTGCCGATTGCTTCGAATCGCCTAATTGGTGAAGTTCTCATTATTGGCATGAGTTAGACTTATTGTGAATGTGACTGCCTCTGTGCCACTCCAAAGGAGGTTGGCACACACTCACAAGTCTATGCTCACACCTTGCTCCTTGCTTGGTCCGAAAATCTTCCCAACAATGCCAAACACGACCTAACTTCGTTCCTTTCCTTCATTTTATCTTCACAACCCTACAATGCACAAAAGTAAACAATTGCACACTTTTTAGTGATAAAATCTGATTAAATTAATGCTCATTGCAAGATAATAACACTTCGCATTACTATAACACGAGCACTTATCATAAGATCTTCTTAGTTGTGCTTCAAAAGCTTTATGGATGAGCTAACTCCACTTCCCTTGAGAGCTCTCTCCTTTAGAGAATAAAGCTTCCTAACTAAAGATGATAAGAAACCATAAATCTGGGAGTTAAAAGTGAACTTTCTGGATCGACAAGCATGATTGTACTCAGACCATGCTCCTCCGTGGGACTTCTAAGTGAATCAGCTAAGTGTCTGCCAAAGAAAATCATGGGGCATGCATGACTGTGCTCTGCCCGTGCTTCGCTTGAGCAGGACCATGCTGGGCATGCTTCCTGACATGACCTCTCACGTGTGTGTACCGCAAGTGCACGAGTGTCGAAGTAATAAACTAAACCGGTGAGTAGAATAGTCTAATCCACAGAGAACAAGGTTACTAGTACTAACTCTTTCTCTGCTATCTACCCTAATGATCAATGGGATGATATGTTGATCTAGTGTGCGAAGAAATGAATACTAAAGATAAATATGCAAGGGTAAAATAGAGGGAGATCTCAATCAATAAAAGTGGGGTATTCGGGCAATGCTCCCCCTAGGATTTAGGTATTAGGTACCTTGTATGCAAAGTGTTTCTAGAATGAGTAGGTTAAGTCATGGAAATCCAAAGATAATTGGATCCTACCTCCAGATCACCGATACTAGTCCCCTATGAGGTCCCGGTGTAGAAATCTCTTTGTCTTAACACCTCACACCACATATGACCATAATAGACTATAAGGATTCCAAAGAGTACACCCTATTCCAAAACATAGACCTAACCCTACTTCTAGGTGAAAGATCCATAACCCCCTACAAGGTCCTGGTGGAGAAATCTCTCAATTTCATGCCTCACACCAAATATAGTTGTATAAAGCCTAGGGAATACGAAGATAGCATGCAGTAATCGGAGGGAAAATGGGAAGCTCTACTATCTCATGACTCACACCCTCAACCCTCTTCAATCTTGAGGTTCTAACCCTAATGGAAACCTCTCTCTCACCAAGGTGAATAAATTATGCAAACCAAACAACCATAAGATCAATAAGGCAAACAAGATTGAAACTCAACCAAACTCGTATTAAATAGAATCACAAAGAAAATCCACAAAAGATTAGAATCTTAGGGTTCACAAGCCCAAATACCCTCTAGGGGTTTAGCTCTCCATGGAGCAATATACAAAACAAACCATCAATAAATGAAAGTATATAAAAGCCATAGAAATAAACCCCTCCCCCCTCCGACCTCCCCCATATATGAACTAATGGCCTTGATAGAGAGCTTCAACATCTTGATGGAATCCACTCCGAAGCTAGGGTCTGCGGTGACTTCCTTGATGCTATGGCAGAGGAGGAATCGATTGAAGTTGATGAAGAAGCTCCTTTCCAAAGCCTAGCCATCTCATCCTCAAGAGCCGCACAAAAGATGTCAAAAGAATCAGGCAAAAAAGCTATTTATAATCAGAAATCAAGGTTGTTATGTGCCCCGATGTGACAGCGTCAGATTTTCATGTGATCATGGGAGCTGCAGGAATTTTCAACCGACTACGTGGAATTTTCACACGGTCGTGTCAACAGTAACTTTGCTATAGTAACTCTCTTCTCTTGAGGCCACATGGTCAGGTACATGCCCATGTGGTAGGTTATGAGACTTTTCTTTGTCGAATCATCATTTGGAAGCTCTTGAAATCTTCACACAAATAGGGACATAAGGGTGTGACTGCCTTTGTGCCCTTCCAACTCATAAATTTGGCTTGAATTCTCTTGGAAGTTGGCACACACCCTTATGTACATGAGCTCCTCTTGTGTCTTGACCTTTTTGTTATACAAAATCTCCCAACAATGTGTTTTCATAACCTATCTATGCTTCATTTTCTTCTTTCAAGGCATTCACAACCTAATTGCACAAAGGAACACCAACACTTTATGAGGCATAAACTATGGTAAAAATGATACTCAATGCATGTAAAACACATAAACAAATATACTACTCAAGCACTTATCATTTCCCTTGTAAGCAGAGGGTGCTTTAATTCAGAGAAAATCAATGGGAGAGAGTATGACCATGCTCTGACTGTGTTTAGCTTGGAAGGACTCCCCCTGCTTGGTCAGCTACTCAAGCATCTTCAGACAATGAAAATCATTGGGACAGAGCATGATTATGCTATGCCCATGCTTGGCTTGGATACTTAGAAAACTACACATTTTTTGCTTATTTTGTCCTCAATTTCACTCCTAATGGTATTGAACCATAAATTCCTCCACAATGAGCAATTATACCCAGAATAGCATTAAATATATAAAAAATGTGCTAAAAGACAAGCAAACAAATGAATTGGGAGTAAGAAAAATAAGATATGAATTGTACTCATCAGAGACAGGTCTCCTTAGCGCGAACAAAGGTGAAGGCCTCATTCAAAGAGTATGTTGACGAAGCATGAAGCAACTGAGCCTGAGTCAGCTCAAACTCAGGGCGAAGATGCATGATGAACTTATACATACGACGTGCCTCATCATGAAAACTGCGACGGGAGCATGACTCAGAACAGGTACGAACCTGAGCAGCATGTACAATGCAGTATGAGGGAGTGAGAGCATCAATCTGATGCCAGAGTAGACAATATCGACTATGGAATTAGTCGACTGTGTCCTCCCCCTACTGGAGACTAGTGAGGGCCTAGTACAGGGTAAAGCTGTACCTCACTAGAACTATAATAGCGACGCTCAAGATACTCCCACATTGCATGAATAGTGGGAAGATTGGAGATCTAAGTACGGATCTCAAGAATGATTATCTGAAAAATGACTATTTGAAGAATGACTAGTCTCCCCCTGCTGGAGACTAGTGAAGGCCTAGTACAGGGTAAAGATGTGCCTGACTAGAACTACAATAGCGACGCTCAAGATACTCCCACATTGCATGAACAGTGGGAAGGTTGGAGATCTAAGTATGGATCTCATGAATAACTATCTGAAAAATGATTATCTTGGCCGTGGAGTCATCGACGAAAAATTTTTCAATCTGTTGCTCAAACACAGGAGAAGAATAGAGGCCTCTAAGGATGAGGCGGTAGTGTCGGTAAAAGAAGGGGCAACAAGGACAGTGCAAGTGCCATCAACATGGCAAAGAACATGGGTGCCGTTGAGAATTCATTTAACAGTGAGTTTCGAAGGAATGTAGTCGGTGCCATCAAGAACTATATCTGAGTGTTGGAGATTCTGATGACGAACATCCAATAGCCTACTGAAACCATAAGCATCTATTTTTGTTTTGTTTTATTTTGTTTTTTTTTGTTTTTTTTTTGTTTTTTTTTTGTTTGTTTGTTTTAAGATAAAAATAAAATGTTTATATGATGTGGGACTCCATCATATTTGGCTCTAGATGGTTGGAAAAACAATTCAAGGGCTGAATTGAGTCCAGGGATGTGATTGATGTGGTAGACCATACTATATATGTTGCATGTGTTTGGAAAAAGCAATTCAATTGCTAATTGTCGGATTCCAGGAATTTGATAGATGCATTGAAAGAATTCACGGGCAATACAAGTTGGCTGTCGGGGTGAATGGCACGACTCCAATGGACGGTATGGCTAATGAGGGTGGCGCGCCTTGGCATGTGGTGAGAACAGCCAGGCATCGATGGAAGGGCGGAAATAGTGAACGCAGGTAGGCAAGGGTTGGGGTTCAGTGCAAACAGCTTGTGGGTGAGAGATTGGTCATGAGGAGAGAAGGAGGTCGGCATGAGAAGGCTAGCAAGAGAGAGAAATTCAAGCGGCTATGGTAGGCGGTGGCAAGCATGATTTCGGGGGGTAGTGGTGGTCGTTTGCTCAGATCTTAAGAGTTTTTTTTTTTGAAAGAATAGATTGAATGAATGAAGAGGACGGGGTGGAGGTGACCTATGAAAATGAAGAAGATTGCCGGTGAAGGAGAAGAAGTCGGCTAGTGAGGGAGAAGAAGTGGGCCCAAGAAGGTGGTCGGAAAAGAGGATGGCTGGATGAGGTGGCCGGAGAAGATAACCTAGTCTGATACCATGATAGAAGATAGATGAAAGAATAGATTGATTCTCATTGATTGAAACAACAACCCTTTGGGTCTACATATAGGCAATCCATAATACAAGTATACATCTAATGTATGTATGCATACATTTATACATCTACACATACTTACAGTATACATACATACATCTAATGTGCATATAAATACAAATATACATCTACACAAACCTTAATAGACCTCAAAGATGCACCAAACGATTTTAAGTTTGTATATAGGCATAGAATATTATTTATATGATTTCACTTTTACAAAATTTATTAAACAAGGTCTTCAAAGTATGGTCATTAGTGAAGAATGGTCTTCTTATAGAGAAGATGATGTTTCCAAAGTTACAAAAGTGAAGAAAATTATTTTGAATGATTTATGGTGGGACCAAATAGATTACATCTCCTTTTTTACTATACCTATCTATGATATTCTTCGGGTTATGGAAACCGATAGACCAACACTTCATTTGGTATATGAGATATGGGGTACAATGATTGAAAAGCTGAAGACAACCATCTACAAACATAAACATAGATAAATAGAGAAAAAAATCAACCTTTTATGAGGTTATATATGCGATACTTATTGATTGATGGACCAAGAGTAGCACACCACTTCGTTGCATGGCCCATTCTTTAAATCCAAGGTAATCTTCCTGACTTTTTTATTTTTATAATGTATATTATAATAAGTTAAATGAATAAAATCTTAATAAATAAAAATCTGAATTATTTTCAATATATAGGTACTATTCTAATGAGTGGCTTAATGAGGTTCAAATCATCTTCCTCCACATAGAGATGATGAAATATCGGAGGAAAGAAATAAATGTTTAAGAAGATATTTTCCTTCTAATGAGCAGAGGAATATAGTTTTTCAAGAGTAAGCTAGATTTTCTGGAGCTTTGGATGCTTTTGAATCTTTTGATTTATTACAAGATAGATGGAATTTAGAGCCCAAGTTTTGGTGGTTAGTTCATGGATCATCTACACCTTTAATTCAAGGTTTACTTTAAAAGCTCCTTGGACAACCTTCCTCATCATCATGCTATGGAAAAAATTGGAGCACATATTCTTTTATTCACTCACCTTAGAGAAACAAGAAGAATCCTCAACGTAGGGAAGATTTAGTGTTTGTACATACTAATCTTCAATGACTTTCAAGAAGGTCTCCTCTCCTCAATACAATGAAGGGGAATCCAAGAATTAGGACATTGGTGGTGATGTTTTTTTACTCATATGAAGGTGTTGGTGTTCTTGAAGTTGCTAACTTATCTCTTGATGAATTTGAGATGGAGAACAATACTTTTTAGCAATGAAGAAGATATGTAAAATTAATTTTATTGTTATGAGTTGAACTTGGAAAACTTGTTTTGTCTCACATGTTTTATTTTGTTTTGTTTTGAATGTTTTATCTTTAAATTGAACATGAAGGAAGTGTTTTTTTGTGTTAATATATATGTTGTTGTTACTTCAATATTAAAGACTCTTTTTTTAGCATGCACCATAACAAATTGCAATTGATTTACTACAAAAGTTACTTATATTTAAATAGAAAATATAATCATTTACACTTATAATGAGTATTTTACATAAAAAAATATATATATAATATTTTTTATTACTTTGTCCCGTTGTACCAGTGCCCTTAAGTTTCAAAAATTGCTAGGCCATATTGATGTCATGTCCCCGTATCTGTGTATATGCTTTATAGTTTACAAGCAAAAACCCATTAAAGATATTGGTGATAAGAACAAAGGTTATGGTCTTCTATTTCTTAAATATTAGTTAATTTGAGACATTTAGAAGGATCTTATTCTGGCGAAATTTACCCATAAAAGAGTTTGTCATGTTTAAAAATCTTAGCCTAAGTGAGAAGCAAAGGTATTACCTTTGATATTGCATCTCTCAACTACAAGATATAAATGATAAAAAGAAAGCCGAACATACTTCTCCCTAATCACAACTAATAGATCATTGAAGCAAATAAAGTAGCCTTTTGAGGGACTACTCATACATGCAACATTTTTGATAGAAGGGCTTCCCTTTCAAGGAAGCTTTATTAAAAACCCTGAAAATATGCATTGGGAAGGAGGAAGCCAGTGGTAGTGGTAAAGACTTGGATATGCAAAGGAAGAGAAATTTAATTACAGTGATAGAGACAAAGAATATGCTCTTGAAGGTTACTTGTAAGAATGTGATAAGTGCTTTAGTAGACATACTTATTCATGTGTATTACATGCATTGAGCATCATTTTTATCATGGTTTATGTCTCACAAATTGTATTTGGTGTTTTTTTTGTGCAAATAGGCTGTGAAGGCCATGAGAGAAGAAAAGGGAACAAAGATAGGCTATGAAGGCACCGTGTGGGAGTTTTTGTGCAATATAAAGATCAAGACACAAGAGGAGTTCATATACATGGGGGTGTGTGCCAACTTCCAAGAGAACTGAATGCCCGACCATGTGGTCTCAAGAGAAGAGTGTGTGAGCCATTTTTATGAAGAGACTGTAGGAAATATTGTAGCAAAAACACTGTTCATGAGGCCGTGTAGAAATTTCTCATGGTCACGTGGCAATTTTTGTAGCTGACACGGGTGCGTGAAGGCTCACACGGTCATGTGGAAGCACGTGACAAGTGCAGTTTTTTTACTATAAATAGTTCCTTTACCTTATTCTTTGCAGACTTTTTGCTAGCGTTTCAAGGGCAAAGCGGCCAGGGTTTGGAGGAGAGTTCTTTGGTGAATTTTGGGGGCGTTCTTCACCAACTTTGATATATTCTTTCTCTGTCATAGCATCAAGAGAGGCTTCGGCAACCTAGCTTCAGAGAGGAATCTTTCAAGACTTTGAGCAACCCATCAAGGCCATCATCACGAATTCAAGGGGTTTTTATTCCATGGTTTTCATTGCTTTACATTACTCTATTTTTTTTGTAACTTGCCCCATGGAGGGCTAAACCCTAGTAGATATTTGGGCATGTGAACCCTAAGATCTTATTCATATATTGATTTACTTTGTTGTTTCTATTAAATCTAAGTTTAATTGAGTTTCAATATTATTTTAGTATTGCTTGCTTGCCATATTGATCTTTGAGGTTGATTGGTTTGCATGAGTTGTTTGCCTTGGTGAGAGAGAGGTCTCCATTAGGGTTAGAACTTCAAGATTGAACAAGGTTGAGAAGGTAAGTCATGAGATAGAGGAGTGTTCCCTTTCCCCTCTGATTAGTGCATCCTATCTATGTATTCCATAGACTTTATGCAACCATATTTGGTATGAGGTGTGAGATTGAGAGATTTATCCGCTAGGACCTTGTAGGGGGGTTAGTGAGTGATCTTTCGCATAGAAGTAGGGTTAGATCTATCTTTAGAAATCTGGTGTACTCTTAGGAATCCCTAGAGTCTATTGCGGTCGTATGTGGTGTGAGATGTTGAGATTGAGCAATTTCTCCGCCGGAACCTCATAGGGGACTAGTATTAGTGGCCTGGAGGCAAGGACAGATTGTTGGATTTTCCTCAACTCATTTAACTCAGTTTAGAAGCACTAGTAAGTTTTGCACTTCATGTTAGATTCTAGGGCAGCATTACCTGAGTACTTCATCTTCATTGATTGAAATTTCCTTTATTTTTCCCTTGCTTTCTTGAGGCTTTCATATTCTTGCGATTGAGTTCATTCTACCGTATTCTTGATTCCAACTAGATACCCGAAAAATAGTTACTACTAATACTTCCGTTCCCTATGAATTTGACTACCCTACTAACCGGTTAATTTATTACTTTGACACCAGTGCACTTGCAGTACACTCACGCAAGAGGTGTGTCAGAATGTTTTAAGAATGATCTCCTTAATAACTAACCGCTTGATTACATCTCCTATTATAATTTATTGATATGAGATTATTGTTTAGAGGCATCGATTTCTTGATCATTTGCTCCAACCATGATCATTAACCCAAAATAGATTTGAAAGTCTAAAGTGTATTGAGCCCTTTATTCCTCCGAATTTTGCCAATTATCTAGAAATATTTAATCTTTTTTAATTCTGTCTAGGAGGAATAAGGTGTTTTAATCGAAAATAAACTACTCTCACCCCAAACTATAATTAGCTCATTATGGACTAAGAGGGAAAGAAAAATGTTCAATTGTACACTAACCCAATCTTATACAATCATTTATTTTCTTTTTTAATTTTTTTTATTATTGATTACATATGATCATAAAAATTAATTAAAAAATTTCAATAAAAATTTTCCAATAATTTACTTAAATATATTAAATATATACACACCTGTGTTCCTATGCACATGTATTTGTAAGTGTGGACATGTAAGATTTATGTATATGTGCTAAACATGTATATACATACATTGTGTGTGTGTGTGTGTGTGTGTGTGTGTGTGTGTGATTATATATAGGTATATGTGCAATTGCCAAATTATGTACGCATATATATGCAAAATATCATAATTATAATATACACAACAATATTTTTTAGATGAATATTTCATATCCAATAAAAACATAAAAATATCAGACAAAAAATAAAAATTCTTAATCCGTTCCTCTCTCTGTTCACACCTCATAAAGAATAAAGAGGGTTAAATAATTAAGTGGATATCATACTATGGTCATTTTTTCATTTTGAATATCGAACTTCAATTTATATTATTTTGGTTACTCAATTTTAATTTGTCTTCATTAAGAGAATACCAAGAGGATTCTAGAGAGAATTTGATGATATGTACACTAAATTTGTCATGTTAACATTAGTTCCCCCTACTATCTGCATACGCGAACATGAGACATTATTAAAAAGGGTCACATGCCACTTTTATTGGCATGGCACATGCCACGTTAGTCTAGCGAACTAGTCAATAAGAATGACTACGTTGCTCTTTTTCATGATGTGTTATATCCGCATATGCCGATGACGCACGAATTGTTGTTTAAATAAAAAATCCGTCATAAATATCATAAAATTCTCTTTGGAATCCTCTCGGCACCCTCACGGTGAAGACAAATTAAAACTAAATGACCAAAATAATATAAATTGAATTTCAATACTCAAAATAAAAAATGACTATAGTACGATAACTATATAAAAAAATTTAACAGAATAAGAAGAGATCTAATCCCCCTGTTCCAAACACCCAACAAAAGAAATAGGAAAGATACAACATAAATCCATTTGGACTAAATTCAATCCAAAAAAATTAAATACTCGGCCATTGATGTATACCCATGAAAAGAGCATACCTTTTCCTTGCATCCGCTTCAGCAACATAATAGAAAAGGGAAAAACATAAATTTCACGGTTTTTAAAAATACATGCATTAATTCCATTTACCTGATTAATGATGTCCACCCTTTCACAAAAAGAAAAAAAAGGATAACTACTTTTAACAACGAAACATAATCAAGATCTCACTTTTTGAATATCTAAAAATTGAAAGTCATGGATTCAAGAAATATATCAGCAAGGTAAGGGGAAACATTACACCAACAAGCCTTTTGTGAAGTCCCTCTGGCCTACGCACCTGCAATTGCTATAACTGCAAAAAAAACTACCACCATTGATAATTAAATATAAATAGCAGGAGCTTAATACAAATGAATTAGATCAGAAAATTAATGTTGAATATAAACTCAAGCCTTCAAGTGTATTTTGCATCCATGTAGTTCTTGTACTTTCAAAATGTTAAATATGATTCCTATGTTTGACCTTTTGTTCATGTTCATCCAAAGGAATATATGACATGACTAATGCTTAGCAATATGATAACTTTGATATGCACATTACCAGTCACTTCAACCATAAATTTTATATTAATTCAGAATCTTTATGGAATAATCATATGTTTCAAAATTGTATTCCCAAAGTCCCACATTGTGTTGAAAAAAAAAAGGAAAAAAAAAACAATGTCAACCTTAGTGAACACTGAAGCAAAGCACAAAGACCTAAAATGCACTCAAGCTTCAATTGAATCAATAAGTGATGCGAATTGTTAATCCTGAAACATTTGACCAAAACTTTACTACAGAAAGGATCAACTATCTGTGCATGCAAAGAAGTAGAGATTGAACTAAGACAAAGGTTTTGGTCTGTCAAACACTTAGGAGATGCAAAAGTAAGAATCTACCTAAACAAAACAAGCGCTCTTACCATTTTATCATATTTGACACAAGATCTTTAGCATCTTTCACGGACGAAAAGATGTTGACATTATTTACATCATCAGAAGCACCACTTAACAAGGAAAGTAATTGGTGAAGTGACACAACATAGTGCCTAATGATTTTAGGATTTTAAATAAATATTCAAAATTGTTTTTGTTTAGTATTTTGTAATTATCTTAGATTTATTAGTTAGTTTATTATCTAGTAATTTGTAACTATTTTAGTTTTATTTACTAATTTGTCCTTAGTTTAGGTCTCTATAAATATTATTTTAGGGTTTTGTGAAAGAGGATCGACGAATTGGAAATTGATTTTCTTGTTTACTCTTATTTGAGTGTGAGTTCTTGGATTAGAACTGTGTATCCATTGCATCAGGTGGTATCAGAGAGAGGATGTGAACTGGTGGCGACAGTGATGGTCTTCGTGATGGTGATTAGGAGGCTAGAGCCCCTCTAGGGGACGAAGCGTTGCAATGATTGGAACGACGTTTGGAGCAACGGATGGATTTCAGATTCCGGCGTTTTGATGAGCACTTTAAAGAAATTGTAGATCATCTGGATGCTCTACAAATTGATGCACACAGGAGACATAATGACAATAGAAGGCCAAGGGTAGAGGTGGCTCGTGGTGTTACTATTGACAGACGTCATCCTGTCCCTATTCATAGACAATATGTCTATGATGAAGATTTAGAGAAAGAAGATGATTTTGAACCAAATTGGTTCAGACGTCATCAACCATATGAAGGCCAAAGGGTGATAAATAATTATGGCCTTTGTTGAAAGGGATAGTGGAGATTTCTGGTTAAGAATGGATATCCCATCTTTCAACGGAAGCTTGCCTATAGAAGAATTTTTGGATTGGAATACAGAGATTGACAGATTCTTTAACTACATGGAGATCCCTCCAGAGAAACGAGTTTGATTGGCAGCATGCCGTTTGAAAGGGGAAGCATTTGCATAGGGGGAACGGATTTAATCTAGGAGAGAACAAGAAGGTAAAGGTCCTGTTCAAACTTGGTACATGATGAAGTATTTATTGAAGAGGGAGTTTCTACCCCCAGGTTTTAAGCATATTCTATTTCAGCAGTACCAACGTTGTCAACAGGGCAGTTGGTTTGTCCATGAATACACTACGGAATTCATGAGACTGGCTGAGAGAAACAACCTCTTTGAGTCAGAAGGGCAGCAGGTTGCAAGATATTTGGACCGGTTGAGGCCAACACTGAGAGACATAATCGGTGTACAAGTTATCCAAACCTTATCTGAGGCGAAGAATATGGCCCTAAAGGAAGAGTCAATGCAACAAGAGCGAGGTTAGAGGAACCGTGAAGATTATAAAGCTGTAAAGTCCACAAAAGAGTTTGAAGATCGTAGCAACAAAAACAACCAATATAGAAGGAACAAGACAGTAGAGATAGTAGGGAAAGATCAAGATGGGAAAGATAAAGATGGAAGAAGAACAGAAAATCCATATGTCAAACCTACCGTGAGGAAGTGTTTCAAATGTAATCAACCGGGACACAAGTCAAATGAATGTCCCTTGTGGAAGAATGTGAACATTGTAAAGAAGACAGAAGAGATTATTTGTGAGCTAGATGGTGATGAAGAACAAGAATATGAAGCAGAGAGAGGGAAGTTTATCTTTTAAGGCAGATTATGTCAACTCCCAAAAGCTATCAGTTGATTAATAATAAGGTGTTCAATACTATTATTGATGATGGAAATTGTGAAAAGATAATTAGGGAAGCTTTTAAAACTGAGGAAAAAAATGAAAATTTGATTGGGAAAATGTTGATGAAAGAAGAAAGACCAATGAGAAGGATTTCTCGGAGCATCTCAAAGAATCCAAGCAAAGGATGTGGTTATTTTCGAAGAGGAAGCGAAAGAAAGTTACTAAATGGGAAGATTTCAAGAACAAGAAATTTAAATTTTGGAATGGTGATGGTTTGGTGAAATATTCAATTTCAAGCCTAATTTCCCAGATTAAAACTCGAGGTCGAGTTTCTCACAAGTGAGGGTGAATGACACATCATAGTGGCTAATGATTTTAGGATTTTAAATTTAAATATTCAAAATAGTTTTTGTTTAGTATTTTGTAGTTATCTTAGATTTATTAGTTAGTTTATTATCTAGTAATTTGTAACTATTTTAGTTTATTTACTAATTTATCCTTAGTTTAGGTCTCTATAAATATTGTTTTAGGGGTTTGTGGAAGAGTATCGATGAATTGGAAATTGATTTTCTTGTTTACTCTTATTTGAGTGTGAGTTCTTGGATTAGAACTGCGTATCCGCTGCATCATGAAGTCCTGTGGCCAAATCATGATAGCACTTGGATTCTTCCTTCAGGGTCCTACAATCACTGGAACATCTTTCCTGTGCTACCAATGAGACTAATTCTTGCTATTGCCTTCTCCCGCATGAAGTCAGGGTTGATTCCATTTTTACAGCCATTATAGATGCTACTGTAATGGATGATGGTGGCAACTATCAAATGGAGAAATTTGTCAGGTACATCGCTTAGAATTAACCAAACCATGTATGTGTGAAGACATGAATAGAATTTACGTCATTTATTTAACAAATAATAAAAATTTTGTGATTAATGTCAAACTATTTTGGATTATACAGGTAACTTAGGTATGCATCTATTGAGAAGATGCAAAAAGATGTTCTAGGTGAAAAAAAAATTGCAAGAAGACTGCAGTAAGCCACAACAAAATGAAATAGGATCTTTTGCATCAAGGAATTCAATAGGTGTCAGCGGATTTGATCAATCCAGCAAATTCTAGGCAAAAGAAAGAAAAACGAAAGAAAAGAAATCCAGTCAAGACAAACCAGAAGGGCCCAAGAAGAGGCCAGTAGAGAAGACGTCATCCATTTTAGCTATTTTGGCATCATTTCCACTTAAACATGAAATTGCTAAGACTATACTTATTTTAAGAATATGATGTAATTGTCGTGGAGAACAAGAATAAATCAAATTGGAGAAAAAACCTTACTGACATGCAGTGCTACTCGAAAATAGGAAAATTGCAAATAGCCAAATATTCGAATGCCAAAAACTTATTAAATTTACCTATGCCATGCACAACATTAAGACCAAAGCTCTTATGTGATGCACCGCGAACAACCTTGTAAAGGAAAGCGACTTCTCCCTGATCCAAGTTTTTAGCATTAAATCCTTTCCTCGACTATGCTACTTCCAAAGGTGTCTTAGATGTCAAATAAGAAACATGGTAGAAGCAACAGATTCTTCAAACTCATGCTGGATATCCATGATCTTGGGGTAGTGAGCAACAAAGAGGGTCATGAATTTTTTATGCTTCAAAAGGTAATGCAATGTTGAATAAGAGATTGTAACACAGTCATACGTACTTGTTCCTTGACCAAGCTCATCAATGATGACCAGAGACCGTGAAGAACAATGTTGCAGTATATGTGAAGTCTCGCTAAGTTCTTCAAAAGAGGTGCTTGTGCCTTGCTGGATACTATCTGATAAGCCCATGCGGGTAAAAATTCAATCAAGTACATGCAATTTTGCTAATGAAACTAGTACAAAGGACCCAACCTAAATGGATTAGAGGAACATTTCATTGAGGCATCTCACAAAGTTTTCAAATGGTTCACTTTTCTATTTAGAATAAAATAAAGAAACAAAGGCTAAGACTATATATGTGATTATATGTATAATGATATCATCCACTTAAAATAGTCCAAGTGAAACCTGGTGATAAACAGAAATGACAAGCATATGAATCCAATGCATAAACTGCAACCAAACCCATCCAAAGAAGCTGAATGCCTTCTTACTCCATTTATCAAAGAGACGGTGCTCAACATTACTACTAATGCTTTGTTGGTGTTGTTTAAGTTATATACAAAATTATGGTAATTTCTTTCCTAAAAGGATCACTACAATGAAAAGAAAATTATATAAACTTTAGTTTAATTTCAAGTATATAGTGATCAGCATACATAAGCCATACCCATATTTGGTCCTATAACTATCTGACAGTATTCACCATCTGCATGCATACATGTGTCATTTGGCACAAAATTATCTTGAAAAATAGTCTCCTGAAACTGCATCAGTATGATATGGAAAGATGAGCAGGATCTTGATATAATACATCTATGCCCAAACAAAACTAAGGATTTCTCTTCTGAGATATAACTACATAATTTCTACTAACAGACCCATATCGTACCTTATGCAATGTAGCTAATGACCCAAATGATCTTAGGAGGTAGTATATAATAGAAGGACAAACTTTGATAAACTTCACAAGAAATAGGAATCACTAAGAGCTAATAAATGGCATAGCATATTCTAGAATTTAGAGAATGAACACAAATGCTACATATAAATATATATAACAACCTTCAATAGCAAGTAAAAACTGAGCTCAAACTTAAAAGTAGTATAGAATATTAAGCAAGTAGTTGGATAATAAACAGAGAACATCTAAAGGGTGAGAGTCATAGTATTTTGACTAGCATTCCAAGGGCCTCAATCAGAAGAAAGCATATTTAAAGAAAATCAAATATAGCAGCTGAATGGTCAGAAAACACCAAATGATCTTCAATGCATTGAACATTGAAAGTTTTTCTAAAATGGTGAAACTCCACTTTTGATAAAAATCAAGATCATTGACAAATTATCACAATAAGATCCTTAGTATGTTTTTTTATCGAACCAAAAGGAGTGTAATGATTTAGAAAATCGCAGCAATCTCCAACATATATTAAGAAAGGACACACAAATATCACTCTATATATATGTTAATTTGGTTTTAACTTTTAAGTATTGTCAAAAAAATAAAAAAATAAAAATATTACTCTAATACTCAATATGCTACTTGGTTTTACTTACCGGATGGCGACCAAAGTAGATATTAATTTGAACTAGTTCTTCATCACCAACAGAGCAATGTCGAATATAATTCTAAAAAAGCAAATAAAGACCGTTTCAATTATTCAAATTGTTGATGACTCATAGAAGTGTCTTTTGAAGAACTGATAAATGCCTAAACATACGTATTTTCTATGTATTCGGGCGTATGTATTGCGTATTTTTCTATGAGTTGACGCCCGTTTTTGGTCTGAATGGGTTTCTTTCGTGTTACAGGTACCAATGAGACCCCTTCGAGCTCGTTGACAGAATTTTAGAAGAAATCGGCATCGAAAACACTGTTGCTGAGCCGGGGGGACTATAGCAATCACTGTAACAATCGTTGTAGCATGAAAACTTGAAGAACTTGGTCAGGAGATTCATGCGGGTTACCATGCGGGTGCTGCTGAGGCCGCATACGGTACTGTAGCACTTCTACTCTAGCAGTTTCACTGTAGCATTTACGCGACTTTCGGGATTTCTCGGAGTCTTTCTCTCCCCGCATGCGGGGCCGCATGGGAGGCCGCATAACTCACTGGAATTCGTTTTTAAGGGCTTTTGGAGAGCATTTTGAGAGAAACGAAGGTCTTAGGGAGAGCTTGACTTCACCACCTTCTTTGGGAGCTTGAGGCCAGGTTTTGGAGGCAATTCTTGAGGAGAGGACAACGGGGAGAGCACGACACAATGAGTCCACACCTTCGATTCACATTTGAGAGGAGGATTGACAAAGGAAGCCACTCCTTGGGTGGTGTCCTTGGAACCGTCATTCGGCCTTGATCCTTTGAGGGAGTGTTCTTGTTATGGTTTTGGTTGCTTTCATGTATTTTCTTGCTTGCTTTGTGATCATGAGTAACTAAACCCCAAGGTCACCGGATGTAGGTGAACCTTGGGGGTGAACTTGTGTATTTTGGATGCTTCTTCTAGTTTATTGAATTTGACTTGGTTTGTGATCCTTGTTTGGTGGTTCTTGATTGCCTTGATGTGTATGAGAACTCTATATATCAATTCCTAGACAATGCTAGGTTGCAAGACCATTGCCCTAGTATTAGGCTCACCAAGCTTGGAAGGGAATCCATGTATGAATACGCCGTGACCATCGGGTATTTGTACCCCTCCAATTGTTAGGGTTGTCCTTGATTGTGTTTCAACCCTAGCTCGGGGAAATCCACTAAACCCATTGCAATCGTACAAGGATTTGGGCGGAAGTAATTCTGTATTCCAATACTCATACCGGATTAGGGACCAACACCGTGACCATCGGGTTGGTCTAATTTAGGGTTTCCCGGTCCAAACCACCCACGTGCATGCTAGTTAGGGCATCCTTAACACTTTAGTAACCACCGAGGGAATCCTCATCCGTGACCACTTCCTTAGCTTGATACTTTCCTCCGTATTTATACTTGCCATTTGCATGTTCTTTGCTTTAGTAGGTTATTTTTAGTTCTTCTTCCAAGTGATTGATTAGGTGAAACAACATTGTGATAAGGAAGTAAGAATAGATTCTCGGGCCCTTGGGAATACGACCCCCTCGTGTTCGCGCGAGGGGTATTACTTGGTGACCCCGTGCACTTGCTGGTGAACGATTCAAACGCGTACCAAGTTTTTGGCATCGTTGCCGGGGACCCACGAGGAATATTCTGAAAACTTAAAGCATGTTTATTTGACCATTTTTATTTTGTTCACTTTCACCATTCTTGTTTATATTTCATCATTCCATCGTTTGCTTGTTTTTGACTTTTAATTATTTTGCGAGATACCCATCGTATGACTCGGGCGGGCCAAGCAACTCTTGTTGAGCCCGACGACGAGATCGAACGCACTTTGCATCAGCGATTGAGAGAGGTCACCGAGAGTTCGAGGTAACGAGAGGTTCGGGTCGAATCTAGTAAACCATCATTCATGGCCGAACCAAGGAGAACTTTATCCGATTTTGAGAGACCACAATTCACCGGGGAAGAATTCAGTGTGCAAGCTCCCACATTTCCGGCGAACAACTTTGAGATCAAGGCGAGCATGATCGGGATGATACAAAATTTAGTTCAGTTTGATGGTTTAGCTGATGAGGATCCGCATGCTCACCTATCCCGTTTCCTGTAAATTTGCTCTATTTTCAAGATCAACTCTGTGTCCGATGATGCTATCAGACTGCGATTGTTTCCATTCAGTTTGAGGGGGGCAGCGTACAGATAGCTCACTTCCTTAGCTCCCGGGTCCATCACCACCTGGAAGGAAATGGTTGAGAAATTCTTGGCCCGGTATTTCCCACCAAGCAAGGCCGCAAGATTGAGACAAGAGATCTCCTCTTTCAGACAGGGGGATTCTGAAATCCTTTTTGAGGCACACGAGCGATTCAAAGACTTGTTACGTAGGTGCCCTCATCATGGCTTCCCTGCTTGGATGCGAGTGCAGATGTTTTGTAATGGTTTGAATTATGCCACGAGACAACTCATTGACGCCGCGGCGGGTGGCTCCTTGAGTGACAAGCTCCTTGAGGAAGCTGAGAAACTGATTGAGAACATGGCAAGCAATGAGTGCCACTGGAGCACTCGGCAGAAGGGACCAAGGGTTGCTGGCCTGTTCGAGGTGAATGAGACCACCGCATTGACGGCAAAGGTTGAGGCCTTATCGAAGAATGTCACCGATAACAACGCTGCAGTCAATGCTTTGATATAGAAATTTGATCAGTTCATGTTGGGGTCTAGTTCTACCCCTAAGGTAGTGATGTCCTGTGAGACTTGTGGTGCAGGACATGCAACTTTGCAGTGTCCAATTTTTATTACTCCCCCTGCACCCGTGGAATCGGTGGATTATGTTGGTGGAGGACCTCGGGGACCGGGGAATCAATACGGTAACAGCTACAACTCGGGATGGAGGAATCCCCCGAACATGTCGTGGAATCAAGGCCAGTTCCAACAGAGACCTCCACCACCCCAGGGACCCCAACTACAGCCCCAGCAGGTCCAAGAGAAGAAATACTTGACTGAAGATGTTTTGGCATGATTCATGATTTCTACGGATGTAAAATTCAAGAATGTAGACAAGAGATTTGATGAATTTGGTACTATATTGAGAAACGTCCAAGCCTCCATTCAGTCTCTTGAGACCCAGGTGGGACAACTTGCTAGGGCACAGTCAGATCGTCCCTCGGGTAGCTTGCTGAGCAACACTGAATGCAACCCGAGGGAGCACTTAAAGGTGGTGACACTAAGGAGTGGGAAGCAGTTGGAGGTAAGGACCGGGGATGGTCCAAGTGCCTCCAACGATAGGGTAGCCGACCGGGAAGACCCTAAGTCAAGTAATGATGAAATTGATGAGATAGAGGGGAAGCACAATGGAAATGTTCCAAGTTCCTTGACTAAGAAGGAGCCTGAGTATAAACCTGTGGTACCATATCCTTCAAGGCTCAAACAAGATAAAGAAGACGCTCAATTTAAGAAATTCTTGAACATCTTTAAGCAACTTCACATAAACATTCCTTTGGTTGAGGCCCTTTCACAAATGCCGAAATACGCTAAATTCATGAAGGACCTCCTCACCAATAAGAGGAAGCTTGAGGACTTGGAGACGGTGACTCTGTCGGGAAATTGCTCGGCCGTAATTCAAAAGAAACTACCCAAGAAACTTAATGATCCGGGTAGCTTCATCGTCCCTTGTGTGATTGGGGATGGAGTGCAAGAAAGCACCTTGGCCGACTCGGGAGCTAGCATAAACGTCATGCCGTACAACTTGTTCTTAAGGTTGGGGTTAGACAACTTGAGACCCACACGGATGACTTTGCAACTTGCGGATCGTTCAGTGCAAAGACCCTGGGGAATTGTGGAGGACGTTCTTGTTCAAGTTGATAAGCTTATCATCCCGGTTGACTTTGTAATTCTAGATGTGGATGATGATGTGGAGGTCCCCTTGATCCTTGGGCATCCATTTCTTAATACCGCCGGAGCACTAATTGATGTAAAAGGAGGAAAAATGATTTTGAGGGTTGGGGACGAACAAGTGGTTTTTACCCTCCCGAAGCAATGAAGCGTACACTTGATCACGATGATACTTTGTATTTCACGGATACTACTGATGTGATTATCTCTAATTGTGTGCAGGAAGTCCTCACTTTGAACCCTTTGGCGGAGTACTTTGAAGATTTCGGAGATGATGTAGTGGATGATGAGCTCCCCCCTCCACAATGCAACAACTAGCACAAGTAGAGGTTAAATCTTCACCACATTCTAATGAGAAGAGAACCTTGAAGAAGCTATGGAGGAAGAGAAAAGACAAGCAAAAGCGGGGGATGAATATCTCGACGATGCCACCCGAGGAGGTTGACCACTTATTCTTTGATGACCGTGGGAAATTCAAGATCTTTTCGTGTCTCTCATTTAATTTTTCGGGTAACGATGCGTCATCGAATATTGGAGGTATCTCTCACCCCTTTGTCCCACCATGAATTGAGGTAAGCCATATCGAGCTAAAGACATTAAAAAAGCCCTTCTTGGGAGGCAACCCAAGTCTTTAAATTCATTGCATTTATTTTTTCTTCTTAGTTGTTGTTGTTGTGTTTGGGTGTTTTTTGTATTTTTTGTGGTGCTTTTGAGTTTGAGTGTTGTTGATTTCTTTGATTGTGGTGGTTTTTTAGTCGTTTTCCTTAATTTATTTTACCATGTTGCACCCTTGGTTTCATGATCATTGTATTTTTTCCTTGAGTGTTGGTGCTTCAATTTCCATGTTTTCAATGATTTTTGAGTGTAATCGGCTTTGTTTTCGTGAAATTTTTGAGTGCTAGGTTGAGTTTGATGGTTAATTTGAGAGTTTTTTGAGCTGGAGAATTTCAGAACCTTGTGCGGCCTGCTATGCGGCCGCACAAGGGGCCGCACAAAATTTCCGGAGAGCGATGCGGCCTGCTATGCGGCCGCATAGCAGGCCGCATGGCCTGCCAGAGAGGGATGCGGCCTGCTATGCGGCCGCATAGGAGGCTGCATGGATTTTCCCGAGCCTCATACGGGGTACCATGCGGCCGCACAAGGGGCCGCATGGTCACCCGACCCTTACTTCTCCCTCTCTTCACCCCACTCCCTCACTATTCACTCAATTTTCATCAAACTTCTTCCCTTTTCTCCTTCATCTCTCCACCATTTTCCTTCATTCTTTTTGCATCCAAACACTCTCTTCATCCTAGCAAACAAATTTTTTGAAGATTTTCAAGATTTTATCAAGGTTTAAGCCGATTTTCACTTCATCTTCTCATTGGTGCCCTAGTTCAAGGTTTGCTTTCTTATCACTCATTCTAGGGTTTTTGATGGTTGAAATGATGCGAAAACATGGTGGTTTTCATGGTGAATGCTTCTTGTAATTATTTCTGTTGAATTCCAAGCTTTGTACATTTAGATTATCACTTTTACAAGAAGAAACTCTACCAAAATTTCCCCGAAATTATTGTAGCACTAGCCAAAAATCAGCCTTTGTTCTTCATTAACCAATTTTCTCATGTTTTTCTTGGCTTGATGATGGTTCTCTTGTCTTGTAGGAATGCCGATCAAACACGTGGCCTCCAAGAGAGTTAGGAGAAGCTCTCCACCACCCGTTTGCGAGCCTACCTTCAAGAGCGAGGCCCACAAGACAAGGTTTGCGTTTTTGTCGAAAAGGAGGTTTGGCACAGTACGAGTTATCGATTCGGAGGCCTTGAGGACTTTAGGCCTCGACAGTACCGTCTGGGACTCCATCTCTCATGACGGGTGGGATAAGGTATTTGAAATTGACGAGCCCACCTACCGAGAGTTAACTTTGGAAGTATTGAGCACATTTGAGGTTACCTGTCCTGGTCACATTGCGCGCCAAACAAGTAATATCTCTTTTCGGGCTTTCGGCAAGAGGCATAGGATCAATCATGACCAGTTGGGTATTTATCTTGGGCTCTACACTGATGAGGACACCCAAACTTCTAACTTCGCGAATTTACCTCGTGATTTCCCACGCTCGGTGTCCCCTAGTTCTCTTTGGAGGTCAATTGCTCGCTCATCATCATTGAAGAAGGCTTCTATGATGGCAGACCCCGTTCACAGGTACATGCAGGCCTTGCTATCCAGAAGTGTGAACGGTCGCGCTGATTCTACTAGGGTGGTTTCTCGTACCGATTTGCTTATGATGTACAGTATCCTTCATCGGTACCCCATCCACCTGGGCCATCTTTTTGCCGGACTTATTGAACATCAGGGGACTTCTACTCGCCTTGGAGCTATATTTGCCAGGCCGTATATTACACGCATTATCAGGGGCCTAGGATTGATTGAGCTCACCCAGGGCATGAGCGTTGTGAGCACCGTTGAACCACTTAGTCTGTCGATCCTGCTTCATATTTGGATAGTTGAGAGGTCGGGAGACACTTACCACCTCCCACGCAGTGGTGGCACGAGCACCCATGACCCCGACACCTCTCGGGACTCTGAGACAGGATCCGAGTCTGATTCAGAGTCTGCCCCTGTACTCGACGCAGCACCTAGCGGGAGTCGACCATCACTTGAGGATAGTTTCGCGGAGTTCCGCATCGAGATCCGTCAGCAGTTGCAGACCCTTGGGACATCTCAGGAAGCGCTGGCAGCATCAGTGAGAGATTTAGCCACATCGAGAGCAGCATGGCCGAGATCTTATCATACATGCGCGGCGCTTCATCATCTGTCGGCACCTCCTCCACAGCTACCACGTGCTTTGCACCATCACTCCCTCCAGATCTCTAGACTCACAGCACCATCTTTCACTTGGAATCCCTAGAACCCCAAGAAGTTCCACGTAGTGTGAGGCTTAGGATGATTGACTCCCCTGGGGCTTAGTTGACAGGTCAACGAGAGTTAAGGGTCGTAGTGAAACCTAATGCCGGGGCATAATGTTAGAACTAGTCACGGTTGACCTTAAGTTTGGGACCGTGTGTTTAACAATTTCCACGACTCATTAGACATCAATTAGAGGGTATAATACTAGTCTTTCACTAGAAGCATTAGTCTTAGGGGGAGCTTTGTCCGGGTACCCCATCTTTATATCTATTACCTCTCCTACCCTCATTACTCTTCTTGCGCTCTTTTATTTTCTTTTACATATATATATATATATATATATATATATATATATATATATATATATATTTCCGTCACCATCGACTTCCTTTATAGCTAAATAGCGATAACACTTGTTTCTGAACACTATTCCCTATGGATACGACTACCCACTCACTAGGGTATTTTATTACTTCGACAACCCGTGCACTTGCGGGGTACACACGCAAGGGGTGTGTCAGAAACCAAGAACCAAATGGTATTCAAGTATGGTTCATGACCTACAGTAAGGATCCTTTTGCAAAACCATCAGAGTTGTCCTTTAACACTTGAAGAATTTAGAATAATGAGCTCAACTATAACCTTTGCAACAAAGCACAGCTGCACCATCATAAACCATTCTGGAAGTTTATCGCAGATGATAATCATGCTATAGAAAACAAAAGCAAGAGCTATTACCTAGGTAAAATCATCCTTGGCACATTTTCGAAAGTTGAACAGTCAGTTGGTTATCTCTAAAGCTAGCATGTGAATTAGAAGGAGGAAAAAAAATCCAACATGAAATGTTATACATACCTTTAGTTGATGAAGTGCATTAGCTAATAAAGTCATTTCAATATTACTGGAAAATGGCCGAAATGAAGCACCCAGAAATAGTATCCTCTCAAAACTGAATTGCTTAAGGTGATGTATTGTCAAGGTTAATGCTTGCACAGCTAATTCTGGCATGCCCATGATTCCCTATAGAAAAAACCATACAATTACAATCTGAAATCTTCAATTTTACACCAGCAAATATTATGGGGCAGATTTCTATAATAGGGATTAACAAAAGATAATTATGAAATACATGTCGATTCCATTCGGATGATTTTCCTTTTTCCCAATTGTCATGTTTTCCAAACCATGTTCTGCAGTCAAATTATCATTATTTATGTTCTCATATAAGGAAACCACTTCAGGAAGTGCACCCCCTCATTAAAACAGTCTCGAGAGGCATTCTCTACTCGGATATTGGATGCAGGCCCAGTATATGGCAACAACACTTATAGAATTAGCAAAAACTTATCAGAACACAGCCATTAGACAATAGGAAAGCAAAGCACCAACTAGGAAATAGATAATGGGAAAATAATGAAAAGAGAACCTTTTTACTAACAAGAGCCTTCTTTCTATGCATGGGAATGGCTAAAAGTAAACAACATAACAAATTAAACCAAAGCATTAACTGTACTACAGTTCACATAAGAGTAAAATTTTCAAGCAATTCATGATAATCACACAGTAAGGAAAATAGGTACCACTTACCTTCTCTGTTGTTATAGATAACGGCTTTCCCAAAAGAATCTCGGCAGGAGTAAAGCTCAAAATAACAGCTTCCAGCCCCGACCTCATCACATTATCATTGAACTCCGCATGACGAACATCACCAATCGATACCTTACAGCAACCATTCCAACCTTAACACCAAACCCGCCTTCAATCTCACACTCCCTATTATGGATGACAATCTCTCTCTCCACCACACAAACAAGATAATTATTACCATCTCCTCCTGCCTCCTCTCCTCTCCTTCTCCTCCTCCTCCTCCCATGTCTTCTGCAGCCTCAATCGTAGCCATTGTATACAAAGCTGATAATCCCCTGGCAAACGACCAAAGGCGGTTCTCCCAATGTGACTTGATCGCAGCTATCTCTGTCTGCTTCACCACCCTGACCTTGTACCCAGCTTCGACAAGCCGCCGCACATGAAAATTCAACCGAAACGTGGGGACACTAGCAGTGAGGAAGTTATGGTCCATGTGAGCAAAAATCCTTAAGACCTTCGCAGCAATTTCAACATCATCTCCAAAGAACCGATACTTGTAGCAAACTTCCACCATGAGGATTACATCCAGGTGCTTGGATTTGAGATCAAGAACCTGGAGATCGAGCGGTGTGTACTTGGGGGTTCCAGAGTTAGGCTTTGAAGACTCAAGAGATATTTGATGGTTCGAAGAGCTTGTTGAGAAATCTCTGATGGAGAGAAGGGTTGGAATTGGGGATGAGCCGGGGTCTCTTGGGGGCTAGGGTTGGGGATTGGGCAAGGGAGCTCTTGGAGGCGGAGGAGGAGGGGGAGAAGGAAGGTAGCAGCGATCTTGGGGGATGGTCTCTGCTTGCCCATCAGAAAGAGCGCGAGAAGATGGAAAGGCCAATAATGAGGTTATTAACCACCAATTTATACTGAAGTCTTGGCTGGGTTACGGTATTGTCCTAGTTATTTTGTCTTTTTTCTATTTTTTTTTTATAAATTAAATTACATTGACGTCAGTTTTGGTGCGGAATGACTAGTGGAGTAGGGGTTCGCATTTGGGTTTTGTTCAGTTTGATTTTTTAAGAAAATAAAAATCGGTTTTTATATTTTTAAATTGAAAGTAAAAGCAAACGTGTATATATTAAGTTTAATTTATGTTTGTTTGGTTAATTTTTTAATAGGTCACTCAATTATAGTTTTTTTTTCACTTTAGTGACTTAACTTCATTTTACATGAAAATGGTTACTTATTTTTTATTTGATTTCATAGGAAGGTCATTTTAAGGATTCTGTGCCAAATTGCCGATAAAAGTTAAAAAATTTAGACTTATCCAAACAAATAGCATAGGATAAGAGATAAAAATGCATTTGGTTAGGTATAATTAAAAGTTGATTCTAGTCCGAACATAAATAATCAAGTTTCAATTTATCAAAATATAAAATCCAAATAATATTTTAAAATAATTTTGAAAAGACAAAAGTTATTTTTATGAAATATTAGTACAATTTATTTTAAAAATGCTTTTAAAATTGTGTTATATTTTGTTACATTTTCATGAACTATGTAGCAATGTTATGGATAAGATCTCAATTTGGCTTTCAAATAAGTTTTCACATTTAATAAATGCAATTAGGCCACAGAAGCATCTAATTGCGGCATCCAATGGCTAAGGAACCATGCTGGATAACATATTATTATTATTATTATTATTATTATTGATTTTTAGCTAGGAAGTGAATTTGTTGAAGATACTATAAGAATACTCACTTGTATTTAGGGACTACAAATGCCTTTAATCTAATTTTAATCCAATTCTAATCCTTTGTCTATATTTAAACCTATATAGCCAAATCTAAGCTAGTTGATGTAATCCATTTGTTCCACCACATTTACTCCATCATTATGATGGGAACAGCAACAACTGATTACTATTTTTGTGGTACACTGTAAAACAACCTCATTATCCTAAACTTAGCATATGAAGGTATCATTCAAGGCTAGGACCCATTTTGGATTGAGCCTCATACATAAATACCTCATCAACATTGTGTTGCTTTCTCAAATCCTCAAACAAAAGTTATTAGAAAATTGTCCATCAGTTTCCTCTTCTCAATCAATTCAAAACGGTTCATTATTTCCATTAGAGATCTTTCACAATGGCTGGTGGTGTACTTGCTAAAGCTTCTGGAGGGAAAGACTATCCTGGGGATATTACCCTCTTTGTATTCTTAGCATGTTTAGTGGCAGCGACTGGAGGCTTGATCTTTGGCTATGACCTGGGTATATCTGGTAATATGCTTAGCATTTCTATATGAAAACCATTCTCATTTGATTCTTTGGAAATTGGTTGCTTAATTTTTTATGAAGTGATATTAGTCACTTATTCTCTTAAGTACTTCTAAATAAAGGTGGTGTGACGGCCATGGATCCTTTCCTCTTGAAGTTTTTCCCAAGTGTATACAAGATGGAGAATGAAAACCATAGCACCAACCAATATTGCAAATTTGACTCACAGATGCTAACACTGTTCACCTCCTCACTTTATGTGGCTGCATTGGTTGCTTCATTCTTCGCAAGCATAGTGACAAGAGTTTTTGGTAGGAAATGGTCCATGTTTGGTGGTGGTATTACATTTCTGATTGGTTCCGCTATCAATGGTGCTGCAGAGAACATGTTCATGCTCATTCTTGGTCGTCTTCTCCTTGGAGTTGGTGTTGGCTTTGCTAATCAGGTAATACATGTGTGTAAGTGGTTCATTCATACGGTTAATGGATCACCTAAATTTTTATGGAAAAACCTAAACTATTAAGATCCTAACATTAGGTTTTTAATAAATGTGTATGGCAGTATGTGCCCGTTTATCTTTCAGAGATGGCTCCAGCACGTCTCCGAGGTATGCTCAACATTGGATTCCAGCTAATGATCACCATTGGAATTCTTACTGCCAACCTCATCAACTATAGCACAGCCAAGATTCAGGGAGGGTGGGGATGATGTGTGAGCCTTGCACTAGCTGCTGTACCAGCAGGCATCATCACTCTCGGTTCACTCTTTCTCCCTTATTGAGCGTGGGCATGAAGACAAGGCAAAGGAGATGCTTTGCAAGATTCGCGGTACTGATGACATCCAAATGGAATATGATGACATGTTAACTGCTAGTAAGGAGGCTAAGAAAATCCAACATCCATGGTCCAATATCCTGAAGAGAAAGTATAGGCCCCAACTGACCATGGCCATCCTCATCCCTTTTTTCCAACAACTGACAGGCATCAATGTTATCATGTTCTATGCACCTGTGCTATTCAAGACCATTGGATTTAAAGATGATGCCTATCTTATGTCTGCTGTCATTACTGGCCTTGTTAATGTTTTTGCCACCTTTGTTTCCATCGTGACAGTGGATAGGTTTGGAAGAAGGATGCTTTTTCTACAAGGTGGAATTCAAATGCTCATTTGTCAAATAGCTGTTGGAACAATGATAGCCGTTATGTTCGGAACAAGTGGAGTGGCTGATGTGTCTATGGACTACGCTCCTTGGGTGGTGGCTTTCATTTGCGTATACGTAGCTGGATTTGCATGGTCTTGGGGGCCATTAGGATGGCTTGTACCGAGTGAAATATTCTCTCTAGAGATTCGATCAGCTGGACAAAGTATCACGGTGTCTGTGAATATGTTCTTCACCTTTATTATCGGGCAAATATTCCTTACGATGCTATGCCACATGAAGTTTGGCCTCTTCTACTTCTTTGGTGGATGATTGGTGATCATGACTTTTTTCATTGTGCTCTTCTTGCCAGAGACCAAAAATGTACCTATAGAGGAGATGATCCTTGTGTGGAAGCGCCATTGGTTTTGGGGCAAGTTCATCAGCAATGATGATGTTCATGTTGCTAATGACATGGTTGCAATAGCATAAATCTAGAATGTGTATACATACAATATACATCCCATTGAAGATTTGTGTTAATCTACCCTTGCTCTTTCTCTCTCCTCATTCTCTTTAAAATCTATACTTAACAAGAAAACAAAATGGAAAGGCAATGATAAAAGGAGCTAATGACCTTGCCATTAATATGAAACATATATTGTGTTGTAATTTAATTATAATTTTTCCAACAACTTCAATGTATTGTTAACTTACCTATAGCACCAGCTCTTCATATATAATCAATGATTTCTCAGTGATATATTAGGTGAAATTAGTTTATGCTACTACCATTAATCTTCACATAATATTTGTTGCAAGAACCAAGTAAAAATTGGCAGGTTAAAGTGGAGTTTAGCTCCGTGAAGTATTAAGCAACTTTTTATATTATTGAGATGGAATATGTGACTAATTTATGGTTTATACTGAAGGCCATATAAGAAAATAGTAATTTGGTAGACTATGATAATCTTTTTGTAGGAATTATTTCAATTCACTAAAGATATTGTTTACTTAAGAGTGATCTATAGATAGAAGAAGGTGTGTTTATATTTCATTTCATTGTTATACATGAGGGAATGCTTTTAAGAATGCAATGGCTAAATCCCTATATAGCAAACATATAAAATATGTTAATATAAGGCTCAAAATAAAATGGGGGTATCAACCTAATCATTTTCTTTATTATAATCTATCTCAATGCATTTCAAATGACAATTTCAACATTAGATATGGTTAAACATCTAAAATTTAGAAACTTGAATAGCATCCACTATTAGTAGATTAGAATCTCAAGATAAATTGACTTCACAATCCATTGTCAATTCAAAATAAGATAATGCAATTACCTTAAGAAGTGAGAAAGAGTTAAATGAATTCAGAAGAAGTGCTAGTGCAAACTGTAGGAACACCTTATAAGACGAGATAGAAAAAGAAGTGTTAGATCACCGACGACAATCCAATCAACCTAAAGTGGTAAATAATGACCAGGCAAGAGTTCTAGTAACTAAACTTTCTATTTAGGAAAGATTTGTTAAATCTAAGAAAGAGAATATGGATATTCTTGAGATTTTTCACATGCTATAGGTAAACATTGGTCTAATTGAACACTATAAAACAAGTTCTTCAGTAAACAAAATTTCTGAAAAAATTATACACAAAAGAGTAAAACTAAAAGGTAATGAGAGGATACATGTGGGAGAAAATGTGTCAACTATTCTCCAAAAGAAGTTACACCCAAAATGTATGGACGAAGGTCTATTTAATGTCCCATGTATGATTAGAAATGTTGCAATTAAGGCAACTATTTAAGTGCTGCAATGAATGTCATAACTTTGTCTATTTATAAATATTCTAATATTGGTTCATTAAAATAAAAAGGTGTGGTTATCCAACTTACCTAGAGATCTGCTGTGTATCATGAGGTAGTCCTAGAGTATGTCTTAGTGTAAGTTAATAAATTAGTTTTTCCTACTAATTTTTATGTGCTTGATATAGGGGAAGATAATTTCCCTAACTTTACATCTATTTTTTATTGGGTAGACTATTCTTGAGGACAACAACAACAACAAAGATTGATGTTACACTTACCATGAAATTTGATGGTGAAAACATTAAATTTAATATTTATGACTCTATCAAACACCTTAGTGATGTGCCATCTATTTCTATAATAGATATTATTAACCATTTAGTGCAAGAGACAAGTGCACAAGCTACGGTGTCCAACATAGAGATCAAATCCATACTTGAGAAGACTATTAGCCTGAATAGAAAGATTTGGGAAAAAACTTTGATAATACACTATCGGCCTACTGCGTGTCCTAAAAGATCCATCTTGATGAGGCCAGTGAACAAAGGAACTTGCAATTGAAAGAGTTGGAGGAAATTCATAATGATGCCTATGAGATTTCAAAAATTTAAAAGAAATGAACAAAGACTTTTCATGATAAAAAAATTTTTATAAAATAATTTTCTATTGGTTATAAAATTCTACTTTATCATTCTTGCTTAAAATAGTTTCTTAGTAAATTACATTGTAGATGGGTAGGACCCTTCATTATTACTAACGTGTTTCTTTATGGTATAGTTGAAATACATAATCATAACACATGTAAATCCTTTAAAGTGAATGATTATTATGCCTTAAACCATTTTATGAAAGCTTCCAAGTGTTTGATGTTAGAGAAATTCTTTTGGATGAGACATAAAAAGTGGCAATATATGTCAAGCCAATGATTTAAAGAAGACGCTAATTGAGAGGCAACCCAATATATTTGATTTTAAATATTTTTTTTTTATTCTAGATCAATTTGTGTAAATGGTGCATAGGCAATGCTTAATTTTTCATGGAAATATCACCTACTCATATACTATTTATGAATTAAGTGTAAGGGAGTGTAGTTTCACATTTGCCTTTGTTTAATGATTTTGTTCTACACTATTTTCATTTGTTTTATTTTTTAATCTTTCTATTATATTTGAATTTTTCATGTTTTGCTTCTCATTTTGACCTTTTGTTAGGATAGAAGTTAAGTTCCTTGCATTGTTATTAGGATGATAGTTCCTTGCCTCTGAGTCTTAAAAAAAAATATGATAAATATTGAGTGAGTTTCTTTTTTGACTTGACTATTTGTTTTACTTTATTTTTGGCTTCTTTATACACTTTTAGAGCACTTAGCCTTAACTACTTAGTTAACAAGATAATTAGAGAAAGTTTATGTGTATAGAGACTCACTTGAGTTAATTTTAAGGGAAAGTGTAAAAAAAAATAAAAAGAGAACCGAAAAAGCTACCACTTTTGAGGTGTGAAAACTATCCTTGAATAATTCCACTAAGAGAAATGGCTACCTCCATGGTTTTAAAAACTGGACTAGACTGGTCAGTTCAACCAGTTCAATCGAGAACCAGGTATCAGTGCGGTCCAATAATATACATGGAACTAGTCCTTTATTAAACCACGGTTGAACCGAGAACCGGTGAACTGGTTAGACAGGATCGGATGACATTTAAATAATTGAATGTTTATATTTGAATGGGGAATCTATAGTCTATAGTTTAATAGTTTATTACTATATGCTTTTGGCCTTTTCCCTTTTGCCTTTTGTGTAAAATTAGATCTAACAAAACTTAATACTCACAAGTCAGTAAAGTCACAAGACTCACAACCCACTTTCTCTTTCTTCTTTCAAGCCAATGTCAGTCCTAACTCCCAAGGCCCCTAACAAGCAATGTTGAAGAGTGGGGAAGACTTAAAAGAGAGTTGCTGATGATCACCCATCTTTCTTCATACTTTCTTACTTTCTTCATAATGTTGGCAAGTTGAATTGCATGCAAAAGTTGGCAAGTTGTTGTTGCCTTGTTGGTTTGTTAACTTTCTTGTTGTTGGTGGTGGTGGTGCCGTGGTGGAGTATTTTATTTTGTTACTCATATTTGTGAACTTGTTGAATGGTTGTATTTAAAAAATCTGAATTATATTTAAAATTTGGCAAGATGTTGCATTTTATTTTGATGGCCTTGCTTGTGAAGTGTGAACTCTTGATGGTTATATTTTTGAAAATTTGAATTTTATATAAAATTTGACAAATTGTATTTTTTTTTATTTTTTTCAATTTTTTATGATTTTTAAAATTTTATTTATTTCAAAAATAGGAAATCTGTTTGAACCGGTTAAACAGGTCCAACCATGACCCAGTTGTTTGGTTTTTAAAACATTGCCTACCTCAAGAAATGTGTGAGAGCTATTATTCATAATTATAAGAGAGAGAGAGAGAGAGAGAGAGATAGAGAATAATAATAATAATAATAATTAGATGCATAAAAGATTAAGTTGAAAGACAACAAGGTAGAAAAGACTGAAGACACACACACATGGAACTTTAAATAGAGTGAAACTTGCCCTCTATCTAGTTGAGATTACAAACTTTGCTTGATATCTTATAATTTTCCTCCCATTTCTGATGATTGAAGTAAACGAATGATGTCGACTCTTCTCCATTTTTGGTTTCTCCCTTGTTTTCTAGAAGACAAGCATTGTTTAAGTGTGGTGGAATTTGATAGTATGTACAATATACATATATTGCATATCAATTCCATATGTCTTAATTGATAAAGTGTAATCTATAATTATATATTATGTTTTGTTGAATAGATTGGGGATTTAAGTCTAAGGAAACTTAAAATTGGAGTTTTTGAAAGAAACGAGCAAGGCTACAAATCTTAAAAATTTATCGAGATTTATTGGAGAAAGAAAGAAAAGATATCTAAGCCTAGAGCTTGGGTATGCCTTATGCAATAAGGATGCTATTGAACTTGGCTATTAAAATTACGTGGTTGTTGCCTAATATTTGATACTGGGCCCTAGTTATTTTTATCCATATTTTATTTGTTTTAGGAGTCAATTTTAAAAGAAAAGGATAATCCTGATTAAAGTTGGATTTAATTTAAATTTTATTTTTTACAATTTTTTTAATTAGATTGAGATTGGATTGTTTTTCCTTTACTTTTCTGTTTTTTAATGTGTATATATTTTCTGCATTTATTAAAAACATTGTTTTGTTGATTAATTCAAAAAGACCTATTGTTCAATTACTAAAATGAAAATTAAAAATAAAACAAACAAAAGACAAGAAAATAATGAACTTTAATAAAAGAGGTTTAGCAAGGCAAAAATTGCTAACTGTAAAATACAAAACAAAGTACAATGTGAGAAAAGGAAATAACATGATAAAACACAAATAATAAATCTTATATCCAGTCATAGCTCATAGTCATCTAGGCCAATCTACATGGCAACTGGATGATAAGGTGGCGTGACTCCATAATAGGTGACAATATGTCAGAGAAAGCACTTTATTCTCGAGGTCCTGGCCGAGAGATCCCAATGTTAGTTTATAATCTGCCCTTGTGTCCTCAAGATCTCCTTAGCCTATGTTTGGTTGGGGGAGTGGGAAGGGGTGAGAGGGGGTGAGGGGGAGTGGGGAGTGTTTGGTTGGAGGGGGGAGGGGGGGGGGTGTGAAGGAGGGTGAGAGGGAGTGAGGAGGGGTACCTCACTCCTCCTTAGCCCTCATAACCCACTCCAACAAACTGGGGGAGTGAGGCGGAGTGAGAGGGGTGGGTATTTTTTTATTTTTTTATTTTTATTTTTTTAAATAATACAAAATATCAATAATACCCCTCACATATTTGCATAATACAAAATGTCAATAAATATTTTTTCCTAATTATTGTATTATGTATAAATATGTTTTATAATGTTTATCATATATTATATATTGTGTTATTATTATTATTATTCTACAATTGATTATATATATATAGGGTAAAATAGTTAAATACACATTACACTCTTTCACTCTCCTTCCCATTCCTCTTTTCAACCAAAAATAAATAAATAAATTACTCCTCCACACTCCTCCATGAACCAAACACAATATTTCCTCAAACCCTCCATATTCCCCCCCCCCCCCCCCCCCCCCCCCCCCCCCCCCCAAACTTTGAACCAAACAAGGGCTTAACGTACCTCTCCATCATACAAAATCTCGCTTGGTACCATACCAATGTAAAGGATGAACTCGGGCCGCTACTCAGCGTACTAATTTGGGTGTAGCAGGCCTCAAAACGAGCCATACAACCATGTTCCATTGAGCTCAATTTGGGGCAATTTTTTTTGTGTGAAAAATATGAGATCATCAAAGGGTCCACAAGAGTAGTGAATTTGAAGCAAATGCAGAGCCAACATGTGTGAATTTGTATGAACTTTTAATTTTTCTGAGAAGAACATGGCTTCAGTATGCCCTTATGTTCCTTTTGTGTCTAATCATCCCTACTCTTTTACTAAACTAAGGGCAGTACGATGTCAACATGCTCTCGTATTGAACTTGTGTTCCAGCAAGGGTTTTAATACAAATAGTGTCTCTTCATTTTCACTTTCAATTCTTCATTCTTTTATCTTTTCCACTTTCCACTCCATCCTCTTATTGGTTTCAACCTATTATTGAGATTTCAAGGCTTTCTTTAGGGTTTTATAGTTGATTTCTTTGATTTTCTTCTGCTTTGTCTAGTGTTTGTACTATTTTATTTATCCAATGAAAGATACAATTTCTTCTCTTTATTTTGCCTAAATATACTCTCATTTTGTGTATATATCATGATACATTTAATGGATTATGGTTTTAAGATGCTGAAGGATCTTATCTAAAAGGTGGAACCTATATTTTGCATCCTCGACCTTCAACACATCCCCTTCCTTATCAACTTGAGACTATGTTGAGTTATATAAAAGCCATGTTCCCTACAGTTCACTGTTTTAGATTTTTTATGATTAGATTTTCATGTTCTTTGCTTCAAGACATGCTAAGGACCAAATCCATCGCACACCATTCTCAACCAAAGAAGCGATAGTGCCTTAAACCATCTTTAGATAAAGACTAGCGCTATACCACAGCTCACTACTTACAGGTATATCGAGTGCTATAAGTGCCTATGTGCCAATTCATTTAGCGAGATCTGGATGATTGACTGGCGATTGACTTTGGAGGTGATAGTGATGCTTTCAGTGGATCAGACACACTCTAGTTGACATAGGAATGAGAAGGTATAGTGTCATCCATTCAAAGCACCCTACCGGATAAGTGACACTTGTTTTTTAACACTGATGGGGCTCTCCAATGAGGACTTCACCTGAGTAGAGATCTATGATCAATTCCTCATTGAGTTTCCTTCAACTACAACTGCAAGCATCTATTAGAGAAAGATCAACAATGGCCTGAAGTATGATGCTATAAGGTTAAAGATTTCAAGCCTATTATCACCCAAACACCACTACATTCACTCACTTATCAATCACTCTTTGACAAGGCATAGAGATAGTACCAGAATCATTAGCCGTTAGATGTTCTCTATCTTTTAAGCATGATTGAGATGGTTCTCATTCACATCAAACACGGCCTCATACTTTTCATAAGGTATCATGGGATTAATCCCAGGATGGGCATCACTTTCATCTGGTTGTATGTCACCTGACTCATATAAGGGCTAGGGATTTTTGAGGACACTAGTTGAGTGTAGATGGTTGACAGTGGCATGCCAAATTTCTTCGACATTCTCCACTCTATGGGGATGATCAAGAGGCATCGTGTAGCTTTAGGGGTATCAAGGGATGAGTATATCCTTGTAAGACCATTGGAGTCTACCTTTTCTAACGAGGAAAAGGAAGACCAATATAACAGCCTAAGAAAGAGCAATCTACGCAGCCCTTGTAGCCACAAGAGACATGTATCCTTGAGAGGAACAATTACACCACCATGACTCTAAGCATGCATCGAGAGATTGGAGTAGCATACGAAGAAGATCTAGGAGACTTAGAGGCAAATAATAGAAAGTTATTCTCGGAATGTGGCCATACTTCATTGCATCGTAGCTTGCTACGATATCAACCCTTCACTAACTCGAGGTGTCTCAACCTTGGAATTCTTACCTGCACTTTCCCTAGTCACCACTCCACCTGATTTGAAGGATGACAATAACAAGATATGCTGACTCATCATCATCATTGTCACTTTTATTTTATTACCCTTTATTTTACTTGTTTTTTTTACTTTTTATCTTTTTATTGAATTGTGCATTTTGTAGTTAGGAAAGGTTATACCCAACTAAATTTTATTTTATCTTAGTTTTTATTTCATTATGCTTTGAGTTAATTTTCTTTAATGTCATTTTATATTTACTTGAGCTATAGTAAATCCCTTGTACTTTACAGGACGAATTTGAATTGAGAATAGATGGAATTCACTTTACCAGGCAGAAACATGCCCTCAACATGCCCCTTGTTGGATTGTGTTGAGGTTAGGTAATTCAAATAACATGCACAATTCCAGGAGCAACATGCCCGTGCTCAACTAAAGGTTATTAAACATATATAACTTGAATTGGGGAAGTACAATTTTTTTTGTATTTTACTCTTCGTCATATATGTTTTTTTTTTTGCTATTTATCATCATTAGTGCTTTATTCTACAAAGTGGGGACAATGTACAATGTTAAGTATGTGGAAAGGGATTTAGGGCTTTATTTGTTAGTGTAGAGTAATATCTCCTATGGATTAATTGTTGTATTACTTTATTGATTGGTTCCCTTACAAACTTTTTTCAAGCACAAACCTTTACTCTATAGCAATTTGGACACTTAGAGATGGTTCTTGATAATAGGGACCTAGTAGTGGTTGGATGTTTTTTTATTTTCTTGGGAACAAAAAAAGAAACTACCTCTAATGTGTGCAGCCACTCCTAGAAGTTCCATGCAATGTATGTCCACTAGGAATGTGTGAAAGATACTATTAGTGTACATAACAAAAGATAATAGAAAAATATTCCACTTTTTTTAAAGAGTGAAAACTGCTCATGAGTAGTCAGACATTGCGCATCACAATTATGCAGTTGATGACCTACCACGAGAAATGTCCATCTTAAGAGTTGTTTGCAACTATTGTCTAAAATTTTATTAAAAAAATAAACAGTTACTTGGTTAGAGTTAGGGTTCAATGACTACCCTGTTCTCATAGCTTGATCCTAGTTGAAGAAGAGTAGAGTAGTGAGAGTAAGGAATGCCCATGTTTTTTATACTATAAATTGATGCATTTCGCTTGTCATTTTGTGCAATTTTGTTGTTGTGTTGGGTTATATCGCAAAAATCATATAACATCATCAAAGCATTCGGAAGCAATAATAAAATTTACGATATTGTCTAATTGTTTAAATGAACACTGTAATTTAATTAAAAGGCCTAGAAAATTACCTCTTAATGTTTGAAAGCCTTTCTTTGATGTGTTAAATTTGTCTCTCGGATTGCTGTATATATCCTAGCGTTGAACGAAGGTCCCACGCCTCTAGATTACATGCCGGAATTAAGAAACAATCTCCTCTTTTTCTTCTCCAAATAACGGCTAGGGTTAGAGAGGAAGAGAGAACTTGGGGATTCTCTCACTAAAGAATTAATTGAATTCTAGGGTTTAAGAGGAATTATATTTATACAGACTTCATAAAACATGATAAACATTATTGAATTATGAGTCCTATTCAAAATATGACCCTTCATAATATGATAAACATCATTCAATTATGAAGTCCTATTCAAAATATGAACTTTCATAATATGATAAACATTATCATAGAAGTTCTATTAGAGTTATGAGTCTTAATCTAACTAAAACCACTTTTGTCTTTGAGTCCTTATAATTTTGGTTATCTATTCGACTCCATCAAATTTAAATCAAAATTTAAACTTAAGACAAAAGTCCTAGACCAATTTACAATTTCACTTATCGCATGAACTAAAATTGTAAATTAACAATTTTAGACCTACACTCAAACACAAGATTGATTCTTTATCCCTTTAAGTGTGACTCTCTAGGTTCATTCAGATTGGCAATGGGAGGATACCAAACAATGTGGGTGACACCTAGCCAGCCACGTGGCCCCTCATCGTAACTGAATCGAACACGAATGAATAGATCATTACAAACCTTTCCGATTATGATTACCATATGTGTATAAACCCTTTGTTCCTGTATCCCAACCGAGTGAGAGCCATGGTAATTGTCGAACTCACTGAACTTGATCATATGCAAATAACTATAGTAGAGTAAGATTACCACACTACCTTTCGTATCCCACAAGATTAGTCTGACTGCCTTGGACAAGACCTTCTAATCTTACATACTCATAATCACATAGGATACTAACTCATTTACTTCTGAGAGAATGAATTCCTTCTTGGTGATGACTCACAACTGGTACTTGCCCGACATAGTCGCACTTCGAGGTCGGCGCTACCAAAAGGTAAACTGAGCAAAATGACTCTAGTAACAGACTAGACGTTACAGGTACATTGTGATCATTACACCTTAGGTCTAAGGTACACTCATATGATTATAACAAACAATCCCAATCATTGACTGTCAAAGAGTAAAACCCATGTGATTGGATTATTGCAAGTCATGTTCGAGTACACCAATCCTAGTGATGCATTTATGACATATGCTCCCACTATTCCATAGTGTTCAAGTAGCACTCTTTGTTAAAGTATATGCCACAAAAATCCTTATAAATCTTTAATGCCCAATTAAAGATTCTCCGAGTTGCGAACTATTTAAGTGTATAAGTACCTAACCCTTCTTATACTCTCCTCTTTATCCCACAAAGAGTAAAAAGTATAACTTAATACACATGGACTATGATATTCAAAACTAATTATAATGCCATCACAAGAGTTATATGAACATAAAAATAAATGCCTACAATAATAAGAATGTATAATATAAATGAAATGCCCTAATACAAGTATCCTCATTGGCATTCGAGGGCATAATCCCAACAATCTCCCACTTGCACTCAATGCCAACCACTATGGTATCTACACCCATCTTCTCAGGATGTCGATCTAGCACTGCTTGTGATAGTGGCTTGGTGAGTGGGTCAGCTAAGTTATACACTGAGGCTATTTTCTAGATGGCTATGTCACCTCTTCCAACGATCTCTCAAATTTTGTGGTACCGCTACTCAATATGTTTAGATTTATTGTGAGACCTTGGTTCCTTCGCCTGTGCTATAGCTCTATTATTGTCACAATAAAGTGATAACAAGAACTCCATATTTGGAACCACCAGATGTTCTATCAAGAACTTCTTAATCCAAACAACCTTCGATGCAACCACATATTCAGTATCAATGGTGGAATCTGCAGTAGTGTCTTACAACTATTTCATCTCACTGTTTCACCATTAAGAGTGAATATAACTAAACCCTTAAGTGGATTTCTAGTCATCAACATCAGATTGAAAGTCCAAATCTGTGTAACTATCCACACTTACCTCTTTATTGCTATAGATTAGAAGCATATCTTTAGTCCTCAAATACTTCGGCATATACTTCATAGCTATCCAAAACTCCTTCCCTGAGAAGCGCATGACCCCACAAACAAATAGGCAAATCTATGCATAGAACAAATCATGTCCAACAAGGTTCAATTCCTATGCTCAGCTACCTCCATTCAGTTTGAGGAGTCGCTGGTGGTGTTAGTTGTGAAACTATCCCATGTTCCTTCAAGGACAAGTGTGTGGGCTCCTTTTTTTCTCACCAGGCCTTTAATTATGGTCAGACCGGTTAAAAAATAATGGATCACAAATCAAATTTTATTTTTTATGACTTCAAGAGATTATTGGTTCATGACTTCCATTAGGGGCAATCCCTTAATGTTAATTACCCCGGACATCGTCACAGGAACCTCCGATTAAGAAATAAGTGTGAAAAAAGGAAACAAGTTGTAGTCATCAATTTCATTTATTTCAATAAATTTGAATTCATAGACTCATTAAAAATACATGAAATTTGAAATCATCTTGACTTGTGGACTGGCTTGTGCCTGAACTTGTGTCTTGGACATTTTGCATTTTGGATCTGATGTGCATCTTGAGTTTGATTCAAATTTTCAAGTTATGAATTCTCTATGTTGATGAATGATAAACTTGATTTTAACTTTCCAAAAGCTTCTGCTTTTATGCTTGTGAAACTTCCTTCGAGTCTTGACTTGTGAAACTCTTTGGGTCTTTGTCTTCTATTGTATTGAAACCGCTGAGTTTAATTGTCGATTTGTATGAATTTTCAAATCTTGACTCTTTTTATATTTTGAGTCTCAACTTGATATATATTTATCACATCGCGTATATGTATATTTGAACATAGCCGTTGTATGTGCCTCGTTGTCACATTACATGCTTCATTGCCGTCTTAAAAATATATATCTCATAGCTTCAAAATGAATATTCTTGAAATTGTTTTGAGATGAGTATATATAGATATATATTTTGGGATGTATATATATATATATTTTTAAATATCCTTGCCATAGTTTTGGGATAAATGGATATATATATATATATATATATATATATATATATATATATATATATATATATATATATATATATATATTGGGATGTTATATATA
Organism: Dioscorea alata; assembly: GCA_020875875.1. Lineage (NCBI taxonomy): Eukaryota > Viridiplantae > Streptophyta > Magnoliopsida > Dioscoreales > Dioscoreaceae > Dioscorea > Dioscorea alata. Next base: position 7,350,710 of record CM037011.1, read on the forward strand.
TATCACCATGTGCATGATGGCTCTCAATTTGAAAAAACTCTTTTTTCATGAATGATACACGTGAGTTGCTTGCATTTCATTACATACTTCTCATATATCCATTTCCATATATATCATTCATGGTGGGCCCATGCTTGAAATTCTTCATGCACGTGAACTAGTGTGCTTGCATTTGATCATTTTAGTGTCATTTCTCATATATATATATGGAATTTTCACATGCCCAAATAACACATACTATGTGTTTTTTTTATTTATTTATTTACTTTTTTTTTGTCTGCCACTTAAAACACCCGTCATACTATTGAACGTCACCATGCATGGGCACATAATAATTCATCCTTCTTATAATGTCTAGAAGCAGCATCAATGGTAAGAACACATGCTATCTTGGTACATATGTCACATATATATATATATATATATATATATATATATATATATATATATATATATATATATATATATATATATATATATATATATTTTAATTTAATCACCACAAAACTATTGACATTCTCATATGTAATGGGAGTCCCGCTCAAACCTTTGCTTATAAACCCAATGAATGGCCTCATATTCCTTCCATGTATCACTTTCCTTTAACAAATAACATGACATGTTGCTTTTGCAAGGATTACCGCATCATAGTCCTCCTATTAATCTTTTCACAGTTTTGAGTTCTTTAACTTTATTTTATTTTATTTTATTTTATTTTTACACACTAATATATAACAAATAATATTGTTTGAAGTGTGTGTGTGTGTGTCTATATATATATATATATATATATATATATATATATATATATATATATATATATATATATATATTAGACAACAATCACGTGCTCTAACCACCAACATCCTTCAATGCTTCCCAATTTCCCATTATATCAAGACAAGTGTACATGACACGACCTTTTGCGTGCGTACCGCAAGTGCACGGCCTTGTCGAAGTAATAAAAGTTACCCCGGTGAGTGGGTAGTCGAATCCACAGGGAATAGGGATTTAAAATACGAGAAGTTGCTATTGAGTCGTGTGATGTACGAAAAGAAACAATGATCGGAGTGATGAGTGAATTTATGGGAACTAGAGTAGATGCAAAGCAAATAAATCGAAAGATGAAAGAGAGAAAAGTGCAAGCAACGAGTAAAAAGAGAGAGACTAGTAATAAGTGAAAATAGGGTATCCGGACAAGTTACCTCTAGGACTTATGCTTCTAGTGCAAGACTATGCTATTATACCTTCCTATTGATGTTAATTGAGTCGAGGAAAATCCTGAAACACACGGTCCCAAATCTAAGGTCAACCGTGGCTAACCTCAACACTATGTCCCGGCAATAGGATTCACGTCAACCCTTCACTATGTTGATTGCTCAACTAAGCCCCAGGGGAGTATTTCTACCTAAGCCTAACACTACGTGGGATTGCTTTAAGCTCTAGGGACTCCTAGTGATAAAACCTATTCCTATGTGTGATAGTTCTAACCCTTTGGTCCAGAAGGAAGAACCATTGTCTAAATTAAGCCCCAGTGCGTAGGATTCACGTCACCCCAAAACCTTGGGGGAGTTTGTCTACCTAGCACTTCACTCTATTTCGACCTCTAATGACTTAAGGAATCGGAGGTAGGGAGAAATCACAACGGAAGGGAAAGGGGTACGGTGCTACCTCACAACTCTCCCTCTCAACCCTCTTCAATTTTAAGTAGTCTAATCCTATAGGAGTTGTCACACCTCCAAAGGATAACCTAGATTATTCTCAATCCTTAGTGTCACGGCTAAGAGAAAACAATAGCACAAGAAATCTAAAATTGAAACTCGAATTTATTCATCAATTAATGGAAAAGCATAATAACAATGTCAAAGAAACATAATTATCCTAGAGTTTTACAAGTCCGAATACCCACGAGGGGTTTAGCTCCTCATGGAGCTATACATGTTCATCAATTTATGAAAGAAAGAACAAACTAAAGACATCAATGAAAACCCCCTCGCGTTTGGTGTGGCCGTGGTCTTGTGCGGCCGTCGAATGTCAGTGACGATGCTGATGACGCGCTCCAATCCTCCACAAAGTCCTCTCCGAAACCCTAGCCGCCCTCTCCAGAAGTTGGGGAGAAAGATAGGTCAAAAGATTCTTCAAAAAGTCTCCAAATCGGCTTTAAATAGGCTGAGTGCGGCTTTAAATTTGAAGTTATCGGGAATTCACACGGCCGTGTGGAATTTCCACACGCCCGTGTGAAGTTTCTGTCTTTCCTGAAAATTACTTCACACGGCCGTGTGTTAATTCCACACGCCCGTGTGAAGTTTCTGGCTTGCTAGAAAATCAATCCACACGGCCGTGTGTTAATTCCACACGCCCGTGTGACGTCTCTGGTTTGCTGGAAAATTAGTTCACACGGCCGTGTGTTAATTCCACACGCCCGTGTGAATTCTCTGGAACCTTGACTCTTCGGCAGAAGTGCACAGTAACTTGCTACAGTGATTCGCTACAGTAACTTGCTACAGTGTTGCTACAGTAACTCTCCGAAATGCTCCCGAATATGTTGTTTCTTCATCGAGGCCATTGAATTGGGCACACAATCAATGGTAGATCCTGCCTATTGCTTCGAGTCTCCTTCTTGGTGAAGTTTTCCTAAGCTACACGAGTTAGACTTGTTGTGAATGTGACTGCCTTTGTGCCCCTCCAAAGGAGGTTGGCACACACTCACAAGTCTAACCTCGTGCCTTGTTCCTTGCTTGGTCTGAAAACCTCCCAACAACGGCGAACACGACCTAACTTCGTTCTTCTTTTCCAACTTAGCTCCACGAAACCTACAATGCTCAAGAATACACAAATGCACACTATTTAGTGATAAAATCTGATAAAAGTATGTTCATTTGTAAGATAATAACGCTTCGCGTTACTACAACACAAGCACTTATCAAATCCCCCCACACTTAAGCTTTTGCTTGTCCTCAAGCAAAAATAGAACGTGAAAGTACTTAGGAAGAACAATTGAAACGTGCTCGGCCTTAGGTTCACCAAAAGCATGCAAAAGAAGTATTCTACAAGTAAGGAGAAATCACAACATTGCATAAGATTATCATTGCTCTAGCTAAAAACATGAATAAAAAAGGAATAACAACTCGAAAACGTGTAAGTGTGTGCGAATTCACTCAAGAAAACAAACGAGTACTCCTCAAACTTTTGTTACAAGGACTTATTTATGTACACTAAGTAAGGAAGTAGTAGCTTCACTCAACCTCTAAGGTAGCCCTTTCCTAGGCGGCCGCCAAAGGTGGCTTTCACACTTTCAAGGAGGTAGCTCTTTCTACCGGAGTGGTAGCTTTCACGCTTCCCATGAGATAGCTCTTTCTCTCATTAGGGCATAACTTGTATCCGACTTATGAGAGTAGCTACATACTTCATAGGAGGTAGCTCTTTCCACCCCAAATGAAAAGCTTCAACTAATATTCACAAGTTAAATTTTTTTTTTTTTTTTCAGAGTTTTTACTACATAGAACTTCACAACTTACTAAAGTAATACTAAACTAGTCCTTAAATCTTCAAGATTGAGTTTCCAAAAGATTTCAAGAGTGAGTAGTGCAATAAGGTGTAATCGAGCAAAAATCCCCTAAAATTCAAGTGCAACTAGAATACAATGTTAAAAATTCACCTAAACTCTAAGAATACGAATGTTGCAACTAAGGTGAACCGCCATAGGCTACATGAACATGATCAATTGACCGCACATGTAAAGGTGTGTGTAATGTGAATTCTCCCCCCCACACTTAAGATGTACATTGTCCCCAATGTACGCATGCAAGCATTATAACCAATAAAACAATGAAGAACAATTAGTGTGGAAGTTGCAATTGAAACATTACTCCCCTGAACTCCAAGTGTTGCGTTTGATGGAGCTAGGTCATTGAGAGTTGAGTCTCAATGGTTTGTGGAGCACACACGGTCCAATGACCGTGCCTATGACAATTCCTCAATTTCCTTAAATCCAAGACCATCTGCACACATACGCAAGGGTTCAGTATAGCTCAAAATAAAGCTCGAGTATATAAAGATATGATAATGAAGTACAACTCGAGACAAAACAAATAAAAACACACCCAGAAGGAGAGTCCTTTCTGGGTACTACAAGTCCAACAAAAATAAGAAAATAAAAGTGCGATAAAAGAAAGATAAAATCTACGACGCCTCAGTGTCGGTGTCCTGATGTGTATCCTCTGGTGCTGCTGCTGCTGCTGCTGCTGCTGGTGAATCTGATGCTGATGGAGATGGAGGCGGAGTCGGTGAGGGAACCCGTCGGGGTCGCACCACAGATCGCTCAAGCAACTGAATCACTGTGGCAAGCTGTGCTGATAAGTGAGCGAACTGTGATGCCTGAGTAGTCCTCAACTCGGCAAACCCTGCTGCCTGTGTGACCCTCAGCTCGGCTAACTCCTGCTGCATGATACCTACAGCATTCTCGAGGCGCTCGAACCTGTCCTGTCCTCGAGAAAGAGAAAAAATACGCACTGGAGGTGGCTCCGGTGCTGTGGGTGGTGCCTCGGCCTCTGCCCCTGCCTCTGTGTCCACTGGTGGTGGCTCTAAGGCTGCCTGTGAGCCCTCGCGTAGGTAAGCATCGGGCCAGTATAAGGTGTAATGCTTCCTGGCCATGCCCATCTGTCTCAACATCTCCAAGTCGATTGGAGAAGGTGTGACTGTCGTTTTTATCCCTCTAATTGCAGCCCGGAGACCCATTCCCTTCATAAGTCTTGTGATGTATGGTCCTGCAAAAATCGTCCCAAGCCTAGGGTACTGACTTTGATGACGCATGGATTCGGCAAGTATGTACCCAATGTGGAGTGGCTCCTTCTGTACCATTGAATATAAGTACAGGAGTTCCTGCCGACTAAGAACTCCTGTACTGTCGCCCCGGCCGTTTATTGACCTACTCAGAATGGCATGAATGTATCTATAAGCCGGTCGTGATAGACTAGTAGCTTTTGATACACCTGGCTCATAGTTCCCTCGTCCACATAATACTTTGTAAGCTCTTTGAGGAGTCAAATTTCCGAGGTAATCAGTTGGAAGGTTCTCGTACTCCTCTGTTTTTGTGAACTCTTCGTCGTACATCCCCATGTAAATGGAAAACTGTGTCACAGACAAATTGTACTCATGCCCATATGCCCGAAACTGTATAGATTTGGCGCTCATCGACTCTTTACTTGCTTTGTCGAATTTGAATGATGAGAGCACCTCTAGAGTAAGCGAACGGTTTGCTGGATCTCGGATTGTCAGCAAGCTCTTCCAACTTCCTACTGCAACAAGCTCTTCAATCTCTTCCGCCATTTCAATACCCCAATCAGTTGGTCTTACACATTCTATGTCCAAATATCGAGATTGTCCCATTTTGAGTTTTGCCAATCTTCTATATGTTTCTTGGTGTTCAGATGGGATGTCTTTGATCGGCTCTGGAGAGTGTTCTCGTGCTCTTTTATTGGTGTCTTTCCTTGGTGCCATTCCTGAAAAGTAGTTTTAAAAGAATATTAGTCACTTTGTTATATTGATACGTCCTGATAGGATCCACACGGCCGTGTGTAATTTCCACACGCCCGTGTGGATTATCGGGCGGTCATGGACGCAAGGTTGAGAATCAAAGCTCCAAAGTCACACCAAATTTTGCTTAAGAACCTCTGTAAACTCATTAGTAGCTAGGTTAATCATGCAAAACAGCCGAAATAATTGTCATAAACGATTTAAAACCGGATTAGTAGAGAGGAAAAATTTGTTGTCCTTACCGACGGTGGATGAGGAGAAATTCGGAACCGGCCGGAAAACTCCAATAAAAGCCTCAAAAATCCTCTGAGATGGTTGGGGAACTAGTGGAGAGGGTAGGAGAAAAGTTTAGAATGAAAATAGAAGAGGCACGAGTGAGAACCAAAAGAAATCGCGCGGCTTTTGGAGTTCTGGGAATTCACACGGCCGTGTGACAATGCCACACGGCCGTGTGCCTCTGAAATTAGGGTTCACAGGGGCCAACACACGCCCCTGTGTGCATTCTGTTTACTCTCTGGCTACCCCACACGGCCGTGTGGAAATTCCACACGGCCGTGTGCCTTCACAAGGATATCCACAGGGGCTGGTACACGGCCTTGTGGCTTCTCGGGAAAACACAGAAGCTCTCTGAAAAAATATCACACGGCCGTGTGTTAATTCCACACGGCCGTGTGCCCAACCTGGCCAAGAACACAAGGCCGGTCACAGGGGCCAACACACGCCCCTGTGGCCTCTCTGATTTGCCCGAAAAATCTAAGTGTTTCACACGGCCGTGTGTTAATTCCACACGGCCGTGTGCCAATCACAAGCTCTTCCACAGGGGCTGTCACACGCCCCTGTGTTTTCTCGGGAAGAAGGGATTTTTCTGCAGAGTTTTCACACGGCCGTGTGTTAATCCCACACGGCCGTGTGCCTTAGCACAGTGGCACTCACAGGGGCACCCACACGCCCCTGTGAACTCTTTGGAAAAGAGTTGAAGTTCTGCGAAAATTCACACGGCCGTGTGTTAATTCCACACGGCCGTGTGCCCCTTCTGAAGTTTTCACAGGGGCAAAGTCACGCCCCTGTGTCTTCTCTGGTTGAGCTCCAATTGGTAACACACGGCCGTGTGTTAATTCCACACGGCCGTGTGTTTTCTCTGGTTTACTTAGAAAATTTTACAGACTCTCAGAAAAATTCAGAAACTCTTTAAAAATACTTAGAGCCTGTAAAAACCATAAAATTACGACCAGAAACCAAAGAAAACACACTCAACCAATCCTAAATTTCATCAATTATCGTTAAGGTACACGAAATTCATCAAAAACCCACAAGAAAATCGCAGCGTAAACACATGAAAAATTCAGGACACCAAAACTAAGACTTTTTATTCAATCTAAAGCTAACTAGGTCCTAGAAAAACTGTAAAGCCTTGGGTTGCCTCCCAAGAAGCGCTTGTTTAACGTCACTAAGCTTGACGTACCTGGCTTACCTCAAGGCGGTTGAAGGAAAAATATTTCTTTGTCGTTGCTGCAAACCTCTCCACCAAAGTATGGTTTCAACCGGTGTCCGTTTACCTTGAACGTGCCCTTCTCCGGATGAGTAATCTCAATTGAACCTTGGGGTGATACCTGAGTGACTGTGTATGGGCCAAACCATCTAGTCTTTAACTTTCCGGGGAAGAGTCGTAATCGGGAGTTGAATAGTAGGACTTGGTCACCGACCTTGAATTCCTTAGGTAATTTGATATGCTTGTCATGCCATTTTCGAATCTTCTCTTTGTAAATTTTGGCATTCTCATATGCTTTCAATCTCCATTCATCGAGTTCATTAAGATGAAGCAGCCTCTGTTCACCAGCTCTTCTTAAGTCGAAGTTCATTGCTTTAATTGCCCAATATGCTTTTTGTTCAAGTTCCACGGGTAGATGGCATGACTTCCCGTAGACTAGATTATACGGAGTGGTGCCTATGGGTGTCTTGTACGCTGTGCGATGGGCCCATAGTGTGTCATCCAACCGTTCTGACCAGTCTCGCTTTCCTTGTTCCACAGATTGGTCAAGATTTGCTTGAGTTCTCTATTGGTGACTTCCACTTGACCACTAGTTTGAGGATGATATGGAGTGGCAAGGCGGTGGCGTACCCCGTATCTTTTCAACACTTTTTCTAATTGAGCATTACAGAAATGGGTTCCTCGGTCACTAATGATGATTCGCGGAGTTCCAAATCGAGTGAATAACCTTTTTAAAAATTTCACCACCGTTCTAGCATCATTACTTGGCAATGCTTGTGCTTCCACCCATTTGGAGACATAGTCAACTGCTACTAGTATGTACTGGTTCCCGTTAGACTTTGGAAATGGTCCCATGAAATCAATGCCCCAGACATCGAATACTTCGCAGAATTGTATAGGATTCTAAGGCATCTCATCCCGCCGAGATAAATTTCCAGCCCTCTAACAATTGTCACATCGAAGAACGAACTGGTGTGCGTCTCGAAAGAGAGTTGGCCAATAGAATCCTGCCACCAAGACTTTTTCGGCAGTCCTACTTGATGCATAATGGCCCCCAACTGGCCCTGAATGACAGTGAGCAAGAATATCCCATCCTTCCTCCCTCGATACGCATCTCCGAACTATTTGATCTGCACAAATACGGAAGAGGAACGGATCGTCCCAGAAATAATTCTTTAAATCACTAAAGAATTTCTTCTTTTGCTGGAATGTGAGCCCTTGCTTGAGCACCTTCCCTGACAAATAGTTAGCAAAATCCGCAAACCATGGAGTGTCACCTGATGAAGTCGTTTTCTGAATTGAATACAAGTGCTCCTCCGGGAAGAAGTCATTAATTTCCTTGCTTGATGGCTCTTGTCCAATGCTACCCTCTAGCCGTGACAAGTGATCCGCCACAACATTTTCGGTTCCCTTCTTATCTTTTATCTCCATATCAAACTCCTGTAAGAGCAGTATCCAGCGGATTAATCTTGGTTTTACATCAACTTTGTTCATGAGGTAGCGGAGAGCTGAATGGTCTGTGAATACAATAACTCTAGATAAAATGAGATATGATCTGAACTTATCGACTGCAAATACCACCGCTAATAATTCCTTCTCTGTTGTAGTGTAATTTTCTTGGGCATCTGTGAGAGTCTTGCTTGCGTAATAGATGGGTTGGAATTTCTTACCTCTCCTTTGCCCCAAGACTGCTCCAACTGCATAATCACTAGCATCGCACATCAGCGCAAATGGTTCATCCCAATTCGGGGTGATTAGAATCGGAGCTTGAACCAGTTTTTCTTTTAAGACCTTGAAAGCTACTGCACAATCTTCCCCAAAGTCAAATGGAGCATCTTTTTCGAGAAGCTTGGTCAACGGCTGAGTGATCTTCGAAAAATCCTTAATAAACCGCCTGTAAAAACCTGCATGCCCCAAAAAACTTCGGATTCCTTTGACGTTTATTGGCGGAGGAAGTTTATCTATGACCTCTATTTTTGCTTTATCCACCTCCATACCCACACTAGAAATTTTGTGACCGAGAACGATACCTTCTTGAACCATGAAGTGACACTTTTCCCAGTTTAACATGAGATTTGTCTCCTCACATCTTTTCAGCACTCGTTCCAAGTTTCTTAAGCATATATCAAAGGAGTCACCAAACACAGAGAAATCATCCATGAATACCTCCATTATGTCTTCGATGAGATCATCAAAAATAGCAGTCATACAGCGTTGAAATGTAGCAGGTGCATTACATAGCCCGAACGGCATTCGTCTGTATGCAAACGTTCCATATGGACAAGTAAAAGTTGTTTTCTCCTGATCTTCCAGAGCAATAGGAATCTGAAAGTATCCTGACATTCCGTCTAGAAAACAGTAAAACTGATGCCCTGCTAATCGTTCCAGCATTTGATCAATAAACGGCAACGGAAAATGATCCTTTCGGGTTGCATCATTCAACCTTCTGTAATCAATGCAAACTCTCCATCCCGTAACTGTCCTGGTTGGGATGAGCTCATTCTTCTCATTCTTAATTACTATCATCCCACCTTTTTTCGGAACCACTTGAGTTGGGCTTACCCAAGCAGTATCGGAGATTGGGTAAATAATTCCTGCATCCAAGAGTTTCACCACCTCTGCCTTCACAACCTCTTTCATGTTTGGATTTAGTCTTCTTTGAGGTTGGATTACCGTTTTGAAGCTATCCTCCATTAAAATCTTATGTGTGCAAAATGAGGGGTTTATTCCTTTTAGGTCTGCGATTTTCCATGCTAACGCAGACTTGTGTATTTTCAACATGTTCACCAGTTTATCTTTTTGCTCCCGAGAAAGATTCGATGCTATGATCACGGGCAACTTCATTTCTTCTGCCAAAAATGCATATTCTAAGTGTTCTGGAAGTGTTTTCAAATCTAACTCGGGTGGCTCATCAATGGATGGTCGAAGTCGGTCCCCCTTTAGTCTATCAATTTCTTCAAATTTAGTATCTTGTGGTTTATTAACGCAACCTGATACCTTCTCTGGACCATACTCCTTGAGTTGGTCCTGGGATCCCAACTTAACCCCCAATTCACAAGCTTCCTCAACTAGGTTTGCGATTCCCATTGAAAAGACTTCTTGCTTATGTTCCCAATAACCTGATTCAAACTGTGCGAGAACCTTCTCAAGGGTTTCTTCTGTGTCACCCTTTGACGAAGCTAGGGCTGATTTATCAAATTCATCCAACACACCGCCCAATTCATAATTCATGTTCTGCTCCTTGTAGAATTTATCGATACTGTTCACTATTTCTGTGCAAGGATGCTTCACTGATTGATCATACTCAGTATAACTTGGAAATGGTTGGGCGATAAACAACTGCATTTTCTGCTTTACTTCCTCAACTAGGCCCACAAGTGTATCAAAAGCTTCGCTTGCGTTAAACATTCCCTCTGTAAAACTGCAATTAGCGAAGAAAGAATTGGTGAGAATAGTGATAGATAGAGAAAATGTGAAATAGACAGCGAAATGAATGACTAAAATAGCAAAAACAAGTATAAAAAATACGCCTATTCCCCGGCAACGGCGCCAAAAACTTGACACGACCTTTTGCGTGCGTACCGCAAGTGCACGGCCTTGTCGAAGTAATAAAAGTTACCCCGGTGAGTGGGTAGTCGAATCAACAGGGAATAGGGATTTAAAATACGAGAAGTTGCTATTGAGTCGTGTGATGTACGAAAAGAAACAATGATCGGAGTGATGAGTGAATTTATGGGAACTAGAGTAGATGCAAAGCAAATAAATCGAAAGATGAAAGAGAGAAAAGTGCAAGCAACGAGTAAAAAGAGAGAGACTAGTAATAAGTGAAAATAGGGTATCCGGACAAGTTACCTCTAGGACTTATGCTTCTAGTGCAAGACTATGCTATTATACCTTCCTATTGATATTAATTGAGTCGAGGAAAATCCTGAAACACACGGTCCCAAATCTAAGGTCAACCGTGGCTAACCTCAACACTATGTCCCGGCAATAGGATTCACGTCAACCCTTCACTATGTTGATTGCTCAACTAAGCCCCAGGGGAGTATTTCTACCTAAGCCTAACACTACGTGGGATTGCTTTAAGCTCTAGGGACTCCTAGTGATAAAACCTGTTCCTATGTGTGATAGTTCTAACCCTTTGGTCCAGGAGGAAGAACCATTGTCTAAATTAAGACCCAGTGAGTACGATTCACGTCACCCCAAAACCTTGGGGGAGTTTGTCTACCTAGCACTTCACTCTATTTCGACCTCTAATGACTTAAGGAATCGGAGGTAGGGAGAAATCACAACGGAAGGGAAAGGGGTACGGTGCTACCTCACAACTCTCCCTCTCAACCCTCTTCAATTTTAAGTAGTCTAATCCTATAGGAGTTGTCACACCTCCAAAGGATAACCTAGATTGTTCTCAATCCTTAGTGTCACGGCTAAGAGAAAACAATAGCACAAGAAATCTAAAATTGAAACTCGAATTTATTCATCAATTAATGGAAGAGCATAATAACAATGTCAAAGAAACATAATTATCCTAGAGTTTTACAAGTCCGAATACCCACGAGGGGTTTAGCTCCTCATGGAGCTATACATGTTCATCAATTTATGAAAGAAAGAACAAACTAAAGACATCAATGAAAACCCCCTCGCGTTTGGTGTGGCCGTGGTCTTGTGCGGCCGTCGAATGTCAGTGACGATGCTGATGACGCGCTCCAATCCTCCACAAAGTCCTCTCCGAAACCCTAGCCGCCCTCTCCAGAAGTTGGGGAGAAAGATAGGTCAAAAGATTCTTCAAAAAGTCTCCAAATCGGCTTTAAATAGGCTGAGTGCGGCTTTAAATTTGAAGTTATCGGGAATTCACACGGCCGTGTGGAATTTCCATACGCCCGTGTGAAGTTTCTGTCTTTCCTGAAAATTACTTCACACGGCCGTGTGTTAATTCCACACGCCTGTGTGAAGTTTCTGGCATGCTTGAAAATCAATCCACACCGCCGTGTGTTAATTCCACACGCCCGTGTGACGTCTCTGGTTTGCTGGAAAATTAGTTCACATGGCCGTGTATTAATTCCACACGCCCGTGTGAATTCTCTGGAACCTTGACTCTTCGGCAGAAGTGCACAGTAACTTGCGACAGTGTTGCTACAGTAACTCTCCGAAATGCTCCCGAATATGTTGTTTCTTCATCGAGGCCATTGAATTGGGCACACAATCAATGGTAGATCCTGCCTATTGCTTCGAGTCTCCTTCTTGGTGAAGTTTTCCTAAGCTACACGAGTTAGACTTGTTGTGAATGTGACTGCCTTTGTGCCCCTCCAAAGGAGGTTGGCACACACTCACAAGTCTAACCTCGTGCCTTGTTCCTTGCTTGGTCTGAAAACCTCCCAACAACGGCGAACACGACCTAACTTCGTTCTTCTTTTCCAACTTAGCTCCACGAAACCTACAATGCTCAAGAATACACAAATGCACACTATTTAGTGATAAAATCTGATAAAAGTATGTTCATTTGTAAGATAATAACGCTTCGCGTTACTACAACACAAGCACTTATCAGTACATCTCTTTAATACATGGTGGGACATGCCTTTTGGGACGTGAGCATGCATGTATGCATGCATACCATTGCATACTTTTTTTTATTTAAATTTTATTTCTTATTTTAAGCTAGAGAAGGATCACCATTTGATATAAAACCTTGAACAAGTAAATCTCTCCACATGATATTTGTTATAAATGATTCTTTTCTACCAACAGGAGACCTATCCATAAGATGATCTGTTGATAGTTTGCATGGGAATGATTGTGACTGGACATGATGGGCATCCATGGTTAAACGTCCTTCATGAATTATCATTGTACTTTTGCATGATTTTGCAACAAGTGTTTATGTATTTCCTCTGTTCTTCAGTGAATACCAACATAAGATCATTCTTTAACGCTTTGAAGCTGTATTGGGTTGCTGTTACGGCTCAAACTTGAAAAATATTATATCTAAAAAAAATGGTGAAATCGGTTTAACCATCATTGTTTCATGGCTTGTTAAGCTGCTGAGTTGTCAAGGGGTGTATCTGAAGATGCTCCCATCATCAGTGATGCCACCATCGTCTACAGAATATATATCTCACTTGTACAAACTATTCTGAACTTCTATTGTGATGGCAGCTTACTGCACTCCGATAAAACATGCATTGAAGAGGCTCCCATCGGTGGCAACACCATTTCCCAAACTTTGAATAATATTTGATAAATCAAGTCCAAGCAAACCATTTTTTAGTATCTCTTCAATTTTTGAATCAATCTTTCCTTGGATGTTTGATGGATAGAATTCTATTGCATATATATTCAACTTTGTCTTAAAGGTTGACCTCGCAAGCTTGGCATGTTCCCAATCACTTGCAGGGGGAACTGATATCACTTCAACTCAAATTTCTGATGCTTAGATTCGGCAAAGGATAGAACACACCTAGCTTCATTTCTTCTTGCAAATCTCTATTCCTTGGTTGTAGGAGTCTTCTTCTTTTGGCTTTAAATTAGTGTTCCTTCTTTCTCCGCAGTTGTAGATTAGGCTTTATTCTTGTCAATGATAAGGTAACAAAGCACAATCCATAGCGTATTAGCAGATTTTATAGCATAGAGTCTAGTTTTGGAGCAGCCTCGGGAAAGACTCTCTAGCAAACTCAGCGGTCGTCACTTCATCACAATCAACGTCCATCATCGTCCAAAGCACCATCAATAGTTTCCCTCTTCTTCTCGACTTTGGCAAAAAGTGCTCTCACTCACAGTATCTTGAGAACCCATCCATCCTTGAGAATTCCATCTGGCAGCAACGTTGACTTCTTCACAACGACAACTGGTAGATGAGAGCAGGGCTGAGGTGCGGTCCTTGATGATAGAGATAAGGCATACATCATCTTCATCGCTGTTGTTTCGGGCATTGTTTGCAGGCTGGTGAACCATGACTTTGGCGAGCCGCTTGTTCGGTGTCGATGACGAGTGATTTCAGTATTTTCTCCGGCGACAACGATTGTTTTCTTTGATGATGATGATGAACGGCTAGCAACGACGACAATAGCAGGGACGGCATCAACGTTGGCAGGCGGCAGCAGCAACAACAACAGGCGGTGATGACGTCAGGCAGCAACAACGGTAGCATCAGGCAGCAAGAGCTTTAAATCTATGGCCCGGCGAGCTAGGGGTATTCCACCCTCGCTCATGTTGATGGCGATAATGGTGACAAGCAATGGCGGTAGTGGATTAAATCTATGGCAAGCGAGGGCTATTCCACCCTCGCTAGCGCTGGCAGGCAACGACGGTAGTGGCAGCAGCGATCATCTCTCCTTCCTTAATTTTTTCTTGCCGGGTTCTTTTTATATATCTATATATATTTTATCTATATGTTTTTGCAGAGAAACAGATCAAGCCCCTTCTCTTTTCGTCTTCGATTTCCCTCTTTTAATATCCTCCAGACCGTTTCCCAGGTGGTGGGCGGTTCCATGAGTGATAAGGCGAACATGAGATGGTTGCGCTGATCGTGAAGAACCACGACGTGCCACAACGATTTTTTTTAAATTTATTTATTTAATTTTTTTTATATTATTTTGTTTACCATTATATTTATCGTTATCTATATATAAATATAAATATATATTATATTCTTTTATTATTATTATTATTATTATTATTATTATTATTATTATTATTATTATTATTATTATTATTAATTTTATTTCGTTTTATTTTATTATTATTATTATTATTATTATTATTATTATTATTATTATTATATATATATATATTATCAAATTTTATTTATTTTATTTGGTTTATTTTGTTATATATTTGATTTATTTTGATTGTTTTATTTAATTTATTATTTTATGGTTATTATTTTATTTTATATATTATCGGATTTTATTTATATATTTGATTTGATTTGATTGATTTTTTTATCTTATTTGATTTGATTGTATTATTATTTTATTCTATTTTTTTTATATTATTTTATTTTATGTTGTATTATTATATTTTTATCTGATTTGATTTTGTTTTATATATTCTTCATCGATTTTTTTTTATTATATTTATATTATCATTTTTTATTTTATTTTATTTTATTTTATTTATTATATTATTATTATTTTATTTTTATACATTTAATTTGATTTGATTTGATTATATATATATATTATCTTGTTTGATTTTGATATATTTTGGTTTAATTTAATTTTATTTTATTTTATTTGCCTCGTGATTTGCACCCATGTTTGATCTTGGGATTTAAAAATTCTCAATTGCCTCAAGATCTGTGCTTGCGGCTGATCTTGAAATTTGAGAATTTTAGATCGCCTCGAGATATGTGCTCTTGGCTGATCTTGATATTTAAATATTTTGATCACCTCGAGATCTGTGCTCTTAGCTGATCGTGAGATTTAAATATTTTGATCCCCTCGAGACCTGTGCTCTTGGCTGATCTTAATATTTGAGTACTTTAGATGCCTCGAGATCTGTGCT
The DNA here is from genome assembly GCA_020875875.1 of Dioscorea alata. NCBI lineage: Eukaryota > Viridiplantae > Streptophyta > Magnoliopsida > Dioscoreales > Dioscoreaceae > Dioscorea > Dioscorea alata. The sequence continues at coordinate 7,366,239 of CM037011.1, forward strand.
CTTGGCTGATCTTGATGTTTAGATATTTTAGATCACCTCGAGATCTGTGCTCTCGGGTGATCTTAAGATTTGAGTATTTTAGATGGCCTCGAGATCTGTGCTCTTGGCTGATCTTGATATTTGGATCTTTAGATCGCCTCGAGATCTGTGCTCTTAGCTGATCTTGATGTTTTGATCTTTTAGATCACCTCGAGATCTGTGCTCTCGGTTGATCTTGATATTTGAATATTTTTTAAGATCGACTCAAGATATGTGCTCTTAGCTGATCTTGAAATTTGAGTATTTTTAGATCGCCTCGAGATCGGGGCTCTCAGCTGATCTTGAGATTTAGATATTTTTTTATTGCCTCAAGATATGTGTTCTCGGCTGATTTTAAGATTTGTGTATTTTAGATCATCTTGAGATCTTTGTCTTCTGTTGATATAGGGATTTGTATTTTTTTTTTTAGATTACCTCGAAATATGTGTTCTCATATAATCTAAAATATATCCAAATATTATCAAAATTAATTTATCTTAACCACATGTTGTCCTAATCCAATTAGGATTTGGCTATATATGATTTAAAATTTTAATTTGATTTGAATTAGGACATGTAAAATTTTTATATAAACAAATGCCCCCTTCATACTTCTCTCACGAATAATTTTAGTGAGATTGAGTGAGAGAAGTAGGAACTCCATATTTGTTTGTGTTGTCATGGCCAACAATTCACCAAACGAACCTTTTTAGGACCTTGACCAATTATGCAGTGAATTCCCACATGGTCAAATTTTTGCAAGACATAATCCTGCTTTTGGAATAGGATCTGAACCAGTTGTTAATTATGAAGGAGAAGAGCATTCAGAGTGGGTAAAGCGTCCTTTTGCTCGTTTAGTCACCACGAGGCTTACTCTGAACAGCTGGTATGAAGATAGCAAGATTGATGCAATTTACCTAAAGCCTGAAGGGAGTATACAAGATTCGAATGTTTTCCAATCTCTTGGACATAAGATCATTAATCACCATCCGGGATGGAAAGGTAAAAACCTTATCAGAAATGAGTTGATTGATTTTCCTGATTATGCTGATTGGGCCCATCATATTATTAGTAATTATTCCAATAAATTATCCCATGTGGAGCTAATGGGAGGGATTGTATCTTCTATCGGGCAATATAACATAGATCCTAATTTCTATAAAGCGTTGGTGGAATTGTGGTGTCCAAAGACCAACACTTTTCACTTCCTACATGGAGAGGTAGGAATTTCTTTATGGGACATCAAGCAACTTGGGTGGACATCAAGCCTATTTGTGGTGACATGTATGATGAATTCGTCCCCACTAATGATGTATTTCGTCAGCGAGGAATTTCTGATTTTTCAATCTTGAGAAGCCTTTTTGATGTCTATCAATGGCTTGCAAGACATGGTTTTTCTCAACATGACAAAGGTGTGTCCTTTGATCATTGGATAGACTTTTTTAGAAAGAAAGCAAGATTTGATTCAAGGCCTGATCCTCCTCCAAAACCCTCTCCTGATACTGATTTAGCTGCTTTCATGGCCCTATGGATTTGCTATTTTATCATGCCAAGCAACTACAATTTGATTAGACCAGGAGTTTTTATGATGGCTTCTGACATTGTGCGTGGAAAGAAAATTGCTTTCGCTCCCGCTATTTTAGCACGCATTTATGTGGGATTGAATGCTATGGTCAATCATAGGAAAGGTCCCCGATTTCCTACGAAAATTTTTCCTTCTCATTTTTTATATGCATGGGCTGAATGCCACTTCCCTAGAGTATATCTTCGGAGGAAAATTCATGATGGCACACCTACTATTCCAGGACTTTTGGAGATACCGGAGATGTTATATTATATGAATGCTTCTCCCACTCCATTTGATTGCCCTTTGAATGTGAGAAAATTTATCAGGCGTGAAGATAATTTCGTATGGCGTCCATTTCCATTTCTACAACATAATGGTGAGAGGATAAGAGATTCTAGATATTCTACTGGACCAGAAGCTTTAGACTCTTATACCACAGAATATGTAATTTGTATTCGTTGTGGAGTTCTTCCATTACGCTGTGTTTGGGATATTTATGCAGAACCTTATAATCTCCATCGATTTGGGCGTCAATTTGGTTATAACCAATATTTTCCTAAATATGTTAATATCCCAAGAAAGCCTTCCTCCGTTGGGATTCTCGCAGGCTATTGGGTTCATTTTGCTCGCCAAAACACTTCAAGTTTGTTTTATATTCCTGAGCATGACAGGAGTGGTAACTTCTTATTAATCTATGCACAAAATTGGTTCAACAATGTCCAATCTTTTTTCAATCACAGCATCACATCCTTAATTCAAGGGGAGCCTAGTACAAATAGGGAGCGAGGTCAATCCTCGAAAAGATCCCAATTTATCAACGAAAGTATTTTCATTGGTCCCTCTAGTCCCATCTCCAAACGGGATCACTCTCCTGATCCACCTACTCTTGTAAAACGACAACGAACTCGAGGTATTGTGCATTAATTTCCCCTTTTTTATATTGCATAATAACCTTTTTTATTATTATTATATATACATATATTATTTTATGATATATTTACAATTATCAGCAGATTCAGCACATGAACCTATGCCTTTTTCACCTCAACTTTTGTCATTATTTTATATATATACATATATTTTATAATTTCAACCTCCACTCTTGTTATTATTATTATTATTATTATTATTATTATTATTATATTTTATGATATATACACGCCTTTTCTAGTTTTGTTCGCCGTTTTGGTTTCAACCTCCACTTTTGTCATTATTATATATATATATATTTTTTACAATTTCAACCTCCACTTTTTTTATTAATATATATATAAGCCTTTTGTAGTCTTGTTCGCCGTTTTGTTTTGTTTTGTTTTTATTTTCAACCTCCACTTTTGTCATTATTATATATATATATATATAAACCATTACACATGCACATTAATTCACCGCCTTTTACACTTCCGCCTCCTTTTTTTTTAATAACCTTCTCCTTTATATATATATATATAAATCATCAGCATATGTGCTATTGCTTCGTCCACCTCTCAAATTTATTTATTTATATAATTTTTTACTCCAAATTTTTTTTTAAGTAGGTATACAAATTGATGATACGCCATCGGAAAATATCATACCTACCCAAAATGAGGAAAACATCCCTGATCAACCACATGGTATGATCAAATTTTATTTTATTTTAATTTATTTTTTATTTTGTCCTTATTTGCATTTGACCATGTCTTAGGCGATATACCAACTATCTTAGAGAATGAACCACAACACCATTTACCATTGATCCCAGAAGGTATATATATATATATATTTTATTTATTTGTTCACCTATTCATTCCATATTGACACATCTTTTGAAATTTAGATGTTCAACATGATGAAAGTACGCCATCTTTGGGACAAACTCCTTCTGAAGAGTTTATTAAAAATTCTCCTTCTTACACTAAAGCATTAGAGGATGATGACACAAATGTTGAAGTTACGTCAACATTGAAACAAACTGAGGGTAATTTCATTCCACTACCATTTTTTTATTTGTATTCATTTATATATATATTTTGTTGACAAAAATTCTTGACATTTATCCATTCAAGCAAATGATGACCCCTCATCTTTAAGACAACATACAGAAGAGTTTGAGCGTACCAGTGCTAATATTGACACTAATGCAGTCCCATCTTTATCAACCCCACAAGGTAATTTTAATTTTAATTTTTTTTTATTAATAATTTTTTTTTCAATTAACTTTTTTTTTATGATTTCTTATTTCTATAGGTTTGAATAATGCCATATTATTCCTGCGAGATGAGATGACTGAAAGCATTAAGTCTCTTAATCAATACAACTACCAGACCATTATTGATAAGGTGAAAGCATCAAGTACAATTCTTATGTCCTTTGGCATCAACTTGAACAATCTTGAACATGTTCTGGGGATGGTATCTCAATGTGCATCCTTTGTTAAAGAGCTTTCAGAAAACCCTAGCATCCAAGCTCATGTGCGTAAGGAAAAAGCCAAGGATCGTGTGCTAAGTACAACATCAGCACTTGAGGATCTTAATAAGCACAAAGTAAATTTGATCAATGACGACAATATGAAAAAGGATAAACTTCAGAAACTTGAAGTAGAACACCACCAACTTCAAAACAGGATTCATGAGATTTCAGATGAGATAAAGATTTTGAGTGAAGAAGTGACTACTTTAGACCAATCCTTGGAAATTTCTGCTCTCACACAAACCAACTTGCAAACTACATTGGATGAAAGTAGAACACAACTTGCTGAGGAACAGGAAGATGATTCAGATGATAGTCATATTGCTCTCTTTACCACATTGATTGATAGACTGGAGAAAGCAAAGGAGTCTTGCGCTCAAGTTCTCAAGCATTGAAGAACTCTATCTTTCTTTATTTGTTTAGCTAGTTTCGCTTTTAGAACTATTTTTTTTAGTATATATTTGCTCTAGTAATTGGTTTTTTGAGACATTTGCTATGAACATAATTTTTTTTTAACATGATTTAATTTCTTTCCATTTCATATTATGCCTTCGAGAGTATTCATTTGATAATGGAATCATAGCAATGTGATTACATTACTCCTTTTTTTTATTATTATTAAATCAAGAAAAATAATTGAGATATAATGCCTTGATTCATGAAACTTTGAGATAACATGCCATGGACTTCATCATAAAATTCAATATTGTTCACACTCGTACATGATCAGTCTACCTCTTTTAATAAGGGACAAGACATTATGTCATAAACAAGTATTTTGCATAATATTTCTTTAGAAAACAACCATTAATAGGTGGCATGAGTCATTCTCTATTATCATCAATGAGTTGGTATGCATCTCCTTCGTATACAACTGAGGAGATCCCGCAAGCGCACGGGTCGCCAAGTAATACCCTTATCGCAAGCAAGAGGGGGTCGTATTCCCAAGGGCCAAGGAACTACTATTACTTCCCCTTCATCTATTTCCTAACCTAGCAATTCGATTATCAAGCAATAATTACAAAATGAAGAAAGAAATAACTATAATGAAATCCGGGCTACTACAACACACATTTAGCAAACAAGGGAGAATCAAACATGCGAAGGCGTGATTTGGACAACGAATCCCCCTAGGGTTATCATTAAGCCCTGAATTTAGGATGGAATGTTATGATGGTAGTTAGGCCAAGAGATTCCTAAACTAGGTCACCCCGATGGTCACGGTGATAACCCCTAATCCTGTATGAGTATTGGAATACGGAATCACTTCCGCCCAAATCCTCACACGATTGCCTTACACCTAGGGAAATCTCAAATTAGGGTCAAACACAATATCTAGGTTCAACCCTGATGGTTGGAGGGGTACAAATACCCGATGGGCACGGCGTATTCGTACATGTATCCCTTCCAAGCCTAGTGTGTCTAGTACAAGGGCGATGGTCACGCAACCAAGTACAACCTAAAAGTTGAAATACAGAGTTCTCATGCAAATCAACACATCAAAGTACACAAGGCTTGAACCACAAACTACAAGATTGCATAAAAGAAATACAACATCACACAATGCATCAATAAAGATGATCATCCAAATTATAAACAGTCAACCCCAAAGTTCATCGTGTCCAAATCACAAATAAGTTAGTTCCTCATAAAAAAGGAGAACTCATACAACTCCAAGGAATAACAAACCAAGAAATGAAGAAAGAAATACTCCCTCTAGCCTTGGAACCCCTTGGATGGATGAAAACCTTGAAGATAAGCCTTAATGTCGTGGATCTTCCCTCCAATCTTCTCCTTCAATGTTGCCTCCCTCTTGGTGAAGCTTTGTGCCGTAGATCGCCGGAAATCGCCGCCAAAAGAGATGGGGCGGCGGCCCAAGAGTCTCCTCCAAAACTCTCCCAAAAGTCCCCCCTCATAATGATACAAAAAACCCTTAAAAACCAATTCCAGCGAGCTATGCATCCTCCCATGCGGCCCCGCATGCGGGGAGAGAAAGTTTCCGAGAAATTCCGAAAATCGCGTAAGTTGCTATAGTATCGCTACAGTAAACTGCTACAGCGCCCGCATGGTAACCCGCATGAACCTCTAGACCACGCCGTTTCTTCAAGTGTTCGTGCTACAGTGGTTGCTACATTTCCACTACAGTACCAGGCTAAAAAATAGTGTTTTCCTTGCCAATTTCTCCTTAAATCATGTTGTCGAGCTCCCCACGGTAACTTTTGTACCTGTAACACGAAATAAACCAATTTAGACCGAAAACGGGCATCCACACATACAAAAATACTCGTTTTATATGTACACATACATGAAAAATACTTACATTTAGGCGTTTATCAAACATCCCCACACCTAAGTGTTTGCTTGTCCCCAAGCAAACAAACATGAAGAACAGGGGCAAGGTGATAAACGGCTAAATGTAAGACCTCAAGCTCAATAGTAAAGAACTCCACAAGCACAAATGGACAGAAATTAAGAAGTGAGTTGCTCAATGAATAGTCAAGTAATATTAGTTATGTTTCTCCTAGAGTGCTCCCGTGAGTGTGTGCTAACTCTCTCCTTGACCTCCACACCCTGGATTACCCCAGGATGTCCATTCACCCCAGGCACAATGAAGACGGCATTAAAGTGTTAAAGACACCCTCAATACCTAGTTAAGAGTCCTTCGGGTCCTAAATAAAACTCTAGCTCTTAAGTGATCATGCAACAGGTTTTAGGGGACACATACGAGATGCTTTATTCCTTACTTACATAAATACATTCTTTTACTTTATTTTTTTATTTTTATTTTATTTTCTGAGTCTGACTAACGTAGACTGCACAAAAATCTTTCAGACGGATGCACATGCTGGCTAGGCACAAGAGCCACCCATCCTACTTGATTACAGTCCACATAGACGCATTCATGCTGTACTAGCAGAGGAATACTGTCATAGACTCGACTTTTTTTTTTTTTATCTCGTACCCCCCTATATAAAACCTGTTAAACAATCTCACATGAGGCCAAAGAAAACAACAAAGGACCTCAAAGGCTCTTAAAAGAACATTGAAAGTAGACTTTAACAATTTAATGCCAAAACATTGCAATGGGTTGGTTGGAATGTACAAGGTGGAAGTGATCGTGAACAAGTATAAGGGTGCACTAAAGATGAAACAGAACTACATTCAAGCACAGGTAAAGTTCAGCTCACAACTATCATTTTACCAAGCTAGGAAGTCCTTAACAATAAAATCATAGCTATCATAGGTAATTCAAGCATGCAATTGCAAAAAAAGTTTCAAAGTTCACGAAAATCAAAGTCCACCCCCCACTTAAAGATGCACATTGCCCTCAATGTGCCTAAGCGATAGGATGCAATAATATAGACAATAAAAACATAGTAGGAGGGTTTCGTGAACTTCCCCGAGTCTCAAAGCATTAGTCTTGAAGTCCATGAGATCGGGGCGACCACCAAAGCTTCAAGTATAAAATGGAGGAGGATAGTGTGCTTGATGTCCAAATTCCACCGTGAAAGGTAGACAAGAACATCATCTCAAGGCATCCATCACACATAAAGAAAATAAAACACACAAATAAACAAACAACTAACATCACAAGAACAACTAAACAACTAAACAAGAAATGATCCAAGCAAGTTCTTTGTGCAATCAAGATCATGAAATCCAATTCTTTTCATTTCAAGTGTTGTAGGATATTTACAATGATGCTACAAGTGAACAAATAAATTCAAGAGAAATTTCAGCCCAAGATTACTGTAGCACGGTCTTCAAAGAGGTAGAGTTTCCCCTTGTATTTGAAGCCCAAAATTTACAAATAATATCTAAAAATACAAATAAATCAAAGATTACACATTCATACATCATTCCCCAAAGTTTGAAGCAAGATAAGCATGAAAATCAAGAAAAAGAAACAAGTTTTCTTTAAAACACAAGTTAGGGCTTCAAAGCTTGAATCGGCGAAGATCGGTGAAGATGATGGCAAAACTCCCAATAAATCATGCAAATTGAGTCCTTGGAAGTAGGAGATTCTGTAGAGGGAGAAAAATGGAGAAGAACAGTGAAAGAATGAGAGAAAACGGATGAGAAATGAGAAAGTTATGAAGAAAATGGTGAAGGGGTACCATTTATGAAGTTCAGCCCCGAGAGTCTATGCGGGCTCCTATGCGGCCGCATAGGAGGCCGCATCACTCTCTGGATGCCTATGCGGCTTGCTATGCGGCCGCATAGCAGGCCGCATCACTCACTGGATGCTTATGCGGGCTCTTATGCGGTCAATAAGCGGGTGGTTTCCAGTTTTTGCATCAAATACTCATCCAAACACCCCAAAATCACATAAAAACAACACCGAATCCACCCACAACACCTAAAACATGATGTTTGATGCATGAAGATGAATGATAACACAAAGAACTCACAAGTACCATGAACAAACACAAGGAAATAAATTATGAAAAACGACTAACTAACCACAATCACACACTTGAAAACAAGGAACACTCAAGCAACCAAACACACCAAAATACGAAAACACACATGTTATGAATTTTAATGCTTGGGTTGCCTCCCAAGAAGGGCTTGTTTAACGTCATTAGCTCGACGTGTTTTACCTCAAGGGGGCTTAAAGACGGTGTGTTCCTCCCGGCTAAAAGTGGCATAAGAACTACCAAGAAAAGTGAAACGTACCATCCGGGATGGTGTCAAAGTGGAGACCAAGCATAAGTTACCTTTTGGCCTCCATGGAAAAAGCTTGGGCCGGGCATTGCACAATCTAAACTTTGGCGGATCCTTGGATGGCTTGAACCTCCTTCTCGCCTCTACTTTGGTCCCGGCTGAATTTCCTTGGAGCATCCACAAAGCTTGTTTCGGCCTCCAAGAGAATAAATAAGGTTGAAAAAAAATTCAAACTCGGCATGGGTGGGTCCTTGGGGGGTGTAAACCTCCTACCCACATCTCCTTCTTCAACCAAAGTCAATCTTCCTTTAATTATCCACAAGAATCGTTTGGGCCTTCAAGGAAATAGTTTTGGTTGGGATATGTCTAACCTCGGCATAGGTGGGTCATTGGATGGCTTGAACCTCTTCCCCACAATTTCTTTTGTCCCAAATACTTCTTTCTTGTGCTTGGTTTTCTTGTTAGCTTTTATGCAAATGGCGTGCTCAAGTGTTATCAATGGTGCTCTTTTGACTCCCTCAACCTCCAAAATACCAAAGTTCTCTTCTTTTCCATTATAGGTTGTAGTTGGGCCTTCCATTATTGGTTCACGAATTTGTTGTTCAACCCGGCTCTCTAGCTTGTGAAGAGAAGCTTGCACATCCGAAAGTGTGGCATGGATGGCCTCAAATCTAGCTTCATATTTGGCATCAAGGGATAAGTATTGTTCAGATTGGGCCCTAGCAAGATGTGCAACCTGGCTCTCAAGGGAATGAATAGAGGCTTGGACATTTCTCAACACGATGCCAAATTCATCAAACCTTTTGTCTATATTCTGAAATTTTGCTTCAGTATGGCTAATTAATCAGGCCAAGACCTCCTCAACAATATATCTCCTTCCTTGCGATGATCCATGGTTAGGGCTTGGAGGGCAATTTTGAGCTTGCATTTGTTAAGAACAGTGTACCTCGCACAAAAAGAAAGAAAACACAAAGTGAAACAAAGCAAAACTAAACAAACAAAATAGATAATAAAATAGTATGTACAACAAGAGGAAAGTGGCTAGAGCAATAGACTACAGGTTTTCCTAGTATTCCTTGTGAGTCCCCGGCAACAGCGCCAAAAACTTGATGAGATCCCGCAAGCGCACTGGTTGCCAAGTAATACCCCTCACGCAAGCACGAGGGGGTCGTATTCCCAAGGGCCAAGGAACTACTATTACTTCCCCTTCATCTATTTCCTAACCTAGCAATTCGATTATCAAGCAATAATTACAAAATGGAGAAAGAAATAACTATAATGAAATCCGGGCTACTACAACACACATTTAGCAAACAAGGGAGAATCAAATATGTGAAGGCGTGATTTGGACAACGAATCCCCCTAGGGTTGTCATTAAGCCCTGAATTTAGGATGGAATGTTATGATGGTAGTTGGGCCAAGAGATTCCTAAACTAGGTCACCCCGATGGTCACGGTGATAACCGCTAATCCGGTATGAGTATTGGAATACGGAATCACTTCCGCCCAAATCCTCACACGATTGCTTACGCCTAGGGAAATCTCAAATTAGGGTCAAATACAATATCTACGTTCAACCCTAATGGTTGGAGGGGTACAAATACCCGATGGGCACGGCGTATTCGTACATGTATCTCTTCCAAGCCTAGTGTGTCTAGTACAAGGGCGATGGTCACGCAACCAAGTACAACCTAGAATTTGAAATACAGAGTTCTCATGCAAATCAACAAATCAAAGTACACAAGGCTTGAACCACAAACTACAAGATTGCATAAAAGAAATACAACATCACACAATGCATCAATAAAGATGATCATCCAAATTATAAACAATCAACCCCAAAGTTCATCGTGTCAAAATCACAAATAAGTTAGTTCCTCATGAAAAAGGACAACTCATACAACTCCAAGGAATAACAAAACAAGAAATGAAGAAAGAAATACTCCCTCTAGCCTTGGAACCCCTTGGATGGATGAAAACCTTGAAGATAAGCCTTAATGTCGTGGATCTTCCCTCCAATCTTCTCCTTCAATGTTGCCTTCCTCTTGGTGAAGCTTTGTGCCGTAGATCGCCGGAAATCGCTGACAAAAGAGGTGGGGCGGCGGCCCAAGAGTCTCCTCCAAAACTCTCCCAAAAGTCCCCCCTCAAAATGATCCAAAAAACCCTTAAAAACCAATTCCTGCGAGCTATGGGGCCTCCCATGCGGGGAGAGAAAGTTTCCAAGAAATTCTGAAAATCGCGTAAGCTGCTACAGTGTCGCTACAGTACCATACTACAGTAAACCGCTACAGTACCGTGTGCAGCCTGCAATGCGCCAGCATGGTAACCCGCATTAACCTCCAGACCACGCCGTTTCTTCAAGTGTTCGTGCTACAGTGGTTGCTACATTTCCACTACATTACCATGCTCAAAAATAGTGTTTTCCTTGCAAATTTCTCCTTAAATCATGTTGTCGAGCTCCCCACGGTAACTTTTGTACATGTAACACGAAATAAATCAATTTAGACCGAAAACGGGCATCCACACATACAAAAATACTCATTTTATATGTACACATACATGAAAAATACGTACATTTAGGCGTTTATCAACAACTCCATGACACACGGACCTTCCCTATTTATTTTGAACTTGCCCCCGAGCTGCTTGTTGGTAACGATAGGTCTTCCAATTGATCTAGGCAAAGCGAGCACTTCTTTTTAAGACTTTGGCGGCTTGCCCCCTTTGTCTCCTCATCTGGTTGGAAACAAAACCAAACAATCACTGACACATTTTTTATTATTTTTTTTACACTCACTTTCAAAGATGGGAGGAGAAGTCAAGGTCCCACCGGGCGTGCCAGAATTTGTGGGCTCCTTTTTTCTCACCCGGCCTTTAATTATGGTTAGACCGGTTAAAAAATAATGGATCACAAATCAAATTTTATTTTTTATGACTTCAAGAGATTATGGGTTCATGACTTCCATTAGGGGCAAGCCCTTAATGTTAACTACCCCGGACATTGTTACAGGAACCTCCGATTAAAAAATAAGTGTGAAAAAAGAAAACAAGTTGTAGTCATCAATTTCATTTATTTCAATAAATTTGAATTCATAGACTCATTAAAAATACATGAAATTTGAAATCATCTTGATTTGTGGACTGGCTTGTGTCTGAACTTGTGTCTTGGACATTTTGCATTTTGGATCTGATGTGCATCTTGAGTTTGATTCAAATATTCAAGTTATGAATTCTCTATGTTGATGAATGATAAACTTGATTTTGACTTTCTAAAAGCTTCGGATTTTATGCTTGTGGAACTTCCTTCGAGTCTTGACTTGTGAGACTTTTTGGGTCTTTGACTTCTATTGTCTTGAAACAGCTGAGTTCATTTGTCGATTTGTATGAATTTTCAAATCATGACTCTTTTTATATTTTGAGTCTCGACTTGATATATATTTATCACATCGCGTATATGTATATTTGAACATAGCCGTTGTATGTGCCTCGTTGTCACATTGCATGCTTCATTGCCGTCTTAAAAATATATATCTCATAGCTTCAAAATGAATATTCTTGCCATTATTTTGAGATGAGTATATATAGAAATATATTTTGGGATGTATATATATATATATTTTAAATATCCTTGCCATAGTTTTGGGATATATATATATATATATATATCGGTGGGCCCATGCTTGAAATTCTTCATGCACGTGAACTAGTGTGCTTGCATTTGATCATTTTAATGTCATTTCTCATATATATATATATATATGGAATTTTCACATGCCCAAATAACACATGCTATGTGTTTTTATTTATTTATTTATTTATTTACTTTTTTTTTTGTCTGCCACTTAAAACACCATCGTACTATTGAACGTCACCATGCATGGGCACATAATAATTCATCCTTCTTATAATGTCTAGAAGCAGCATCAATGGTAAGAACACATGCTATCTTGGTACATATGTCACACACACACACACACACACAGATATATATATATATATTTTAATTTAATCACCACAAAACTATTGACATTCTCATATGTAATGGGAGTCCCGCTCAAACCTTTGCTTATAAACCCAATGAATGGCCTCATATTCCTTCCATGAATCACTTTCCTTTAACAAATAACATGACATGTTGCTTTTGCAAGGATTACCACATCATAGTCCTCCTATTAATCTTTTCACAGTTTTGAGTTCTTTAACTTTATTTTATTTTATTTTATTTTTACACACTAATATATAACAAATAATATTGTTTGAAGTGTGTGTGTGTATATATATATATATATATTAGACAACAATCACGTGCTCTAACCACCACCATCCTTCAATGCTTCCCAATTTCCCATTATATCAAGACAAGTGTACATCTCTTTAATACATGGTGGGACATGCCTTTTGGGACGTGAGCATGCATGTATGCATGCATACCATTGCATACTTTTTTTTATTTAAATTTTATTTCTTATTTTAAGCTAGAGAAGGATCACCATTTGATATAAAACCTTGAACAAGTAAATCTCTCCACATGATATTTGTTATAAATGATTCTTTTTTACCAACAGGAAACCTATCCATAAGATGATCTGTTGATAGTTTGCATGGGAATGATTGTGACTGGACATGATGGGCATCCATGGTTAAACGTCCTTCATGAATTATCATTATACTTTTGCATGATTTTGCAACAAGTGTTTATGTATTTCCTCTGTTCTTCAGTGAATACCAACATAAGATCATTCTTGAACGCTTTGAAGCTGTATTGGGTTGCTGGTATGGCTCAAACTTGAAAAATATTATATCTAAAAAAAATGGTGAAATCGGTTTAACCATCATTGTTTCATGGCTTGTTAAGCTGCTGAGTTGTCAAGGGGTGTATCTGAAGATGCTCCCATCATCAGTGATGCCATCATCGTCTACAGAATATATATCTCACTTGTACAAACTGTTCTGAACTTCTATTGTGATGGCAGCTTACTGCACTTCGATAAAACATGCATTGAAGAGGCTCCCATCTGTGGCAACACCATTTCCCAAACTTTGAATAATATTTGATAAATCAGGTCCAGGCAAACCATTTTTTCGTATCTCTTCAATTTTTGAATCAATCTTTCCTTGGATGTTTGATGGACAGAATTCTATTGCATATATATTCAACTTTGTCTTAAAGGTTGACCTCGCAAGCTTGGCATGTTCCCAATCACTTGCGGGGGGAACTGATATCACTTCAACTCAAATTTCTGATGCTTAGATTCGGCAAAGGATAGAACGCACCTAGCTTCATTTCTTCTTGCAAATCTCTATTCCTTGGTTGTAGGAGTCTTCTTCTTTTGGCCTTAAATTAGTCTTCCTTCTCTCCGCAGCTGTAAATTTGGCTTTATTCTTGTCAATGATAAGGTAACAAAGCACAATCCATAGCCTATTAGCAGATTTTCTAGCATAGAGTCTGGTTTCGGAGCAGCCTCGGGAAAGACTCTCTAGGAAACTCAGCGGTCGTCACTTCATCACAATCAATGTCCATCATCGTCCAAAGCACCATCAATAGTTTTCCTCTTCTTCTCGACTTTGGCAAAAAGTGCTCTCACTCACAGTATCTTGAGAACCCATCCATCCTTGAGAATTCCATCTGGCAGCAACGTTGACTTCTTCACAGCGACAACTGGTAGATGAGGGCAGGGCTGAGGTGCGGTCCTTGATGATACAGATAAGGCATACATCATCTTCATCGCTGTTGTTTCGGGCATTGTTTGCAAGCTGGTGAACCATGACTTTCGCGAGCGATTTTAGCATTTTCTCCGGCGACAACGATTGTTTTCTTTGATGATGATGATGATGAACGGCTAGCAACGACGACAATAGCAGGGACGGCATCAGCGTTGGCAGGCGGCAGCAGCAACAACAACAGGCGGTGATGACGTCAGGCAGCAACAGCATCATCAATAATAGCAGCAACAACGGTAGCATCAGGCAGCAAGAGCTTTAAATCTATGGCCAGGCGAGCGAGGGGTATTCCACCCTCGCTCATGTTGATGGCGATAATGGCGACAAGCAATGGCGGTAGTGGATTTTTTTTTTTAAGTCGATGGCCAGGCGAGCGAGGGCTATTCCACCCTCGCTAGCGCTGGCAGGCAACGACGGTAGTGACAGCAGCGATCATCTCTCCTTCCTTAATTTCTTCTTGCCGGTTTCTTTTTATATATCTATATATATTTTATCAATGTGTTTTTGCAGAGAAACAGATCAAGCCCCTTCTCTTTTCGTCTTCGATTTCGCTCTTTTAATATCCTCCAGACCGTTTCCCAGGTGGTGGGCGGTTCCATGAGTGATAAGGCGAACGTGAGACGGTTGTGCTGATCGTGAAGAACCACGACGTGCCACAGCGATTTTTTTAAAATTTATTTATTTAATTATTTTTTATATTATTTTGTTTACAATTATATTTATCGTTATCTATATATAAATATAAATATATATTATATTCTTTAATTATTGTTATTATTATTATTATTATTATTGTATATTTATCTGATTTGTTTGTTTTATTATTATTATTATTATTATTATTATTATTATTATTATTATATATTTATCTGATTGGTTTGTTTATTATTATTATTATTATTATTATTATTATATATATATATATATTTGATTTGATTTGATTTTATTATTATTTTATTCGATTTTTTTTATATTATTTTATTTTATGTTGTATTATTATATTTTTATCTGATTTGATTTTGTTTTATATATTCTTCATCGTTTTTTTTATTTGTATTTATATTATCTTTTTTTTATTATTTATTTTATTATTATTATTATTATTATTATATATATATATATATATTATCTTGTTTGATTTTGATATATTTTTGTTTAATTTAATTTAATTTAATTTTATTTGCCTCGTGATTTGCACCAATGTTTGATCTTGGGATTTAAAAATTCTCAATTGCCTCAAGATCTGTGCTTGCGGCTGATCTTGAAATTTGAGAATTTTAGATCGCCTCGAGATATGTGCTCTTAGTTGATCGTGATATTTAAATATTTTGATCGCCTCGAGATCTGTGCTCTTGCCTGATCTTAAGATTTGAGTACTTTAGATTGCCTCGAGATCTGTACTCTTGGCTGATCTTGATGTTTAGATATTTTAGATCGCCTCGAGATCTGTGCTCTCGGCTGATCTTAAGATTTGAGTATTTTAGATGGCCTCAAGATTTGTGCTCTTGGCTGATCTTGATATTTGGATCTTTAGATCGCCTCGAGATCTGTGCTCTTAGCAGATCTTGATGTTTTGACCTTTTAGATCGCCTCGAGATCTGTGCTCTCGATTGATCTTGATATTTGAATATTTTTTTAGATCGACTCGAGATATGTGCTCTTAGCTGATCTTGAAATTTGAGTATTTTTAGATCGCCTCGAGATCGTTGCTCTCAGCTGATCTTAAGATTTAGATATTTTTTTATTGCCTCAAGATATGTGCTCTCGGCTGATTTTAAGATTTGTGTATTTTAGATCGTCTTGAGATCTTTGTCTTCGGTTGATATAGGGATTTGTATTTTTTTTTAGATTACCTCGAAATATGTGTTCTCAGATAATCTAAAATGTATCCAAATATTATCAAAATTAATTTATCTTAACCACATGTTGTCCTAATCCAATTAGAATTTGGCTATATATGATTTAAAATTTTAATTTGATTTGAATTAGGATATGTAAAATTTTTATATAAATAAAGTGAAACCCAAAATTCATGTACACGCCACCACAATCCCATCGTAGTGTCTTTATATAATGACTAACTTGATTTTCCACTAAATCCTTATACTCTCTGAACTTGTCAAAAGCATTTGACTTGTTCTTCATTAAGTACACATAACCACACCTACGATGAACATTGGTAAAAGTTATGAGATAGGAGAAATCTGTGTGAGTCATATCATTGACTAGCCCAAAAACATCGGTCTGCACTAAATCCAAAACTTGTGCTACCCTCTCAGGATGTCCAATGAAAGGGGATTTGGTCATCTTGCTAAAGAGAAAAGACTCACATGTTGGATATGGATCCAATCCCAATGGACCTATGAGGTCATCCTTGTCCAACTTATAAATCCTTCATTCTCCAGCATGACCTAATCTTAAATACCAAACATGTTTTTGATTTATCTCATGCCTACCATGTCTTTTACTTATAGCATTCACAACACATATATTCTGAACATTTAGATAATATAATCCATTTAGCAAAGAGGCATTGCAACCTAATTTATTTTTAAAATAAACATCACAATTAGTTTTACCAAATTTAAAAAGATATCCTTTTTGACTAAAACTGAAAAGAAACAATATTCTTTAACCCATTTGGTAATACTAAACAATCCTCTAAAACTAAGATATATCCAGAATATAAATGAATAGAAGTAGATCCAATGTGAGTTGCTGCGACACTCTGTCCACTTCCCACGTTGATCATCACCTCTTATTCACCCAGCTTCCATCTTCTTTCTAGATCCTGATTCAAACATGAGCACTAGCTCTTGAACCAAGAATCCAAGAAGCAGAAAATACATAAATTGAACAATTTGTTTTGAAAACAAATCATTCCAAACCTGTAGTGTCATCTACTTTGAGCTGTAGGCAATCCTGCTTCCAATGACCGGCCTGGCCATAATGGAAACATTTGACCCCTTGCTTAGAGCTCTCCCATACGAACCATACCTTTCTTCTTACCTAGTCCCACAGATTTAGGAGCCAAAGCATTATGCTTCTTGGCCATTTTTTTCTTCTTGGGACTTGAGGGCCTAAAAGTAGAGATAGGCAAAGCAACAACATTCTTCTCTTTAGTCTTCATTTGACACCGAGTACTCACTAGCTTGTTAAGAAAACCCGCCAATGTGCACTCAATATCATTCATGTTAAAATTAACAATAAAATGAGAGAAGGAATCAGGAAGAGACTGCAAGATGAGATCAACCTGAAGGTTGTAGTCCATGGAAAAGTCAAGAGCTTCCAACCTCTCAATCATAGAGATCATCTTCAGGACATGCTCTCCAACTTCACCACCGTCACTCATCTTTGCCCTAAAAAGCTCTCTCGATATTTCATACCGAGCAGTCTGACTATGCTCTCCATAGAGCTCTTATATGTGCAACAATACTGATCTTACATCACTCATTTTTTCATGAGAGCGTTGCAGATCACTACTCATGGAGGCTAACATATAGCTCCTCACTCATAAGTCATAGTCGAGCCATTTTAGATATATACCTTGTTTTTCCTTACATGCCTCGGGTGAAGGTTCCTTAGGAATATTGGCCATAAGAACGTACCCGATTGGCTCTAAATTGAGGATTATCCTCAAATTCTTGAGCCAATCTACATCATTGGGCCCGATAAGGATATTTTTCTCAAGCAAAATATTAAGTGGGTTATTAGTCATATCGAGAAATAAACTGCAAGAAAATAAAAACCAGATTATTAGTTCACTCATATTATACCCAAGTTATATTTAGGTCTTTAAATAAAACTTGGCTCCCAATACATTTTTCACAAATCTACACTCCCACTGTAGAAATCGGAAATCATCGTTGGTAGGATTTCATAGTGAGTGATTGTGTTCTCTATTAAATCTAATGGAGCTCAACTCATACAGTATAATTGCACCACTAGAGTTAATAAAGCGGCATCCCATGCCAACCTATTCCATAGGCAGTCCAATCAATTTTGGCCCATAGTTTACGAAGCCTCAACCCATACAGTTTAATTGGCCCGTAAACTATCTAAGTCAAGCCAACCAACTTCTGTCAATCTAAGAATTGAATTCCACCCCTCAACCCATACATTATAATTGGGAGGAATTTGTTTCGACTGACGGCATCCAATGCACTAAAGGTTCTTAAAATTATATATGAATCCAAGACCACCTCATACAGGGAAGATATCATGCACCCTCATAACTGTAATCACCCAAAGCTTAGTGGAGAGCTAGGACATCCCGTGCCCTTCAACTTAGTGTTTTATTTTGGGAGAATTTATTTGCATGTACTTAATTAGGTCTCACATTACATCAGTCATACATGTATTAAATATGACATACATACATCTTCGAACCATTACACGTATACGATCATGAACATTTAAGATTAACCTAATTTAATTGTTTAATCCAAAAATAAAATCCTAAACTATTGCATGGTTTTAAGCTCCATACAAAAGGACTTTCACACCGGGCTTCTTGCTCCACGTATTTTCGGACTATTGTGTCACTTGATCATATTTTTTCTAAAATTTACAAATATGTATTCTAGATACAATCTACTTTTGTAAAATTAAAGAAAATTACATTGGACACAATATGTCCCAAATACATAAACACAAAATAAAAAAAATTTAAAAAAACCTTAAAATTCATGATCGTATGCCATCCATCCATTCAACACATCAAAAGAAAATAATAATAATAATAATAATAATAATAATAATAATAATAATAATAATAATAATAATAATAATAAATGATATTGGTGTGGATCCAAATTTATTTAAAATAAAATAAATAATAATAATAATAATAACAAATAAAATAATAATTCAATAATATAAATAATAAATAAATAAAAAGAAATAAACGTGTGGCGGCCTACGCATGGCACAATGCTCGCAGCACTAAGCATTTGTTGCGTGGTCCCACCCAATTTTATTTTAAATTTATATATTTAAATATTAAATATATAAATAAATTAAATTAAATTTATATATTTAAATATTAAATAGATAAATAATTTAAAATTAAATAATTACGCACAGTGCTTCATCAGCACTGTGAACACAATCTCTCTTATTATTTATTTATTGAATATATTATTATTATTATTATTACTATTATTATTATAAAAAATTTAAATAATTCTATGGACTCTTATCATAATCATAAAATCAAAATTCATACATAAAATCTAATTTTACCATGTATATTTTAATTTGATATAATTATTAAATTTTGATCACCAATTATATGATTTAAAGACCTAGTGCTCATTAAAACAATTAACATGAATCTGATATCACTGTTGGGTTATATCAAAAAAATTAATCAAAGCATGCGGAAGCAATAATAAAATTTTCGATATTGTCTAATTATTTTAATGAATACTGTAATTTAATTAAAAGGCCTAGAAAATTACCTCTTAAATTTTGGAAGCTTTTCTTAGATGTGCCGAATTAGTCTCTCGGATTGCCGTAGATCTTCTTGCATAAAACGAAGGTCCCACGCCTCTAAATTACATGTCGGAATTAAGAAACAATCTCCTCCTTTTCTTCTCCAAATAGTGGCTAGGGTTAGAGAGGAAGAGAGAGCTTGGGGATTGTCTCACTAGAGAATTAATTGAATTCTAGGGTTAGAGAGGAGTCATATTTATACAAACTTCATAAAACATGATAAACATTATTCAATTATGAGTTCTATTAGAAATATGAACATTTATAATATGATAAACATCATTCAATTATGATGTCCTATTCAATATATGAACTTTTATAATATGATAAACATTATCATAGAAGTTCTATTAGAATTATGAGTCCTAATCTAACTAAAACCACTTTTGTCTTTGAGTTCTTATAATTTTGATTATCTATTCGACTCCATCAAATTTAAATCAAAATTTAAACTTAAGACAAAAATCCTAGACCAATTTACAATTTCACTTATCCCATGAACTAAAATTATAAATTGACAATTTTACCCCTACACTCAAAAACAAGATTGATTCTTTATCCCTTTAAGCGTGACTCTCTAGGTTCGTTCCTATTGGAAATCGGAGGATACCAAAGAACATGGGTGACACGTAGCCAGCCCCGTGGCCCCACATTGTAACCGAATCGAACACGAATGATTAGATCATTACAAACCTTTCCGATTATGATTACCATATGTGTATAAACCCTTCGTTCTTGTATCCCAACCAAGTGAAAGCCATGGTAATTGTCAAACTCACTGAACTCGATCATATGCAAATAACTATAGTAGAGTGAGATTACCAAACAACCCTTGGACAAGGCCTTCTAATCTCACATACTCGTAATCGCATAGGATACTAACTTGTTTTATCACACCCCGTCCCGTGGGTCACACATGTAACATACCGCCATGACAACCCAGAGGAGGTCTAACACTGCCTTAATCCTAGATAGCCGTAAGGCTAATCTGTTCCCTGTATAAACCACTATGACAACAAGAAGTGCTTTAACAATACAACATACACACATACTTCTACACATACTCATCTATTAATAGAAGGTATAACACATAGATAATTATAACAGGAAGTTCATAATGACAATGATAACAATGACTCTAAATAGAGAGCATACTCCTCATACAAGACCTGGATCAAACCAGCATACAAGGTATTTGAGATAAGGAAAGACATAATAGGGTTTAACAACACATAGTGGAACCCTGATAATACATGCCAAGAAATAAGTAACATACACAACTACAAATGGAAGGACAAAGATAACTCTTACCAAGCACTTCACGCTTTCACCCCTACGTTGTGGTATCACCTGGGAGGAAGAAAGAGGGGGTGAGTAACTAGGTTACTCAGAGAGGTGTTAGACATAGGACTACAAATCAAGCTTGATCAAATAGAAATAAAGCATCATAAAAATGTTTCAATTCTTAACAAGAATGAATATACTTTGAATAACAATTATCACATAAGAATATAAACTTTCTCAATGAAATGCAAATAGAATTCCTTTGAAATCATCAAGAAAAATCATACCATTCTGGAACTAATATTCGCACAATTCTTTCGAAAGTTTCAATTATCAAGATGCTTAGGAATACACATACCTCTCCAATCTCAAGTAGTCTAACCCTATAGGAGTTGTCACACCTTCAAAGGATAACCTAGATAATTCTCAACCCTAGTGCCATGGCTAAGGTAAAATCAATACAAGATGCAATTAAGATTCAAACTCAATTTTATTCATCAATAAAAAAAAGCATAATAACATGTCATAGAAACATAATCATCCTATGGTTTACAAGTCCAAATACCCGCAAGGGGTTTAGCTCCTCATGGAGCTATACAAATCCATCAAACTATGAAAATAAGCACAAATCAAAAGCATAGATGAAAACCCCTTGTGTAGAGTGTGGCCGTGGTCTTGTGCGGCTGCCGGATGCCATGTCGATTCCGATG
Organism: Dioscorea alata; assembly: GCA_020875875.1. Classification (NCBI taxonomy): domain Eukaryota; kingdom Viridiplantae; phylum Streptophyta; class Magnoliopsida; order Dioscoreales; family Dioscoreaceae; genus Dioscorea; species Dioscorea alata. Next base: position 7,388,153 of record CM037011.1, read on the forward strand.
GCTCGCTTCGATCCTCCACAAGGTCCTCTCGAAACCCTAGCCATAACCCTCCAGAAGATAGGAGAAAAGGTATGCCAAAAGATCCATAAAATGTCTCCAAAACGCCTTTAAATACTTTTGAGTCACGGCTTCAAATCGTCTGAATCGGGATTTTACACGGCCGTGTAGAATTTCCACACACATGTGTGAAGTCTCTATTTTACTGAATTTCGGCAAACAGTGAACAGTAACTTGCTACAGCACACAATCAACGGTAGATCATGCCGATTGCTTCAATTCTCCTTATTCGCGAAGTTTTCCTATGCTACACGAGTTAGACTTATTATGAATGTGACTGCCTTTGTACCCCTCCAAAGGAGGTTGGCACACATCCACAAGTCTAGACTTGTGCCCTGTTCCTTGCTTGGTCCGAGAATTCCCCAACAATGGCGAACATGATCTAACTTTGCTCTATTCCTCCAAACTAGCTCCACAAACCTACAATGCACAAAAGTACACAAATGCACACAATTAAATGATAAAATCTAATAAAAGTAATGCTCAATGTAAGACAATAACACTTCGCATTATCATAACACGAGCACTCATCAAATTCCCCACACTTAAGCTTTTGGTTGTCCTCAAGCAAAAATAAAACATTAAAGTACTTGGGAAGAACAATTGAAAGTGCTTGGATTTAGGTTCACCAAAAGTATGAAAAGGAAGCATTCTACAAATAAGGGGAAATCAAAACATTGCATAAAGATATCATTGCTCTAGCTAAAAACTTGAATAAAAAAGGATAAAAACTCAAAAATGTGTAAATGTGTGCGAACTCACTCAAGATAACCAAAAAAGTACTCCTCAAACTCTTGTTTAAAAGGACTTATTTATATACAAAAAGAAAGGAGGCAGTAGCTTCACACAACCTCTAAGGTAGCCCTTTCCTAGACGGCTGCCAAAGGTAGCTTTCACAATTTTGGGGAGGTAGCTCTTTCTACTGGGGTAGTAGCTTTTACGCATCCCATGAGATAGCTCTTTCTCTCATTAGGGCATAACTAGTATCTGACTTATGAGAGTAGCTACATACTTCATAGGAGGTCGCTCTTTCCACCCCAAATACACAATGAAAATTAGACAAATATTCACAATCTCACAATTTTTTTTTATGTATTTCTAAAAACAAAACTAAAAACTGCTAAAATAATGATAAACTAGTCCTTAAACAAGAAGCTTAAGTTTCCAAAAGATTCCAAGAGTGAGTAGTGCAATATGAGATAATCGAGCAAAAATTCCCTAAAATTCAAGTAAAAACTAAAGCATGATGAGATATAATGTTAAAAATTCTCCTAGACTCTAAGAATACAACTGTTACAACTAAGGTGAACCACCACGGACTACATGAGCATAAGCAATTGAATGCACAAGTAAATGTGTGTGCAATGTGAACTCTGCCCCACACTTAAGATGTACATTGTCCCCAATGTACACTTGGAAGCATAATGAAAAGTAAAACAATTAACACAATTAATATAGGGGTAGAAAATTGAAACATTACTCCCTTGAACACCAAGGGTTGCATTTGATGGAGCTAGATTCATTGAGAATTGAGTCTCAATGGTTTGTGGAGCACACATTGTCCCATAACCGTGCCTATGACTATTCCTCAAATTCCTTACATCCAAGACCATTTGCACACATACACAAGGGGTTCAGTGTAGCTCAAGAAAAATCAAAATAAAACTCGAGTATATAACGATAAAAAAATGAAATACAACTAGAGGAAAAATAAAAGAAAAAACAAAAGATAAACTCAGAAGGAAGGTCCTTTCTGAGTGCTACAAGTCAAAAATATGAAATAAAAGTACAAAAGAAATCGAAATAACAGAAAAACAAGGATAAACTACGACGCCTCAGCGTCGGTGTCCTGTGGTGGAGCCTCTACTGCTGTAGCAACCTCTATGGGTACTGGTGGATCGATAGGTGATGATGCTGCTAGTGATGATGGTGGAGTAGAGGCTCGGCGTCGAACCACGAAAGGTGAGGTCATGGCTCGCTCGAGTAGCTGCTGGACAATGTCTAATCGAGCCATAACCTCTGTATGCTGCGCTGCTTGTGCGGCCCTGACCTCGGCCATCTCGCTCTGTAGGACACCCACAGCACTCTCGAGGTGCTGAAGTCTATCCTGGCCTCGAGAGAGCGAAAACATACACACTGGAGGTGGCTCCTGCGCTGTGGGTGGTGCTTGTGTATCTGTCTGTGCTGGAGGTGGCTCTAACACTGGCTGTGAACCCTCTGCCTGCTCCCCCTCTACCTCTGTTTGCTCTGGCTGAGGTCTGATCAAAACATAGACTCCTGGTCCTCCTCTGCGGACCATACCCATCATCCTCAGGGTCTCTGTTCCTAGGGGAGCCGGTATAGTAATCTTCTCAGCCCCGCGCACTCCATCTCTAAGTCCCAAGCCGATAATCAATCTGGTGATGTACGGGCACGCAAAAATATCTCCAACCCTGGGGTACTGGCCCTGATGGTGTATGTACTTGGCTACTACGTGCCCCAGGTGGAGTGGTTCACTCTCCACTATAGAGCGTAAGTATATGAGCTCTTGGCGGCTTAGGACTCCGGTACTGTCTCCACGGCCGCTCACTGATCGGATAAGAATGGCGTGGAGGTATCTATATGATGCCCTGGATAAGCAGGTGGCCATGGACACACCTGGCTTATACTGCACCTGGCCACACAATCTACTGTACGCCCGCTGTGGAGTCAGAGTACCAGGATAGTCTGTCAGTAGCTGCTCGTACTTCTCCGTCTCACTGAATGCCTCATCATATATACCTAATCTGATGGAGAACTAAGTCATACTCAGGCTAAACTTCTGACCGAGAGTGCGGAACTGTATCGTATCTACATTTGCGAAGCTACTGTACCCTTGGTCGAACTCAAACAATGCCAAGACCTCAAGTGTGAGCATCCGAATAACTGGTTCTCGGATCGATAATAACTTGTGCCAACTCCCGATCGAGAGGAGCTCGTCGATCTCATCAGCCAACTCCACTCCCCCCTGAATCTCTCTCAGTATACTCAAGTCTGGGAAGCGATTCTGGCCAAATCTGAGTCCTGACAATCACCTGAAGCGAACCTAAGGATCGGGTAAGGAAAACTTGAGCTGCTCTGAAGGAGGTGAGGGCTCGCGAGGACGCTTCTCAGCTTGCTTCTTCAATCTGGAGGCCATATCTGCAGAATTGTAAAGAGAAATGATCAGATTGACTTAAAAACACATTCTGCAGAAATCCACATGGCCGTGTGAAAATTCCATACACCCGTGAGGAGTTTCGGGCGGACAGAGCCTGATAAGTGTCTAAATGTATATGTTTTAACATACGTATTTTGTTCACGTAGCATGTATTTTTATATGAATTGATGCCCGTTTTGTGCTTAATCGACTACTATTTATGTTGTAGGACACGGGGGAGCCATGAGGAGCACGAGAATGCAATTTGGGCGAAAAAGGATGAAATTCAGGCGTCGTAGCACTGCAGCGTATTTACTGTAGCTGGAGCACTGTAGCATTCTTACTGTAGCAGTTGCTGTTACACCTGAGGAGTTTTGGGCTGGAAATGATGGAAGTGCATAAGAGTAAACAGTGCAGCATACGGGGCCGTATAAGGGGCCGTGAGCATCAAAAGACAGTGATTTTATACTAGGGTTCACGACCCCCTATCCACCCCGGGATCCATCTATCCACCCCGGGATACACCCCCACATGAGACAAGTTTTGCCTTGTCTTTTCCTACCTATCCACCCCGGGATCCATCCATCCACCCCGGGATACTGCGGGAGTATTTATAGATGTTTTTGAGGGCACAAAAGGAGAACTTCTTGGCCGGCATCTAAGAGGGAAGAAACGAAGAAATCTTGAGGAGACGACAATTTGGAGCCAAGGAAGGAGGCAAGAACATCATTTTGAAGGGGAGAAGCTTCACCATCAAGGAGGCAAGGATCCAAGTCAAGGGAAGCGTCATTCGGCATCTCTTGGACGGGGGAAAGCGTCATTCGGCCGGACCTCCACCTCCTCCTTCATCATTTCATCTAGGGAGTGTCATTTATGAGCTTTTTAAGTGATTTACTTTGTATTTTTGTTGTTACTTGCTTGATGGCACACTAGACCCCCAAGGCACCGGATGTTGGTGAACCTTGGCGGGGTTTATCATGTATTTTGGATGATCTTTACTTAATTGCAAGCTTGGTTTGGTTTAAGATTTAGTTCATTGTGCTTCATGTCTAGAACTACCATATGGAGAGATCCGTAGTTCTTTCTTGAATTATACACGTAGATGTGACCTACTCACGTGTATTAGGTCATTAATGAACTAAAAAGGGGTTACTTGTATCGGCACACCGAGAAATTGGGTGTCGATAGCCCTCCGAGCTATAAGGATAGACTAGGGTTTAGTGTATCCTTATTTTGGGATCTCCTTGTACTTAATGCAATCGTAGGGATGTTGGTTAGGAAGAGATTCCAACCGATATCCGTATGGGATTAGGGTTCAATCGCCGAGAAATTGGGGTTGATCTAATCTTGAGATCCTTCGGTCTAAATCAACCAAGCTACCTTTTATCCTTCATCCATGTATCATGATGACCCCTCAAGGGGATCCACATCCATAGGCCTTTACTCTTCATTGTAGCACTTGCAACCACATTGTATGCTTTCAATTCTATTTAATTATATCGTATTTATTTCTTTGCTTCAGTAGAACATACATCCATGCTTATGTGGTTAGGTTAGATAATAGGCGATGGAGGAGTAAGAGTAGCTCCTTAGCCCCGTGGAATACGATCCTCGTGCTTTTGTGCGAGGTATTACTTGGCGATCCCGTACACTTGCGGGGAAGCAATCAAGTTTTTGGCGCCGTTGCCAGGGACTTTCTAAGGAATTCTGAGAAACTTCTAGCTTATTGCTCTAGCCATTTTCTTATTATTTCTTTTCTTTTGTTTTATTTTCATTTCCTTTGAGTTTAACTTGTTTTATCTTTCTTGATCTTGCAAGGCACCGTGCATGGCAAACTTAAACTATACACAAGGAAATGAATCGATTTTGAATGAGATTTGGCGGGAGTGGTTACCACCTAAACATCACTTGTCACACATTCAGGATAATTCTTTCTGCAGATTCAGGCCATGGGAAGGCTCAACCCTAGAAAACAAGGGTGACACATTGAAGACACTATTCACAGAATACATGAACACCGGGGTGGTTTCACAAAATGAGGATGGTAACTTCTCTAGTGAGTTGCTGCTTCGAAAATTGAAAGGAATAGACGAACCCCGGTCAAGTCGGATGGTCAAATTTGTAGAGGATCAGAGAGATACACAAGAAAGCATTATGCAACATGTGTTTGGCATAAATGATAGCTCGGATGAGGGTTCGGAGTCAGAAGAACAAGAGGATGCAGTTCAGCATGATGGACTGGGAAATAAAAGCTTAAGACCGTCAACAGAAGAAGCACCTGAATTAGAACTGAAAAAGTTGCCTGAACACCTCGAATATGCTTTTCTTGGGAAAGGAACACAACTTCCAGTTATCATTGCTGCGAATCTAACAGTTGAACAGAAAAGGAGCTTAGTGAATGTGTTAAAGAAACATAAGAAAGCAATTGCGTGGAAGATAGCCGACATAAAGGGAATAAATCCATCCTTTTGCACTCACAAAATACTGATGGAAGAAAATCACAGACCCTCAGTGTTGCCTCAAAGAAGACTCAATCCAAATATGAAAGAAGTGGTCAGGGCTGAGGTCATAAAGCTCCTTGATGCGGGCATCATCTACCCAATTTCTGATAGTGAGTGGGTTAGTCCAGTGCAAGTGGTCCCTAAGAAGGGGGGAATGACCGTGATCACCAATGAGAAAGACGAGTTGATCCCAACCCGAACTATCACTGGGTGGCGTGTCTGCATTGACTACAGAAAATTGAATGATGCCACTCGGAAAGACCACTTCCCGCTGCCATTCATTGACCAGATGCTTGAGCGACTTGCAGGGCACTCCTACTACTGGTTCTTGGATGGGTTTTCTGGGTATTTTCAAATCCCCATTGCACCGGAAGATCAGGAAAAGACCACATTCACATGTCCTTATGGGACATTTGCCTATCGCCGAATGCCTTTTGGACTTTGCATTGCCCCTGCTACTTTTCAAAGGTGCATGATGGCAATTTTTTAAGACATGGTGGAAAATTTCATGGAGGTGTTTATGGATGACTTTTCCCTTTTCGGTGACACATTTGATTGTTGCCTCAAAAATCTTGAACGGGTTCTCATTAGGTGTGAGGAAACCAATCTTGTGTTAAGTTGGGAGAAATTCCACTTCATGGTACAAGAAGGGATAGTCTTGGGTCACAAAATCTCGAAGGATGGAATTAAGGTAGATAAGGCGAAGATCTCTGTCATAGAAAAGCTACCTCCCCCAAATTCAGTGAAAGCCATTAGAGGTTTTTTGGGACATGCAGGCTTCTATAGAAGATTCATCAAAGATTTCTCAAAAATTGCTAGACCCTTGACAAAGTTGTTGGAAAAAGATGTCCCATTTGAGTTTGGCGATGACTGCATGAAAGCATTTCTTTCACTCAAGAAGATGCTAGTTCAAGCTCCTATTATGGTAGCTTCGGATTGGGATTCCCCATTTGAACTGATGTGTGATGCAAGTGATTTTGTAGTGGGTGCGGTTCTTGGGCAACGCCGAGACAAACATTTCCACCCCATCTATTATGCGAGCAAAACCTTAACTGGAGCTTAGGAGAATTACACCACAACTGAAAAAGAACTACTTGCCGTGGTGTTCGCATTTGATAAATTCCGTTCCTACCTAGTTTTGTCCAGAGTTGTAGTGTACACTGATCATTCAGCCTTGAGATACCTGCTCAGTAAGTCAGACGCCAAGCCAAGGCTGATTAGATGGGTGTTACTTCTTCAGGAGTTTGATCTAGAAATCAAGGATAAGCGTGGGGCAGAAAATCTCGCGGCCGATCACTTATCCCGCTTAGAGAATCCCAGCAGGAAAATTGTAACTGAGAGAGAGATCAATGATTCATTCCCTGAAGAGCACTTGTACAACATCCAAGTTATGGAGGACCGTGAGCCGCCTTGGTTTGCCCATTTTGCCAACTACTTGGTTGGAGGGGTCATCCCAAAATGGTTCACCTATCAACAACGAAAGAAATTTTTTTTCAGACGCCAAGCACTACATATAGGAAGACCCATACTTATTTCGAACTTGTGCTGATCAAGTTGCTCGAAGATGTGTTTCCTGGCCGGAGGGCCTCAACATCGTGAAACATTGTCATTCAGGGACTACTGGAGGCCACTACAATGCGAACCGGACTGCAAAGAAGATCCTTGATGCAGGTTTCTATTGGCCATCATTATTTCAAGATACCCAAAAATTCATACAATCCTGCGATCGTTGTCAGCGGGTTGGCAACATATCTCATCGAGATGAGATGCCCCAGAATTGGAATCAAGCTTGTGAAGTCTTTGACGTTTGGGGGATTGACTTTATGGGACCATTTCCTAGCTCCCATGGGTTTAAGTTCATCCTTGTGGCAGTAGACTATGTATCCAAATGGGTGGAAGCACAAGCCTTGCAAACAAGTGATGCTAGGGTGGTGGTAAAATTTTTGAAGAAACTGTTCTCTAGGTTTGGCACACCACGCGCAATCATCAGTGACAGAGGCACACACTTCTGCAATGCCCAATTTGCAAAAATCTTGAAGCGATATGGTGTGCACCACAAAATGGCGACACCCTATCACCCACAAACTAGTGGGCAGGTAGAAGTGTCCAATCGAGACTTAAAGCGAATACTTGAGAAAATGGTGAGTCAAAACCGAAGAGACTGGGCAGAACACTTGGATGACGCTCTCTGGGCTTACAGAACTTCATACAAGACTCCTATAGGGACTACCCCTTATAGGCTAGTCTATGGAAAAGCTTGCCATTTACCGGTTGAGCTTGAACACAAAGCTTTTTGGGCCATCAAATTCCTAAATCTTGACTCCACTCTTGCAGGTAACAAGAGGAAGCTACAACTGAATGAACTGGATGAATGGCGCTCCAATGCATACGAGAATTCGAAGCTTTACAAGGAAAAAGTAAAGGAGTACCATGACAGGCATATCAAGCACCCAAAACATTTCCAAGAGGGAGATCAAGTGTTACTGTTTAATTCCAGGTTGAGATTATTCCCTGGGAAGCTCAAATCGTGATGGTCTGGTCCATACATTGTCACTCAGGTTTTCCCGCATGGAGCAGTTGAGGTGACCCACCCGGATCGTGGTACCTTCAAAGTGAACGGATAAAGATTGAAATTGTACTTCAACCATAATGATATTTCAAGCTCGACCGGGGGTAACTTCAAACTCTTCGAACCCCCGTGAGGTAAGTGAGAAGGTACGTCAGGCTCGTGACGTTAAACAAGCGCTTCTTGGGAGGCAACCCAAGTGTTCGGGGGTTTTCAATTCAATTTTCATATTTTAGTTGTTCATATCTACTTTGCATTGTGCTAGTTTCCTTATCTGTTGTGCATTTGAATAAGTCCATCCTCAAAATTTTTGCTCTCATCATGTGTGTTGTTTTATATTTTTCCTTGTTGTGCCTACTTGTTGTATTGTCAATTTATGAGTTTATTCGAGTCTTTTGCGTATTTCTTCCGAGTAGGAGGTGTTTTGGATCATGTTATTACTTTCCCGGAGAGTTTTAGAATGCGTTGAGACCCCAAACCAGTTTCCCCAGCTCCTCACGGCCCTAAAAGGGGCCGTGAGGGAGGCCGTGAGCGATTCTCCAGTGAAAATACATTAGAGTTCACGGCCCCCCTCACGGCCGTATAGGGGGCCGTGAGACACTGGCCAGTGAATTTTACTCGCGGGCTGGGGTTTTGCACTAGGCTTCACGGCCCCTCTCACGGCCGTGAGAGAGGCCGTGAAGCTCGGCCTAGTGGCTTAACCCCCACATTCTTTGGTTCTTTAGGTCTTCTTCTCCATTCTCCCTTCATCTCCACCATTTCCCCTCCCCTCTTTCCATCATTTCTCAACCAAATCTCTCCATTTTTCATTCTAGATCACCTCCTAGACATTTGAAGACCTCGATCTAGTGATTTACCAAGAGCTTCAAGCAAGTTCCACCAAGGATTCACCGGTAAGCTTTTTGGTGCCCTAGCTTTCTCTTTCTCATTTTCTCTTGAGTTCATGGAGCTTTTTGGTGGATAAATTCATGCTTTTATCATGTGTTGGTGGTGTGATTGTTGTTTGTTCAATTTCCATTGAATTCTTGTAAAAATTTTTCGATTTTCATGATGGTAATGAAATGCTACACCATGAATAGTGTCCATACGGCCCCCTAGACGGCCGTATGGACCCTATTCATAGCCATTTCTCATTTGTTTCTTGCTTCTTGTGTTATTTTTGGTGTTGTATTGGATTGGTTTAGGCTTGATGAAGATCTTATGTGTTGTAGGGATGCCAAACTTCAAGAGGGTTGCTTCAAAACGTCCACGAGCTTCAACACAAAATCCCGAGGACTTTCGCCAGTTTACCATCTCTGCTCGCGGTTCATCGTCACGGACTGGCACCGCATCCTGCACCGACACACCTATCCCACCAGTCGCCGACGAGCCGTTTCATTCTTGAGCATGGACACTTATTTCTCTTTTATCAGCATGTCGTTTCTATTTACTGTTGTTTTCTTTATTTTCTGCACGTGTGTTTGTTTGTCTTGAATAAGTTGGGAAGGGTTATACCCTGAACAACACTTTGTAGAACTCTGTTTGCTTTTATTTAGTTGTGTGTTTGACCGCTCCCTAGTATTAATCTTTCTTATTTTTTTTTTTTTTTTTGGAATGATGGTTTTGCCCTTGCGCTTTGCAGGGCATTGAAGGGAAATTGGTGAGCATCTCCACATTTTGTGGGAACCGGACCCGACAGGTAAAGCTCGCCGTACACTTTTGTCGGGTCACACTTCGCCATTTGTACAAAATAAACCGGGGAAGTTCGTTTTCACCCTCCTCCTTTGTTATTATTGTGTATATTGCCTCTATTTTCATGATTAGTGTACATTGAGGGCAATGTACATCACTAGGTGTGGGGATGGGTGTATTTACATGTATTAGGTCAACTTTACATGCTCGTGTCATCAATGATGGCTTGTTACTTCCTTGTGAGATTCTTCAAGTATGAATTAATGATTGATGTGAGTTACATTTCTTGTTGTGCTCTATTGAATCCTGTTTCACCCCTAGCATTGTTTTGTGCACTGAGTCTTTTGTTGATGCCCTAGGAATAGCCTGCTTGACTTTCTTAACTCTCTTGTATGCTTAACACACAATTTTGAATACTTAGGCTTAGACTACTAAGTTCTATCCTTCAATGAACTCTTAAGAACTTCTAAGTCTTTTTGAGCTAGTCCTAGTTTTGTTACTTGTAGTGCAGTCTAAAGGTTTGATCTAGGGTGAAAAAAAAAAGAGTCTATGTCAGTATTCCTCTGCTAATGGAGCATGAATGCGTCTATGTAGACTGTAATCGAGTAGTTGGGTGACTCTTGTGCCTAACCAGCATGTGCATCCTCCTGAAAGATTTTTGTGCAGTCTACTTTAGGCGGACTCGAAAAAAAAAAAAAAAAAAAAAAAAACCTAGTGATCTCTTGGACTGCCTACTTGAGTTCGTGAGTGGAAATGGGATTTAGTCTCAAGTTGTAGAATTAGAAGGATCTTAATTGTTCATTGGAGTGGCACTTAGCTTTTTAAGACTTAGTACTCTGTACCTGTTGAGTGATTAGCATATAGAGCTGTAATGATTGAAGTCATAGGGCTAGACCATGTCAGGGCAAATGAGATGAAAGATTCAATTACACTATACAGACATATAAGAGGTGAGACAGGATCTGTTTGTTGTACGTATTGACTGTAACTCAACATCTGTGTATCATTATTCTATACTTGTAGAATCTCGTATTTGTTTGAGCCGGAGATGTACATTTAGCCACTTATCTGTCTCCTTATTTTTCATGATTTGTTTGCTTGGGGACAAGCAAACGCTTAGGTGTGGGGATGTTTGATAAGTGTCTAAATGTATATGTTTTAACATACGTATTTTGTTCACGTAGCATGTATTTTTATATGAATTGATGCCCGTTTTATGCTTAATCGACTACTATTTATGTTGTAGGACACGGGGGAGCCATGAGGAGCACGAGAATACAATTTGGGCGAAAAAGGATGAAATTCAGGCGTCGCAGCACTGCAGCGTATTTACTGTAGCTGGAGTACTGTAGCATTCTTACTGTAGCAGTTGCTGTTGCACCTGAGGAGTTTTGGGCTGGAAATGATGGAAGTGCATAAGAGTAAACAGTGCAGCATACGGGGCCGTATAAGGGGCTGTGAGCATCAAAAGACAGTGATTTTATACTAGGGTTCACGGCCCCCTATCCACCCCGGGATCCATCTATCCACCCCGGGATACACCCCCACATGAGACAAGTTTTGCCTTGTCTTTTCCTACCTATCCACCCCGGGATCCATCCATCCACCCCGGGATACTGCGGGAGTATTTATAGATGTTTTTGAGGGCACAAAAGGAGAACTTCTTGGCCGGCATCTAAGAGGGAAGAAACGAAGAAATCTTGAGGAGACGACAATTTGGAGCCAAGGAAGGAGGCAAGAACATCATTTTGAAGGGGAGAAGCTTCACCATCAAAGAGGCAAGGATCCAAGTCAAGGGAAGCGTCATTCGGCATCTCTTGGACGGGGGAAAGCGTCATTCGGCCGGACCTCCACCTCCTCCTTCATCATTTCATCTAGGGAGTGTCATTTATGAGCTTTTTAAGTGATTTACTTTGTATTTTTGTTGTTACTTGCTTGATGGCACACTAGACCCCCAAGGCCACCGGATGTTGGTGAACCTTGGGGGGGTTTATCATGTATTTTGGATGATCTTTACTTAATTGCAAGCTTGGTTTGGTTTAAGATTTAGTTCATTGTGCTTCATGTCTAGAACTACCATATGGAGAGATCCGTAGTTCTTTCTTGAATTATACACGTAGATGTGACCTACTCACGTGTATTAGGTCATTAATGAACTAAAAAGGGGTTACTTGTATCGGCACACCGAGAAATTGGGTGTCGATAGCCCTCCGAGCTATAAGGATAGACTAGGGTTTAGTGTATCCTTATTTTGGGATCTCCTTGTACTTAATGCAATCGTAGGGATGTTGGTTAGGAAGAGATTCCAACCGATATCCGTATGGGATTAGGGTTCAATCGCCGAGAAATTGGGGTTGATCTAATCTTGAGATCCTTCGGTCTAAATCAACCAAGCTACCTTTTATCCTTCATCCATGTATCATGATGACCCCTCAAGGGGATCCACATCCATAGGCCTTTACTCTTCATTGTAGCACTTGCAACCACATTGTATGCTTTCAATTCTATTTAATTATATCGTATTTATTTCTTTGCTTCAGTAGAACATACATCCATGCTTGTGTGGTTAGGTTAGATAATAGGCGATGGAGGAGTAAGAGTAGCTCCTTAGCCACGTGCAATACGATCATCGTGCTTTTGTGCGAGGTATTACTTGGCGATCCCGTACACTTGCGGGGAAGCAATCAAGTTTTTGGCGCCGTTGCCAGGGACTTTCTAAGGAATTCTGAGAAACTTCTATCTTATTGCTCTAGCCATTTTCTTATTATTTCTTTTCTTTTGTTTTATTTTCATTTCCTTTGAGTTTAACTTGTTTTATCTTTCTTGATCTTGCAAGGCACCGTGCATGGCAAACTTAAACTATACACAAGGAAATCAGTATTTTACGCCACAATTCATTATAAATTTGTTCTAAACACATTCACATATAATTAAATCATGTAAACCAAGTGAAATCATCAAAAAGAACAAATCAAATCAAAATTGATGAAGAGAAGAGTGAAGAAAGACTTACTAACGTAGAGCGAGTGAAAATAACGAATAAAGTCCTGATTGGAACCCCAAAAACCTCAGAACCACTAAAAGAAAGTCGGGCGAACTCAGGGGAGTGTTTAGAGGGTGTTTGGAAGTGAAAAGAACAAAGGGCATGGTGGATTCATAAGAAAAATCACGGCTTTTGGCTTCCTAGGAATGCACACAGCTGTGTGAAAATTCCACACAGCCATGTGCCTCTACTGTGATGGTTCACAAGGGCTGCCCCACGCCCATGTGGCCTCTCTGGTTACTCTCTGAACACCCCCACACGACCGTGTGCCTTCACAGGTGAGCCTCACAAGGCCAGGCACACGCCCTTGTGGACTCTCGGGAAAACGCATAAGGTCTCTGGAAAATTCCACACGGCTGTGTGCCCAACTCGGCCAAGAACACAAGGCCGGCCACAGGGGCAGCCACACGTCCCTGTGACCTCTTTGGTTCGTCCCAAGAAACTCTAAGTGTTCCACACGGCCGTGTGAATAATCCACACGGCCATGTGCCATTCACAAGCTCTCCCACAGGGGCGGCCACACACCCATGTGTATTCTCGGGAAAGAAGGGAACTTTCTGCAGAGGTTCACACGGCTGTGTGGAAATTCCACACGGCCGTGTGCCTTATCAGAAGGGCACTTATAGTGGCACCCACACGGCCCCTGTGACACTCGTAAATGAGAGTTCAAATTCTGCAGGAATTCACATGACCGTGTGGACATTCCACACGCCCGTGTGCCCTTCACAAGGTCGGTCACAAGGGTAGTCACACAACCCCTGTGATGCTCGGGATGAGCTCTGAGATGGTTCAGACGGCCGTGTGGAAATTCCACATGGGCGTGTGTTCTCTCTGGATGACTTAGAAAAATCACAGACTCTACTGAAAATTTCATAAACATATTTATAACACTTAGAGCCTGTATAAACGATAAAAACATGACCATAGATCAATGAAAACACACTCAACCGACCCAAAACTTTGTCAATCAACATTTAGGCACACCAAAATATTAACGATCCACAAGAAAATTCATAGCACATGTAAATAAAAATCAGGACACCAACATGAAGACTATTAATCATACTAAAACTAAACTAGAAACTAGAAAAATAGTAAAAACTTAGGTTGCCTCCCAAGAAGCGCTTGTTTAACGTCACTTAGCTTGCCGTACCTGGCCTTACCTCACGGGGGTTCATGGATAAAAGTTTTCCTCTTCCCTACAACCTGAAAGCATGTAGAACATAATTTTTGTATAGTAGAGGGGAAGTTGTCGAGTTTGTTACCGCATCCCAGTTGACCTTGGGGCTTTTCGTGTGGTGCCTCCTCGCTCTCCTTATCTTCCTTCTCATCCATTTCATGAGTCTCGGTTCTGGCTTGACTTCTTTCTCGACTAGACCAAGTGATAGTGCTTCTTCTTCGATCTCCACATCTTGCTACTGCTACCCTTCATACGTGTCCGGATTCATCATTTCCTGCACATAATCATCTATTAGCTCATCAGTGGTGTCAAGGAAATATAAAGTATCATCAAAATCAAGAGAGTGGCTCATGGCTTCGGTGAGGCGGTATGTAAGCTTGTCATCTCCAACTCGCAATTTGAGCTCCCCGCCGTCCATGTTAATAAGAGCCTTGGAAGTTGACACGACCCCATGCGTGTATACCGCAAGTGCAAGGGCTTGTCGAAGTAATAAATTTACCTTGGTGAGTGGGTAGTCGAATCCACAGGGAATAGGGACTTAAGACACGAGGTTTCACCAATTAGCTAAGTAATGTACGGTGGGTGTGAAAAGAATTAATGAGTGAATAGGAAAGCAATATAAAGAAACAAGAAATTAAATAGAAAGATGGAAGGTAAGAAAATGCAAGAACGAGTAAATAGAGAAGGACTAGCAATGGATTAAATAGGGTACCCGGACAAGCTACCCCTAGGACTTATGCTTCTAGTGCAAGACTATGCTATTATACTCTCCTATTGATGTTAATTGAGTCGAGGATATCCTTAAACACACAGTCACAAACCTAAGGTCAACCGTGACTAACCCCAACACTATGCCCCAGCATTAGGTTTTCACTACAACTCTTGACTCTCGTTGACCTGTCAACTAAGCCTTAGAGGAATACGTCTTCCTAAGCATCACACTACGTGGAATTGCTTTAAGTTCTAGGGATTCCTAGTGATAAAACCAGTTCCTATGTGTAGTTCTAGCCCTTTGGTCCAAGTGGAAGAACCCTAGTCTAAATTAAGCCCCAGCACTAGGATTCACTTCAACCCTTCACTCTGTTGCTCGCGCAACTAAGCCCCAGGGAAGTTCCTCTCCTAGCAGTTCACTCTATCTCGACCGCTAAGAAATCATGGAACATGAAGGTAGGAAGAATCATACCGAAGGGGAAAGGGGACGTTCCGCTACCTCACGACTCACCCTCTCAACCCTCTTCAACCTTAAGTAGTTTAACCCTATAGGAGTTGTCACATCTCCAAAGGATAACCTAGATTGTTCTCAACCCTAGTGTCACAGCTAAGGGAAAACAATTACAAGAGATAATTAAGATTGAAACTCGAATTTATTCATCAATAATGGAAAAGCATAATAACAATGTCATAGAAACATAATGATCCTAGGGTTTACAAGTCCAAATACCCACAAGGGGTTTAGCTCCTCATGGAGCTATACAAATTCATTAAAATATAAAAGAAAGCACAAATTGAAAGCATTGATGAAAACCCCCTTGCGTATGATGTGGCCATGGTCTTGTGCGGCCGTTGAACGTCAGTAACGATGCCGATGATGCGCTCCAAACCTCCACGAAGTCCTCTCCGAAACCCTAGCCACGCTCTCTAGAAGTTGGGGAGAAAGATAGGTCAAGAGATATGTAAAAAGTCTCCAAAACCGGCTTTTATAACATTGAGTCGCGGCTTTAAAATTGAACTTATCGGGATTTCACACGGCCGTGTGGAATTTCCACAGGCCCGTGTAAACTTTCTGGATTTCTGAATTTTGGCCAAAAGTGAACAGTAGCTTGTTACATGACACGACCTTTTGCGTCCGTACCGCAAGTGCACGGCCTTGTCGAAGTAATAAAAGTTACCCCGGTGAGTGGGTAGTCGAATCCACAGGGAATAGGGATTTAAAATACGAGAAGTTGCTATTGAGTCGTGTGATGTACGAAAAGAAACAATGATCGGAGTGATGAGTGAATTTATGGGAACTAGAGTAGATGCAAAGCAAATAAATCGAAAGATGAAAGAGAGAAAAGTGCAAGCAACGAGTAA
Source organism: Dioscorea alata (assembly GCA_020875875.1). Taxonomy (NCBI): domain Eukaryota; kingdom Viridiplantae; phylum Streptophyta; class Magnoliopsida; order Dioscoreales; family Dioscoreaceae; genus Dioscorea; species Dioscorea alata. The sequence goes on from CM037011.1 coordinate 7,404,401, forward strand.
AAAGAGAGAGACTAGTAATAAGTGAAAATAGGGTATCCGGACAAGTTACCTCTAGGACTTATGCTTCTAGTGCAAGACTATGCTATTATACCTTCCTATTGATGTTAATTGAGTCGAGGAAAATCCTGAAACACACGGTCCCAAATCTAAGGTCAACCGTGGCTAACCTCAACACTATGTCCCGGCAATAGGATTCACGTCAACCCTTCACTCTGTTGATTGCTCAACTAAGCCCCAGGGGAGTATTTCTACCTAAGCCTAACACTACGTGGGATTGCTTTAAGCTCTAGGGACTCCTAGTGATAAAACCTGTTCCTATGTGTGATAGTTCTAACCCTTTGGTCCAGGAGGAAGAACCATTGTCTAAATTAAGCCCCAGTGCGTAGGATTCACGTCACCCCAAAACCTTGGGGGAGTTTGTCTACCTAGCACTTCACTCTATTTCGACCTCTAATGACTTAAGGAATCGGAGGTAGGGAGAAATCACAACGGAAGGGAAAGGGGTACGGTGCTACCTCACAACTCTCCCTCTCAACCCTCTTCAATTTTAAGTAGTCTAATCCTATAGGAGTTGTCACACCTCCAAAGGATAACCTAGATTGTTCTCAATCCTTAGTGTCACGGCTAAGAGAAAACAATAGCACAAGAAATCTAAAATTGAAACTCGAATTTATTCATCAATTAATGGAAAAGCATAATAACAATGTCAAAGAAACATAATTATCCTAGAGTTTTACAAGTCCGAATACCCACGAGGGGTTTAGCTCCTCATGGAGCTATACATGTTCATCAATTTATGAAAGAAAGAACAAACTAAAGACATCAATGAAAACCCCCTCGCGTATGGTGTGGCCGTGGTCTTGTGCGGCCGTCAAACTAAAGAACAAACTAAAGACAAACTAAAGACATCAATCCTCCACAAAGTCCTCTCCGAAACCCTAGCCGCCCTCTCCAGAAGTTGGGGAGAAAGATAGGTCAAAAGATTCTTCAAAAAGTCTCCAAATCGGCTTTAAATAGGCTGAGTGCGGCTTTAAATTTGAAGTTATCGGGAATTCACACGGCCGTGTGGAATTTCCACACGCCCGTGTGAAGTTTCTGTCTTTCCTGAAAATTACTTCACACGGCCGTGTGTTAATTCCACACGCCCGTGTGAAGTTTCTGGCTTGCTGGAAAATTAATCCACACGGCCGTGTGTTAATTCCACACGCCCGTGTGACGTCTTTGGTTTGCTGGAAAATTAGTTCACACGGCCATGTGTTAATTCCACACGCCCGTGTGAATTCTCTGGAACCTTGACTCTTCGGCAGAAGTGCACAGTAACTTGCTACAGTGATTCGCTACAGTAACAAGATACATTGTTGCTACAGTACCTCCCCGAAATGCTCCCGAATATGTTGTTTCTTCATCGAGGCCATTGAATTGGGCACACAATCAATGGTAGATCGTGCCTATTGCTTCGAGTCTCCTTCTTGGTGAAGTTTTCCTAAGCTACACGAGTTAGACTTGTTGTGAATGTGACTGCCTTTGTGCCCCTCCAAAGGAGGTTGGCACACACTCACAAGTCTAACCTCGTGCCTTGTTCCTTGCTTGGTCTGAAAACCTCCCAACAACGGCGAACACGACCTAACTTCGTTCTTCTTTTCCAACTTAGCTCCACGAAACCTACAATGCTCAAGAATACACAAATACACACAATTTAGTGATAAAATCTGATAAAAGTATGTTCATTTGTAAGATAATAACGCTTCGCGTTACTACAACACAAGCACTTATCATTACAGCATTTTGCTATAGTAATGCTGCAGTACTGGCCGAAACGCTCCCGAATTCGTTGTTCTTCATCGAGGCAATTGAATTGGGCACACAATCAATGGTAGATTGTGCCGATTGCTTTGAATCTCCTTCTTTGGTGAAGTTCTCCTAAGCTACACGAGTTAGAATTATTGTGAATGTGACTGCCCTTGTGCCCCTCCAAAGGAGGTTGGCACACACTCACATGTCTATGTTTGTGCCTTGTTCCTTGCTTGGTCCGAAAACTCTCCAACAATGGCAAACATGACCTAACTTCGTTCTTTTCCTTCAAAATAACCCCACAAACCTACAATGCACAAAAGCACACAAATGCACACAATTTAGTGATAAAATCTGATAAAAGATATGCTCATTGTAAGATAATAGCGCTTCGTGGTACTATAACACAAGCACTTATCAAACTCCCCCACACTTAAGCTTTTGCTTGTCCTCAAGCAAAATAGAACGTGAAAGTACTTGGGAAGAACAATTGAAAGTGCTCGGCCTTAGGTGGCTTATTTATATACATAAAGTAAGGAAGTAGTAGCTTCACTCAACCTCTAAGGTAGCCCTTTCCTAGGCGGCCGCCAAAGGTGGCTTTCACACTTTTGAGGAGGTAGCTCTTTCTACCGGGGTAGTAGCTTTCACGCTTTCCATGAGATAGCTCTTTCTCTCATTAGGGCATAACTTGTATCAGACTTATGAGAGTGGCTACATACTTCATAGGAGGTAGCTCTTTCCACCCTAAATGCAACAATAAACACTAACTAATATTCATAAGCTCACAAGGTTTTTTTTATAGCTACATAGAACATCAAAACTTACTAAAGTAATACTAAACTAGTCCTTAAAACTTCGAGTTTGAGTTTCCAAAAGATTTCAAGAATGAGTAGTGCAAGAAGAGGTAATCGAGCATGATAGGATACAATGTTAAAAATTCTCCTGAACTCTAAGAATACTAATGTTGCAACTAAGGTAAACCACCATAGGCTACATAAGCATAAGCAATTGAACACACAAGTAAAAGTGTGTGCAATGTGAATCGAGCATGATAGGATACCGTGTCTATGACTATTCCTCAAATTCCTTACATCCAAGACCATCTGCACACATACGCAAGGGTTCAGTATAGCTCAAGAAAAACCAAAATAAAACTCGAGTATATAAAGATAGAGAAATGAAATACAGCTCGAGACAAATAAAAGAAAAGAAAAAATAAAAGATAAACTCAGAAGGAGAGTCCTTTCTGAGTGCTACAAGTCCAAAATAATACGAAAAGTGCAACAGAAAGAAAAACTAAAATAAACTACGACGCCACAGTGTCGGTGTCCTGTAATGGAGCCTCTGGTGTTGCTGAAGGCTCTGAAGTCGCTGGTGGATCTGCTGGTAGTGATGGAGATGGTGGTCGAGTCGAGGCTGTGGGCTGTACCACGAAAGGTGATGTCGACACAGATCGCTCGAGTAACTGAAGTATGATAGCAAGCTGTGTCGATGTATGCTGAAACTGAGCAGCCTGTGTAGCTCGAAACTCATCTACCTCGCTCTGTAACACCCCTACAGCACTCCCAAGGTGCTCAAGTCTGTCCTGGCCTCGAGAAGACGAAAACATGCGCACTGGAGGTGGCTCCTGCGCTGTAGGTACCTGTGTCTCTAGTAGTGTTGTAGGCAACTGCAACGGCGGTTGTGAACTTCCGCCCATATCTCCCTCTGTTGGCCAAGATGTGGGCCAGTTCAGCGCATAAGTTTGATGACGTTTCTTGGTCATGCCCATCTGTCTCAACATTTCCAAGCTGATAGGAGAGGGTATGATAGTCTTTTCCATCCCTCTAATTGCCTCACGAAGCCCAATCCCCTTGATAAATCTTGTAACATATGGTCCTGTAAAGATAGCCCCAAGCCTGGGGTATTGGCCTTGATGACGCATGTAATCTGCGAGAACATAACCAAGATGGATTGACTCTCTCTGTACCATTGAATGTAGGTACAGGAGCTCTTGTCGGCTAAGGACCCCCGTACTATCACCCCAGCCACTCACTGACCCCAGCCGTACTATCACCCCGACCGCTCCTGTCGGCCAGGGTAATCAGTCGAAAGGTTCTCATACTCTTCTATCTTAGTAAATGCTTCATCATATAAACCCATGCGAACAGAAAACTGCATCACTGACATACTGTAATCATGCCCAAAAGCCCTAAACTGTATAGCGTCTGCACTTGTCAAGCATTTACATGATCTGCCAAACTCAAAGGATGCGAGCATCTCAGAAGAAAGTGAGCGGTTGGCTGGGTCTCAAATAGACAGCAAGCTCTTCCAATTCCCCGCTGCTATGAGCTCTTCAATCTAGTCTGCCATATCATTACCCTAATAAGCTAGCCTTAGGTAGCTCAAATCTATGTATCGAGATTGTCCGAACTTGAGCTTTGTCAACCTTGCATATCTTGTCTGGTGTTCTTTTGTGGCAAAGGTCAACTGTTCGGTATAAGGTTCAAGGGGCCTCTTCCCAGTTATTTGCTTCTTTCTAGGTGCCATTCCTGCAAAATGTAAAAACTAATCAAAACATTGTTGGAAAGTTATTCTGCAGGGTTCCACACAGCCGTGTGGAATTTCCACACGCCCGTGTAGATCCTCGGGGCGTTGTAAACACATGGTCGTAAGGCCAAAATCTCGTACAACATATCCCCAAATTGTTTTGAAACTTTCCAGAAACATTGCAGAAGTAAATACGCAAGTGAAACTCGTGTAAATAGATCTAATAAACTAATAAAATCAGATTGTCGAAGTGGAAAGAACAAGAATGATTTACCGGTGATGAATAAATCACAAACTAAAAATCTGGCCGGAAAACCCTCTTAAACCAGTAGAAATCACCAGAGAGGTGATTAAGAATGCAGAGAAGAGTGTTCCTTCGAGTGTAGAGGAGTCTAAAAACGAAAAGCCAGAAGGATCTGAACAAAAGTTTCGGCACTATTTAATTCTACGCGCTCACACGCCCGTGTGGATATACCATACGACCGTGTGCCTCTACTGAGAGGTTTCACATGGACAGACACACGCCCCTGTGCACACTTTGGCTGCTCTCTGGAATACCCCACACAGCCGTGTGATAAACATACACGGCTGTGTGCCTTCACAAGGGAATTCACAGGGGCAAATACACTCCACTGTGGACTCTCTGGAAAACACTGAGGCCTCTGAACATGTTCACACGGCCGTCTGGAATTTCCACACGGCCGTGTGGCCAACCTAGCTAAGAGCACGAAGCCAGCCACAGGGGCTCCCACACGCCCCTGTGGATTCTCTGGATCAACCCGAGAAACTCCAAGTGTTCCACACGGCCGTGTGCCCCTTCTGAGGTTTTTCACAGGGGCAAGGTCACGCCCCTGTGCCCTCTTTGGTTCAGCTTTAATTAGCACTGTAGAAACCACTGTAGCAAGAAGACTTGAAGAACAGCTTGGTCAGGGGATTCATGCGGGCACATTGCAGGCCGCATACGGTACTGTACTACAGCAAATTTACTGTAGCAACTTACGTGATTTTCGGGATTTCTGGGGAATTTTCTCTCCCCACATGCGGGGCCGCATGGGAGGCCGCATAGCTCGCTTTAATTGCTTTTTAAGGGTTTCTAGGGCATCATTTTGAGTGGTCTTTTGGCCACCATTTTCCACCATTGTCATCTAGAGCTTCAAGGTTGCGGGAGAAGGCGGATCTAGGGTGCAAATCGAATGAGAGAAGAGGAGTGCTATCAAGGAGAAGATCTAGGATCTTGGCGGCGTGGATTCGACAAGTTCTCATCACCACCTTCTAGTCTTCATCTTAGGGGAGTTTGTTTGAGCTTTGCTTTGTATTTCTTATCTTTTACTCTTGCTCCTTTGTTGATGATGAACTAGACTCCCAAGGTCACCGGGCATCCGGTGAACCTTGGGATCAACTTGCTTGTATGAATACTTGATTTAAATGTATGGTATGTGTGTGGTTTATGGTTCAAGCTTGGTGCACTTTGATGTATTGGTATGCATGAGAACTCTGTGTATCGATTTCTAGGTTATACTAGGTTGCGTGACCATCGCCTTAGTATTAGACACACCAAGTTTGGATGGGATACATATACGAATACGCCGTGACCATCGGGTATTTGTACCCCTCCAACCATTAGGGTTGAGCCTAGATGTTGTGTTTGACCTTAATTCGGGATTTCCCTAAGCTTAATGCAATCGTGTGAGGATTTGGGCGGAAGTGATTCCGTATTCCAATACTCATACCGGATTAGGGGTTATCACCGTGACCATCGGGGTGACCTATCTTTGGACATCTCTTGGCCTAACCACCTTTACCTGTGTAATTCGAGTATCCTTCTAGCTTTAGTAGTCCCGAGGGGATCCTCGCCCGAGGACCTCGAACTTTCATTATTACTTGCATCCTTAGTTTGCTTATGTGGTGAGCCGTAGTCCACTTGTTTATAGTTTTCTCTTGTGTTAGTTTTCTAATCTTGTTTCAAATCTATATTTGGTAGACTAGACAGTGTCATCTAGAGGGGAGTAATAGCAGCTCTTGGGACCCCAGGGAATACGACCCAATCGCGCGTGCGTGAGGGGTATTACTTGGCGACCCGTGCGCTTGCGGTCAAGTCATCATGTTTTTGGCGCCGGTTTCGGGGAATTCCAAGGATGCTAGGAAAACCTTTAGTTCACTGATTTAGTCATTTTTATTTCCGTTTGTAAATTTTGGTCTTTGTATGTGTCCTTTAGTATATGTAGTCTATGTAGTCTATTGCTCCAACTACTTTTCTCTTGTTGTACATACTATTTTATTATATTTTTTGTTTGTTTAGTTTTGCTTCGTTTCACTTTGTGTTTTCTTTCTTTTTTGTGCGAGGTACACTATTCTTGACAAATGCAAGCTCAAAATTGCCATCCAAGTCCTAACCATTGAACATCGTAAGAAAAGAGATATACTCTTAAGGAGGTCTTAGCACGATTCATGATCACCACGTAGGCAAAGTTTGAGATGATAGAAAAAAGGTTTTATGAATTCGGCACAATTCTAAGGAATGTCCAAGCCTCTATTCATTCTCTTGAGAGCCAGGTTGGACATCTTGCTAGGGCCCAATCTGAACAACACTCGGTCCTTGATGCCGAATATGAAGCTAGATTTGAGGTCGTCCATGCCGCACTTTCGGCTGTGCAAGCATCTTTCCATAAGCTAGAGAGCCGGGTTGAACAACAAATTCGTGAACCAATAATGGAATGCCCAACTACAACCTATATTGAAATGGGGGAGAACTTTTGTATTTTGGAGGTTGAAGGAGTCAAAAGAGCACCATTGATAGCACTTAAGCAAGCCGTTTACATAAAATCTAACAAGAAAACCAAGTACAAGAAAGAACCACTTGGGACAAAAGAAATTGTGTGTTGGGGGTTGAAGCCATCCAATGACCCACCTATGCCGAGGTTAGACATATCCCAACCAAAACTATTTTCTTGGAGGCCCAAACGATTCTTGTGGGTAATCAAAGGAAGATTGACATTGGTTGAAGAAGGAGATGTGGGTAGGAGGTATACACTTCCCAAGGACCCACCTATGCCGAGTTTGAAATTTTTTCAACCTTACTTATTCCCTTGGAGGCCAAAACAAGCTTTATGGATGCTCCAACAAAATTCAGCCGGGACCAAAGTAGAGGCGGAGAGGAGATTCAAGCCATCCAAGGATCCGCCAAGGTTTAAATTATGCAATGCCCGGCCCAAGCTTTTTCCATGGAGGCCAAAAGGTAACTCATGCTTGGTCTCCACTTTGACACCATCCCGGAAGGTACACTTCACTTTTCTTGGTAGTTCTTATGCCACTTCTAGCCTGGAGGAACACACCGTCTTCAAGCCCCCTTGAGGTAAAACATGTCGAGCTAAAGACATTAAAAAAGCGCTTCTTGGGAGGCAACCTAAGTCTTTCAATTCATTGCAATTATTCTTTCTTCTTAATTTTTGTTGTTGTGTTGGGTGTTTTTCATATTTTTTTTGTGTGGTGCTTGTGAGTTTGAGTGTTGTTGATTTGTGTGATTGTGGTCATTGTTTAGTCATTTTCCATAATTTATTTTATCATGTTGCACCGTTGGTTTCATGAATTTTGTATTTTTCCTTGGGTGTTGGTGCTTCATTTTCCAAGTTTTCGATGCCTATTAGTGTTTTCGGCTTTGATTTTGTGTGATTTTTGAGTGCTAGGTTGAGTACGATGTTTGGTTTGAAGGTTTTTTGGGCAAGTGGTGAGCATGGAGGTTTCCAGGCAACCATGTGGCCTGCTACGCGCCCGCATAGCAGGCCACATAGCCATCCAGAGCTCCATGCGGCCTGCTATGCGGCCGCATAGCAACCCAGTGGGTTATGCGGCCTGATATGCGGCCGCATAGCAGGCTGCATAGCGACCCAGTGGCTGATGTGGCCCCTCATGCGGCCGCATGAGAGGCCGCATAGGCCACCCACCCCTTTTTCTCTTCTTCTTCACCCCATTCCCTCACTATTCACTCAATTTTCATCAATTTTCTTCTCTCTTCCCCTCCATCTCTCCACCATTTTCCTTCATTCTTTTTGCATCAAAACACTCTCCTCATCCTAGCAAACAAGTTTTTGGGAGATTTTCAAAGTTTTATCAAGCTTTTAGCCGATTTTCACTCCATCTTCTAATTGGTGCCCTAGTTCAAGGTAATCCCATTTTTCACTTATTCTAGGGGTTTTATTGGTTTAATGGATGGGAAAACTTTGTGGTTATAATGGTGAATGCTTATTTTAATTGTTTCTATTGAATTCAAAGCTTTGTACATTTAGATTATCACTTTTACAAGAAGAAACTCTACCAATTTTTTCCCGAAATTACTGTAGCACTGGCCAAAAATCATCCTTGTTTCTTCATTAAGCATTTTTCTCATAAATTCTTGGCTTGATGAAGGTTCTCTTGTCTTGTAGGGATGCCAACCAAACACGCGGCCTCCAAGCGAGTAAGGAGAAGCTCTCCACCACCCGTTTGCTAGCCTACCTTCAAGAGCGAAGCCCACAAGACAAGATTCGCGTTCTTGTTGAAAAGGAGGTTCGGCACCGTGAAAACTATCGATTGGAATGCTTCGCAGACCCTTGGGACATCACAAGAGGTGCTGGCGACATAAGTGAGGGACTTGGCCACATCATAGGGCCGCATCGAGAGTAGCATGGCCGAGATCCTATCCTATTTGCGCAGCTCATCGTCATCTGTCGGCACCTCCTCCACGGCTACCACATGCCTCGCACCATCGTTCCCTCTAGATCTCTAGACTCGCAACACCACTTTTTAATTTCCTATTGTTTGTTTTTGTTTTTGTTTGCAGACTTGTTGGTTTGTATTGTTGTACTTTTCAGTTAGCAAGGGTCCTGACCCTCCTAAACTGTATTTTCCCGTTTTTGATTCGTGCTTACTTGTCCGGCTCTCTATTTATTTCTTGGGGTGTGATATGTTTTCTTTCTACTTTCAGGACTGATCATTATGGAAGCTTCACACCCCTTGCACCTCACAACTGTCCCCGATTCATGCACATTTGGAGTTCATCTCATCGACCAATTGGGGAAGTTTCTTTACCTCATCCCTTTATTTTTATTTTTTTATCTCGCACCTTACTCTGCTGATCTACGTACATTGAGGGCAATGTACAACTTTAGGTGTGGGGATGGGGTACTTTACTTGTTTTGCATGCATGATTACCGATGATAGCTATGATTTTAGTGTTTAGCACTTCCTAGCTTGAAAGAATGATAGAAGTGAGTTGTATTCTTATACTGTGCTTGAATGATGCCCTGTCTTATCTTTAGTGCTTTTCCATGCTCTATCATGATTACTTCCTCCTTGTACACTCCAACCAACCCATTATGATGATTTTGGTATTAGACTGTTAAATTCTTTCTTCAATATTCTTTTAAGAGATTTTGAGTTCCTTCGTTGTTTTCTGTAGCCTTAAGTGAACTATTGTGATAGGTTACCAAGGGACATGAGATACAGTGTGTACAGTAAAAAAAAATGGTATATTTGTGAAAAAGGAAATAAGTATCTCTACTACGTCCCCTAGAACTTGTTGCATAGTCACTTAAGTGCTAGAGTTTTATTTAGGAACCCAAAAGACTTTTAACTGAGTATTGAAGATGTCTTTAACTGTCTAATGCCACTCTCACCATATGTGGTGTGAATGGACCTCTGGGGTAATCCAGGGTGTGGAGGTTAAGATTGGGAGCCAGTACACACTCACGGAAGCACTTTAGATAAAACAGGGCTACCATTACTCGATCACTCACTGTACAGCTCACTTTCTAGATTTCTTTCCACCTGTGCTAGTGGAGTACCTTACAGTTGAGCTTGAGGTCGTATGTTTAGTCGTTTATCATTGTGCCCTTGTTCTTCATGTGTGTTTGCTTGGGGACAAGCAAATGCTTAGGTGTGGGGATGTTTGATAAACGCCTAAATATACATATTTCCTAGGTATTCGGGCGTATGTATTACGTATTTTTATATGAGTTGACGCCCATTTTTGGTATGAATTGGTTTCTTTCGTGTTACAGGTACCAATGAGACCCCATCGAGCTCGTTGACAGAATTTGAGAAGAAATTGGCATCGAAAACACTGTTTTTGAGGGGGGGCACTGTAGCAACCACTGTAGCACGAAGACTTGAAGAACAGCTTGGTCAGGGGATTCATGCTGGCTACCATGCGGGCGCATTGCAGGTCGCATAATGTACTGTAGCAGTTCTACTCTAGCAAATTTACTATAGCGGCTATGTAGCAACTTACGCGATTTTCGGGATTTCTCGAGAATTTTTCTCTCCCCGCATGCGGGGCCGCATAGGAGGCCGTATAGCTCGCTGGAATTGCTTTTTAAGGGTTTCTAGGGCATCATTTTGAGGGGTCTTTTGGCCACCATTTTCCACCATTGTCATCTAGAGCTTAAAGGTTGCAGGAGAAGGCGGATCTAGGGTGCAAATCGAAGGGGAGAAGATGAGTGCTATCAAGGAGAATATCTAGGAGCTTGCCGACGCGGATTCGACAAGTTCTCATCACCACCTTCTAGTCTTCATCTTAGGGGAGTTTGTTTGAGCTTTGCTTTGTATTTCTTATCTTTTACTCTTGCTCCTTTGTTGATGATGAACTAGACTCCCAAGGTCACCTGGCATCCGGTGAACCTTGCCATGAACTTGCTTGTATGAATACTTGATTTACATGTATTGTATGTGTGTGGTTTATGGTTCAAGCTTGGTGCCCTTTGATGTATTGGTATGCATGAGAACTCTGTGTATCGATTTCTAGGTTATACTAGGTTGTGTGACCATCGCCTTAGTATTAGACACACCAAGTTTGGAAGGGATACATGTACTAATACGCCGTGACCATCGGGTATTTGTACCCCTCCAACCATTAGGGTTGAGCCTAGATGTTGTGTTTGACCTTAATTCGGGATTTCCCTAAGCTTAATGCAATCGTGTGAGGATTTGGGCGGAAGTGATTCCGTATTCCAATACTCATACCGGATTAGGGGTTATCAACGTGACCATCGGGGTGACCTATCTTTGGACATCTCTTGGCCTAACCACCTTTAACTGTGTAATTCGAGTATCCTTCTAGCTTTAGTAGTCCCGAGGGGATCCTCGCCCGAGGACCTCGAACTTTCATTATTACTTGCATCCTTAGTTTGCTTATGTGGTGAGCCTTAGTCCACTTGTTTATAGTTTTCTCTTTTGTTAGTTTTCTAATCTTGTTTCAAATCTATATTTGGTAGACTAGACAGTGTCATCTAGAGGGGAGTAATAGCAGCTCTTGGGACCCCAGGGAATACAACCCCCTCGCGCGTGTGTGAGGGGTATTACTTGGTGACCCGTACGCTTGCGGTCAATTGTCCCATGAGGTGATACTTGGGTGACTGTGTATGGACCAAACCATCTCGACTTTAGTTTTCCGAGGAAAAGTCACAACCGAGAATTGAATAGTAGCACTTGGTCACCTACTTTGAACTCCTTAGGCAACTTGATATGCTTGTCATGCCACTTTTGAATCTTCTCCTTGTAAATTATAGCATTCTCATATGCTTTCAGCCTCCATTCATCGAGCTTATTAAGATGAAGTAGTCTTTGTTCACCGGCTTTTCTCATATCGAAGTTCATTTCCTTGATTGACCAATATGCTTTATGTTCAAGTTCCACGGGTAGATGACATGATTTCCTATAAACTAGATTGTATGGAGTGGTTCCTATTGGGGTCTTGTACACTGTGCGATGAGCCCAGAGTGTATCATCCAACCGCTCAGGCCAATCCCGCTTCCCTTGTTCCACAGACTTCGTCAAGATTCTCTTGAGTTCTCTATTTGTAACTTCCACTTGACCACTAGTTTGCGGATGATATGGGGTGGCAAGGCGGTGTCGTACCTCATATCGTTTCAACACTTTTTCTAATTTGCCGTTGCAAAAATGGGTCCCTCGATCACTAATGATTATTCGCGGAGTTCCAAACCGAGTAAACAACCTCTTTAAAAATCTTACCACAGTTCTAGCATCATTAGTCGGCAATGCTTGGGCTTCAACCCATTTGGAGACATAATCAACTGCCACTAATATGTATTGGTTCCCGTTAGACTTCGGAAACGGCTCCATGAAATCAATGCCCCAAACATCGAATACCTCACAAAATTGCATAGGGTTCTGAGGCATCTCATCTCGCCGAGATAAATTTCCTGCGCTCTGACAATTATCACATCAAAGAACAAACTAGTGTGCATCCTGGAAGAGAGTCGGCCAATAAAATCCTGTAGCCAAAACCTTTTCTGTAGTTCTACTTGATGCATAGTACCCTCCAACAGGTCCTGAATGACAATTAGCAAGGATATACCATCCTTCCTCCCTTGATACACATCTTCGAACTATATGATCTGTACAAATGCGAAAGAGGAACGGATCATCCTAGAAATAGTTCTTCAAATCGCTAAAGAACTTTCTCTTTTGTTGGAACGTGAGCCCTTGTTTAAGGACCTTCCCTAACAAATAATTTGCAAAGTCTGCAAACCATGGAATATCACCTGATGATGCTGAGTTCTGGAGCGAATACAGGTGCTCCTCTGGGAAAGAGTCATTGATCTCCTTGCTTGATGGCTCTTGTCCAATAATACCCTCTAACCGTGACAGGTTATCTGCCACTATGTTTTCAGTCCCTTTCTTGTCCTTTATCTCAATATCAAACTCTTACAAGAGTAATATCCATCGAATTAGTCTCGGTTTTGCATCAGCCTTATTCATGAGGTAACGAAGAGCTGAGTGATCTGTGAACACAATGACACTTGACAAAATGAGATACGCCCTGAATTTGTCGAGGGCGAACACGACTGCTAGCAATTCGTTTTCTGTAGTGGTATAATTTTCTTGAGCACATATGAGAGTCTTACTAGCATAATATATTGGTTGAAACTGCTTGCCCTTTCTCTGCCCCAAAACTGCTCCAATTGCATAATCACTTGCATCACACATAAGCTCGAAGGGTTCATTCAAATCAGGTGTAATCAAAATTGGGGCTTGAATTAACTTTTCATTTAAAACATTAAATTCCATCTTACATTCATCCCAAAGCCGAATGGAGCGTCTTTTTCAAGAAGCTTTGTCAACGGTTGAGTAATTTTCGAAAATTCCTTAATGAACCGCCTATAGAAGCCTGCATGCCCCAGAAAACTCTGAATTCCCTTAATGTTTGCTGGTGGAGGACGTTTATCTATGACTTCGATTTTTGCCTTGTCCATCTTCAAACCCATTTGAGAGATCTTGTGCCCGAGAACAATGCCTTCCTGGACCATGAAGTGACACTTCTCCCAATTTAGCATAAGATTTGTCTCCTCACATCTCATCAGCACTCTCTCCAAATTTTTCAAACATTTGTCAAAGGAATCACCAAACATAGAGAAATCATCCATAAACACCTCCATTATATCTTCAACAAGGTCATCAAAGATAGCAGTCATGCAACGTTGGAATGTAGCAGGTGCGTTGCATAGCACGAATGACATTCGTCTGTATGCAAAAGTCCCGTAAGGACAAGTAAAACTGGTCTTTTCTTAATCTTCCGGAGTAATAGGAATCTAAAAATATCCTGACATCCCATTTAGGAAATAGTAAAACTGATGCCCTGCCAATCGCTCCAACATTTGATCAATAAAAGTAGTGGAAAGTGATCCTTCTGGGTTGCATCATTCAGCTTTTTGTAATCAATGCACACCCTCCATCCTGTGACCGTTCTAGTTGGGATGAGTTCATTTCTTTCATTCTTATTCACTGTCATCCAACCTTTCTTCGGAACCACTTGCGTTGGGCTCACCCAAGCACTATCAGAAATAGGATAAATGATTCCCTGCATCCAGTAGTTTCACCACCTCTGTCTTTATAACTTTCTTCATGTTCGGGTTTAGTCTTCTTTGAGGTTGAATCACCGACTTGAAGTTAACCTCCATTAAAATTTTATGCATACAGAATGAGGGGTTTATTCCCTTTAAGTCTACAATTTTCCATGCAAGGGCAGACATGTGCTTCTTCAACACATTCACCAACTTAGTCTTTTGTTCCAAAAAAGATCTGATGCTATAATCATGGGTAACTTCATTTCTTCTGCCAAAAATGCATACTCCAAGTGCTGTGGAAGTGTTTTCAACTCCAGATGAGGTGGCTCTTCAATGGATGGTCGTAGGCGGCTTTCCTTTAAACTATCAATTTCTTCAAATTGATTCGCTTGCTGTTTATTGACACGATCTAAAACCTTCTCCAAACCATGTTCATTGAGTTGATCTTGAGAACCCCACTGAAGTCCCTGACTCACAAGCTTCCTCTGTCAGATCTACAACTCCCACTGAAAAGTCTTCTTGCCTGTGCTCCCAATAAGCTGATTCAAATTAAGCAAGGACCTTTTCTAGGTTTTCTTCTGTGTCTCCACTTGAAAAAATTAGGGCTGATTTATCAAATTCGTCCAGCACACTGCCCAATTCATAATTCATGTTCTACTCCATACCAAAAGGATCAACAATAGTTCCTAACTCTGTGAAAGGATTACCCGCTGGTTGCTCAAACTCAGTATGATTAGTAAATGATTGTACAGTGAATAACTGCATTTTCTGTTCCATAACCTTAACCAGTCATGTAAGTGTATCAAAGGCTTCAATTGTGTCAAACATCCTTTCGGAAGCTGAAATAAAAAAAAGAAAAACCGTGAGAATGATGATAGATAAAGAAGTGTGAAATGGAAAACGAAGTGAAATAGCTAAAATAGCAAAAACAAATATAAAAACTACGCCTATTCCCTGGCAACGGCCCCAAAAACTTGACACGAACCCTTGCGTGTATCCCTCAAGTGCACGGGCTTGTCGAAGTAATAAATTTATCCTGGTGAGTGGGTAGTTGAATCCACAGGGAATAGGGACTTAAGACAAGAGGTTTCACTAATTAACTAAGTAATGTACGGTGGGTGTGAAAATAATTAACGAGTGAATAGGAAAGCAATATAAAGAAACAAGAAATTATATAGAAAGATGGAAGGTAAGAGAATGCAAGAACGAGTAAATAGAGAAGGACTAGCAATGGATGAAATAGGGTATACGGGTTAGCTACCCCTATTACTTATGCTTCTAGTGCAAGACTATGCTATTATACTTTCCGATTGATGTTAATTGAGTCGAGGATATCTTTAAACACACGGTCCCAATCCTAAGGTCAACCGTGACTAACCCCAATACTATGCCCCGGCATTAGGTTTTAACTACAACTCTTGACTCTCGTTGACCTGTCAACTAAGCCTTAGAGCAGTACGTCTTCCTAAGCCTCACACTACATGGGATTGTTTTAAGTTATAGGGATTCCTAGTGATAAAACCAGTTCCTATGTGTAGTTCTAACCCTTTGGTCCAGGCGGGAGAACCCTAGTCTAAATTAAGCACCAGCACTAGGATTTACTTCAACCCTTCACTCTGTTGCTTACGCAACTAAGCCCAAGGAGAGTTCCTCTCCTAGCACTTCACTCTATCTCGACCGCTAAGAAATCATGGAACATTAAGGTAGGAAGAATCATACCGGAGGAGAAAGGGGAAGTTTCGCTACCTCACGACTCACAGTCTCAACCCTCTTCAACCTTAAGTAGTTTAACCCAATAGGAGTTGTCACACCTTCAAAGAATAACCTAGATTGTTCTCAACCCTAGTGTCACCGCTAAGGGAAAACAATTACAAGAGATAATTACGATTGAAATTCGAATTTATTCATCAATAATGGAAAAGCATAATAACAATGTCATAGAAACATAATGATCCTAGGGTTTAGAAGTCCGAATACCCACGAGGGGTTTAGCTCCTCATGGAGCTATACAAATTCATCAAAATATAAAAGTGACACGACCTTTTGCGTGTGTACCGCAAGTGCACGGCCTTCTCGAAGTAATAAAATTACCCTGGTGAGTGGGTAGTCGAATCAACAGGGAATAGGGATTTAGAACACAAGAATTTACTATTTAGTTATGCGGTATACGAAAAGAAATAATCGGAGTGATGAGTGAATTTATGGAAACAATTAAAATAAACGACAAGAAAGTAAATAGAGAGATGAAAGACAAGAGAAAAGCAAGTAGAAGTTAAAAGAGAAAGACTAACAATGGGTGAGATAGGGTATCCGGACAAGCTACCTCTAGGACTTATGCTTCTAGTGCAAGACTATGCTATTATACTTTCCTATTGATGTTAATTGAGTCGAGGATATCCTTAAACTCACGGTCCCAAAACTTAAGGTCAACCGTGACTAACCCCAACATTATGACCCGGTATTAGGATTCACTACAACCCTTGACTCTTGTTGACCTGTCAACTAAGCCCCAGGGGAGTCTATCTTCCAAACAGTAACACTACGTGGGATTGCTTTAAGCTCTAGGGATTCCTAGTGATAAAACCTGTTCCTCTATGTAGTTCTAACCCTTTGGTCCAGGTGGAAGAACCCTAGTCTAGATTGAGCCCTAAAACTCTATCTTGACCGCTAATTAACCAAGGAAACGGAGGTAGGTAGAAATCACACCGGAAGGGAAAGGGGTACATTGCTACCTCACAACTCTCCCTCTCAACCCTCTTCAGTCTTAAGTAGTCTAATCCTATAGGAGTTGTCACACCTCCAAGAGATAACCTAGATTGTTCTCAACCCTATTGTCATGGCTAAGGAAGAACAATAGAAAAAGATAATTAAAACTGAAACTCGAATTTATTCATCAATATTGGAAAAGCATAATAACAATGTCATAGAAATATAATGATCCTAGGGTTTTACAAGTCCGAATACCCACGAGGGGTTTAGCTCCTCATGGAGCTATACATGTTCATCAAAGTGTAAAATAAATTGCAAAATAAGAACATCAATGAAAACCCCCTCGCGTGTGATGTGGACGTGGTCTTGTGCTGCCGTCGGACGTCGATGACGATGCCGTTGGCGTGCTCCAATCCTCCACAAAGTCCTCTCCAAAACCCTAGCCGCACCCTCTCGAAGTTGGAGAGAAAGCTAGGTCAAAAGATTCTCAAAAAGTCTCCCAATCGGGCTTTAAATAGGCTGAGTGCGGCTTTAAATTTGAACTTATCAGGACTTCACACGGCCGTGTGGAATTTCCACACGCTCATGTGAAGTTTCTGTCTTCCTGAAAAATTACTTCACACGGCCGTGTGGAATTTCTACACGCCTGTGTGAAGTCTCTAGCTTACTGGAAAATGATTCACACGGCCGTGTGTTAATTCCACACGCTCGTGTGAATTCTCTGGAACTTGATCTTCAGCAGAAAATGCACAGTAACTTGCCAAAACGCTCCCGAATATGTTGTTCTTCATCGAGGCCATTGAATTGGGCACACAATCAATGGTAGATCGTGCCGATTGCTTCAAATCTCCTTCTTGGTGAAGTTCTCCTAGGCTACACGAGTTAGACTTGTTGTGAATGTGACTGCCTTTGTGCCCCTCCAAAGGAGGTTGGCACACACTCACAAGTCCAAGTTCGTGCCTTGTTCCTTGCTTGGTCCGAAAACCTCCCAACAACGGCGAACACGACCTAACTTTGTTCTTCTTTTCCCAACTTGGCTCCACAAACCTACAACGTATAAGAATACACAAATGCACACTATTTAGTGATAAAATCTGATAAAAGAGATGCTAATAGTAAGATAATAACGCTTCGCGTCACTATAACACAAGCACTTATCAAATCCCCCCACACTTAACCTTTTGCTTATCCTCAAGCAAAAAAAATAAAACGTGAAAATACTTGGGAAGAACAATTGAAAGCGCTCGGCCTTAGGTTCACCAAAAATATGCAAGGGAAGCATTCTACAAGTAAGGGGAAATCAAAACATTGCATAAGGTTATCATTACACTAGCTAAAAACATGAATAAAAAAGGATAACAACTCGAAGACGTGTAAGTGTGTGCGAATTCACTCAAGAGAACCAACGAGTATTCCTCAAACTTTTGTTAGAAAGGACTTATTTATATATAAAAACCAAAACTAAAGAGAGGAGGAAGTAGTAGCTTCACACATCCTTGAAGGTAGCCCTTTCCTAGGAGGCCGCCAAAGGTGGCTTTCACACTTTCGAGGAGGTAGCTCTTTCTACCGGGGTAGTAGTTTTCACGCATCCCATGAGATAGCTCTTTCTCTCATTAGGGCATAACTTGTATCCGACTTATGAGAGTAGCTACATACTTCATAGGTGGTAGCTCTTCCCACCCCAAATGCATACATAAAACAAAGCAACTATTTACAAACTCATATTTTTCTCTTTTTTTTTTTATATTTTTCTCTCCTTATATATACATTTTCCACAGTAAAACTAAGAACAACGATAAACTTGTCCTTAAAAACTTCAAGATTGAGTTTCCAAAAGATTCCAAGAGTAGGTTGTGCAATAAGGTGTAATCGAGCATGATAGGATACAATGTTTAAAAATTCTCCTAGACTCTAAGAATACAAACATTGCAACTAAGGTGAACCGCCATAGGCTACCAGAGTATGAGCAATTGAACGCGCAAGTAAAGGTGTGTGCAATGTGAATCCCCCCCACCCCCCACACCACACTTAAGATGTACATTGTCCCCAATGTACGCATGCAAGCACAATAAAAATAAAGCAATGAACAACAATTAGTGTGGAAGTAGAAAATTGAAACATTACTCCCCTGAACTCCAAGTATTACGTTTGATGGAGCTAGGTTCATTGAGAGTTAAGTCTCAATGTTTTTGTGGAGCATACACAGTCCCATGACCGTGCCTATGACTATTCCTCAAATTCCTTTCATCTAAGACCATCTGCACACATACGCAAGGGTTCAGTATAGCTCAAGAAAAAAAAAAAACAAAGCTCGAGTATATAAAAATATGATAATGAGATACAACTCGAGACAGAATAAAATAAACGAAACTAAAAACAAACCCAGAAGGAGAGTCCTTTCTGGGTACTACAAGTCCAACAAAAAAATATAAAGTGCAACAGAAGTGAAATAAACTAAAATAAAACTACGACGCCTCAGCGTCGGTGTCCTGCTGTGGGTCCTCTGGTGCTGGTGCTGGTGGATCTGATGGTGATGGAGACGGAGGTGGAGTCGGTGAAGGGACCCGTCGAGGTCGTACCACAGATCGCTCGAACATCTGTATAACCGTGGCAAGCTGTGCCGATAACTGAGTGAACTGTGCTGCCTGAGTGGTCCTCAACTCTGCAAACTCTGTCTGCAGAACACCCACAGCACTCTCGAGGCGCTCGAACCTGTCCTGGCCTCGAGAAAGGGAGAAAATATGCACTGGAGGTGGCTCCGGTGCTGTGGGTGGTGCCTCAGCTCTGTGTGCTCCGGGGGTGGCTCTATCGCTGCTTGGTCCCCTCGGCCTGATCTATCTGGAGAATGATCCATGTATATGTCCTCGATCCTGCTTTGCGGATCAACCCCATCATCCTTAGTGTATCTGTGCCCAGAGGAGCTGGTACACTAGTCTTCTCTGCCCCTCACACTCCGTCTCTGAGACTCGTCCCAATCAGAAGTCTCGAAATGTAGGGACCTGCGAAGATCACTCCCACCCTAGGGTACTGGCCCTGATGGTGCAAATACTCTGCTAGGATGTGCCCTAGGTGGAGTGGTACCCTCTGAGCCACAGAGTATAGATAGAGAAGCTCCTGCCGGCTCAGAACTCCACTGCTATCACCCCGGCCACTCACTGATCTACTCAGAATAGCATGTATGTATCTGTAGGCCGAGCGAGATAAGCATGTGGCCTTCGAGACTCCCCGGCTCATACCGGCCCTCTCCGCACAAATCCGTATAGGCCCTCTGCGGAGTAAGACTGCCTGGGTAGTCGGTAGGAAGATCCTCACACTCCTCTGTCTGTGTATAGGCCTCATCATATACCCCCATGTGGATCGAAAACTGGGTCATGCTGAGGCTAAAATGCTGTCCTAATACCCTAAACTGAATCGCGTCAGGAGTAGAGAAGTCTCTGTATGATCTGTCAAACTCGAATGAGGCCAAGAACTCAAGTGACACTCCTCGAATGGCTGGATCTCTGATCCTCAGTAATCTCTTCCAACCACCCACCGAGAGGAGCTCCTCAACCTCGTCGGCAATGCTGTCACCCCCCTGAATCCCTCTGATAATGCTCAGGTCGGGGTATCTTGACTGGCCAAAACGGAGCTGTGATAATCGCTTGAACCGCTCCCTATGCTCTGGTATCGAGAAATCTGTCTCCTCGGGAGGTGGAGTGGACTCACGGTGTCTCTTCCATGCTGATTTCCTAGACCTAGAAGTCATATCTGCAAGATTGAAGAAGAAAACGATCAATAAACAGTTAAGAAACACACTCTGCAGAAATCCACACGGCTGTGTGGAATTTCCACACGCCCGTGTGGAGCTTCTGGCGGACAGAGCCTCACGGCCGTGGGTCTAGAAATCCAAAATTTACATTCTAGTTTGTTCTAATTCATCCCTAAGCATGTTCGCATACATAATAAACATTTAAAACAAGCGAAATCATCCAAAGAATGAATCAAATTAAGAATTGACGAAGAAAAGAGGAAGGGAGAGCTTACCGACGGTGTAAAGTGAAAAACCAAGGAAATCGGCCGGAAAACTCCAATAAAATCCTTCAAAAGGCACAGAGACAGTCGGGGAAGTAGTAGAGTGGGTAGGAGAAGAGTTTGGAATGAAAATATCAAGAGGCACGAGCGAAAACTAAAAGAAATCGCGCGGCTTTTGAAGTTCTGGGAATTCACACGGCCGTGTGCCTCTGAAATTAGGGTTCACAGGGGCCAACACACGCCCCTCTGTGCATTCTATTCACTCTCTGGGCTACCCCACACGGCCGTGTGAACAATACACACGGCCGTGTGCCTTCACAGGGGGATCCACAGGGGCTCTCACACGGCCCTGTGGATTCACGGGAAAATACACAAGGTCTCTGAAAATTTTCACACGGCCATGTGTTAATTCCACACGGCCGTGTGCCCAACCTGGCCAAGAACAAAAGGCCAGCCACAGGGGCACCTCACACGCCCCTGTGGCTTCACTGGATCATCCCGGGAATTTCTAAGTATACCACACAGCCGTGTGAATACTCCACACGGCCGTGTGCCGTTCACAAGCTCTCTCACAGGGGCAGCCACATGCCCCTGTGAATTCTCGGGAGGAAAAGGGGTTTCTGCAGAGTATTCACACGGCAGTGTGTTAATTTTACACGGCCGTGTGCCTTGCACAGTCGCACTCACAGGGGCACTCACACGACCCTGTGAACTCTCTGGAAAAGAGTTTAAGTTCTGCGAATTTCCACACGGCCGTGTGCCCCTTCTGAGGTTGTTCACAGGGGCATAGACACGCCCCTGTGCCCTCACTGGTTGAGCTCTAGCTGGTAACACACGCCCGTGTGGAAATTCCACACGGCCGTGTGTTTTCTCTGGTTTACTCAGAAAAATTCACAGACTCTTACAAAAAATTCAGAAACTCTTTTAAACCACTTAGAACCTGTATAAATCATAAAAACACGACCAGAGACCATTGAAAAACACACTCAACCGACTTAAACTTCGTCAATTAACAGTAAGGCACACGAAAGTCAACAATCCACACTAAAAATCGCAACACATGTATTAAAACTTCAGGACACCAAAACTAAGACTTTTATTCTGCCTAAAACTAAACTAGATCCTAGAAAAACATGTAAACCTTGGGTTGCCTCCCAAGAAGTGCTTGTTTAACGTCACTTAGCTTGACGTACCTTTCTTACCTTACGGAGGTTCATGAATGAAGGTTGACCTCTTTCCTACAACTTGAAAACATGCATTACATAACCTTTGTAGAATAGAGGGGTAGTTAGTAATTCTGTTACCACACAAGGGTGAACCACCCTTATTCCGTTCTTGCTCATCCCCGTTGTTCTTGGGTTTTTTTGTGTGGCGCCTCCTTGCTCTCTTCATTCTTCTCCTCATCTTTTTCATTACTCCCGGGTCCGGCTTGACTTCCTTCTCGGTTAGACCAAGTGAAAGCACTTCTTCCTTGTTCTCCACATCTTGGTCTGGCCAATCTTCATACGGATCCGGGTTCAATATTTCCTGCACATAATCATCAATTAGTTCATCAGTAGTGTCAAGAAAATATAAAGTATCATCAAAGTCAAGAGAGTGTCTCATGGCTTCGGCGAGGCGGTATGTGATAAGTGCTTGTGTTATAGTATCGCGAAGCGCTATTATCTTACATTAAGCATACCTTTTATCAGGTTTTATCACTAAATGTGTGCATTTGTGTTCTCTTGTGCATTGAAGGTATTGTGGAGCCTAATTGGAGAAGAAGAATGAAATTAGGTCGCGTTCGCCAATGTTGGGATGTTCTCGGACCAAGCAAGGAACGAAGCACGTATTTGGACTTGTGGATGTGTGCCAACCTCTTTTGGAGGGGCACAAAGGCAGTCACATTCACAACAAGTCCAATCCGTGTTACTTAGGAGAATCCCACGAAAGAAGAAGACTTGAAGCAATCGGCGCGACCTACCATTGCTTGTGTGCCCAAGTAATGGCCTCGATGAAGAACAATGGACCCGGGAGGCGTTTCGGCAAGTTACCAAGCCTGTTCAGCTGAAGATTAGTGTTCCAGAGAAGTCACACGGGCGTATGGAAATTCCACACGGCCGTGTGAGCCATTTTCCAGCCAGACAGAGAAGTCACACGGGCGTGTGGAAATTCCACACGGCCGTGTGTTTTGCAATTTCAGCCATCCAGTGAAGACACACGGGTGTGTGGAAATTCCACACGGCCGTGTGAAATTAATTTTTCAGCCGAGACAAAAGCTTCACACGGGCGTGTGGAAATTCCACACGGCCGTGTGAAGCCCCCGATAAGTCCAATTTTAAAGCCGCGATTCAACAATATAAAAGGGGGATTTTTGCAACCTTTGGAGGGATCTTTCGACCTATCTTTTCCCCAACTTTCTGGAGCGCGGCTAGGGTTTCGGAGAGGATTTCGTGGAGGTTCTAGCGCGTCGTCGGCATCGATTTCGAGGTTTGACGTTTGCACAAGACCACGGCCACACCAATTCGAGGGGATTTTTTCATTGATGTCTATGTTTTATGCTTTATTTCTCACATTGATGAACATGTATAGCTCTATGAGGAGCTAAACCCCTCGTGGGGTATTCGGACTTGTAAACTTTAGGGTTTCTTATGTTTCTTTGACATTGATTATTATGCTTTCCATCGTTGATGAATAAAATTGAGTTTTTAATCTTGATTATCTTTTCATATTGTTTTCCCTTAAACGTGACATTAGGGTTGAGAGCAATCTAGGCTTTCCTTTGGAGGTGTGACAACTCCTATAGGATTAGACTACTCAAGATTAAAGAGGGTTGAGAGGGAGAGTTGTGAGGTAGCAATGTACCCCTTTCCCCTTCGATGTGATTTCTCCCTACCTCCGATTCCTTGATTTAATAGCGGTCGAAATAGAGTGAAGCAATAGGTAGATAAACTCCCCTAGGGCTTAGTTACGCAAGTAATAGAGTGGAGGGTTGTAGTGAATCCTATTTGCTGGGGCTCAATCTAGACTAGGGTTCTTCCACCTGGACCAAAGGGTTAGAATTACGTATAGGAACAGGTTTAATCACTAGGAATCCCTAGAGCATAATGCAACTCCACATAGTGTGAGGTTTAGGCAGATGGACTCCCCTGGGGCTTAGTCATCTAGGTGACAGAGTGAAGGGTGTTGTGAATCCTAACACCGGGGCATAGTGTTGGAGTTAGTCACGGTTGTCCTTAGGTTTGGGACCGTGAGTCTTAGGATATCCTCGACTCAATTGACATCAATAGGAGAGTATAATATCATAGTCTTGCACTTGAAACATAGACCCTAGAGGTAGCTTGTCCGGATACCCCTCTTTACTCATTGTTAGTCCTTCTCGATTTTCCTACTTGCACTTCTTTCTTCCATCTCTCTATTTAGTTTATTGCTTTGCATTATTTTCACTCATCAATCTTATTATCGTTCTCCGTATTCTGCGTAGCTTAATTAGTGAAACCTTATATTCTATCTCCCTATTCCCTGTGGATTCGACTACCTTCTCACCAAGGTAAATTTATTACTTCGACAAACCCGTGCACTTGCGGGATACACGCAAGGGGTCGTGTCAGTATGTAAGCTTGTCTTCTCCCACTCGCAATGTGAGCTCCCCGCCATCCATGTCAATCAAAGCCTTAGAAGTGCGCAAGAACGGCCTTCCAAGGATCAAAGGAACCTCGACATTCCCTGTGGATTCGACTACCTTCTCACCAAGGTAAATTTATTACTTCGACAAACCTGTGCACTTGCGGGATACACGCAAGGGGTCGTGTCAAGTTTTTGGCGCCGTTGCCGGGGAATAGGCGTTTTAGATATTTGTTTTTCACTATTTTAGCTATTCACTTCGCATTCTATTTCATATTTTCTTTACCTATCATTGTTCTTATTTTTCTTTTCTTTGTTTTCGGCTCCAGGTTATGACCCGTGGGAACCCTTCAATACTTCTTAAAGGAGAACCAAGACATTGGAAGAAGAACACATCGTAAAGGGAAAGAACCTGCACAAGAAGCATCAAATCAAGCCGATATTGAGACAGAAGGGTCAGAGACAATGGCAGAACAGAACGAGCAGCAGCGAACGTTGTCCGATTTTGCTAGACCCGCAGTTATGGGGACCCAATCAAGCATCGTGAGGCCCCCAATTACAGCAATGAATTTCTAATTGAAGCCGTCGTTCATTCAGATGTTGCAACAGTCCGCACAGTTTAATGGGTTAGCCGATGAAGACCCTAATAGTCACATAGAAAATTTCTTGGAAGTGTGTGACATGTTGAAGATAAATGGAGTGACAGACGATACAATTCGATTGAGAGCCTTCCCATTTTCATTGAAAGGAAAAGCAAGGCATTGGTTGCACTCATTACCGAGAGCCTCCATTACTACGTGGGAGGAAATGGCCGAGGCATTCTTGGCTAGATACTTTCCACCGGGGAAATCTGCAAGACTCCGGAATGAGATATCTTCCTTTGTACAGATGGAATTGGAGTCTCTATTCGAGACATGGGACAGGTTCAAAGAGCTCCTTCGCAAATGTCCGCAACATGGATTTCCCGAGTGGATGATTATTCACACATTTTACAACGGGTTGAATCCGAGTACAAAGCAACTCTTAGATGCGGCGGCCGGAGGGACTCTTGGAAGCAAGACTCCCGGTGAAGCTCGGCACCTTGTAGAGGAGATGGCTATGAATAGCTATCAATGGAACTCAAGGGATAGGAAAAAGGTTGCCGGAATTCATGAGGTTGATGCGGTTACATCGTTGGCAGCACAAGTGGAATCGTTGAGTAAGAAGCTAGATGCTCTAGCTTCGCCAAGAGTTGCGGCCATCACTACTTGTAACGGTTGTGGGGGAGGACATGCTTCAAGCGATTGTCCTATTGCTATTGGAGGCACTAGTGCGGTAGAGCAGGCCGATTTTGTGGGGAATTCATATCGAGGACAAGGCCAAGGCAACCCGTATAGTGGTACATACAATCCGGGATGGAAGAACCATCCGAACTTCTCTTGGAGCAATCAAGGACAGTCACAACAGAACAAAAATAGTGCACCACCGGGATTTCAAAGTCAACAAGCTCCGAATTTAGAAAGCCGAGTGACCGGGTTGGAGGGAAAGATGACTGACCTAGAGAGAGCCCTTCACACGGTTCGTTTCTTCTTCGGACGCAAGGTTCCAATCGGTGGAAGCTACTCTTCGTAATCACACCGCCTCCCTACACAACTTGGAGAACCAAGTAGGGCAAATTGCGAAGACTTTGGCAGGAGAGACCTCAAGGTAGTTTGCCTAGCAATACGGAGACCAACCCAAGAGAACAACTAAAGGCAATTACCTTGAGAAGTGGTAAGGAGGTTGAGGGACATCTCCCTCTTGAGAAGACTAAGGACTCACCCGAAGTCGTGGAAATAGAGGATGGAGCACCAAAGGAGAAAGAGGTGGCACCCCCACCTTACAAGCCGAGAATTCCCTATCCTTCACGATTGAAGAATGACCAAGACAATGAGCAATACAAGAAATTTCTGGGTGTCTTCAAGCAATTGCACATCAACATTCCATTCGCGGAAGCATTAGCCCAAATGCCCAAGTACGCGAAGTTCTTAAAAGACCTCTTGACCAATAAGAGGAAGTTAGAGGAAAGTGCATCCGTCATCCTCGATGCAAACTGTTCGGCAGTGCTACAGAAGAATATGCCAAGCAAGAGGAAGGACCCGCGGAAGTTTTATCATACCGTGCAATATTGGTGATATGGGTGAGGAGATGGCACTAGCCGACTCGGGGGCAAGCATCAATGTCATGCCCTACACGTTCTTCCAAAAGCTAGGCTTGGGCGAGCCTAGACCTACCCGGATGACACTTCAGCTTGCGGATAGATCGGTGAGGCATCCGAGGGGTATTGTTGAAGATGTGTTGGTGAAAGTGGATAAGTACATTTTCCCGGTCGACTTTGTAGTGCTCGATGTAGACGAGGATGTCGAGGTGCTGCTGATCCTTGGGAGGCCGTTCTTGCGCACTTCCAAAGCTTTGATAGACATGGACGGTGGAGAGCTCACACTTAGGGTTGGGGACGACAAGCTCACTTACCGCCTCGCCGAAGCCATGCGACATTCTCTTGATTTTGATGATGCTCTATATTATCTTGATGTCACTGATGATTGCATTGATGAATATATGCAGGATATGTTTAACCCGGATCCATATGAAGGGTGGCCGGACCAAGACATGGAGACTGAAGAGGAAGAAGTGCTCGCGCTTGTTTCAGTTGAAACAGACATCAAGAAGGAGAAGGAGCTTAGAAAGAAAGTCCTTCGGAGATTGAAGAGGTCGAGACGTCGCCACAAAAAGAACCCCAACAAGAAAGGGGATGAGCATTCACGAAGTAAGGGTGTTTCACCCATGTGTGGTAACAAACTCGATAATTCTCCCTCTACCTTGCAACGATTATGCAATGCTTGCTTTCAAATTATAGGGAAGAGGGCAAATTCCACTCATGAACCTCCGTAAGATAAGACAGGTACGTCAAGCTAAGTGACGTTAAACAAGCGCTTCTTGGGAGGCAACCCAAGTGTTTTGCAGTTTTTTCTAGGACCTAGTTTAGTTTTAGGATTGAATAAAAGTCTTAGCAATGGTGTCCAAATTTTCATGTGCATATGCTGAGTTTTCATGTGGATTTTTGATTATTTACGTGTGCCTTAACGTTAATTGATGAAGTTTGAGTCGGTTGAGTGTGTTTTCGATAGTCTCTGGTCGTGTTTTTATGGTTTATACAGGCTCTAAGTGTTTAAAAGAGTTTCTGAATTTTTCTGAGAGTCTGTACAATTTTCTAAGTAAACCAGAGAAAACACACGGCCGTGTGGAATTAACACACGGCCGTGTGTTACCAATTTGAGCTCAACCAGAGAAGACACAGGGGCGTGACTTTGCCCCTGTGAAAAACTTCAGAAGGGGCACACGGCCGTGTGGAATTAACACACGGCCGTGTGAAATTTCGCAGAACTTCAACTCTTTTCCAGAGAGTCCACAGGGGCGTGTGGATGCCCGTGTGAGTGCCACTGTGCTAAGGCACACGGCCGTGTGAGATTTCCACACGGCCGTGTGAAAATTCTGCAGGAATTCCCTTTCATCCCGAGAAACCACAGGGGCGTGTGTGAGCCCCTGTGGGAGAGCTTGTCAAGGCACACGGCCGTGTGGATTATTCACACGGCCGTGTGAAACATTTATTGTTTCTCGAGCGAGTCAGAGAAGCCACAGGGGCGTGTGAGGTGCCCCTGTGGACGGCCTTGTGTTCTTGGCCAAGTTGGGCACACGGCCGTGTGGATGTTTCACACGGCCGTGTGAAAATTTTTCAGAGAGCGTCTGTGTTTTCCCAAGAGTCCACAGGGCCGTGTGGGTGGCCCTGTGTAGACCCCTGTGGAGGCACACGGCCGTGTGGAATTAACACACGGCCGTGTGAGGTAGTTCAGAGAATGATCAGAGTGTGCACAGGGGCGTGTGGTAGCCCCTGTGAACCCTAATTTCTGAGGCACACGGCCGTGTGGTTACTTCACACGGCCGTGTGAATTTCCAGAACTTCAAAAGCCGCGCGTTTTTCTTATAGAAATCACTTGTGCCTCTTCATTCTCCACTCTAAACTTCTCTCCTACCCTCTCTATCACTTCCCCGACTTTCTCTGAGGTTTTTGAAGGAATTTGTTCGAGTTTTCCGGCCGTATTACTTTGTTTTTCATCTTCACCGCCGGTGAGACCTTCAGTACCTTTTTCTTCGTCAATTCTTGATTCAATTCGTTATTTTATACAATTTTGCTTGGTTTGAATGTTTACATTACATACGAGCATGCTTAGAATGAAATTAGAACGAATTTAGATGTAAATTGTGGATTTTTAACCCCACGGCCATGATGCTTTGCCCGTCAGAAACTCCACACGGGCGTGTGGAATTAACACACGGCCGTGTGGATTTCTGCAGATTGGTTATTTTGAACTGTTTTTGATTGTTTTCTTTTCCAATCTTACAGGAATGTCTTCTAGACCCAGGAAATCGACAGGGAAGCGCCCCCGTGAGCCCACACCTCCTCCAGCAGAGATAGAGTTCAGTATAACCGAGCATCAGGTTCGGTTCGAGCGTTTATCAGGACTCCGTTTTGGACAGACGAGATATTTGGATTTGAGTATAGTGAGGAGTATTCAGGGGGGAGACAGCGTCGCAGAAGAGATTGGCGAGCTGCTCTCAGTCGGTAGCTGGGAGAGATTGATGGTTATCCGGGACTCGGTGATCCGACCGCTCACCTTAGAGGTCCTGGCGTCGTTTGAGTTCGACCGGGGGTACAGCAGTTTCACCGAGGGCACTACAGTTCAGTTCAGAGCCCTCGGTCGACATTACAGCCTCAGTATGAGCCAGTTTTCGATTGGGATGGGTCTATATGATGAGGCATACACTGAGACAGAGGAGTACTCATTGCTCCCCACAGACTACCCGGGTACTGTGACACCGCAGCAGGCGTATAGCAGACTTTGTGGTCAGGGTCAGTACGAGCCGGGTGTCTCCAAGGCTTCATGCCTTTCTCGACCTGCCTATAGATGTCTACACGCAGTTATGAGCAGATCTATTAGTGGCAGGGGAGACAGTACTGGTGTTCTGAGTCGCCAGGAGCTCCTCTACTTGTATTCGATGGTAGAGAGTGAGCCACTCCACCTGGGGCACATTGTGGCCGACTACATTCGCCATCAGGGCCAGTACCCCAGGGTAGGAGTTATCTTTGCAGGCCCCTACATCACCAGACTTCTCATTGGCCTGGGGCTCAGAGATGGAGTCAGGGGAGCAGAGAAGACGAGTGTACCAGTTCCCCTGGGCACAGATACCTTGAGGATGATGGGTATGATCCGCAGAGGAGGATCAGGGACGTATACCTGGACCATACCCCAGACGGAGCAGACTCAGGGTACACAAGCAACTTTAGAGCCACCCCCGACGGATACACAGACCGAGGTACCCCCCACCGCGCCGGAGCCACCTCCGGTGCAGATGTTTTCACCATCTCGAGGCCAGGACAGACTGGAGCGCCTCGAGAGCGCAGTGGGGATCCTACAGACCGAGGTGGCCGAGGTTAGGGCCACACAGATTACACAGCACCAGGAGGTGATGGCGCAGTTCCAGAGCTTGCGACAAATCTTCGAGCAGATTGTCGCCTCCTCCTCCTTCGTGGTCCGACCTCGGGTTTCTCCTCCACCACCTTCTCCCCCGACATCAGCTGATCCACCAGCAGATCCAGAGCCTCCAGCAGCACCAGAGGCCACCACTCAGGACACCGACGCTTAGGCGTCTTAGATTTTAGATTCTTTTCTTTTATTTGTCATTTCTGTATATCTTTACTTTATTTTGGACTTGTAGTACTCAGAAAGGATTCTCCTTCTGAGTATAGCTTTTATTTTGCTTTTTCTTTTTATCTCGAGTTGTATTCATTGCTTTACATTTTATATACTCGAGTTTTATTGAGCTTTACTGAACCCTCGTTTATGTGTGCGCAGATGGTCTTGGATGTAAGGATTTTGAGGAATAGTCATTGACACGGTCATGGAATCGTGTGTGCTCCACGAACCATTGAGACTCAACTCTCAATGACCTAGCTTCATCAAACGCAACACTTGGAGTTCAGGGGAGTAATGTTTCAATTGCCACTTCCACACTAATTGCTTTTATCTTTTTCACTTATTATTGTGCTTATATGCGTACATTGAGGACAATGTGGGGGGGAGTTCACATTGCACACACCTTTACTTGTGCGTTCAATTGCTTATGCTAATGTAGCCTATGGCGGTTCACTTCAGTTGCAACGGTTGTATTCTTATAGTTTAGGAGAATTTTCAACATTGTATCCTATCATACTCTAGTTTTCACTTGAATTTTAGGGAATTTTTGCTGGAATCATCTTAGTACACAACTTACTCTTGGAATCTTTTGGAAACTCAATCTTGAAGTTTTTTAAGGACAAGTTTATCATCGTTCTTAGTTTTACTTTGGAAAATGCAATAAAAAAAAAAAAAAAAAAAAAAAAAAAAAAAAAAAAAGTATATGAGTTTGTAAATATTAGCTTTGTTTTAATTATGCATTTGGGGTGGCAAGAGCTACCTCCTATGATGTATGAAGCTACTCTCATAAGTCGGATACAAGTTATGCCCTAATGAGAGAAAGAGCTATCTCATGGGATGCGTGAAAGCTACTACCCCGGTAGAAAGAGCTACCTCCTCGAAAGAGTGAAATCCACCTTTGGCGGCCGCCTAGGAAAGGGCTACCTTCAAGGATGTGTGAAGCTACTACTTCCACCACTATTTTTTGTTTTTGTATATAAATAAGTCCTTTCTAACCAAAGTTTGAGGAGTACTTGTCGGTTCTCTTGAGTAAGATCGCACACACTAACACATTTTCGAGTTTTCATCCTTTTTGATTCGAGTTTTTAGCTAGAGCATTGGTAACCTTATGCAATGTTTTGAGTTCCCCTTACTTGTAGAATGCTTCTTTTGCATGCTTTTGGTGAACCTAAGGCCGAGCACTTTCAATTGTTCTTCCCAAGTACTTTCACGTTCTATTTTGCTTGAGGACAAGCAAAAGCTTAAGTGTGGGGGGGTTTGATAAGTGCTTGTGTTATAGTATCGCGAAGCGCTATT
The DNA here is from genome assembly GCA_020875875.1 of Dioscorea alata. NCBI lineage: Eukaryota > Viridiplantae > Streptophyta > Magnoliopsida > Dioscoreales > Dioscoreaceae > Dioscorea > Dioscorea alata. The sequence goes on from CM037011.1 coordinate 7,435,950, forward strand.
ATCTTACATTAAGCATACCTTTTATCAGGTTTTATCACTAAATGTGTGCATTTGTGTTCTCTTGTGCATTGAAGGTATTGTGGAGCCTAATTGGAGAAGAAGAATGAAATTAGGTCGCGTTCGCCAATGTTGGGATGTTCTCGGACCAAGCAAGGAACGAAGCACGTATTTGGACTTGTGGATGTGTGCCAACCTCTTTTGGAGGGGCACAAAGGCAGTCACATTCACAACAAGTCCAATCCGTGTTACTTAGGAGAATCCCGCGAAAGAAGAAGACTTGAAGCAATCGGCGCGACCTACCGTTGCTTGTGTGCCCAAGTAATGGCCTCGATGAAGAACAATGGACCCGGGAGGCGTTTCGGCAAGTTACCAAGCCTGTTCAGCTGAAGATTAGTGTTCCAGAGAAGTCACACGGGCGTGTGGAAATTCCACACGGCCGTGTGAGCCATTTTCCAGCCAGACAGAGAAGTCACACGGGCGTGTGGAAATTCCACACGGTCGTGTGTTTTGCAATTTCAGCCATCCAGTGAAGACACACGGGCGTGTGGAAATTCCACACGGCCGTGTGAAATTAATTTTTCAGCCATCCAGTGAAGACACACGGGCGTGTGGAAATTCCACACGGCCGTGTGAAGCCCCCGATAAGTCCAATTTTAAAGCCGCGATTCAACAATATAAAAGGGGGATTTTTGCAACCTTTGGAGGGATCTTTCGACCTATCTTTTCCCCAACTTTCTGGAGCGCGGCTAGGGTTTCGAAGAGGATTTCGTGGAGGTTCTAGCGCGTCGTCGGCATCGATTTCGAGGTTCGACGTTTGCACAAGACCACGGCCACACCAATTCGAGGGGGTTTTTTCATTGATGTCTATGTTTTATGCTTTATTTCTCACATTGATGAACATGTATAGCTCTATGAGGAGCTAAACCCCTCGTGGGGTATTCGGACTTGTAAACTTTAGGGTTTCTTATGTTTCTTTGACATTGATTATTATGCTTTCCATCGTTGATGAATAAAATTGAGTTTTTAATCTTGATTATCCTTTCATATTGTTTTCCCTTAAACGTGACATTAGGGTTGAGAGCAATCTAGGCTTTCCTTTGGAGGTGTGACAACTCCTATAGGATTAGACTACTCAAGATTAAAGAGGGTTGAGAGGGAGAGTTGTGAGGTAGCAATGTACCCCTTTCCCCTTCGATGTGATTTCTCCCTACCTCCGATTCCTTGATTTAATAGCGGTCGAAATAGAGTGAAGCAATAGGTAGATAAACTCCCCTAGGGCTTAGTTACGCAAGTAATAGAGTGGAGGGTTGTAGTGAATCCTATTTGCTGGGGCTCAATCTAGACTAGGGTTCTTCCACCTGGACCAAAGGGTTAGAATTACGTATAGGAACAGGTTTAATCACTAGGAATCCCTAGAGCATAATGCAACTCCACATAGTGTGAGGTTTAGGCAGATGGACTCCCCTGGGGCTTAGTCATCTAGGTGACAGAGTGAAGGGTGTTGTGAATCCTAACACCGGGGCATAGTGTTGGAGTTAGTCACGGTTGTCCTTAGGTTTGGGACCGTGAGTCTTAGGATATCCTCGACTCAATTGACATCAATAGGAGAGTATAATATCATAGTCTTGCACTTGAAACATAGACCCTAGAGGTAGCTTGTCCGGATACCCCCCTTTACTCATTGTTAGTCCTTCTCGATTTTCCTACTTGCACTTCTTTCTTCCATCTCTCTATTTGGTTTATTGCTTTGCATTATTTTCACTCATCAATCTTATTATCGTTCTCCGTATTCTGCGTAGCTTAATTAGTGAAACCTTATATTCTATCTCCCTATTCCCTGTGGATTCGACTACCTTCTCACCAAGGTAAATTTATTACTTCGACAAACCCGTGCACTTGCGGGATACACGCAAGGGGTCGTGTCAGTATGTAAGCTTGTCTTCTCCCACTCGCAATGTGAGCTCCCCGCCATCCATGTCAATCAAAGCCTTAGAAGTGCGCAAGAACGGCCTTCCAAGGATCAAAGGAACCTCGACATCCTTATCGACATCCAACACCACGAAGTCAACAGGAAATATGTATTTGTCAACTTTTACTAGGACGTCCTCCACAATTCCCCTCAGATGCCTCACCGATCGGTCCGCGAGTTGGAGTGTCATCCGCGTGGGTCTAGGCTCGCCCAAGCCTAGCTTTTGGAAGAATGTGTAGGGCATGACATTGATACTTGCCCCCGAGTCGGCTAGTGCCATCTCTTCACCCAAGTCGCCAATGTTACATGGTATTATGAAACTCCCGGGATATTTTCTTTTGCTCGGCATGTTCTTTTGCAATATCGCCGAGCAATTGGCATCAAGAATTACGGACGCACTCTCCTTCAATTTCCTCTTGTTGGTCAAAAGGTCCTTCAAGAACTTCGCGTACTTAGGCATTTGGGCTAATGCTTCCGCGAATGGGATGTTGATGTGCAACTGTTTGAAAATCCCCAGAAATTTCTTGTACTGTTCGTTCTCTTAGTCATTCTTTAATCGTGAAGGATAGGGGATCCTTGGCTTGTAGGGTGGGGATGCCACCTCCTTTTCCTTTGTCGCTTCTTCCTCTACCTCCACTACCTCAGGTGTCTCTTGTGTCTTTTCTAGAGGGAGATTTCTCTCAACCTCTTTTCCACTCCTCAAGGTAATTGCCTTCAATTGCTCCCTCGGATTGGTCTCCGTGTTACTAGGCAAACTACCTTGAGGTCTTTCCGCCAATGTCTTCGTAATTTGCCCCACTTGACTTTCCAAGTTGTGTAGGGAGGTGGTGTGATTACGAAGTGTAGCTTCCACCGATTGAAACCTAGCATCCGACGAAGAAATAAACCTTGTAAGGGCTTTCTCAAGATCGGTCATCTTTCCCTCTAGCCTGGTCACTCGGCTTTCTAAATTTGGTGCTTGTTGACCTTGAAATCCAGGTGGTGTGTTGTTCTTTTGTTGTGACTGTCCTTGGTTGCTCCATGAGAAATTTGGATGGTTTCTCCATCCTGAATTATAAGTACCACTATACGGGTTGCCTTGGCCTTGTCCTCTATAGTTATTTCCCACAAAATCAGCCTGCTCCACCATACTAGCACCTCCAATAGAAATCGGACAATCACTTAAAGTGTGACCTCCCCCACAACCGTTACAAGTAGTGGTGGCCACAACTCTTGGTGAAATTAGAACATCCAACTTCTTACTCAATGATTCTACTTGTGCCGCCAAAGATGTAACTGCATCAACCTTATGAATTCCGGCTACCCTCTTTCGGTCCCTTGTGTTCCATTGATAGCTATTCATTGCCATCTCTTCAATAAGGTGCTGGGCTTCATCGGGAGTCTTACTTCCTAGAGTCCCTCCTACCGCCACATCTAAAAGTTGCTTGGTGCTTGGATTCAACCCGTTGTAGAAGGTATGGATGATCATCCACTTGGGGAATCCATGTTGCGGGCACTTTCGGAGGAGCTCCTTGAACCTATCCCATGTCTCGAATAGAGACTCCAATTCCACTTGCATGAAGGATGAAATTTCATTCCGGAGCCTCGCTGATTTTCCCGGGGGAAAGTATCTAGCCAAGAATGCCTCGGCCATCTCCTCCCATGTAGTAATAGATGCTCTCGGTAATGAATGCAACCAATGTCTTGCTTTTTCCTTCAACAAAAATGGGAAAGCTCTCAATCTGATTGCGTCGTCTGTTACTCCATTGATCTTCAACATGTCGCACACTTCAAAAAAGTTCTCGAGATGGTTGTTGGGACCTTCGTCGGCCAACCCATTAAACTGTGCGGACTGTTGCAACATTTGAATGAACGACGGCTTCAACTCAAAGTTATTTGCGGTAATTGGGGGCCTCACAATGCTCGATTGGGTTCCCATTACCGCGGGTCTAGCAAAATCGGCTAACGTCCTTTGTTGTTCGTTCTGTTCTGCCATAGCTTCCGACCCTTCTGAATCTATGCTGGCTTGCTTGGATTGTTCTTCCACAGGCTCTTTCCCTTTACGGTGCGTTCTTCTACCAATGTCCGAGTCTCCTTCAACAAGAATCGAAGGATTCCCGCGGGTCATAACCTGAAACCAACACAAAGAAAAGAAAAATAAGAACGGTGATAGATGAAGAAAGTGTGAAATAGACAACGAGGTGAATAACTAAAGTAGCAAAAACTAGTATTAAAAATATGCCTATTCCTCGGCAACGGCGCCAAAAACTTGACACGACCTTTTACGTGTGTACCGCAAGTGCACGGCCTTGTCGAAGTAATAAAATTACCCTGGTGAGTGGATAGTCGAATCCACAGGGAATAGGGATTTAGAACACAAGAATTTACTATTTAGTTATGCGGTATACGAAAAGAAATAATCGGAGTGATGAGTGAATTTATGGAAACAATTAAAATAAACGACAAGAAAGTAAATAGAGAGATGAAAGACAAGAGAAAAGCAAGTAGAAGTTAAAAGAGAAAGACTAGCAATGGGTAAAATAGGGTATCCGGACAAGCTACCTCTAGGACTTATGCTTCTAGTGCAACACTATGCTATTATACTTTCCTATTGATGTTAATTGAGTCGAGGATATCCTTAAACTCACGGTCACAAAACTTAAGGTCAACCGTGACTAACCTCGACATTATGTCACAGTATTAGGATTCACTACGACCCTTGACTCTTGTTGACCTGTCAACTAAGCCCCAGGGGAGTATATCTTCCTAACCCTAACACTACGTGGGATTGCTTTAAGCTCTAGGGATTCCTAGTGATAAAACCTGTTCCTCTATGTAGTTCTAACCCTTTGGTCCAGGTGGAAGAACCCTAGTCTAGATTGAGCCCTAAAACTCTATCTTGACCGCTAATTAACCAAGGAAACGGAGGTAGGGAGAAATCACAACGGAAGGGAAAGGGGTACATTGCTACCTCACAACTCTCCCTCTCAACCCTCTTCAGTCTTAAGTAGTCTAATCCTATAGGAGTTGTCACACCTCCAAGAGATAACCTAGATTGTTCTCAACCCTAGTGTCACGGCTAAGGAAGAACAATAGAAAAAGATAATTAAAACTGAAACTCGAATTTATTCATCAATATTGGAAAAGCATAATAACAATGTCATAGAAACATAATGATCCTAGGGTTTTACAAGTCCGAATACCCACGAGGGGTTTAGCTCCTCATGGAGCTATACATGTTCATCAAAGTGTAAAATAAATTGCAAAATAAGAACATCAATGAAAACCCCCTCGCGTGTGATGTGGACGTGGTCTTGTGCTGCCGTCGGACGTCGATGATGATGCCGTTGGCGTGCTCCAATCCTCCACAAAGTCCTCTCCAAAACCCTAGCCGCATCCTCTCAAAGTTGGAGAGAAAGCTAGGTCAAAAGATTCTCAAAAAGTCTCCCAATCGGGCTTTAAATAGGCTGAGTGCGGCTTTAAATTTGAACTTATTGGGACTTCATACGGCCGTGTGGAATTTCCACATGCTCGTGTGAAGTTTCTGTCTTCCTAAAAAATTACTTCACACGGCCGTGTGGAATTTCCACACGCCCGTGTTAAGTCTCTGGCTTGCTGGAAAATGATTCACACCACCGTGTGTTAATTATACACGCCCATGTGAATTCTCTGGAAACTTGATCTTCAGCAGAAAATGCACAGTAACTTACCGAAACGCTCCCGAATATGTTGTTCTTCATCGAGGCCATTGAATTGGGCACACAATCAATGGTAGATCGTGCCGATTGCTTCAAATCTCCTTCTTGGTGAAGTTCTCCTAGGCTACACGAGTTAGACTTGTTGTGAATGTGACTGCCTTTGTGCCCCTCTAAAGGAGGTTGGCACACACTCACAAGTCCAAGTTCGTGCCTTGTTCCTTGCTTGGTCCGAAAACCTCCCAACAACAGCGAACACGACCTAACTTTGTTCTTCTTTTTCCAACTTGGCTCCACAAACCTACAACGTACAAGAATACACAAATGCACACTATTTAGTGATAAAATCTGATAAAAGAGATGCTAATAGGAAGATAATAACACATTGCTTCACTATAACACAAGCACTTATAAAGAAAAAGCACAAATTGAAAGCATTGATGAAAACCCCCTTGCGTATGATGTGGCCATTGTATTGTGCGGCCGCCGGACATCGGTAACGATGCCGATGACGTGCTCGAAACCTCCACGAAGTCCTCTCTGAATCCCTAGCCACACTCTCCAAAAGTTGGGAAGAAAGATAGGTCAAAAGATGTGTAAAATATCTCCAAAACTGGCTTTTATAACGTTGAGTCACGACTTTAAAATTGAACTTATCGGGATTTCACACGGCCTTGTGGAATTTCCACACGCCCGTGTGAACTTTTTGGATTTCTGAATTTTGGTAGAAATTGAAGTTCTTCTAAGCTACACGAGTTAGACTTATTATGAATGTGACTGCCCTTGTGCCCCTGCAAAGGAGATTGGGACACACTCACAAGTCTAGGCTCGTGCCTTGTTCTTTGCTTGGTCCGAAAACTCTCCAACAATGGCAAACACGACCTAACTTCATTCTTTTCCTTCAAAATAACCCCACAAACCTACAATGCGCAAAAGCACACAAATGCACACAATTTAGTGATAAAATCTGATAAAAGGTATGCTAATTGTAAGATAATAGCGCTTTGCGGTACTATAACACAAGCACTTATCAGAAGTTTGCAAGAAAGGCCTTCCAAGGATCAATGGCACCTCTACATCCTCATCGATGTATAACGCCACAAAGTCAATAGGAAATATATATCTCATCCACAAGCATACACAACAAATACACAAACCACTCTCAACTAAAAACACTAAAAGAAGAAAATGAAGAATTTGAAGCTTGGGTTGCCTCCCAAGAAGCGCTTATTTAACGTCATTAGCTCGATGTACCTCTTTCTTATATAGGGAGGCTTGAAATTGGTGTGTTCATCCTGGCTAGAAGTGGCATAGGAACTACCAAGAAATATGAAACATACCTTCCGGGATGATGCAAATTTGTAGGTCAAGCATGAATCACCTTTTGGCCTCCATTGAAAAAGCTTGGGCAGGGAGTTGTGCAATTTGAACCTGGGCGGATCCTTAGATGGCTTGAACATCCTCCCCGCTTCTTCTTTGTTCCCGGCAATAATTCCTTTGAGTAACTCATCATAAGATTGCTTGGGCCTGCATGGAAAAAGCTTTAGTTGAGAGTTATCTAAGATCAGCATTGGTGGATCACGGTATGACATCAACATTCTATCCACATCCTTTTTCTCAATCCTTGGTAAATGGCCTTGAACTACACATAGGCATTGTTTGGGTATCCAAGAAAACAAGTTTGGTTGAGAACTTGTCAACCTTTGCATAGGTGGATCAGTTAGAGGCTTCAACATCCCATCCACAATTTTTTTTCTCAACCCCTCTTGAATACTCAACCATTGCCGACAAAATTTGCTTGGGTTGCCATGGAAATATTTTTGGTTGGGAATTGTCCAAGCACGGCATTGGTGGGTTCAATGATGGCCTTAATTTCCTACCCACATCTTCAAATACAATTCCCGGAATTTTTCCTCGACACTTGAAAATTAAAGATTGGTTTGTTGAATGATCAATGTTGAGGCAAGTAGTGTCTTCAAATGTGGTCGATGGAGCTTCTTCCACTTCCTCACATTTTTCCTTGGCCATGATATCATCCTCCTCTCTTTCTTCTTCAATTTCACCTTGAGTTGGAACATCTGTCATTTGCTCACAAGGTATTGATGATACATCAATTGCTTCTTCAACCTCCAACACCTCAATTTCATCTTTCCTCTCTTCCAAACTAGTGTCAATTTCAAATAGGGCATCTGTATTTGGTACATGAATTGGTGGCAACTCTGCCCATATCGTGAAAGGTTCTCCTATCTGATTATCCATTCTTGGAAGAGATGGTTGTCTAATATAATTTGTGGCATTCAGGGATTCAATTTCAGCATCCGCATTCGTCATAAATCTTTTAAACACATCTTGTGTATTGAAAACCCATTCATTAAGTGGCCTACTTTGAATGACTGGAGGGTGGTAATGCCACGGTTCTTGAAAGGAGGGTTCTTGTGGCAATCCTTGGTAAGGGTGTTCCCATTGTTGAGTATGATGATGTGTGGAAAAATTTTGGTGCCCTTGCCAATATGGATAGTAGTCATTATGGTGTTGACTGCCTTGGCGTGCTCTCATGGCGAGGAATCTATCTATCCTTTCTTCAAGTGAATCCATTTCAGCGGCCAACACATTTTCATGAAAATCCATAGCCCTATGGGAACAATCAAAACTAAAAACAATAAGTTAACAAAGAAAACAAGCAAGAAGTAAAATAAATAAATATGAACCAAATGATAAAAGACACATACAAAGACAACTATTTATAAAGAAAATGACTAGAGCAATAAACTACAAGCTTTCCTAATATTCGTTGAATGTTCCCCGGCAACGACGCCAAAAACTTGGTAGAGGAATCCCGCAAGTGTATGGGGTAGCCAAGTAATACCTAGTGCCAAAGCACAAGGATCGTATTCCACGGGGCTAAGGGTCTACTATTACTCCTTCATCACCTATTATTGAACCTAACATCTTAAGCATGATTGTGAGTACTCTAATTAAAGTAAAAAACCAAGAACAATATGTAAAAAACAAACTTAAAGTAAAACACAATGGCTGCAAGTCCTACAGTGAAATGTGAAGGCCTATGGATGCGGATCCCCTTGAGGGGTCATCATGAAATATGGATGAACCGTAAAAAGATAGCTCGGGTGATTTAGACCGAAGGATCTCAAGATTAGATCAACCCCAATTTCTCGGCGATTGAACCCTAATCCCATATGAATACTTAGTGGAATTTCTTCCTAACCAGCATTCCTACGATTGCATTAACTACAAGGAGATCCCAATATAAGGGTACCCTAAACCCTAGTTTACCCTTATAGATCAGAGGGCTAGTGATACCCAATTTCTCGGCAATACCAATACAAGAAACCCTTTTTTGTTCATGAAAGATCTAATACACGTGAGTAGGTCATGTCTACATGTATAACTCAATAAAGTGCTAGGGATTTCTCCTTCAAGTAGCTCTAGGCATGAAATAAAATGAACAAAATCATAAATAAACACAAACATAGTATTAAGTGCAAATCATCCAAGATACATGATGAACCCTCCCAAGGTTCACCGACATCCGGTGGCCTTGGGGGTCTAGTGTGCCATTATCCAAAAAACAACAACAAAGTAAGGTAAATCACTCAAAAAGCTCATAAATGACACACCCTAGATGAAATGATGAAGATGAAGGTGGAGGTCCGGCCGAATGACGCTTTCCCTTGCCCAAAAGGTTGCCAAATGATGCTTCCCCTAGGCTTGGCACCTTGCTCCCTTGATAGTGGAGCTCTCCCCTTGTTGATGATGCTGTTGCCTTCTTCTTTGGCTCCAAATCGTTGTCTTCTAAAAGGTATCTTTGTTCTTTCCTTCAATATGCAGGCCAAAGATCCCCTTCAAATGCCCTAGAACTCCCCACTTATATCCCCGAAGCATACGGCCCATATGGAGGGCCGTATGGATGTAGATTAGGTCAAGAAAGCCCCAAATCCCGAGCCTCACGGGGTAGTTAACTGGGTAGTGAAGGGTAGGCAAAAAGTTCTGGATACTCTTCACTGGGTTGCAGACTAGGCCGTGAGACTTAGGGTAAGTCTTCTGGATAGTCCTCACGGGATAGCAGATGGGGCCGTGAGGTTTAGGCAAAAATCTCAGATTTTCTCGCTTGAAGACCCTCCAAGTGCTACAGTAACTGCTACAATGCATATGCTATAGTATTCCAGCTACAGTAGATCTGTTACAGTGCCGCAACCTGGTTTTTCTCCTCTTTTCTGCCCAAAATATGTTTTCACGATTTCACAGGCTCCCCGAAAGTGCACGGGTTTGTCGAAGTAATAAAAGTTACCCCGGTGAGAGGGTAGTCGAATCCACAGGGAATAGGGAGTTAGAGTATGAGATTTCACTATTAAAACTATGCGAAGTACGGAAAAGTAATAATCGATTCGTGTGTGAATTGTGAGAACAACTATACTAAAAGACAGGAAATTAAATAGAGAGAGGTGAAAGATTAGAGAGTGCAAGAAAAAGAGATTAAGGAGGATTTAACAATGAATGAAGTGGGGTATCCGGACAAGTTACCTCTAGGATCTATGCTTCTAGTGCAATACTATGCTATTATACCTTCCTATTGATGCTAATTGAGTCGAGGAAATCTTTAGACTCACGGTCCCAAACCTAAGGTCAACCGTTACTAACCCTAACATTATGCCCCGGTATTAGGATTCACAACAACCCTTCACTCTATCGCTCGTGCGATTAAGTCCCAGGGGAGTACATCTACCTAAACCTCACACTACGTAGGATTGCATTAAGTTCTAGGGATTCCTAGTGATTAAACCTGTTCCTATGTGTAGTTCTAACCCTTTGGTCCAGGAGGAAGAACCCTAGTCTAGATTAAGCCCCAGTGTATAGGATTCACTTCAACCCTTCACTCTGTTACTCGCGTAACTAAGCCCCAGGGGAGTTTATCTACCTAGCACTTCACTCTATCTTGACCGCTAATAAATCAAGGAAATGGAGGTAGGGAGAAATCACACCGGAAGCGAAAAGGGTACATCACTACCTCACAACTCTCCCTCTCAACCCTCTTCAATCTTGAATAGTCTAATCCTATAAGAGTTGTCACACCTCCAAAGGAAAACCTAGATTGCTCTCAACCCTAGTGTCACATCTAAGGGAAAACAATAGCAAAATAAAATCAAGATTGAAACTCAATTCTTATTCATCAATAATGGAAAAGCATAATAACAATGTCAAAGAAACATGATAACCCTAGAATTTACAATTCCGAATACCCACAAGGGGTTTAGCTCCTCATGGAGCTATACATGTTCATCAATGTATGAAATAAAACACAAAGTAAAGACATAGACGAAAACCCCCTTGCGTATGGTGTGGCCGTGGTCTTGTGCGGCCGCTGGATGTCGGTGACGATGCCGATGACGTGCTCTAAACCTCCACGAAGTCCTCTCCAAAACCCTAGCCACACTCCCAGAAGTTGGGGAGAAGAATAGGTCCAAAGATCTCTCAAAAAGTCTCCAAATCGGGCTTTTATAATGTGGAGTCGCGGCTTTAAATTTGTTGAATACGGGATTTCACACGGCCGTGTGGAATTTCCACACGCCCGAGTGAAGTTTCTGGAAATCTGATTTTCGGCCGACTGCGAACAGTAATTTGCTACAGTATTGTGCCAAAACGCTCCCGGATTCGTGGTTCTTCATCGAGGCCGTTGAATTGGGCACACAATCAACGGTAGATCGTGCCGATTGCTTCGAATCGCCTAATTGGTAAAGTTCTCATTGTTGGCATGAGTTAGACTTATTGTGAATGTGACTGCCTTTGTGCCCCTCCAAAGGAGGTTGGCACACACTCACAAGTCTATGCTTACGCCTTGCTCCTTGCTTGGTTCGAAAATCTTCCCAACAATGCCAAACACGACCTAACTTCGTTCCTTTCCTTCATTTTATCTTCACAACCCTACAATGCACAAAAGTAAACAATTGCACACTTTTTAGTGATAAAATCTGATTAAATTAATGCTCATTGCAAGATAATAACATTTCGCATTACTATAACACGAGCACTTATCAAATCCCCCCACACTTAAGCTTTTGCTTGTCCTCAAGCAAAAATAGAACGTGAAAGTACTTAGGAAGAATAATTGAAAGTGCTCGGCCTTAGGTTCACCAAAAGTATGCAAAAGAAGCATTCTACAAGTAAGGGGAAATCAAAACATTGCATAAGGTTACCATTGTTCTAGCAAAAAACTCGAATCAAAAAGGATGAACACTCGAAAATGTGTTAGTGTGTGCAATCTCACTCTAGAGAACCAACGAGTACTCCTCAAACTTTGGTTAAAAAGGACTTATTTATATACAAAAACAAAAATAAGGGAGGAAGTAGTAGCTTCACACATCCTTGAAGGTAGCCCTCTCCTAGGCGGCCGCCAAAGGTGGCTTTCACACTTTCGAGAAGGTAGCTCTTTCTACCGGGGTAGTAGCTTTCACGCATCCCATGAGATAGCTCTTTCTCTCATTAGGGCATAACTTGTATCCGACTTATGAGAGTAGCTACATACTTCATAGGCGGTAGCTCTTTCCACCCCAAATGCATAATTAAATCAAAGCTAATATTTACAAACTCATAGACTTTTTTTTCTTTTCTCTTTTACATATTTTTTCATTTTTTTTTATGCATTTTCCAAAGTAAAACTAAGAACGACAATAAACTTGTCCTTAAAAACTTCAAGATTGAGTTTCCAAAAGATCCCAAGAGTAAGTTGTGCAATATGAGAATATCGAGCAAAACAATTCCTAAAATTCAAGTAGAAACTAGAGCATGATAGGATACAATGTTAAAAATTCTCCTAAACTATAAGAATACAACCGTTGCAACTAAGGTGAACCGCCATAGGCTACATGAGCATAAGCAATTGAACACACAAGTAAATGTGTTTGCAATGTGAACTCCCCCCACACTTAAGATGTACATTGTCCTCAATGTACGCATGCAAGCACAATTAAAAAAATAAGAATTGTAAAATAATTAGTGTGGAAGTAGGAAATTGAAACATTACTCCCCTGAACTCCAAGTGCTGCATTTGATGGAGCTAGGTGCATTGAGAGTTGAGTCTCAATGGGTTGTGAAGCACACACGGACCCATGACCGTGTTTATGACTATTCCTTAGATTCCTTTCATCCAAGACCATCTGCGCACACATACACAAGGGTTCAGTATAGCTCAAGAAAAACTCGAGTATATAAAATATGAAAATGAAATACAACTCAAGATAAAAGAAAAGCTAAATAAAAGATAAACTCAGAAGGAGAGTCCTTTCTGAGTAATACTAGTCCAAAATAAAATAGAAAATACAAGAATGAAAATCAAATAAAAATAAAATCTAAGACGCCTCAGCGTCAGTGTCTTGAATAGAAGCCACTAGTGCTGCTGAAGGCTCTGTCGGTGATGGTGGATCTGCTGCTACTGGTGCTGGTGATGCTGGTAGTGGAGGAGTGGAAGCTCGGGGTCGGACCACGAATGGTGAAGTCATGGCTTGCTCGAGTAACTGCTGTATGCTGTGTAATCGAGCCATAACCTCTGTGTGCTGCGCTACCTGTGTGGCCCTGACCTCAGCCACCTCTGTCTGTAGCATCCCCACTGCGCTCTCGAGGCGCTCCAGTCGATCCTGGCCTCGGGAAGGCGAGAAGATACTCACCGGAGGTGGCTCTGGCGCGGTGGGTGGTACCTCGGTCTCTCTGTCCGCTGGGGGTGACTCTAATGCTGCTTGTGACCCCTCGGCCTGATCTGTACGAGGAATGATCAAAGTGTAAACTCCTGGTCCTGATCTGCGGACCATCCCCATCATCCTCAGGGTCTCCATGCCTAACGGAGCCGGTATAGAAGTCCTCTCAGCGCCACGTACTCCGTCTCGAAGTCCTAACACCATAATCAGTCGCGTGATATACGGGCCTGAGAAGATCACTCCCACCCTGGGGTACTGGCCCTGATGGCGGATGTACTCTGCTACAATATGCCCCAGGTGGAGTGGCTCTCCCTCTACCATCGAATATAGGTACAGGAGCTCCTGACGGCTCAGAACCCCCGTACTGTCTCCCCTGCCGCTCACTGATCGGCTGAGAATAGCATGGAGGTACGTATACGAGGCCCTGGTCAAATATGTGGCCTTGGACACTCCTGGCTCGTACTGTCCCTGGCCACATAACCTACTGTACGCACGCTGCGGGGTCAAAGTACCCGGGTAGTCTGTGGGTAGCAATGCGTACTCCTCTGTCTCGGTGTGTGCCTGATCATACAGTCCCATCCTTACTGAAAACTCGGTCATGCTCAAGGCGAAGTGTCGACCGAGGTCCTGGAACTGAATGGTATCAACATCGGTGAAACTGTCGTACCCCCGGTTAAACTCGAATGAGGAGAGCACCTCCAGCGTAAGTGATCTAATCGCTGGCTCTCGAATGGAAAGGAGTCTGCTCCAGTTCCCTACTGAGAGAAGCTCCTCTACCTCACCTACCATCTCTGCTCCCCCCTGAATGTCCCGTAGAATGCTCAAATCGGGGAAACGGCTCTGTCCAAAGCGGAGGTCTGATAATCGCTTGAACCGTTCCCGATGCTCAGGTGATGGGAAATCTACCTCTTCGGGAGGTGGGGTAGGCTCACGCTGACGCTTCCCAGCCGACTTCTTAGACCTAGAAGCCATATCTGCAAAGTTGCAAAAGAAAATTTTCAAAGATCAGTTCAAAAACTCACTCTGCAGGAATCCACACTGCCGTGTGTTAATTCCACACGGCCGTGTGAAGCTTCTGGCGGACAGAACATCACGGCCGTGGGCTAAAAATCCAAAATTTCCACTTTAATTCATTCTAATTCTAATCTAAACATGTTCGCATAAGTATAACTCATTCAAAATAAGTGAAATAAACAAAAAGAATGAATTAAATCAAGGATCGACGAAGAAAAAGGGGTTGAAGTTCTTACTGACGGTGTGGACGAATACAATTGAGAAATCGGCCGAAAAACTCCAATAAAATCCTCCAAAAAGCTCAGAGACAGTCGGGGAAGTAGTAGAGAGGGTAGGAGAAGAGTTTAGAATGAAAATGTCAAGAGGCACGAGTGAAAAACAAAAAGAAATTGCGCGGCTTTTGAAGTTCTGGGAATTCACACGGCCGTGTGACAATGCCACACGGCCGTGTGCCTCTGAATTAGGGTTCACAGGGGCTGACACACGCCCTTGTGTGCATTCTGTTCACTCTCTGGGCTACCTCACACGGCCGTGTGGAAATTCCACACGGCCGTGTGCCTATACAGGAAGATCCACAGGGGCCGATACACGGCCCTGTGGATTCACCGGAAAACACAGTAAGTCTCTGAAAAATTCCACACGGCTGTGTGTTAATTCCGCACGGCCGTGTGCCCAACCTGGCCAAGAATAAGGCTGGCCACATGGGCATATCACATGCCCTTGTGACCTCTCTGGCTTGCCCGAGAAATACCAAGTGTTTCACACGGCTGTGTGCCTTTCACAAGCTCATCCACAGGGGCACCCACATGCCCCTGTGTATTCTCGGGAAGAAGGGGTTTCTATGTAGAGTTTCACACGGCCGTGTGCCTTGGCACAGTGGCACTCACAGGGGCACCCACACGCCCCTGTGGACTCTCAGGAAAAGAGTTGAAGTTCTGCGAGATTTCACACGGCCGTGTGGAATTTCCACACGGCCGTGTGCCCTTCACTGGGTCGCTCACAGGGGCAGCTACACGGCCCCTGTGATGCTCGGGATGAGCTCTGAGATGAGTCACACGACCGTGTTTTCTCTGGACAACTTAGAAAAATTTACAGGCTTTGCAGAAAATTTCAGAAACTTAAATACAACGTTTAGACCCTGTATATACGATAAAAATTCGACCAGAGATCCATGAACACACACTCAAACGACCCAAAACTTCGACAATCACAATTAGGCACACTAAAACACCAATAATCCATGGGAAAATCACAGCACACACATAATAAAATGAAAACACCAACACTAGGCAATTATTCATGCTAAAACTAAATTAAGCCTAGAAAAGCAATAAAAAAAAAACTTGGGTTGCCTCCCAAGAAGCGCTTGTTTAACGTCACTAAGCTTGACGTACCTCTTCCTTACCTAATGGCGGCTTGAAAAGAGTGTATTCCTCCCGACAAGACATTGCATAGCCACTTCCTTTAAACCAAAAATCTACTTGCCAGAGTGGAGTATTTGTTGGAGCGTCCAACCATCTTACTTTTGGCCTCCAAGGAAACAATTTGGGTTGGGAATTGTCGAAGCTTAGCATAGGTGTTTCATTGGATGGTTTAAATATCCTCCCCACATCTTTTTCACTTCCCAAAATCTCTTTCTTGCTTTCTATGAGTTGATCAATCCCAAAGAATGGTACTTGTTCCATTACCTTAGGGTTTGCTTCTTCTTGTGTATCTTCATCTTGAATGGAACATGTCACTAGCAAATCCCCTTGAAAATTTTCTCGCTCACAAGCACCATCTTTATTCAAGCAATCCCAATTCAACAATTAATGTTCTTCTTTTTCCTCTTCAATTTCTACAGTAATGTACTCGGTTTGCCCAATTTCTTCATTATTGTTCACTACCACATCATCTCTACAAGGAACTTGAGTTGCTTGCTCAAATGCTTCATTTTCCTTTGAGAGTGTGTCAAGTATCCATCCTAATTGATGCTCAAGATTGTTATAGGAGTCTTCATGACACTTCCGTGTGGCTTCCATACTTTGGCAAGAGGCATCGGATGCTTTAACAAAGTTATCTAGCGCTTTTTTCCACTGAGGTTCATCCTCTTCAAGTATCTCATCCTTTTGAAATTGTTCTTGAGGTGCTTCCCAATGTTGTCCATCATTATTCCATAAAAAATTTTGGTAGCTTCTTTCATTTGGATGATATGTGCTGTAGCATGGGTTGCTTTGTTGTTGTGAAGCAAAAATTCTATCAACCTTTTTACTTAGAGCTTCAACTCGAGAATATAGCTCAATAGCTTGATCAATCTCCATTTAGGTTCCTCACAAGAAAGAGTAAACATACAAAAGAAAACAATTTAGAGTGATGGAAGAATAAGAAATTGTGAAATAGAAAATGAAGTGGATAGCTAAAATAGTGAAAGACAAATATCTAAAACACCTATTCCCCGGCAACGGTGCCAAAAACTTTGACAGGGTCCCCGAAAGTGCACGGGTTTGTCGAAGTAATAAAAGTTACCCCGGTGAGAGGGTAGTCGAATCCACAGGGAATAGGGAGTTAGAGTATGAGATTTCACTATTAAAACTATGCGAAGTACGGAAAAGTAATAATCGATTCATGTGTGAATTGTAAGAACAACTATACTAAAAGACAGGAAATTAAATAGAGAGAGGTGAAAGATTAGAGAGTGCAAGAAAAAGAGATTAAGGAGGATTTAACAATGAATGAAGTGGGGTATCCGAACAAGTTACCTCTAGGATCTAAGCTTCTAGTGCAAGACTATGCTATTATACCTTCCTATTGATGCTAATTGAGTCGAGGAAATCCTTAGACTCATGGTCCCAAACCTAAGGTCAACCGTGACTAACCCCAACATTATGCCCCGGTATTAGGATTCACAACAACCCCTCACTCTATCGCTCGTGCGATTAAGTACCAGGGGAGTACATCTACCTCAACCTCACACTACGTGGGATTGCATTAAGTTCTAGGGATTCCTAGTGATTAAACCTGTTCCTATGTGTAGTTCTAATCCTTTGGTCCAGGAGGAAGAACCCTAGTCTAGATTAAGCCCCAGTGCATAGGATTCACTTCAACCCTTCACTCTGTTACTCACGTAACTAAGCCCCAGGGGAGTTTATCTACCTAGCACTTCACTCTATCTTGACCGCTAATAAATCAAGGAAATGGAGGTAAGGAGAAATCACACCGGAAGGGAAAGGGGTACATCGCTACCTCACAACTCTCCCTCTCAACCCTCTTCAATATTGAATAGTCTTATCCTATAGGAGTTGTCACACCTCCAAAGGAAAACCTAGATTGCTCTCAACCCTAGTGTCACATCTAAGGGAATACAATAGCAAAATAAAATCAAGATTGAAACTCAATTCTTATTCATCAATAATGGAAAAGCATAATAACAATGTCAAAGAAACATGATAACCCTAGAATTTACAAGTCCGAATACCCACAAGGGGTTTAGCTCCTCATGGAGCTATACATGTTCATCAATGTATGAAATAAAACACAAAGTAAAGACATAGACGAAAACCCCCTTGCGTATGGTGTGGCCGTGGTCTTGTGCGGCCGCCGGACATCGGTGACGATGCCGATGATGCGCTCTAAACCTCCACGAAGTCCTCTCCAAAACCCTAGCCGCACTCCCAGAAGTTGGGGAAAAGAATAGGTCAAAAGATATATCAAAAAGTCTCCAAATCGGGCTTTTATAATGTGGAGTCGCGGCTTTAAATTTACTGAAAACGGGATTTCACACGGCCGTGTGGAATTTCCACACGCCCGTGTGAAGTTTCTGGAATCCTGATTTTCGGCCGACTGTAACAGTAACTTGCTACAGTGTTGATACAGTAATTGTGCCGAAACGCTCCCGGATTCGTCGTTCTTCATCGAGGCCGTTGAATTGGGCACACAATCAACAGTAGATCGTGCCGATTGCTTTGAATCACCTAATTGGTGAAGTTCTCATTGTTGGCATGAGTTAGACTTATTGTGAATGTGACTGCCTTTGTGCCCCTCCAAAGGAGGTTGGCACACACTCACAAGTCTATGCTCACGCCTTGCTCCTTGCTTGGTTCGAAAATCTTCCCAACAATCCCAAACACGACCTAACTTCGTTCCTTTCCTTCATTTTATCTTCACAACCCTACAATGCACAAAAGTAAACAATTACACACTTTTTAGTGATAAAATCTGATTAAATTAATGCTCATTGCAAGATAATAACACTTCGCATTACTATAACACGAGCACTTATCACGATCTCCATGGCTTCTACCTTCCCTACAAAGCAAATACGACTCGATTAAGCATAAAAACATGCACCAAACGTGATCAAATACATGCAAAGTACAACAAATACATGTACTAGAAGAAGCAAACATTTAGACACTTATCAATTGGGCACACAATCAATGGTAGATCATGCCGATTGCTTCAAATCTCCTTCTTTGGTGAAGTTCTCCTAAGCTACACGAGTTAGACTTATTGTGAATGTGACTGCCCTTGTGCCCCTCCAAAGGAGGGTGGCACACACTCACAAGTCTAGGCTTGTGCCTTGTTCCTTCCTTGGTCCGAAACTCTCCAACAATGGCAAACACGACCTAACTTCGTTCTTTTCCTTTAAAATAACCCCACAAACCTACAATGCACAAAAGCACACAAATGCACACAATTTAGTGATAAAATCTGATAAAAGATATGCTCATTATAAGATAATAGCGCTTCGCGGTACTATAACATGAGCACTTATCAGAAGTTCGCAAGAAAGGCCTTCCAAGGATCAACGGCACCTCTACGTCCTCATCGATGTATAATGCCACAAAGTCAATAGGAAATATATACTTGTCCACTTTGACCAACACATCTTCCACAATCCCCCTCGGATGCCTCACCGATCGATCCGCAAGCTGAAGTGTCATCCGAGTCGGTCTAGGCTCGCCCAAGCCTAGCTTTTGGAAGAAGGTATAGGGCATGACATTGATACTTGCCCCAGAATCGGCCAATGCCATTTCTTCACCCAAGTTGCCAATGTTGCAAGGTATAATGAAACTTCCGGGATCTTTTCTCTTAATCGGTATGCTCTTTTACAAGACAGCCGAGCAATTAGCATCAAGAACTACAGCTGTACTCTCTTCCAATTTCCTCTTGTTGGTCAAGAGGTCCTTCAAGAACTTCGCATATTTGGGCATTTGGGCCAATGCCTCCGCGAATGGTATGTTGATGTGCAACTGCTTGAACATACCCAAAAATTTCTTGTATTATTAATTTTCTTGGTCATTCTTCAAACGTGAAAGGTATGGATTGACACGACCTCTTACGTGTATCCCGCAAGTGCACGGGCTTGTCGAAGTAAAAATATTACCTTGGTGAGTGGGTAGTTATATCCACAAGTGTCTGGTGAGTGTGAAGAGAATCAATGAGTGAGTGTAAAAGCAATTATAAAGAGCAAGAAATATAATAGAAATATGGAAGGTAAGAGAGTGCAAGTAGGAGTAAATAAAGAAGGACAATCGATGAGTAAAGTTTGGTACCTGGACAAGCTACCCCTAGGATTTATGCTTCTAGTGCAAGACTATGCTATTATACTTTCCTATTGATGTTAATTGAGTCGAGGAGATCCTTAAACACATGGTCCCAAACCTAAGGTCAACCGTGACTAACCCCGACACTATGCCCCGGCATTAGGTTTCACTACGACCCTTGACTCTTGTTGACCTGTCAACTAAGCCCTAGGGGAGTTTGTCTTCCTAAGCCTCACACTATGTGGGATTGCTTTAAGTTCTAGGGATTCCTAGTGATAAACCCTATTCCTCTGTATAGCTCTAACCCTTTGGTCCAGGTGAAAAAACCATAGTTTAAATTAAGCCCTAACACTAAGATTCACTTCAACCCTTCACTCCGTTGCTTGCGCAACTAAGCCCTAGGGGAGTTTATCTCCTAGCACTTCACTCTATCTCGACTGCTAAGAAATCATGGAACAAGAAGGTAGGGAGAATCACACCGGAGGAGAAAGGGGATGTTTCGCTACCTTACGACTCATCCTCTCTATGCTCTTCAATCCTAAGTAGTCTAACCTTATAGGAGTTGTCACACCTCCAAAGGATACCCTAGATTGTTCTCAACCCTAGTGTCACGACTAAGGGAAAACAATTACAAGATGCAATTAAGATTGAAACTCAGTTTTATTCATCAATAATGGAAAAACATAATAACAATGTCAAAGAAACATAATAATCCTAGGGTTTACAAGTCCGAATACCCACAAGGGGTTTAGCTCCTCATGGAGCTATACAAATCCATCAAAATATGGAAAGGAATATGATAAGTGCTTGTGTTATAGTAATACGAAGTATTATTATCTTACATTGAGCATTACTTTTCTCAGATTTAATCACTAATTAGTGTGTATTTGTGTTCTTTTGTGCATTGAAGGGTTGTGGAGAAGATCTAGAGAAAAAGAAGCAAGAATAGGTTATGTTCGCCATTGTTGAGGAGTTCTCGGACCAAGCAAGGAACAGGCACGAGTCTAGACTTGTGGGTGTGTGCCAACCTCCATTGGATTGGCACAAGGGCAGTCACACTCACAAAAGTCTATAACTCGTGTAGGATTGGAGAATTTAGCCAATAAAGAGAAATGAAGTAATCGACATAATCTACCGTTGATTGTGTGCGTAATTCAACGGCCTCGATGAAGAACGATGAATTCGGGAGCATTTCGGCGTGTACTGTAGCAGCACTGTAGCTTGTTACTCTAGCAAGCTGCTGTTCACTTTCTGCCGAAAATCAGGATTTCAGAGAGTTCACACGGGCGTGTGGAAATTCCACACGGACGTGATTGCAGCAAAAATACTGTAGCAAGTTACTGTTCACAGGTTGCCGAAAATCAGTAAAATAGAATTTCCACACGACCGTGCGGAATTAAGACACGGCGTGTGGAATTTCTAGTATTTCACAGGGCCGTGTGGAAAATCCACAGGGGCGTTTGGAACTCCGATTTCAGCCAGATTTCAGCCTATAAATAGCCCATTTTCAGATCTATTTGGGGATCCCCCCTTCTATCTTTTGACCTATCTTTCTCTCCAACTTATGGAGTGCGGCTAGGGTTTTGGAGAGGACTTCGTGGAGGTTTAAAGCGCATCTTGGGCATCGTCACCGACGTCCGGCGACCGTACAAGACCACGGCCACACCATACGCAAAGGGTTTTTCATCGATGTCTCTATTTTGTGCTTTCTTATATACTTTGATGAACATGTATAGCTCCATGAGGAGCTAAACCCCTTGTAAGTATTCGGACTTGTAAACTCTAGGGTTATTATGTTTCTTTGACATTGTTATTATGCTTTTCCATTATTGATGAATAAGAATTGAGTTTCAATCTTGATTTTATCTTGCTATTGTTTTCCCTTAGATGTGACACTAGGGTTGAGAACAATCTAGGTTTTCCTTGGGAGGTGTGAGAACTCCTATGGGATTAGACTCTTTAAGATTGAAGAGGGTTGAGAGGGAGAGTTGTGAGGTAGCGATGTACCCCTTTTCCCCTCCGGTGTGATTTCTCCGTACCTCCGTTTCATTAATTTATTAGCGGTCGAGATAGAGTGAAGTGCTAGGTAGATATACTCTCCTGGGGCCTAGTTACGCGAGTAACAGAGTGAAGGGTTGAAGTGAATCCTACGCACTGGGGCTTAATTGAGACTAGGGTTCTTCCTCTTGGACCAAAGGGTTAGAACTATACATAGGAACAGGTTTAATCACTAGGAGTCCCGAGAACTTAATACAATTCCACGTAGTGTGAGGTTTAGGTAGATGTACTCCCCTGGGACTTAATCGTACGAGCGATAGAGTGAAGGGTCGATGTGAATCCTAATACCTGGGCATAATGTTGGGGTTAGTCACGGTTGTCCTTAGGTTTGGGACCGTGAGTCTGAGGATTTCCTCGACTCAATTGGCATCAATAGGAGAGTATAATAGCATAGTCTTGCACTAGAAGTATAGATCCTAGAGGTAGCTTGTCCGAATACCCCGCTTCATTCATTGTTAAATCCTCTCTATTATCTTTCACTTGCACTTCCTCATATTCCATCTTTCTATTTAATTTCTCTTCTTTTAGTATAATTGTTTCCATAATTCACTCATCAAATCAATTGATTACTTTTCCGTACTTCGCATAGGTTTAATAGTGAAATCTCGTATTCTAACTCCCTATTCCCTGTGGATTCAACTACCCTTTCATCGGGGTAACTTTTATTACTTCGACAAACCCGTGCACTTTCGGGCCGCAGGGGTGTGTGGTGCCCCTGTGAGTGCCCATGTGTTAAGGCACACGGCCGTGTGGCAAGTTCACACGGCCGTGTGAAAATTCTGCAGAAACTTCCCTTCCATCCCGAGAAAACACAGGAGCGTGTGGCAGCCCCTGTGAGAGAGCTTGTGAAAGGCACACGGCCGTGTGGAACACTTAGAGTTTTTCGGGATATCTAGAGAGGCCACAGGGGCGTGTGGGTGCCCCTGTGGCCGACCTTGTGCTTGGCCAGGTTGGGCACACGGCCGTGTGGAATTTCCACACGGCCTTGTGTGTGCGTTCAGAGTCAAACAGAGGAAACACAGGGGGTGTGACTGCCCTTGTGAACCCTATTAGTGGAGGCACACGGCCGTGTGGAATTTCCACACGGCCATGTGGATGCACAGAACACGATAGGCTGTAATTTAATTTTAAAATCGTTTTCGCCTTTTCAATTCTAAGGGCCTCCATACTTAAGGGATGCTTCCTCTCGTCTTCCCAACCCTCTCTTCGTCTACTTAAGGAGTTTTTAAGTTGTTTTCCGGCCATATTCAAGTTTTTGATTTCCATTTCGTCAGTAGGCATCTTTTCTCCTTTTCTTCGTCAATCTTTTCTTTCCTTTTTTCAGCACCAGGATCACTATCAACAACAGCAACAGCATCGGCACTAGTAGCAGACGACACCGACGCTTGAGGCATTTTTAGCTTTATGTTTCTTTTGTTTTATTTTACTTTTATCGAGCTTCACTGAACCCCCTTGTGTATGCATGCAGATGGTCTTGCGAGTAAGGAATTTGAGGTATAGTCATGGGCATGGTCATGGTACCGTGTGTGCTCCATAACCCATTGAGACTCAACTCTCAATGCACCAAGCTCCATCAAACGCAACGCTTGGAGTTCAGGGGAGTAATGTTTCAATTGCCTACTTCCACACTAATTGCTTTACAATTCTTCATTTTTATTGTGCTTGCATGCGTACATTGGGGACAATGTACATCTTAAGTGTGGGGGGCAGTTCACATTGCACACACTTTTACTTATGCGTTCAATTGCTTATGCTAATGTAGCCTATGGCGGTTCACCTTAGTTGCAACGGTTGTATTCTTAGAGTTTAGGAGAATTTTTAACATTGTGTCCTATCATGCTCTAGTTTCTACTTGAATTTTTAGGGATTTTTTGCTCGATTATCTTATATTGCACAACTTACTCTTGGAATCTTTTGGAAACTCAAGCTTGAAGTTTTTAAGGACAAGTTTGTCATCGTTCTTAGTAAGCTTTTAGCTTTACTTTGGAAAATGCATATATATAAAAAAAAATGGGAAAATAAAAAAAAAATATGGAAAAGAGAAAAAGAAAAAAAAGAAAAAAAAAATGAATGAGTTGTGAATATTTGTTTTGTTTTATGCATTTGGGGTGGAAAGAGCTACCACCTATGAAGTATGTAGCTACTCTCATAAGTCGGATACGAGTTATGCCCTAATGACAGAAAGAGCTATCTCATGGGATGCGTGAAAGCTACTACCCCGGTAGAAAGAGCTACCTCCTCGAAAGAGTGAAAGCCACATTTGGCGGCCGCCTAGGAAAGGGCTACCTCAGAGGTTGTGTGAAGCTACTACTTCCTTTCCTACTTTATATATATAAATAAGTCCTTGTTAACAAAATTTTGAGGAGTACTCGTTGGGTTGTCTTGAGTGAGTTCACACACACTACACATTTTTGAGTTAATTGTTCTTTTTTTTATTCGAGTTTTTAGCTAGAGCATTGATATCCTTATGCAATGTTTTGAGTTCCCCTTACTTGTAGAATGCTTCTTTTGCACACTTTTGGTGAACCTAAGGCCAAGCACTTTCAATTGTTCTTCCCAAGTACTTTAACATTTTATTTTTGCTTGAGGACAAGCAAAAGCTTAAGTGTGGGGGAGTTTGATAAGTGCTTGTGTTATAGTAATACGAAGTATTATTATCTTACATTGAGCATTACTTTTCTCAGATTTAATCACTAATTAGTGTGTATTTGTGTTCTTTTGTGCATTGAAGGGTTGTGGAGAAGATCTAGAGAAAAAGAAGCAAGAATAGGTTATGTTCGCCATTGTTGAGGAGTTCTCGGAACAAGTAAGGAACAAGGCACGAGTCTAGACTTGTGGGTGTGTGCCAACCTCCATTAGAGGGGCACAAGGGCAGTCACACTCACAAAAGTCTATAACTCATGTAGGATTGGAGAATTTTGCCAATAAAGAGAAATGAAGTAATCGACATAATCTACCGTTGATTGTGTGCCCAATTCAATGGCCTCGATGAAGAACGATGAATTCGGGAGCATTTCGGCGAGTACTGTAGCAGCACTGTAGCTTGTTACTGTAGCAAAACCACTGCAGCAAGCTAATGTTCGCTTTCTGCCGAAAATCAGGATTTCAGAAAGTTGACATGGGCGTGTGGAATTTCTGGTTTTTCACAGGGCCGTGTGGAAAATCCACAGGGGCGTGTGGAACTCCGATTTCAGCCTATAAATAGCCCGTTTTCAGATCTATTTGGGGACCCCCCTTCTATCTTTTGACCTATCTTTCTCTCCAACTTTTGGAGTGCGGCTAGGGTTTTGGAGAGGACTTCGTGCAGGTTTAGAGCGCGTCTTCGGCATCTTCACCGACGTCCGGTGACCGCACAAGACCACGGCCACACCATACGCAAGGGGGTTTCTCATCGATGTCTCTATTTTGTGCTTTCTTATATACTTTGATGAACATGTATAGCTCCATGAGGAGCTAAATCCCTTGTGGGTATTCGGACTTGTAAACTCTAGGGTTATTATGTTTCTTTGACATTGTTATTATGCTTTTCCATTATTGATGAATAAGAATTGAGTTTCAATCTTGATTTTATCTTGCTATTGTTTTCCCTTAGATGTGACACTAGGGTTGAGAACAATCTAGGTTTTCATTGGGAGGTGTGACAACTCCTATAGGATTAGACTCTTTAAGATTGAAGAGGGTTGAGAGGGAGAGTTGTGAGGTAGCGATGTACCCTTTTCCCCTCCGGTGTGATTTCTCCCTACCTCCGTTTCCTTGATTTATTAGCGGTCGAGATAGAGTGAAGTGCTAGGTAGATATACTCCCTTGGGGCCTAGTTACGCGAGTAACAGAGTGAAGCGTTGAAGTGAATCCTACGCACTGGGGCTTAATCGAGACTAGGGTTCTTCCTCCTGGACCAAAGGGTTAGAACTACACATAGGAACAGGTTTTATCACTAGGAGTCCCTAGAACTTAATGTAATTCTGCATAGTGTGAGGTTTAGGTAGATGTACTTCCCTGGGGCTTAATCGTGCGAGCGATAGAGTGAAGGGTCGATGTGAATCCTAATACCGGGGCATAATGTTGGGGTTAGTCAAGGTTGTCCTTAGGTTTGGAATCGTGAGTCTGAGGATTTCCTCGACTCAATTGGCATCAATAGAACAGTATAATAGCATAGTCTTGCACTAGAAGCATAGATCCTAGAGGTAGCTTGTCCGGATACCCCGCTTCATTCATTGTTAAATCCTCTCTATTCTCTTTCATTTGCACTTTCTCATCTTCCATCTTTCTATTTAATTTCTCGTCTTTTAGTATAATTGTTTTCATAATTCACTCATCAAATCAATTGATCACTTTTCCGTACTTCGCATAGTTTTAATAGTGAAATCTCATATTCTAACTCCCTATTCTCTGTGGATTCGACTACCCTCTCATCGGTGTAACTTTTATTACTTCGACAAACCCGTGCACTTTCGGGCCACCTATCAGAATACAAATTGAAAGCATAGATGAAAACCCCCTTGCGTATGGTGTGGCCATGGTCATGTTTGGCCGCTGGACATCGATGACGATGCCGATCATGCACTCCGATCCTCCACAAAATCCTCTCCGAAACCCTAGCTGCAACCTTCCAGAAGTTAGGAGAAAAGATTGGTAAAAAGATGTTGAAAAAGTCTCC
The DNA here is from genome assembly GCA_020875875.1 of Dioscorea alata. Taxonomy (NCBI): domain Eukaryota; kingdom Viridiplantae; phylum Streptophyta; class Magnoliopsida; order Dioscoreales; family Dioscoreaceae; genus Dioscorea; species Dioscorea alata. The sequence goes on from CM037011.1 coordinate 7,462,553, forward strand.
AAGTCGGGCTTTTATAATGTTGAGTCGCGGCTTTAAATCGGCTGAATTGGGATTTCACACTGCCGTGTGGAATTTCCACATGCCCGTGTGAAGTTGCTGGAATGCTGATTTTCGGCAGACAGTGAACAGTAACTTACTACAGTATCTTCCAACAGTAACTTACAACAGTGCTGCTACAGTACCTTGCCGAAACGCTCCTGAATTCGTTGTTCTTCATCGAGGTCGTTGAATTGGGCACACAATCAACGGTAGACCGTGCCGATTGCTTCAAATCTCCTTATTGGTGAAGTTCCCCTATACTAGCACGAGCTAGACTTATTGTGAATGTGACTGTTGTTGTGCCCCTCCAAAGGAGGTTGGTACATACTCACAAATCTAAGCTCATGCCTTGTTCTTTGCTCTGTCTAAAAACTCCCCAACAATGGCAAACATGATCTAACTTTGTTCATCTTCTTAAAATTATCTTCACAACCCTACAATGCACATAAGTACACAAATGCACACTATTTAGTGATAAAATCTTATGAAAGTAATGCTCATTGTAAGATAATAACACTTCGCATCATTATAACACAAGCACTTATCAGGGATCCTCGGCTTGTAGAGCGGGGGTGCCACCTCCTTTTCCTTTGATGCTTCTTCCTCTACCTCAACGACCTCGGGTGCTTCCTTTGTCTTCTCTAGAGGGAGATTTCTCTTGACCTCTTTTCCACTTCTCATGTTAATTCCCTTTGACACACCCCTTTTGCGTGTGTGTACCGCAAGTGCACGGGTTGTCGAAGTAATAATTACCCCGGTGAGTAGGGTAGTCGAATCCACAGGGAACAGGGCTACTAGTACTAACTTCTTCTCTGCAATCTAGCCTAATGATTAATGTGATTTTGTGGTGATCTAGTGTGCATAGAAATTAATACCAGAGACAAATAGACGAAGGGTAAATAAAGGGAGATCTCAATCAATGAAGATGAGATACCCGGGCAATGCTTCCCCTAGGTTCTATCATGAAGTGCAAAACTAACTAAATGCTTCTAAACCGAGTTCTATGAGTCGAGGTAATCCAAGAACAATCGATCCCTGCTTCCAGGCCACCGATACTAGTCCCCTACAAGGTCCCGGCGGAGAATTCACTCAATCTCAACACCTCACACCCTATATGACCGCAATGAGTTTTAAGGATACCTAAAAGTGAAACCGATTCCTAAAATTAGATCTAACCCTACTTCTAGGCGAAAGATCCCTAACCCCTTACAAAGGTCCCGGTGGAGAAATCTATCAATCTCACACCTCACACCCCATATGGTTGCATAACACTTAGGGAATACGGAGATAGGAAACACTCAATCGGAAGGGAAAGGGGACACTCCACTATCTCATGACTCACCCTCTCAACCCTCTTCAATCTCATATGTTCTAACCCTAATGGAGACCTCTCTCACACCAAGGCAACAAATCAAGCATACCAAACAACCATACGAATCAATAAGGCATGCAAGCAATGATAAAACAAGATTAAAACTCAAATTAACTCGGAATTAAAAGGAAGCATCAAGAAAGTCAATACATGAATCGAAACCTAGGGTTCACATGCCCAAGTATCTACTAGGGTTTAGCCCTCCATGGGGCTTATTACAAAGCAAAACATAACACAATGAAAAGCAATGTAAACCATGGAAATAAACCCCCTTGAATTCGTGATGATGGCCTTGATGGGTCGCTCAACGTCTTGAAGGATCCTTCTCCGAAGCTAGGTTGCCGATGACTCCCTCGATGCTATGACGGAGGAAAGAACTATCAAAGTTGGTGAAGAACGGCCCTCCAATTCGGCAAAGACCTCCTCCTCAAACCCTAGCCGCTTCCTCTCTCAAAAGGCACACAAAAGATATCAAAAGAATCGACGAAACGGCCTATTTATAAGTCTGAATCGCGCCAGTCACGTGTCTTCACGCGATCGCGTGGGCTGCAGAATTCCCACGCGGTCGCGTGGGATTTTGACGCGGTCGCGTGAACAGTAATTCTGCTACAGTGATGCTACAGTAAAATGAACAGTTTTTTTGCTGCAGTACTCTTCATAGCCATGATCCAAACTCTCTCATCTTGAGGCCACATGGTCGGGCACACGTCCATGTGGTGAGTTATAAGACTTCTCCTTCTTCGAATCATCATTTGAGAGCTTTAACTATCTTCACACAAGTTGGGACATGAAGGTGTGACTGCCTTTGTGCCCTTCCATCACATAAATCATCTTGAATTCTTCAGGAAGTTGGCACACACCCTCATGTGCATGATCCCCTCTTGTGCCTTGCCACTTGTGTTGTACAAAAGCTCCCAACAATACGTCTTTATAACCCATCTTTGCTTCCTTTTCCTCCTTTAACACTTCCACAACCTAATTGCATAAAAGAACACCAAAATACATTTTATGAGACATAATCAATGGTAAAATGATGCTCAATGTATGTAAAACAAGTAGGTAAAACATGTATAATCAAGCACTTATCACCCTTCAATTGCTTCCTCGGATTAGTCTTCGTATTACTAGGCAAACTACCTTGGGGTCTCTCGGCTAATGTTTTCACAATTTGTCCCACTTGATTCTCAAAGTTGTGTAGTGAGGCGGTGTGGTTACGAAGTGTAGCTTCCACCGATTGAAATCTAGCATCCGACGAAGAAACAAACCTTGTGAGGGCTCTCTCAAGATCGGTCATCTTTCCCTCTAGCCCGGTCACTCGGCTCTCTAAGTTCGGTGCTTGCTGATTTTAAATCCCGGTGGTGCATTGCTCTTTTGTTGTGACTGCCCTTGGTTGCTCCATGAGAAGTTCGGGTGGTTCTTCCACCCTGAGTTGTAGGTTCCACTGTACGGGCTGCCTTGGCCTTGTCCTCTGTATGCATTGCCAACAAAATCGACCTGTTCCACTGCACTAATACCCCCAATAGCAATAGGGAAATCGCTCGAAGCATGACCTCCCCCACAACTGTTACAAGTAGTGATGGCCACAACTCTTGGTGAAGCTAGAGCGTCTAGCTTCTTACTCAATGATTCCACCTGTGCCACCAATGATGTAACCACGTCAACTTCATGAATTCCGGCCACCTTCCTTCGGTCCCTTGTGTTCCATTGATAGCTATTCATAGCTATCTCTTCTATAAGTTGTCGGGCTTCACCGGGACTCTTGCTTCCTAAGGTACCCCCTGCCACCACATCTAATAGCTATTTGGTGCTTAGATTCAACCCATTGTAGAAAGTATGAATGATCATCTAATCAGGAAATCCGTGTTGTGGGCACTTCCGCAGGAGCTCCTTGAACCTATCCCACGTCTCAAATAGAGACTCTAATTCCGTTTGCATGAAGGAAGAGATCTTATTCCTAAGCTTTGCTGATTTTCTGGGAGGGAAATATCGGGCCAAGAACGCTTCAACCATCTCCTCCCATGTGGTAATAGATACCCTAGGTAATGAGTGCAACCATTGCTTCGCTCTTCCCTTCAAGAAAAATGGGAAAGCTCTAAGTCTGATGGCATTATCCGTTACTCCATTAATCTTCAGCATGTCGCACATCTCCAAGAAGTTCTTTATATGGTTGTTTGGATCTTCATCGGCCAACCCATTAAACTGTGCGGTCTGTTGCAACATTTGGATGAAACCTGGCTTTAACTCAAAACTCTGAGCCGTGATTGGGGGCCTCACAATGTTTGACTGGGTCCCTAAGACTGTTGGTCTAGCAAAATTGGACAAGGTTCTCTGCTGTTCATTCTGCTCTGCCATTGTTTCTGACCCTTATGTTTCTATTTCGGCTTGATTTGAAGATTCTTGTACGGGTTCTTTCCCTTTTCGATGTGTTATTCTTCCAATGTCCGGGTCTCCTCCAATAAGAATCGAAGGGCTCCCGCGGGTCATAACTTGGAGCTGAAAACAAAGAAAAGAAAACAAATAAGAAAGATGATAGAAAAAGAAAGTGTGAAATAGAAAGTGAAGTGAATAGCTAAAATAGCAATAACAAATATCTAAAATACGGCTACTCCCCGGTAACGGTGCCAAAAACTTGACACACCCCTTGCGTGTGTGTACTGTAAGTGCATGGGCTTGTTGAAGTAATAATATGACAGGGGCCCGAAAGTGCACGGGTTGTCGAAGTAATAAAATACCCTGATGAGTGGGTAGTCGTATCGACAGGGAATAGTGTTCAGAAACAAGCGTTACCACTATTTTAGCTATAAATGGAATGATGATAAGAGAAATCAATATGTATATATATTATGAATGTGACTGCCTTTGTGCCCCTCCAAAGAAGGTTGGCACACATCCACAAGTTTGGACTCGTGCCTTGTTCCTTGCTTGGTCCAAGAATTCCCCAACAACTGCAAAGACGATCTAACTTTGCTCTTTTCCTCCAAACTAGCTCCACAAACCTACAATGCATAAAAGTACACAAATGCACACAATTAAATGATAAAATCTGATAAAAGTAATGCTCAATGTAAGACAATACCACTTCGCATTATCATAACACGAGCACTCATCATCAAGATTGGACGAAACTAATTTTGATGGTTCGTTCTAACCTTACATCCTAGAAAGCTAACTACCTATCCCTAGGTGCTCGTTTCACGGTTCATAACTCAGTATTGACTTTGATTCCTACTTACTAGATGTTTGTTTTTAGACCACCAATATGGGCAGTTAAAGAGATAGGTAAGATTTGAAGAGACTTTCTTTGGAAAAGCTTGGAGCTAGGCTCTAAAGGTGTCTATTTGGTAGCTTGGAATAAGATTTGTAGACCACGCAATATAGGAGGATGGAATATTATTAATTTACAAACTTTCAACAAACCTCTCCTAGGCAAGTAGTGGTGGAAAATCTGTTCCGGACATTATTACTATTGGTCCAAAATTATTCACCTAAATTATCTAAACTCAAGACCTCCAAGTCCATTGCTTCGTATACCATCTAGGAATAAATTCTTCTTTCGGGCAGGCATCTAGCCGATCTCTCCTTCTTTTAGAGTTTCCACCTTGAAGACCGTGCAGAATGGTGCTACCACTTTGTGTTGATATGATAACTGGTTAGAAGGTAGAGCTCCCCAAAGATTTATGACCTGACCTATTTAGCAATTGTACACTTCCCTGGCCATCATTTAGACAATTCACACGAGATCTTTCCTCTACTGAGATGATCTTTTGAACTACCTCTTTAGTCGACATCTCACCTCCTTTGCAATCTATTCTGAATTGACAGGAAGATGAGAATACATGGACTCTGGTGAGCAGTAGATATTTCTTGATTAGATCTTTTTTTAAGATTCATTTAGATGGTGGAATCCACAACCCTTTATACTCAAATTTCAGGAAAATGGACTATTCGAGCAAAATAACTCTCTTTTGTTGGCTTGTAGGCAAAGATAAAATCCTACTCTTAGTAATCTTGCCAAGAAAAGATGTAACTTTCAAAGCGCCATTGACACCTGTGTCTTATGCCATAATGACTTAGAAATGGTGGACAACCTACTACTTAATTAGATGTGATTTCTCCCAGCGCATGTGGTTATTTTTAAGCAAACTCTGAGTCTTCAGTTTCTTTGTCATTCTATTTTAGAGGTTTGGACACCTTGGATCCCATCTATAGATGCTCTCCATAGAGCTTTCTGGGATCTTCTCTCAAGAGCTATTTTCTTGAACATTTTGCATGATAGATATAATCATATTTTTAAATCAAGTGTTCTTTCTCCCTTCTCTCTCATTTTTATAATTATTAATATATTATGTGCTTGGATTTCCACTGCTAGGGACCGGACTCATCATCTTCCTAGTGACTCTCTTCAGAAAAGCAAGCGCTTCATCAATTTCCTGAGCTCTAGATTGGCATATCATGTTAGCTCCATGCCTCAGCAGCTGCCTCAGGAGTAATTCACTTCAGATTGATTGAGTAGACCTTTATTGCATTTCGGTGATTGAGTAGACCTTTGCTGTCTTTCGGTGGACTTCGCTTTCTCAATTGTTTCTTCCCTTTTAGTTTTGTCAGTTTGGTTTCTGGTCTTTTGGTGTGCATTACTCCTGGTAATGCCCTCCTAATCTTTGTTCGTGTTTGTATTTGTTTCTCTGCTCTCTGATTCTATTTTTACTTTATGTTTTTTTGCTCTAGTGGTTGTTTGATTTGTACTTTTTTTTTGTTTAATAAATTTGTGTTTTATCCACTTTTATAAAAAAAATTCAATTTTACAAATGATTTCTTCTTCCTTTTTATTTTATTTTCTTTTCAGAAAATAACAGAAACTTGTTTACATTTGTTTCAAACTATTTATTCAAATAAAAAAATTAAAAAAAAAACTTGTTCAAACTAATGGCTAATATTTTAGTGCTAGCTTTAATTTAGAACTCTTAGTATCTTGATTATGCCTATTCCCCTATCAATATAAATAAAGCTAACTACTCTAATTATGTTAAAAATATATATGCTCTTGACTCATAATAGAGTAGAAGATTTCTTCTTTTCCTTTAAAGCTAGTAAAGTATATACATCACCAATTATATAACCAAAGATTTTATTCTTCCCGCCTTTAAACTTGGCCAAGTACTGTCATATATATTTTGGAAAAAATTGAAGTTCTAAGTTTTTGTTTGGTTGTATTAACTACTAGTGAGCCACCTACCTCGTTTGATGATATGAGACAAGACAAGCTTATAAGTTCACATTTAAGTTATATATGCTCTCGAATTTAGCGCGAGTTTCAACTACTGGTCAAGTAATTTCCTTGAGGATAATAATAACATCTGTTGCTCCATTCATAATGAGATAAAAAACCCTGAGCATCTGAACTACATTCATTTTGCAAGTGATAGTATAAATGATTCTATTCCTTCTAGCCTAGGTAACATAATATAAGCATGCTCTATGGGTTGTGCACTTTCTGCAATGAGATCTCTAGAAACATAACTAAGGAGATAGGAAAACTTGATCTTAGTGCAATTACAATAGATGAGAATCAAATAACATTGTACATACCTCATGGCATTGGAAATTTGAAAGCTCCAAAAGATTTGTGCTTGTCGAGCAATCAATTGTTGGTTCGGTTCCACATGGAATGGGAAACCTTACAAGTTTATTTCAAGGGTGAATTGCTTGAACATCTTGTTCAAGTGCATAATGATTTCTAGTGTCCCATTCCAGGGAGTTTGAAAACTCTACGAACTTAATCAGAATCCAACATGAAAGAAATCAATTCACTGGAGATATCTCAGAAAGCTTTAGGGTTCATCCATATTTGTTGTACATTGATATAAGCTTAAACAGAATATCTGGCACTTTATTGTCATTTTCAGCAGAATGTCTAATTTGGCAAGTATCAAGTTCCCTGATAAGTGTTCATGTTATAGTAATGCGAAGTGTTATTATCTTGCAATGAGCATTGATTTAATCAAATTTTATCACTAAAAGGTGTGCATTTGTTTACTTTTGTGCATTGTTGGGTTGTGAAGGTAAATTGGAGAAAAGGAACGAAGTTAGATCGTGTTCGTCGTTGTTGGGGAGATTTTCGGACTAAGCAAAGAACAAGTCATGAGCATAGACTTGTGAGTGTGTGCCAACCTCCTTTGGAGGGGCACAAAGGCAGTCACATTCACAATAAGTCTAGCTCGTGCTAACAAGAAGAACTTCATCAATTAGGGGATTTGAAGCAATCGGCACGATCTACCATTGATTGTGTACCCAATTCAACGGCCTCAATGAAGAATGACGAATTCGGGAGCGTTTCGGCACAATTACTATAGCAAGTTATTGCAGCAAAATACTGTAGCAAGTTACTGTTCACTGTTTGCCGAAAATCAGCAAAACAGCAACTTCACACGGGCATGTTGAAATTCCACACGGCTGTGTAAAATCTCGATTTCTGCAATTTAAAACCACGACTCAACGTTATAAAAGCTCGTTTTTGAGACTGTTTTTGGATCTTTTTGGCTCTTCTTTGCCCTAACTTCTAGAGATGAGCGGCTAGTGTTGAGAGAGGACTTCGTGGAGGTTTGGAGCGCGTCATCGGCGTCAACTTCAATGTCCGACGGCCGCACAAGACCACGGCCACATCGCACACAAGGGGGTTTTCATCTATGCATTCAATTTGTTTTCTTATTCTTATTTTGATGGATTTGTATAGCTCCATAAGGAGTAAACCCCTTCTGGGTATTCGGACTTGTAAACCCTAGATTATTATGTTTCTTTGACATTGCTATTATGCTTTTCCATTATTGATGAATAAAATTGAGTTTCAATCTTAATTTCTTCTTGATTATTGTTTTCCCTTAGCCGTGACACTAGGGTTGAGAACAACCTAGGTTATCCTTTAGAGGAATGACAACTCCTATAAGGGTTAGACTACTTAGGATTGAAGAGGGTTGAGAGGGTGAGTCATGAGGTAGCGGAACGTCCCTTTTCCCCTCCGATGTGATTCTCCCTACCTCCATGTTCCATGATTTATTCGCGGTCGAAAAATAGAGTTAGATGTTAGGAGATAAACTCCCCTATGGCTTCGTTGTGCGAGGAACAAAGTGAAGGGTTGAAGTGAATCTTAGTGTCGGGACTTAATTTAGACTAGGGTTCTCTCGCCTGGACCAAAGGGTTAGAACTACACATAGGAACAGGGTTGATCACTAAGCATCCCTAGAACTTAAAGCAATTCCACACAGTGTGAGGCTTAGGTAGATAGACTCCCCTAGGGCTTAGTTAACAGGTCAAACCTAATGACCGAAACATAGTGTTGGGGTTAGTCACGGTTGATCTTAGGTTTGGGACCGTGTGTTTAAGGATCTCCTCGATTCAATTAACATCAATAGGATAGTATAATAGCATTGTCTTGCACTAGAAGCATAAGTCCTAGGGGTAGCTTGTCCGTGTACCCATCTTCTCTCATTGCTTGTCTTACTCTTTTACTACTACTTGCACTCTCTCATCTTCCACAATTCAATTATAATTCTCGTTTTTATTAGTTTCTTTCGCACTCACTTAATTGATTTCTTTCCATACATCGCATTAGTTACATAGTGAATACTTGTATCTCAAATCCCTATTCCCTATGGATACGACTACCCACTCACTAGGGTATAGTATTACTTCAACAACCCGTGCATTTTCGGGCCCCTGTCATTCCCATTGGACTACACCTACTGAGTTCAGGCAAATACTAAAACAACTGCTAGACCACTCATTCCAACCATTTGGTCAGCAAGATCACAAGGGAATTGAGCAGGTTATCATCCACGTATTCTATCAACTGTCAAGATCAATAACACAAGAGTTAAAGGATTTATTTTTCACTCCAATGTTTGGACTTCTCAAGGAATAATATTCACGGATCAATAAGAACACAAGTTGGAAAACTAAACTGAACAAAATTCCTTGAAGTGAGGCAGTAATAACTGAGAGGAGACATCCAATTTCAACTTGGCAATTTAAATTTGAAGGAACTTCTAGACTTGGGCAGCAATTCATCCACTGAATATGTACAATGGAAACTTAGCAAATTACAAGACTTATTAGAACTGATTCTATCTCAGTTAATTTCTACGCCACATTCTGTCCTCTTTTCAGTACATAATGAGCTTGGTTTCAAAAGATTTGTCTTAAAATCTTCTACAAGTGTCACAACCTGAATGCTATTCCTTCCACAAAATGCTCTACTTTCATGGTTCAATCACAACAAATGCTTTTGTGGTTGAGTACAAGAGTTGAATGTGTTGGTTATGATTGAAGATGTGAAGACTTTCAGAGAAGAAGCAGAATAGCAGGATGAATGGTTTCACTGGATTTGTCCTGGTGGAAATACATTTGATCAGAAGGGTTTTTATGTCATTTCAAGTTTTCAAATTTTAGGTAAGTTCATTGAAACTGAGGCTGGAGAGGAATCAAAGGCTGGGATTTATTTGATCAAGGATGCAGTGTAAGTTCGAGGCAGTGAAGGGAAGAGTAACTCAAGTCAGATCAACGGCCAGGATCAGCTGATCAAGAGAAGAGTTTAAGTTCGTGGCAAGGAGTCTTAAGCGGTTGAGTGAACTAGATAAAGACGTGTGGATAGTGACTAAGCAGGTTTATATCTTTTTGGGTACCTAAGTTTTAACTAATGTATAAAAAATAGAAAGTTGTTTAGTTTGGTTAAGTTAAGTGAAGGTTTTATTGAATCTTTATGTTACCTACTCTTGTATGAATTTTCTAGTCAAAATGAATGAGTTTCGATCTTTGTTATAAATAAGAAAGTCGTTCCTCATCCTTTGATCTTCCTATATAGTGAATTTCAATAGTATCAGAGCTTGGTTAACGGTGTTTTTCAGGTATTTTCTTCTGTGTTGTTTCTTTTGAGGCATGTATGGTGTTTGCTGATGAATTAAAGAAAGACGGAGTATGTTTTGTTTTGATCTAGTCATGGGTGTGAAGGGTATATGTAGCTGAAGTACTGGAGTCTGGTGGTTTGACGAATCATTATTGTTGAAGGTGTTTTGGTGTTGATTTTTGGTTTGTGTGTGAAGATTACATGGCTTCAGGTTCTTTAACTTTATCTACTCCAGATACCTCTCATTCTTTGGTGCCTATGTTTAAAAGGGAAGGATATGAACATTGGAGTTATCGAATGAAGACTTTTTTCAGATCACAAAACTTGTGGAAAATTATGGAGGATGGTATAAAGAAAGAAGAAGCAAAGGATAAGGATTTGGAGAATGATGCAAAAGCCTTGTTTCTGTTGCAGCAGGCTGTAGATGAGACTATTCTTCATAGAATAGTAAGGTTTGAAACAACAAAGGAGGCCTGGGATCATATAAAGAATGAGAATCAAGGGACATCTTAGATTGTTTCAGTAAGACAATAGACTTTGAAGCAAAGATTTGATCTTTTACAGATGAGAGAAGAAGAAACAGTGCAGCAGTATTTCATTAGAGTACTGGCTGTTGTTAATCAAATAAGAGGAATGAGAAGTGAATTAAAGGAAGCTAATGTTGTGTTGAAAGTTATGAGAAGCTTGTCTTCAAGGTTTGTGCATGCTGTAACATCTATTGAAGAGGCAAGGGATATGGCAATAGTGACTCTGGATGAGTTGAGTAGTTCTCTTCAAGCTCATGAAGCAAGATACAATCAGTTCTCTGAGAAGTATGAGGACAGAATGTTTGTTGTTCAAGGAGATGCAAGAGGAGGTAGATATGTGCAAAGAGGATGAAATAGAGGATTCAGATGTAGAGGCCGAAGTGATGGTAATTGGAGAGGCAGTGGTGTTGTTGATTAGAGGCAAGGTGGTCAAAGGAAGCAGTTTGTTTCTGATGGGAATTCATAGCAGAGAGGCAAATTTGGATCAAGACCATTTGGGAGGTTTAGAAGAGGCCAAAGATAGCAAGGTGGGCAGAGATCAAGTAGAAGTGGTTTACAAAATATACAATGCTTTAATTGCAAGAGATTTGGCCATACACAGTCACATTGCTAGTCTCAGAATAGAAGTTTGAAAGGGGTTCAACTTCACATTCTCAGGATGATTCAAATTCAGGTGAATATGGAAGTTTGTTTATAATACATGAAGGGAAAGATAATTCTTTTTCCTTAGTATGGTTACTAGACAATGGGTGTTCAAATCATATGACAGGCAGAAAAAAGTTATTTCATACATTGGATGAATCAGTGAAACATGTTGTGAAGTTGGGCAATGATAAAGAGGTTGAGGTGATAGGCAGAGGTTCAATGATGATCAGTGTGCAAGGTGGGAATAAAAAGCTCATACATTATGCAAAGTATGTACCCCAGCTGCCACATAATTTACTAAGTCTTGGACAGTTGACAAATTCTGGTTATGATGTGGTGTTTCAACAGAATCAATGCAGAATTCTGAATGTTGAAGGTGAGCTAATATTTGTGATTTAGGGAAATAGTAATAACCTTTATCCTATAGAATTTGAATCTTATGCTGAGCAAGTGAATTTGGTAAGTAGAGAAGAAGAATGTTCCTTGTTATGGCACAGAAGATATGGTCATTTATATTTTCAAGGATTGAAGGTTCTAAATCAGCAGCGGCTTGTGTTGGGCTTGCCAAAAATAAAATCAGTGCAGTGTTGTGAAGATTGTTTTTATGAAAAATGGACCAGATTACCATTCCCATCTGGTAGATCATGGAGAGCAAATAAGAAATAACAGCTTGTACTTGCTGATGTGTGTGGGCCAATGCAGACATAATCACATGGAGGTTGTAAATATTTTTTTATTATTTGTTGATGATTGCACTAGAATGAGTTGGGTGTATATGCTCAAATATAAACATGAAGTGCTCTCTTACTTGAACCAATTTGTAGCCTTTGTTGAGAGACAATCAGGCCATAAATTAAAGATCCCGAGAATAGACAGAGGGGGAGAGTTTGTTTCTAAAGAATTTGATGGGTTTTGTTTAGAGCATGGAATTAAACATGAATTAACGATGCCTTATACTCCACAGTAGAATGGAGTAGCAGAGAGGAAAAATAGAACACTTGTTGAGAAAGCAAGGAGTATGTTAAATTCAAGTAGATTACCAAATGTTTTCTAGGCTAAGGCTATAGTCATAGCAGTGTATCTATCTAATATCTCCCCAACTCAAGCTATTTATAATAAAACTCCTTATGAGGTATGGTACAACATTAAACCAAGGGTGAAGCATTTAAAGGTGTTTGGCTGTCTAGCTTATACATACTTGCCTGCTCAGCATCTGTAGAAATTAGACAGGAGATCCTGTAAAGGCATATTTGTGGGTTATTGTGCAAATGCTAAAGATTATAGAATATATTTGCCAAATTATGGGAAATTGGTGATCAGTAAAGATGTGAAATTCTGTGAGACTGATTTTTGGAAATGGGGTGAGAAAAGGCATCTGGTGAGGCAAGTATGTTACCAAGTGTGAAGATAACTATGAAATCTAAAGCAGGAAATGAGACTGAACAGGCAGGAAGTTCAACAGCAGGAGATAGCAGGCATGGCAGTGATTTTAGCAGTAATGAGAATGGATCTAATGTGCAATTAGTGCCTCACTTTGATTCAGGAGTTGATGAATCACTTATATAGAAAGTTAGAACACTGAAAGAGATTTATGAGGGATGTTCTTATGCATTAACAATTTATGATACTGAGACATATGAAGAAGAAGTACAGTCTAAACATTGTAGGAAAGCTATGTCTGAAGAACTTAATTCAATTCAGAAGAATGAAACTTGGAAGCTATGTGATTTACCAACAGGGAAAAAGACAATTGGAGTCAAGTGGGTATATAAAACTAAGTTGAAGCCAAATGGGGAAATTGAGAAGTTCAAACAAGGCTTGTAGCAAGGGGGTATTCTCAATAATATGTTGTTGATTATGAGGAAGTATTTGCTCCAGTGGCAACAATGGACACAATTAGGATTATTTTGGCTCTTAGTGCACAAAGGAAGTGGCCAATCTATCAATTAGATGTTAAATCTGCATTTTTGAATGGGAAAATTGAAGAAAAAGTCTATGTGTCTCAACCTAAAGGGTTTGAAGTACAAGGTAAAGAAGATCAAGTGCATAGGTTGTTTAAAGCTATATATGGTTTGAAACAGGCCTTGAGAGCATGGTATGAGAGATTAGATATCTGGTTTATTTCACAAGGCTTTCATAAAAGCCTGACTGAGCACACCTTGTACAAGAAAGCTGAGAAACAACCTGAATTATTGCTGGTGTGTATTTATGTGGATGACTTGATCTGTTTGGTGTCATCATTTGAAGTTGTTAATCAATTTAAAGAATCCATGAAGAAAGATTTTGATATGACAAACTTGGGTGTGATGAAGTATTTTTTTGGGATTGGAAGTGAATTAAACTGAAAATGGTGTTCATGTTTCACACAAGAAGTATGCCAAAGATTTATTGAGGTAATTTGGTATGCAGAATTGTAAGTCTGTGGGAGTTCAAGTGACTCAAAGCACAAAATTATAGTTGAATGATGTTACAGAGGGAGTTGATGCAATGATGTACAAAAGTTTGGTTGGAAAACTATTATATTTTACCCACACCAAGCCTGATTTAGCATATTCAGTGAATTTATTGTCAAGACATATGGCACAACCTACCAAATTTTAGTTTGGGGCTGCTAAACATGTTATAAGGTATATATGTGGCTGGTACTTATGATTATGGAATTCAGTATAATAGTGATGTGGAGTGTGTGCTTGAGGGTTATTGTGATAGTGATTGGAGTGGAGATTCTCATGATAGAAAGAGCACATCTGGTTTTGTGTTTAATTTGGGATCTGGTGCAGTGTGTTGGTCATCTAAAAAGCAAGAAATTATGGCTCTTTCATCTACAGAAGTTGAGTATATTGCCTTAAATGCAGCTTGTTGTCACAGTATATGGATGAAGAAAGTTTTGATGGATTGTAATGAGAATTATGATGCTGCAGTCCAGATTTGGTATGACAACAAATCGTGTATAGCTATTGCTAAAAATCCCACACTTCATAGCAGAACAAAACATATGGATGTGAGATTTCATTATATTTGGGAGCTTGTGACAAAGAAGGAGATTCAAGTGAATTATTGTTCTACAAATATACAAGTAGCTGATATCTTTACAAAATGCTTGAGTATTCAGAAGCATAGATAGTTCAGAGGTGAAATGGGAGTCTGCCAGCTTCAATCAAGGGGGGATTTTGTTGGTTGTGATTGAAGATGTGAAGAATTTCAGAGAAAAAGCGGAATAGTAGGATGAATGGTTTCACTGGATTTGTCCTTGAGGAAATACATTTGATCAGAAGGGGTTTTATGTCATTTCAAGTGTTCAAATTTTAGGTAAGTTCATTGAAACTGAGGATGGATAGGAATCAAAAGATGGGATTTATTTGATCAAGGATGCAGTTGATAAGTGCTTGTGTTATAGTAACGCGAAGCGTTATTATCTTACAATGAATATACTCTTTATCAGATTTTATCACTAAATAGTGTGCATTTGTGTATTCTTGTGCATTGTAGGTTCGTGGAGCCAAGTTGGAAAAGAAGAACGAAGTTAGGTCGTGTTCGCCGTTGTTGGGAGGTTTTCGGACCAAGCAAGGAACAAGGCACGAAGTTAGACTTGTGAGTGTGTGCCAACCTCCGTTGGAGGGGCACAAAGGCAGTCACATTCACAACAAGTCTAACTCGTGTAGCTTAGGAAAACTTTACCAAGAAGGAGACTCGAAGCAATAGGCACGATCTACCATTGATTGTGTGCCCAATTCAATGGCCTCGATGAAGAAACAACATATTCGGGAGCATTTCGGAGAGCTACTGTAGCAGCACTGTAGCTTGTTACTGTAGCGAATCAATGTAGCAAGTTACTGTGCACTTCTGCCGAAAAATCAAGAATCCAGAGAATTCACACGGGCGTGTGGAATTAACACACGGTCGTGTTTTCCAGCAAACCAGAGATGTCACACGGGCGTGTGGAATTAACACACGGCCGTGTGAAGTAATTTTTCAGGAAAGACAGAACCTTCACACGGGCGTGTGGAAATTTCACACGGCCGTGTGAAGTCCCGATAAGTCCAAATTTAAAGCCGCACTCAGCCTATTTAAAGCCCGATTTGGAGACTTTTTGAGACATCTTCAGACCTATCTTTCTCCCCAACTTCTGGAGAGTGCGGCTAGGGTTTCGGAGAGGACTTTGTGGAGGATTGGAGCGCGCCATCGGCATCGTCACCGATGTTCGACGGTCGCACAAGACCACGGCCACACCATACGCGAGGGGGTTTTCATTGATGTCTTTACTTTGTGTTTTATTTCATACATTGATGAACATGTATAGCTCCATGAGGAGCTAAACCCCTCGTGGGTATTCGGACTTGTAAAACTCTAGGATAATTATGTTTCTTTGACATTGTTATTATGCTTTTCCATTAATTGATGAATAAATTCGAGTTTCAATTTTAGATTTCTTGTGCTATTGTTTTCTCTTAGCAGTGACACTAAGGATTGAGAACAATCTAGGTTATCCTTTGGAGGTGTGACAACTCCTATAGGATTAGACTACTTAAAAATTGAAGAGGGTTGAGAGGGAGAGTTGTGAGGTAGCACCGTACCCCTTTCCCTTCCGTTGTGATTTCTCCCTACCTCCGATTCCTTGATTTATTAGAGGTCGAAATAGAGTGAAGTGCTAGGTAGACAAACTCCCCCAAGGTTTTGGGTTGACGTGAATCCTACGCACTGGGGCTTAATTTAGACTATGGTTCTTTCTCCTGGACCAAAGGGTTAGGACTACTACACATAGGAACAGGTTTTATCACTAGGGGTCCCTAGAGCTTAAAGCAATCCCACGTAGTGTTAGGCTTAGGTAGAAATACTCCCCTGGGGCTTAGTTGAGCAATCAACAGAGTGAAGGGTTGACGTGAATCCTATTGCCGGGACATAGTGTTGGGGTTAGCCACGGTTGACCTTAGATTTGGGACCGTGTGTTTCAGGATTTTCCTCGACTCAATTAACATTAATAGGAAGGTATAATAGCATAGTCTTGCACTAGAAGCATAAGTCCTAGAGGTAACTTGTCCGGATACCCTATTCTCACTTATTACTAGTCTCTCTCTTTTTACTCGTTGTTTGCACTTTTCTCTCTTTCATCTTTCGATTTAATTGCCTTGCATCTCCTCTAGTTTCCATAAATTCACTCATCACTCAGATCATTGTTTCTTTTCGTATATCACACGACTCAATAGCAATTTCACGTATTTTAAATCCCTATTCCCTGTGGATTCGACTACCCACTCACCGGGGTAACTTTTATTACTTCGACAAGGCCGTGCACTTGCGGTACGCACGCAAAAGGTCGTGTCAGCAGTGTAAGTTTGAGGCGGGGAAGGAAAGAGTAACTCAAGTCAGATCAACGGCCAGGATCAGCTGATCAAGAGAAGAGTTTAAGTTCGCGGCAAGGAGTCTTAAGCGGTTGAGTGAACTAGATGAAGACGCTTGGACAGTGACTAAGCAGGTTCATATCTTTTTGGGTACCTAAGTTTTAACTAATGTATAAAAAATAGAAAGTTGTTTAGTTTGGTTAAGTTAAGTGAAGGTTTTACTGAATTTTTATGTTACCTTACTCTTGTATGAATTTTCCAGTTAAAATGAATGAGTTTTGATCTTTGTTATAAATAAGAAAGTTGTTCCTCATCCTTTGATCTTCCTATATAGTGACTTTCAGAACGCACACTTTTCCTCTCTGATGAATAACATTATTTCAAACAAGCTGCAAAAAATCATTATCATGATTGTCATTCCAAATGAAATCATTATCATGATTGTGCCATTTCCTTTTTTATTACTGTTAATTGTTGCATTATCTCTGTTTCATCACAGGAGGAATAAACACACTTCAATTAAAGTTGGTCAACAGGTTAATGCACTGATCTTCTCAATATGGATCTTCAATGGAAAGGGATAATGCAAAGAAATCATAGAATCAAGTAACATATCATAATACTGCATGTGTGTTGGATCTAGTGCTACAATCCACAAATTGATATTACCATCTAAAGAGAAATAATCAGGACTTTTCCAATAAGTTACACAAGAGATCATTCTTTGACGGACATCTGCAAGTGTCAAGAGAAGAGAAAACCAGATCATTTGGCAGATGATAAGTGATAAGTGCTCGTGTTACAGTAATACGAAGTATTATTGTGTTACATTGAGCATTAATTTTCTTAGATTTAATCATTAATTAGTGTATATTTGTGTTCTTTCATACATTGTAGGGTTGTGGAGTAAACATAGTGAAGAAAGAGCAAAGTTGGATCATGTTTGCCGTTGTTGGGGAGTTCTCAGACCAAGCAAGGAACAAGGCACGAGTTTAGACTTGTGGGTATGTGCCAATCTCCTTTGGAGGGGCACAAAGGTAGTCACATTCACAAAATTCTAACCCATGTAGCATTGGAGAACTTCACCAATCAGGAGAATGAAGCAATCGACATGATCTACCATTAACTATGTGCCCAATTCAATGGCCTCGATGATGAACAATGAAACTGGGCACATTTGATGAGCGAGTACTGTAGCGATTCACTGTAACTGTTTTACTGTTCATTACACACTAGAAAACCGTTTCCAGAAAATCCACATGGGTGTGTGGAAATTCCATACGGCTGTGTTGATGCCCGATTTTAGCCGATTTACAGTCGCGACTCAACACTATTTAAAGGCCTTTTTGGGGACTTTTTGAGGATCTTTTCGTCTATCTTCTGGAGAGTCACGGCTAGTGTTTGGAAAGGACTTTGTGGAGGATTGGAGTGCATTGATAGCATTGACATTGAAGCCCATTGGAAGATAGCTATTGGGGGAGCTTTCGTCGGCACCAATCCGACGAGGTGTGCCCTAGGCTTGACAAAGGGCTTGGTGAAGAGACGAAGCGGCCGCACAAGACCACAACCATCCTACACAAGGGGGTTTTCATCTATGTTTATCTTTCTTGTTTATTCATACACATTAATGGATTTGTATAACTCCATGGAGAGTTAAACCCCTTGTGGGTATTCGGACTTGTAAACCCTAGGATGATATTGTTTCTATGACATGTTATTATGCTTTCTTAATATATGCATTTAATTGAGTTCCAATCTTGATTGCTTGTTGTGTTGATTTTTCCCTTAGCCGTGACACTAGGGTTGAGAATCATCTATGTTGTTCTTTAGAGTTGTGACAACTCCTATAGGATTAGACTACTCGAGATTGGAGAGGGTTGAGAGGGTGAGTCGTGAGGTAGCAAAACGTCCCCTTTCCCCTCCGGTGTAATTTTCCCTACCTCCGTGTTCCAAGAGTTCTTAGCGGTCGAAGTAGAGCGAAGTACTAAGAGATGAACTTCCTTAGGGCTTAGTTGCGCAAGGGACAGAGTGAAAGGTTGTAGTGAATCCTAGTTCTGGGGCTTAATTGAGACTAGGGTTCTTTCTCCTAGACCAAAGGGTTAGGACTATACTTAGAAACAGCGTTTATCACTTGGAATCCCTAGAATGTAAAGCAATCCCACGTAGTGTGAGGCTTAGGAAGATGGACTCCCCTATGGCTTAGTTGACAGGTCAACTAAAGTTAAGGGTCGTAATGAAACCTAATGCCGGGGCATAATGTTGGGATTAGTCACGGTTAACCTTAGGTTTAGGGACCGTGTGCTTTAGGATGTCCATGACTCATTAAACATCAATAGGAGAGTATAATACATTGTCTTTCACTAGAACATTAGTCCTAGGGCGAGCTTGTCCGGGTACCCTATTTTACACTTGATTGTTCCTTTCTTCACTTTCACTTGCACTCTCCTGTCTTCCATACTTCTCTTTCATTTACTTATTTCTTTTAATTACTCTTGCACACACATATTGATTCTTCTCACCACCATATTCTCGCACTAGCTAACTTGTAAATTCTCTTATCTACAATCCCTACTCCCTGTGGATTCGACTACCCTCTCACAGGGTACTTTATTACTGCGACAACCCGTATACTTTCGAGGCCCTGCCAATAAGTCATTTAGATAAAATTCAAAAAATCATTTTCACCATTTAGAACATCTTACAAACATTTTGTATGTTTAGAGGCTGAATCAGGTAGGAGTTCTCTTAGATACACAGGCTACAAAACAACATGGAATAAATAAATACAACAACATTTCATACTTTACAAAGACTGAGCAAATACGTTGAATGTACTATTACAGGACTCTGGTAGTTTTTTGATGTCAAAGATCATAACTTAGTAAGGAAATTTTAATTGTAACTTATTTTTCCATTATTATCTTTAAACATATATCTACTATTCCATCTCTTGTCAATAAATTAGTAGTAGATCAAACCATACTTAAACGGCCCGAAGGCTCACTACAGCAACTGAAGTAAGTATTTTAGAAATTTCTAAGCAAATGTTCTATTGCAAACTAAATTTGTAATTAAAACAACACCCTACCAAGAGATTATTAGAGCGAAAGCAAATTGGATAGAGCAACACTAATTAAAGGATAAAGGTGCCATTTTTTAGACCAAACTGCAAGGTTATACATTAAAAACGATGCAAGTTTCAAATTTCACAAATCATTAGCTAAAGATTTCATTGCTTAAGTCAACACAGATTATAAGTCAACATGAACAACATCACCATGAAAGGAAATGGAGGATTTAATCAATGGAAAAAGAAGGTGCTTTAATCTAGATTTTTTATATCTTATTTATTATACTCTTTAGTTTTCAAGCTTGCCTTAAACTTGGCTACGAACAGAGAAATATTCAATGGTTTTTGTAGTAATCTGAAATGAAATCAACCATTTGATGACCATACTCCCTCAACTACTCTGGGTCTGATGGCTTCAAATTATTAGATGTGGTCGAAGATTGCAGAATTATAGAGAAAATGCAGTAAAGAAGGAAGAAGGAAGAAGGTTGATGTTGTGATTGTTCTGGTGGAATTAATTTGGATTAGAAGGATACTCGTATCACTTCAGGTGTTTGAAAGGTAGTTGGAGTTATTGGAGAATGAAAGGGAGATGTCAACTGCTGTGATGAGTTTGATTAAGCAATGTGGTTTAAGTTCGAGGCAGAAGATGTCTTGGATTGTGTTTTGAAGGGATGGCTGAGATTGAAGCATCCAGGAAATGTTTTTAGTTCTAGGTAAGGAGAGGGTTAAGCGGTCGAGTACATTAGAACCCAACACGTAGTAGGGTGACTCAGCGAGCCTGTTTTGTTTTGGTGACTAAAGTTAGTTATATGTTTCTTTTCTTGTTGTATTGTTTTAAGTTCTGACAAGAGTTTTTACTATTTTTTATATATTCCTCTCACTTGCATGAATTTTCCTATAAAACTGAGTTATTTTTTATCCTTGCTTTCAATACAAAAGTTCCTCTTGTGATTATCTTTCTATATAGTGTTTATCAGTGGTATCAGAGCTCCGAGGTGGATGTTGTGATGATTCTGGGGTTTTTTGTTGTTTTTAGTATTGGTGCTATGCAATTGTGGTGTTGTGTGAATTATGTGTGGATATGTTGATGAGCTGTAAATTCTGTGATTATGTTGTGATGTTCAAGTGCTCATGTGACACCCAGTACTTATTTTAAGGCTATTTTTTAGTATTCATTGTGTGAAGAAAAGTCACAAAGCATAGAAGTTATGGCATCAAGCTCTTCATCTATACCTCCCCATAAAATCTCTCATTCACTGCTGCCAATTTTCAGAGGAGAAGGTTATGAGCATTGGAACTATCGAATGAAGAAAATTTTTAGGTTACAGAGTTTGTGGGAGGTTGTGGAAGATGGTATAAATAAGGAGGAAGCAAAGGAAAAGGACTTGGAGAATGGCGCAAAAGCTTTATTTTTGTTAAAACAAGCTGTTGATGAGACTATTCTTCATAGGATAGTGAGATTTGATATAGCAAAGAAAGCATGGGATCATATTAAAAATGAAAATCAAGGCACCTCTCGAATTATTTCAATGAGACAACAAACTTTAAGTCAAAAGTTTGACTTGTTACGGATGAAACAAGAAGCGTCAGTGCAGCTGATATGTGCTCGTGTATAAGTAATATGAAGTATTCTTTTCTTACACTAAGCATTACTTTTTTTAGGTTTTATCATTAATTAGTGTGTATTTGTGTTCTTTTATGCATGTAGGGTTGTGGAGAAGAGTTAGAGAAAAAGAAGCAAAATTAGGTCATGTCCGCATTTGTTGAGGAGTTTCTTGGACCAAGCAAGGATAAAGGCACGGGGTTTTATAGTTGTGGGTGTGTGCCAACCTCGAATGTGCTCAAATTGTTCTATAATTTGGAGGGGCACAAAGGCAGTCACACTCATAAAGTTTAACCCGTGTAACATTGAAGAACTTCGTTAATAAGGAGAAAAGAAGAAACAGCATGATCTACTATTGGTTGTGTGCCTAACTTAACGGCCTCGATGAAGAAAATGAAGTTGGGAATAACTCGGGTGGGAATACTGTAGCAGTTACTGTAGCAAATCGATGTATAGGTTACTGTTCACTGCATGCCAAAAATCAATTTCCAGAAAATCCATGGAAATTCCACACGACCGTGTTGATGCCTGATTTCAGCCTTTAAATACCACGACTTTAGATTTAATTGGAGACTTTTTGACCTATCTTTTGCCCAACTTCAGGAGAGCTTTTGGAGCGTTCTATACCATCGATATCAGTGTCATTTGGAAGATAGCTATTGGTAAAGCTTTCGTCGGCATCAATTCTGCGAGGTGTGCCTTAGGCTTAACAAGGGACTTGGTGGAAAAGACGAAGCGGCTTTACAAAACCATTGCCACGCATCACAAGGGGGTTTTATTCATGTTTGCTACGCTTTTTGTTACAAATACTTTGATGATTTTGCATAGCTCCATGGAGAGATAAACCCCTAGTGGGTATTCGTACTTGTAAACCCTAGGATGACATTGTTTCTATGATTTTTATTATGCTCTTTTAATTGATGCTTTTAATTGAGTTCCAATCTTGTATGATAATTACATTGATTTTCCTTTAGCCGTGACACTAGGGTTGAGAGTCATCTACATTATCCTTGGAAGGTGTGACAACTTTTATAAGATTTGACTACTCGAAATTGGAGAGGGTTGAAAGGGTGAGTCGAGAGGTAGCAAAATGTCCCCTTTCCCCTTCAGCGTGAATTTCCCTACCTCCATGTTCCAAGAGTTCTTTGCAGTCAAAGTAGACTGAAGTGCTAGGAGATGAACTCCTGGGGCTTAGTTGCACGAGCAATAGAGTGAAGAATTGTAGTGAATCCTAGTGCTAGGGCTTAACTTAGACTAGGGTTCTTTCGCCTGGACCAAAGGGTTAGAACTATACTTAGGGACAGGGTCTTTCACTTGGAATCCCTAGAATCCCAAGCATTTTCACGTAGTATGAGGTTATAGGAGATGGACTCCCCTGGGGCATAGTTGAGTGATAACCAGAGTGAAGGGTTGTAGTGAATCCTAATGCTGGGGCATAGTGTTGGATCTAGTCATGATTGACCTTAGGTTTGGGACAGTGTGTATTTGGATTTCCACGACTCATTAAACATCAATAAAGAAGTATAATATTTGTCTTGCACTAGAAGCATTAGTCCTAGGTGGAGCATTGTCTGGGTAGCCCATATTTCTACTTATTTTTTCCTCCTTACTCTTTGATTGCACTCCTCTTTTCTCTTACTTACTTTTTTCTATTGCAAACATATTGTTTTCTCTCACCATCATTACTTTCACACTAGCTAAGTAGCAACTTCTCTTGTCGTGAATCACTACTCCCTATGGATTCGACTACCCGCTCACCGGCTATTATTACTGTGATGATTCATGCACTTGTGGAGCACTCATAAGGCCTGTGTTAGCAGTAGTATTTTACTAGAGTTTTGGCAGTTATTAATCAAATTAGAGGAATGGGCTATGAATTAAAGGAAGCAGATGTGGTGTTGAATGTTATGAAAATTTTATCTTCAAGATTTGTGCATGTTGTAACCTCAATTGAAGAAGCAAGAGATATGGCTACAGTGACTTTGGATGAATTGAGTAGTGCTCTACAAGCTCATGAATCTAGATATAATCAATTTTCTAAGAAGCATGAAGATAAAGTTTTTGTGAAGGGAGGTAACACAAATGGTGGTAGAAGTTTTATAAGAGGAAGAGGAAAGAATTATAGAGACAGAGGAAGAGGAAGTGGAAGTCTAAGAGGTGTTGGTTATAGTAGTCAAAGATCATATGGTGATTATAGACAATTTAATCAAAGACTGTAGTTTACGGAGAATTCATGGCAGTAAGTAAGAGAAAATCAAAGATCCTTTGGAAGGTTTAGTAAAGGATAAAGGCAATTTGAGGGATAGAGAGTTGGTAGAAGCAATTTTCAGAATATGCAATGTTTTAGAAGTAAAAAATTTGGGCACTTGCAATCACATTCCTAGTCTCAGGATAGGAGATTTGATGATGGGGCAAGTTCTTCAAGTACTCAGAATTCTCAGAATTTCAATAATGAAGGTTTAGGTTGTTATAGTACTTTGTTTATGGTTCGGAATGGGAGTGAAGTTGGTAGTTCTTCTGTTTGGATTTTAGACAGTGGAACCTCAAGTCATACGACAGGAAATAGAGATTTGTTTTACCAGTTGGATAAAAGTGTGTAGCATAAAGTTAGACTTGGTGATGATCAGGAACTTGATGTATTGGGCAAATGATCTGTGGCAGTCAATGTGCAAGGAGAAGGAATGAAGTTAATTCAAGCAGTAAAGTATGTTCCAAAACTAGCACATATTTTGTTGAGAGTGGGACAATTGATAGCTGTTGGTTATAATGTGAATTTCAGTAGTTTTGGGTGTAGTATAGAGCATGCAAACTCAGGAGTGCAGTTGTAGTTTGTTCAAAGAAATGAAAATAATCTATTTCCGGTAGTGTTTTCTGACTATGGACAGATCAATGTAGCAATGTCAGTTGAAAGTTTATCTTCATTGTGGCATAGAAGGTATGGCCATCTGAATTTTTAGGGTTTACAAGTATTACATGAGAAGAATATGGTGGTTGGTCTGCCAAATGTGAAGAAATTACAACATTGTGAACCTTGTATTTTTGGAAAATTGGCAAGGTTGCCTTTCTTATCAGGAAAATCATGGAGAGCAAAACAGAAATTGCAGTTGGTTCATGGAGATGTTTGTGGATCAATGCAAACTAAGTCTCATGGTGGAAACAGGTATTTTCTCTTGCTTGTTGATGATTATACTCGTATGAGTTCGGTTTATGTGATTAAGTGCAAGCATGAAGTGTTTCAATGTTTCCAAAATTCCTTGGCTTTTGTTGAGAGGCAATCTGGATACAAACTTAAAGTTCTAAGGGCAAATAGAGGAGGTGAGTTTCTATCTATAGAATTCAGTTTGTTTTGTACAAAGTTAGGGATTAAACATGAATTAACTGCACCTTATTCTCCATAATTAAATGGAGTGGCAGAAAGGAAAAATAGAACTTTGATAGAGAAAGCGAGAAGAATGTTGAGTGCTAGCAAATTACCAAATGTTTTCTAGGCATAAGTAGTCTTGACAGTTGCATACTTATCTAATTTATCACCAATTAATGTAGTAGCTTACAAAACCCCATATGAAGGTTGGTTTGGAACTAAACCAAGTGTGAACCATTTAAGAGTATTTGGGTGTGTTGTTTACACTCAAATACCAGCCAAAAAACTTCAGAAGCTTGATCAAAAGGTAGAAAAAGCAATATTTGTGGGTATAGTCAAGAGGCCAAGACTTACAGAGTTTATATTCCTACTTCTTGGAAGCTTGTTATCAGTAGAGATGTATAATTTATAGAAAATGAAGTGTGGAATTCGGGAAGAAAAGTCAGTACAAGAGAAAAAGTTTGTGTTGTGGGAAATTAGAACTACTAATACTGGAGTTGTGAATAATTCAGGAGTTGATGAGCAGCATATTATGTCAGTGACTGAACATGTTAGAATAAAAGGTATTAGTGAAGCAGTATGTCCAAGAAGACAAACAACACAAATTCAAGAGAGTGAAGCTACTATAGATGATTCACCAATTCAGAGAGTTAGAACATTGAGACAAATTTATGACAGTTGCTTATTTGTATTGGCGGTAACATATCTAGGAAATTTTGATGAAGCACAATAGCATAAAGAGTGGAGAAAGGCTATGGCAGAGGAAATTTGTGCAATTGAGAAGAACAAAACCTGAAAAATTGAGTGAATTACCCTTTGGAAAAAAAATTATTGGGGTTAGGTGGGTGTTTAGAACAAAATATAAACCTAACGGTGAAATATCCAAGTATAAGGCAAGGTTGGTGGCCAAGGGATATTCGTAAAAGTATGGTGTGGATTATTAAGAAATTTTCGCTCCAGTTGCTGGAATGGAAACGGTAGGAGCATTGCTTGCTTTAGCTGCACAGAATAATTGGCCAGTGTTTTAATTAGATGTAAAGTCAGCATTTCTAAATGGAACTGTGAAGGAAAAAGTCTATGTTGCTCAGCCTCAAGGTTTTGAAGTTGAAGGAAAGGAACACATGGTTTACAGATTACATAAAGCATTGTATGGGTTAAAACAAGCTCCAAGTGCTTGGTATGAAATACTGGATGGTTTTTTGCAAACACAAGGTTTTTATAGAAGTTATACAGAACACACAATATATAGAAAAATTGGTAGAGATGGAGATGTTTTGCTAGTTTGTATCTATGTAGATGATGTGATTTATATGAGTTCTCCTTTAACTTTGATGATGGAGTTCAGAGATACTATAAAGAAGACCTTTAATATGAGTGATTTAGGAATTATATCCTATTTTCTTGGCTTAGAGGTGAAGCAAACTGAAACTGGGCTTCAGATATCACAAGAAAAGTATGCTACAGATTTGTTAAAAGAGTATACAATATGCTGCATTGCAAACCAGTGAATGTTCCATTACTTCCAAGTGCACAACAATAGTTATATAAGGCAGCAGAAGCAGTAGATGTTACCATGTACATGAAATTAATTGGAAAGCTGATATATGTTACTCAATCAAGGCCAGATATTGCTTTTGTTATTAGCTTGTTATCTAGATTCATGCATAAGCCTACCAAAATTCATCAAGGTGCTGCAAAGCATGTTTTTAGGTATTTGGTAGGTATAATTCAGTTTGGGATTTTGTATGAAAGAGTTGATGTTTATGATGTACAAGGATTTTAGATAGTGATTGGGGGTCTAATCCTAAGGACAGAAAAAGCACAAGTGTTGTGTTTAATATAGGTTCAAGTGTTGTGACTTGGTTATTAAAAAAGCAAGATATAGTAGCACTCTCTCCAACTGAAGCTGAGTATATAGCTTTGAGTGATTCTTGATGCCAAGGAATTTGGTTGAAGAGAATTCTTGAAGATTGTGGTGTGAAGGTTGAAAAGCCAATTACAATCAATTGTGACAATAAATCTTGTATTACAGTAGCCAAAAATCCAGTATTACATGGAAGAACCAAGCACATAGACATCAAGTTTCATTTTATTAGAGATTTGGTGGCAAAGAATGCAATGAGTTTACAATATTGTGCATCACTTGATCAAGTAGCAGATATGATAACTAACTGTTTGAATGTGTAGCAATTTGTGAAATTCAGAGAGCAATTGGGAGCTGTGTTCTTCAATCAAGGAGATGGGGGGTGGGTTTGTTAGATGTGATTGAAGATAGCTGAATTGTAGAGAAAATTCAGTGAAGAAGTAAGAAGGTTGATGCTGTGATTGTTCTGGTGGAATTAGTTTGGATTGGAAGGATAATAGTGTCATTTCAGGTGTTTGAAAGGTAGTTGGAGTCGTTGGAGAATGAAAGGGAGATGTGAACAGCTATGATGAGCTTGATCAAGCAATGTGGTTTAAGTTCGAGGTAGAAGATGGCTTGGATTGTGCTTTGAAGGGATAGCTGAGATTGAAGCATCCAGGAAATGTTTTTAGTTCTAGGCAAGGAGAGGGTTAAGCGGTCGAGTTCATTAGAACCCAACACGTAGTAGAGTGACTCAGCTAGCCTGTTTCATTTTGGTGACTGAAGTTTGTTATATGTTTCTTTTCTGGTTGTATTGTTTTAAGTTCTGATAAGAGTTTTTACTATTTTTTATATGTTCCTCTCACTTGTATGAATTTTCCTGTAAAACTGAGTTGTTTTTTATCCTTGCTTTCAATACAAAAGTTATTCCTCTTGTGATTATCTTTCTATATAGTGTTTATCACAAAGTTCTATTATTCTTTTGAACCAAAACCATCATAAAAGAAAGGAATCACATCAAGAGAACACAAAACAATCACCACAAAATCAATAAAGAATTGAAAGAGGATGCCAAAGAGAGCTCACATTGGAAAAGGAAGGATTTTGTTTAGCCAACGAGGAAGCCAGGAACAGTGCTTCTATGAAAGAGAAAAGGCTTTTCTATTTTGGATTTTTTGTAGATACACCCTTTTTTACTTGATAATTACATCCCTTGAACAAAAAGAGAAAAAATTTATGAAAATTTTCTAGTAGTCCATCTTGTAGGGATCCATATCTTGATGCATTTGTGTCCATTCAATACACATTGGATGGTTGAGAGCTCTCCCATGCATTTCAAAACCTACCCCCAAATTCAATGAGGATCAGAGCGGCAGCCATGGAGGTAAGCGAGAGCGAGGCCGTCTTCAATGCTTATGATTTCAACCCTCAGCCCTTCATCATTGAGGTCCTCAATACCACTGATAATCTCCTCGATGGTGCCTTCCAGTTCTGCCTCTAGCTACGGATGATCTCCCCGCACGATATATTAAGCTCTCGCCAAAGTATAAAAGCCTTTATTTTTGCCGCATTATTCATCGATTTGGTAGTTTTGTAAATGATTTAATGCTTTGTTTGTGACTATTTGAAATGTGCAGTTATTTTTTAAGATTGTGAATGATTGATTAGCAAAGTGTTTAACCAAAGGTGAATTTAACCAAAGGTGCATAATGTGATCTTCAAGACCCAAAGCTCATGTTTTGTTAAAAATTTCACAATCAAGTCTTCTTGTTCATCTTGGAAATAATGGCGGCAACATTAACAGTGTTATGAATGTGGCTTCAAATTTCCAATACAATGTTGTACACAGTTACTGTTTGTATGCACAATGTTATAGTTCATATGTACATGGTTTACTTTCATGTGTGCTTGGGCGTGCTTGAGATTATGCAAATCTCATGAATTCAAGTACTCCCTAAGCACATGTATGCTTATGCCCGTGCTTATCTCAGAAGTGAGATTGGGTGAACACATGCACCAAGCACTGTGCACATGCATGCTTATGCCTGTGGGGATATCAAGAATCAAGTGTTCGAAGAAACATAGCTCGTAAGTTGGGGAACGTAAAAACTCTCATTACATTTTGAATAGTGAAAGTGAGAGACCAAGAAAAAAAAGGGTTTGGGTAATTGAAGAAGGCTTGAGATCGGCTTAGAAACTTGAAGGAGCTTGGTTTGCTTCTCTAAAGAAGTGAAGAAGAGGAGTCACTTAGTCTTTCATGCTTGTAAGCCTCTTTGGTGATTTTTCTTCTTGTTTGTGAAGCCATTCATATAGTCTAAGCTTGTAAAGCTTGTACTCTTCATCTTTCAACATTGTAATGGAAATTTCTTGTCACCTCTACTCGTGGACATGGGCTTGAAGAGCTAAACCACATTAAATCCTTTTGACCTTTGTTGAATGCTTGTTTGCCCTACTCTTTCCTTGTGAGTTTGTGAAACGCATTATCCATATTAGCCTTTTCCACTATGGTTAACCCCAACAAAAAGTCTAACACTCCTCATTTCTATTCAGAAATAGGTTAGAATATGTAGTGTCTATGATCAATTTCTATTGCTTGATGGATGATACTAACATAAATTTAAATTGAAGTATCTTACTAAAAAACAATCATTAAGTAGGCGTAACAATTTGTTCTTTTTTTTTAGCCTCATTTGATTTGCCTGTAGAGGGCTTCATTTGAATTGTTTGAGATTAATGCTCCACAATGAATCTAAAAGAAAAGAGACTCCAGTTATTGAATAACATGAAGTGCTTAATAACCTTCAGATCAATAAAGGCTTACCATGTTCTAATAGTTTGATCATATTTATTATTATTTTATTTGTTTATTTATTTATTTTGATGTCTTAGGGCGTTTCATACTTTTGCAACATGACTTAAGAAATTTTGGAAAAGAGAATGAACATCTTAGAAAAGTACTATTTTTGACATTCTTTTGCTATACCTAAGTGCTTCTTACTGCTAAAAAAAAGTATGTTTTCTAACTAAAGGAAATAATTTATACAGGCACTGGTACTTCCTATCTTGCTTGTTTTTGATTTTCTACATCTGCATCTATTCCTGCTATGAACTATAGGATGTGATTCCTTTCATGATGCTACTCCTACTAGATCTTTTCATGGATATGAGACTTCCACCAGCATGTCATTGCTAGTTAAATTAACCCTAACTTGCTAGCTCTAAACTTTTATATTTAACTATCATGAAGGATTCAAAAATTCTTTTCTTCTTAATAGAAAAGTGGATAAACCAAAAAAATTTTGAAAAATTCTTTCTTCAGCTATTAGTTTCTTTAGATATGGGAAAAAGTAGCCGCATTTTTTCAAGTGACTGTTTCATGTTTCTATCTTGTTTTGCAATCAAGAGTTTTCAAGATTGTTCAAATGGTTCAATGAAATAGTTACAGTTCTAATAGATAATACGAGAGAAGTGTGTGCGTTCATTAGGGAAGAAGCTCAATAAATAAATACAGGTGTACATATGTTAGTATGTATAAACATGATATATACAAAGTATATATACATATACTCTAACACGCTCCCTCAAACTCACGGTGGGCCATAAACTGAGAGTTTGCCAACTAGAAACTGAAATCGAGAGACAGTATATGCTTTAATGAAAACATCAATAAGCTGCTGTGTAAAGGCAACATAAGGAAGAAGAGTAACCTACAGATGCTTTGTTAGCTAATGAAACAAAGGATTGGCAGCAATTTTGATGGCACTTTGTTTGTCACAATAAATAGGAGTGGGAGCAAATATAGAGACACTAAAATCCATCAAAATCTAACACAACCAAAGAATCTCCTTGGTAGTGGAGGACATAGCACCATACTCAGCCTAGATAGTGGAAAAAGCAACAGTAGATTATTTCTTGCCTTTCAAAGAGATGAGTGAATCACTTAGGAAAATACAAAAATTAGTAGTGGATTACCTATTAGTAGAATCACCCGCCCAATCAGCATCAGAATAGGCACGATGCTCAAAAGATGGCGTGGAATAGAAAAATAGAGATCGTGTGATGGTGCCACGTAAATAATGAAGAACCTGTAGGAGTTCAGCATAGTGAGTGGATCGTGGAGCATTGAGAAACTGGCTAAGAACACAAATAGCATACGCAATATTGGGTTGAGTGATGGTCAAATAAATAAGAGCGTCGACAAGTGCGCGATAACGAGTGGGATCAATCAATAGCTCACCATATGAAGATGAAAGTCGGTGATGAAGCTCAATAGGAGTAGATATAATACGAAGGTATGTAAGATAGGCTCGATAAAGAATATCATAAATATACTTTTGCTGAGACACTAAGATGCTTGGGCGAGAATAAGCAACCTTAAGACCCAAGAAATAACGAAGAAGACCAAGATCTGTCATCTAAATCTTGGTGTTTAGCTATTGTTTCAGAGAAAGAATAGTATCATGATCATCACCAAAAATAACCATACCATCGATGTAAAGAAGAAGAATAGTAGGATCACGAGGAGTCTGGT
This sequence comes from Dioscorea alata, assembly GCA_020875875.1. NCBI lineage: Eukaryota > Viridiplantae > Streptophyta > Magnoliopsida > Dioscoreales > Dioscoreaceae > Dioscorea > Dioscorea alata. The sequence goes on from CM037011.1 coordinate 7,493,782, forward strand.
GGGTAAACAGGGAGTAATCATGAGAACTCTCAGTAAAACTAAGAGTAATAATCACAATATGAAAATTCAAAAATCAAGCACGAGGAGTGTTTTTGAGCCCGTAAATAAACTGACAAAGATGATAAACATGCCGAGGAGGATGAGAGAGACTAGAAGGAAGGGTTATGTAAACATCCTCAGAAAGATCCCCATTTAAGATTAGATAAAGCCAGGTATAACATGAGAAATCATCAATAAAGCAGATATAGTTGAAGCAATTACCAAGATATGAAAGTGGGGTAGGGCACCATATATCATAGTGAACAAGATCAAAGGTAGATTTTGAAAAAGATTCACTTGAAGAAAAGGGAAGAGCGATGGGTTTAGCTAGGTTACAACCCATACATGGATGTAAAGAAATAGAACCAAGACTACCTGAACTTGTTAATAGTTTTAGACAAACACTAGACAGGTGACCGACCAGAGATGGCAATGTTAGAAGACTAAAGATCTAGACGATGAAGATGGTCTAGGTGATAAAGTATTCCAACTCTACGCGTGGTCCTAATCTTTTCGCTTGTAAGATGGTCCTCCACAAAACAAGCAGAAGGAAAAATGGTAACTGTGAGACCATGATCAGTGAGCCAGCTAACAGAGAGAAGGTTTAGAGTTAAGCAAGGAATATGATAAACGTTAGGAATGTGAAAGGATGTGGACTAAAGATGACCGCACTGCGTAACAAGGTGAAGGCTCCCATCAGCAATGGGAACAATGGAGAAGGGGTGAGAAATAGAAATAGAAGGCTAAAAGCATCAGCATTCATATAATGAGTGGCACTACAATCTAAAATCTAGGATGAGGAAGACATAGCAGAAGCGGTAGACATAGCAGAGGAAGTACTAGAGTGCATAGCATGCTGCATGGCATGAATCTGCTTGGTAAGTTGAGCAACCTGAGAAAGCATATTAGTAGAGCAAGCAAAAGCTGAATAAAGAGATAGCAGAAGAATGAGATGGAAGGCAAGACTGCGGCTGCTACTTCTATCATTGCTAAAGCTTAGCACATTATCTCTTCACATGGCAAGAGCACTTGTTGTAATGGCACATTATAGAAGATCCTGGAGAAGGGGACAGTGAAGTAGAAGCTGGTAACACAAAATAGCTGTAAGATACTAGAGAGGAGAGGAGTGTGGAGAAGTCACAGCAAAGACTGTATCAGTAAAGAGAAGCTGGGGGAAGAGTGCGCTTAGCCAGGTCTCCTCAGCAAGGACATTATGAACGACATCATCAAACAAAGGAAGAAGTTCCCGATTGAGCAATTGCCTGTGAACAACCTTAAAGTCAGGATGAAGACGCATTAAGAACTCAAAGATGCACTGTGTTTGGCGAGATTGAGTTCGAGTTTTGTAAAAGTTGCATGTCAAGCAAGTAGATGCCTCGAAAGAGTCAATCTCCCTCCACAGAGAATGTAACTCTTTGACATACTCCAAAATGAAGCGCTCATATTGTTGTACGTGAGCAATATCCTACAAAATAACATACTATGGAGTAAAGCTAGAATACTCAAATATATGGCACAAGTGTTCCCACATCATACGAGCAATAGGAAGATGTCCAATCTCTATATGAACACCAACCTAACAAGACTGACAAATAAGTGTCATGGTGCGATGATCAGCAAGAGTCCATGATGGGTCAGGCTCAAAAGGCTGGGAAGAAGTACCATTAACATGGTCAAGTAGCTCCAAGCCAAGCAAGATAATATGAATGGTAGTAAACCATTCTTTATAATTGGAGCAATTGAGTTTGGCATCCATGGGAGCAAGGAAATTTGGGAAGATGAAGAGGAGGCCATTTTTTAAAATCTATGTTACTATTGAGGAATTTAAACCTTTGGCACTATTGAGGATTTATTATTATTATTATTATTATTTTATTTTATTTTAAATCTTTGTTAGAGAATATAATAATGTTAATGTTAATACCATGATCCAAGATGTTGAGGATTTTCTGGATCTGGTCGGATGGAGAAAAAAAAATTGTGGTGATCGAGACCTGGCGATAGGCAGTGGAGTGGCGATGGTGAAGCTATAGCTGACAATTGGCGATGGAGTGGCGATCAAGATGGTGGACCTGCACTCAGCGATCGGTCGGATATGGTGGAGTAGCGATCGAGACCGGCTACACCAGCAAGTTGACGAAGTCGACAAGATGAAGCTTAGGCTAGCGAAGAAGAGTCGACAGGCTCATCAACAACAGAGAAGAGACGCCAATCCGGAACAAGCAAAGAAATCAAATCTAGCGAGGAAAAGATGTACAAAGAGGACAGAAGGGTTTCTCTCATCAACGATGAAGAAAAGACAGCAGCCCGGTCCGGCTATGTGTCTAATACCATGATAGATAATATGCGAGAAGTGTGAATATTCATTAGGGCAAAAGCCCAATAAATAGATACAGGTGTACATATGTTAATATGTACGAACAGGATATGTACAAAGTATATAGATGTATACGCAATACGTATACTCTAATACTCTAACAAGTTCTAACAACTATTTTTGTTATATATTGTTTTCCAGCAAGACTTGTCTATGGACAATTTATTACTTTAAGGATGAATGATAAGTGCTTAAGTGAACATATTTTTTTGTATGTTTTACATGCATTGAGTATCATTTTTATCATGTTTTATGTCTCACAAATTGTATTTATGTTTCTTTATGCAAATAGGGTTGTGAAGGCCTTGAGAGAATAAAAGAAAGCAAAGATAGATTATGAAGGCACCTTTTGCGAGTTTTTGTGCAACATAAGGAGCAAGACACAAGTGGAGATCATATACTATAGCACTTTACTATTCACTACATGATATAAATTCAATTCCAGAGAATCCACACGGGCATGTGAAAATTCCACACGGTCGTGTGGATGCTCAATTTCAGCCTATTTAAAGCTGTGACTCAGATTTTCTAAAGGACTTTTTGACCCATCTTTTTCCCAACTTCTTGAGGGGTCATGGCTAGGGTTTAGAGAAGATTTTATGGAGGTTTGGAGCGAGTCTATAGCATCAACATCGACGTCCTTTGGAAGATAGCTATTGGGGAAGTTTTCGTCGGCACCAATCCAGCGAGGTGTACCCTAAGCTTGACAAGGGGCTTGGTGGAGACGACGCAGCGGCCTGACATGACCATCACCACGTATCACAAGGGGGTTTTATCTATGCTTGCTATGTTTTGTGATTCATATACATTGATGATATTGTATAGCTCCATGGAGAGCTAAGCCCCTCATTGGTATTCGAACTTGTAAACCCTAGGATGACATTATTTCAATGATTTTATTATGCTTTCTTAATTAATGATTTTAATTGAGTTTCAATCTTGCATGTTAATTGTAATTGATTTTCCCTTAGCCGTGAGACTAGGGTTGAGAATCATCTAGGTTATCCTTTGAAGGTGTGATAACTTCTATAGGATTAGACTACCCGAGATTGGAGAGGGTCGAGAGGGTGAGTCGTGAGGTAGCAAAATGTCCTCTTTCCCTTTCGGTGTGATTTTCCCTACCTCCGTGTTCCAAGAGTTCTTTGCAATCGAAGTAGAATGAAGTGCTAGGAGATGAACTCCCCTGGGGCTTAGTTGTGTGAGCAACAGAGTGAAAGGTTGTAGTAAATCCTAGTGTTGGGGCTTAGCTTAGATTAGGGTTCTTTTGCCTGGACCAAAGGGTTAGAACTGTACTTAGGAATAGGGTCTATCACTTGGAATCCCTAGAACGTTAAGCAGTTCCACGTAGTGTGAGGCTTAGGATGATGGACTCCCCTGAGGCTTAGTTGAGAGATCTAGTGAGTGAAGGGTTGTAGTGAAGCCTAATGCGGGGGCATATTGTTGAAACTAGTCACGGTTGACCTTAGGTTTGGGACCGTGTGCTTATGGACTTCCATGACTCATTAAACATCAATAAGGGAGTATAATACTAGTCTTGTACTAGAAAAATTAGTCCTAGGGAGAGCTTGTCAAGGTACCCTATATTTACATTGATTGTTCCTCTCTTTACTCTTTGCTTGCACTCTCTTGTCTTACACACACATTGATTCTTCTTATCACCATCGTATTGCACTAGCTAAGTAGCAATTACCTTTGTCTCTAATCACTACTCCTTGTGGATTCGACTACCCTCTCATCGGGGTACTTTATTACTTCTACAACCCGTGCACTGTCATAACCATATTTGGTATGAGGCGTGAGATTGAGAGATTTCTTTACAGAGACCTTGTAGGGGTTAGGGATCTTTCACCTAGAAGTAGGGTTATGTCTATCTTTAGGAATCGAATGTATTCTTAGGAATCCATAGAGTACTGTGGTCATATGTTGTGTGAGGTGTTGAGATTAAGCGATTTCTCCACCGAGACCTCTTAGGGGACTAATATCGGTGATTTGGAGGACCGATTATTTTTGGATTTCCTTGACTTGATTAACTCGTTTAGAAAAACTTGGTAAATCTTGCGCTTAATGTTAGATCCTTGGGGGATAATTGCCTAGGTACCTTATTTTCATTGATTGAGACTTCCATCATTTTTACTCTTTCATATTTGATTGTGACATTCATTTTTCTCGTGATTAAGTTCATTTCATCATATTCTTGATTTCAACTAGATAACTCAGGAGTAGTTATTACTAATACTTCTGTTCCCTGTGAATTCAACTACACGACCTGTTGAGTACTTTATTACTTCGACACCCATGCACTGGGTACATGCAAGCAAGAGGTGTGCCAACAAGGTTATGAAGCAAAACTTGATTCTCACTTGAGCTCATTAAGTGAGAAGCTTGCTGCAGTAAGTGTCCGTGAATTGGTTTATATTTCTTTGGTTTCCTTCAAGCCTGCTTCTTTAGAGACAATTACAAATTTTCATGTTTTAATGGGCCATTCTAACTATAACAAAACTTGAAATGAAAGTCATGGCTAATCATTGCCATTGTGGACTACCATTTTTTATCTCTCTCAGGCTATTTAAAGGTTAAAGTAGAAGTAAAGATCACAGCCCCTCTTTCCATGCAATTACATTTGATCACTTGATAGGAAGACAAACATGATGATCAAATGCTTGTCTCATTTCAGATTTTTGTACCGCTTACTTGTTATATAGAGTTTCACCAAATAGACAACTTGAAAAAAAAAAAAAAGAAATCTAGGCAAACAAAAGAATGAAAGAAATAAAGCTAAAAATTGAATGGTGTAGACAAGACACTTTTAAAGAAATTGTTTCTTGAATATTATTCCTCCTGCTACATGCAAATAGCCTTAAGGAATAATATTTTTGGGATACAATGTCTATTAATTGAGAAATAAATAGTATTTTTTGTTTTTTTTTCAAGAACTCACTTGAACCAGAATGGTTAAAGAAGCAATAACAATGCAAAAAGGTTTTTTGAAAAGTTAGTTTTAAAAGAAATTGCAGAGGATATTTATAAATTTGAGAAACCTTTTCACATCCTAACAGCTATAAAGTAAAAAAGGTGCAAACGTTCAAAAATAATTTTTAAAAATGTTTTATTATTTTATTATTATTTTGAGAAATTTATAAAACATTACTATTAGTTAATAATTTGTATTTGTCCAATGATGGATGTCTATATTTTAATTGAGTGGAAATATTCATCTTTAGACTTGCAAGTCTTGCATGTAGAATGAACATAGTCTGCAATTTAATTATGTGGAAATGGACCATGCGTTAGTTGCATCAGATCATTTTCTGGGATTTTTGGGTTTTTATTGACCGGTAAGACTACTAGGCCCCATTTGATTATTTGATATGACAAATAGAAGAAATAGAAAAAAAAATTAAAAAAAAAAAAAGAAAACTAAAAATTCAGTCAATGTGAATTGGAACACTTGGAAAGAAACCACTATGAAGCTCACGAGAAATTTCATATTTTTTATTTTAAATGAAATTTTTATCCACCTTTTCAAAATAATAACAATAATTTGCTTCTTTCTACTCCTGCACTTGCTTTTTTGTTGTTTAATAAATTGTGATTTATCAACTCTTATCAAAATATCTATATAATAATAATAATAATAATGATGATGATGATGACGATGATGATGATAAAAGACCACAAGGACAAAAAATGTAAAACCATTATTCCTCGTTCGTGGTTGTGAAGAAGTATTTTGTGGTCATACCAAGAGTGATGCAATTATTAATACATGTCTTACATGATGATATAATGAAGTGAATCATCTTTCATGCTCAGGAGGCTATGAAAAGGTTCCCAAGCCCCAACTAAAAAACAAGCAACATTAACATATATATTATATTTCAAAAGATGGAATCTTGGCTTCCCTCAAAGTTCACCACCATCCTAGCTGAAATATTGATGCTAGTGTTGCTTTCACAGTTAGTACTTTTCTTCTCCAATCTTTGTTTCCCTGTTCCAATAATGGTCACTTCTTCAAAGACTGAATCTCATGGGAGAGCTCTTCTTCAATGGAAGGCCACCCTTGAAACACAAGACCTCCTTCTCACTTGGACGTCAATGGTCAATCCATGCAACTGGACTGGAATCACATGCAAATATGATGGTCATCTCATGCAAACCATCATCAAGGCCCAACTAGGAGAGTTAGGACTAGAAGGAAAACTAGAGACTCTCAACTTCTCAGCTTTACCATCTCTCCACGTTCTCAACCTCACCGACACAAGCTCCATGGAATAATCCCTGCATCCATTTCAGCTCTCCCCAAGCTTACCACCCTTGATCTCTTTGGTAAGAATCTTAGAAGCATCATCCCATCAGAGCTTGGTAATTTGACAAGGCTTAAGACCTTGTGGCTCTCCCAGAATCAGATAAGTGGCTCCATACCTACTTCTTTTGCAAAGCTTCGAGATATGAATTTATTAACTATCTCCAAAAATTTGTTAGTTGGTTCAATTCCTCCAGTTTTTAGAAACTTGACCAAACCCTAGGGTTTATATCTATGGAGCAATAGACTCAGTGGCTCCATTCCTAATGAGATTGGGAATTTAGTGAGTTTAACTAGTTTCGACATTACTGACAACCAAATAATTGGATTAATCCTTCCATCACTTGGAAGTTTGAAAAGTCTGATCGGTTTGGCATTAACTCATAATTATCTCTTTGGGAAGGTTCCTGATGAATTCTCAAACCTAACAAATTTAAATAATCTTCAATTAGTTAACAACAACCTTTCTGGTAATCTACCACGAGATTTGGCCAGACGAGGTTTACTTAACAAACTTGCTTCGACATATAATAATTTCCAAGGTTCCATTCCAACGTGTTTGAAAAATTCAACAAATCTAGTGAGAGTCCATCTTGAATGAAACCAATTAACTGGATATGTCTCTGAAAGCTTTCATGTTCATCTTTATTTGGATTATATTAATCTAAGCTTCAAGAAATTGTCTGGCACATTATCACCATTTTAGGGGGCATGTGTTAATTTGAGAAGCCTTGAAATATCAAGCATAAATATTAGCAGACTTGTACCTTTTAGAAATTGGCCAATTGCCAAAGTTACAGCTACTTGGCATCTCCTCCAATAATCTAGTGGGAAAGATCTCAAAAGAGTTTGACAATTCGTCTTTTATATTTCACCTAAACATGAGCAACAATCATCTTACAGGGACCATACCACAAGAATTTGTTGATCTATATTCATTAGAAGTTCTAGATCTCTCAAGCAATAATTTGACAGGATAAATACCAATAAAGTTGGAGCATTGCCTTAAATTGAACTCACTCAAGTTTGACAATAATGAACTGAGTGGAGTCATCCCTTCCCAACTTTGTGATTTGAACTTGCATGATGTTCTAGACTTGAGTGACAATATATTCACAGGAAAAATACCAACACAGCTTAATAAGTCATTGATGTTGCAAAAGATGAATTTATCACATAATGATTTGGTTGGTGGCATTCCATCTTCTTTTCAATTAATGATGGGCTTAACATCATTTGATATATTTTATAATTTTTTATAAGGTCCAATTCCAGAGACCCACTTCTTTCAGGCGGCTCCAATTGAGTGGTTTACCCATAACAAAGGCTTATGCGGTCAAGTGCTTGGTTTGCCTCGATGTAATCAATCCTCTTCACCAAGCAAATGTGCTGAAGAGAAATATCAAAAAGTCATTATCTTGACTATTCTTCCTATATTCAACACTTTATTTCTCTTACTCCTACTAGTTGCAATAACTTTGCTCCATTACAAGAGAAAAAAAAAACTCATATCAAATGATTCTAGTGAAGAAGTTGGTGCACAATATTGCTTCTCCATTTGGAATGTGAATCATGGGAAAGAAACATACAAAGAGATAATTCGAGCCACAGAGGATTTTGATAGTAAGTATCAAATTGGTGTAGGAGCTTGTAGCATAGTCTATAAAGCTGTACTATCTTCAGGAGAAACACTTGCTATTAAGAAATTTCATATAGAAGAAGATAGAGTGAATGAGCAAGCTTTTCGCAATGAAATACAAGCATTAACTGAAATTCAACACATGAATACTATGAGGTTTTAAGGTTTCTACTCTACTAAAAAATTCAGCTTTCTTGCATATAAGTATATGAAGAGAGGAAGCATGGGTGTCACTCTTACATCTGAACAAGGAACAATGGAGTTGGATTGGATCAAGAGAGTCAACATTGTATGAGACATTACTCAAGCTTTATCTTACTTGCATCATGATTGTGCTCTATCTATCATCCATCGAGACCTAGCAAGAAACAACATTCTTTTGGATGAGGAGTACAAGGCTTGTGTTTCGGACTTCGGTATTCCTAGAATGCTAAAGCCCAACTCATCACATTGGAGTTTGCTAGTAGGCACATATGGGTACATGGAACCAGGTATGTACGTTATCTCCTAATCATTTTACTTTCTTTTTTTTTTCATATAACTAAGTTAATTAACTTGATTGGTATTTTGCAAAGCTTGCCTATGTAATGAGAGTGGCTAAAAAGTGTGATGTATATAGTTTCGGGATTGTAGCACTTGAACTGATAAATGGAGCACATCCTGGTGATCTCTTCAGCAACTTATCATTGAGTATGTTAGTGAAAGATATCCTAGATCCATGTATTCCACTTTATATAGCCAATCAAGTGATCACAAACCAAGTGTTTTCAGTGATTTCAATAGCAATGCAATGCATTAACACTAATCCGCAAGCTCGGCCTGTAATGCAACAAGTATCTCAAAGGTTGTCTTCTCCAAATTCTTTGCTAGCATCAGACATCTATCCTTTTTTAGCACTTACCCTTGATCACCTCATAAACATATTGTCACTAATTGTATTATGTAGTGAGGCGGTATTATTTATTTTATTTTTCATCCTATTTGTACTCTCCCAAGAATGTATTTTGCATTCTCTTAGCGTGAGGAACTAAACATCCTAGGGTATTAAAAAATTGATGAACCTTAGGATGCGATTTGTATTTGACATTGAATATCTGCTACATGTATTTGAGTTCAATTTAATTGCGAAAGTCAATTGTGTATTTCACACGTATGCCTTGATTTCATTATAACAAGGCTCAATTTCATTTTTGATACATGGGTAGTAGGAGATTGAGAAATTCATATACATAGATCTACTACAGTTTAAGAGATTTGGGTATAAAACTAGAGATAAAGAGTTGAGTACCATAATTCTTCCGATTATATATGATTACCTTAGATCCAGTTTTCATTATGAGTTAAGGCATTCATACAATATCTAGGTTAGGAAGAGATTCCAATCTAGCTCTGTAGAGGATTAATTACTAATCACCTGGAGAAAGGGGCTAGTACATACTAGGAAGTCCAATTAATCCTCTTCACGTGGTTTATAAAGTGTTAATTGCACACTTTATTTCTTAATACGACCTGTGAACTTGCAAAATTGAGCGATCAATGAACATGGAAACAACTATTTCCATGCATTTACAATTGCTCACTTGATGGAAATACAAACTTGATGATCAATTGCATCACTCTCATGCCATGCTTTTGTATCATTTAGTATTATTCAATTAGTTATATTTGTCCAATGAACAAGGTCTATATTTTGATTGAGTGGAAATATTTATCTTTAGACTTGCATGTTGAATGGTCTGCATTTTAATTGATCGAAAATATTTATCTTTAAAATTACCGGGCCAATTGAACATGGTCTACATTTTAATCGAGTGAAAATATTTCACACATATATGAGGAACAAGCAAGATTCTGCGCAAATGTTTTGAAACTGGATCTAGGGGGCAACCCACAGAGGCTCCTATGTCATGGGTCAATAAGTCAAATCAAGGTCGAACCAAAGTTAACCTAATCATGAATAATATATATATATATATAATTTTCATCAAATATAAACATATAATATGTACTATAAAATTGAAAAGAACTTGAAAATTAATAATACAAAGTATAACACACAAATAATCTTTTTGATAGTTTTTAAGTACTAGCAAATAGTAGTAACTCTAACAAATCCAACATCTTTTAATATCATATGACAAACTATATGATTTATAAGCATAATGATTAGTATGGATACATATTGTGATATTTCGGTCTCTTTGCCCTTATTTGTTGTTTTGGTTATCTTAGGTGTTGTGGTCATTTTCCCGTTGAGTTTTCTTTGAGTTTTCTTGTCGAGTCTTTGGAGTTGTTTTCCGGGTATTTGAGAGAGTTTGGAAGTGTTTAGTGAGGGTGTGGGTTGTGCACAGGCCGCAAAAAGTTATGCGGGGTTGTGCACAGGCCGCACAGAGGCCGCACACCCCAGGCAGAGGGGTGTGCAGCTGGTGTGCAGGGCCGCACACTCTTCTGCCTGTGGTGTGCGGCTGGTGTGCGGGGCCGCACAAAGCCCGCACACCGGCCCAATTTTGCTTATAAAACCCGGTTTGACTCTTTTTTTCTTCATTTCTCTTCTCCCAAACTTCTCTATCTCCTTCTCCTCTCTTCCTCCATCATTCCATAGAGTTTTAAGGCTGATTTAGAGGAGGTTTCAGAGCTTGAAACTTGGATCATCAAGTTGCTCATTCATAGGATCAAGGTATGCTTTCATCCATTTGTTCCCTCTTCTTGGTTCTTGGATGAAGATGATTAGGGTTGAGTGTGAACCCTTATGAGAGCATGGTTGTTATCTCTTTTTCTTCCTCTTTGATGGCCAATCTTGTGAGGATTGATTTTATTGAGTTGTATGACTATAACTTCATGAAATCCTTGAACCTTCATAACCCTAATCCCGGAATTTCTGTAGCACCGACCATGTTAGGTCATTCTTGCTTTCCTTGTTTGTTTTATGAGTTGTGAGAGGTCTTCTTCTTGCTAGAACTCTTTGCTATGGTGTTTAGCAAACCCTAGAAGCAACCATTCCCCATTTTGAGCATTCTTCCTTCATCTTAGTTAATCAAATGTTTGTTGATGTTTGGTTGCTTGTTTTGGTTATTTGATTGCTTCTAGGAGGTGATGCTTCGAGTAAGGGCAAAGAGCCAGTGGAGAAGTGACCTCGAGGCATTTACTCGCCAAGTTTGTGATGGGAAATTATTAAATTTGGACTATAACTCATGCATGATGTTTTGATATTTGAATTACTTGTTGAATGATGGATTCCTTATTGCTAAACTTCCTTGAAAGCTTTGATTGAAGGGATGGGCTTATTTCTTGAATTCTTGCAAAGTGCATATATGTTGCTTATGATCTAAAATTCTATGTTCAAAATATATGTTTCAAGCTATGTGTTTTCAAGAGATTGATGTTTTCATTACGATGACCAAAAAGCATGTGAAACCAAGTTGGTTTTCATTGTTTTAAGACAATGTTTGATGTGTATCTTCAAAAGACAACTTTATATGATACTATGATGAAAATGGTTTCATTATTAATGTTTTGATCAAATTGATCACCCTTGGGGTGAGAATTGCCATTGTGAATGCTTACTATCTCTTATTGAGAGTTATGTTATCATGATGTATATAATGAGCCTACAGGCTGAGTTGTTGTTTAAATTCTTTGTTGGTGACATGGGAGCCGAGCTCCGGAACTTGCTACAGTAAGAAGTGGGTGGTTTCCACGGGCCGACCTATATAGAGGTGGCGTGGAATACTGTCAAAAACGGTTATGCCATGTCAGGTGGGAGAGTAGATCCCTGACATGGATATAGTTGGGTTGTTCGGAGTTACCACACGAACTTTCCAGTGGCCAATGCCAAGATATGCGCATCTTGGTAGCTCCAGACCTAACCAAGGCCATGGTTAGTGAAGGAGAATTTTGAGGTCATTCTGGACATTATTGCTTATTTGTGAATGTTGAATTACTTATTCTAAGTATCTTGATATTTGAAACTATCAATAAGAATCGTGCTTATACTAGGTCCAGGATGGCATGTGTTTTCTTGTTGATTTGAAAGAACCTCTATTTGTATTTCAATGAGAAAAGCTATGTTCTTATGAGATATTTTTTACTCAAAGCATGTTTCACTCTTGTTGAGTATTGAAATATTTTTATGATATTTTATTTCGATTTGATCATGCTTGAACTATAGTCCCATGACTAACCCCTCACTAAGTAACCTAGTTACCCACCCCCTTTTTCCTCCTCCCAGGTGATAGCACAGCGCAGGGGTGAAGACGTGAAGTGCTTGGCTAGAGTCATCATTGTCTTCTCATTTTGAGTGGCGTATGTTATTTATGTCTTTGCATGTATTATCAGGGATCTACTATGTATTTTTGAACCCTATCATGTCTTTCCATACTTGAACACTTTGTATGTCAGTCTAGTATATGTTTTGTATGAGGAGTGTATCCTCTATTTGGAGTGGTTGTTATCATCTTCCTCATGAACTTCTTGTTATAGCTTTCAGTGTGTTAAACTTCGTATTATTGGTGGGTATGTGTAGGAACACTTAAGTATTGTGGATGGTTGAAACATTTCTTGTTGTTATAGTTGCAATGTACAGGGAACAGGTTAGCCTTACGGCTACCTAGGGTTGAGGTAGTGTAGGACCTCCCCTGGGTTGTCGTGGCGGTATATCGTGCTTGGGACCTGCGGGTTGGGGCGTGACACCTATGGGGTAAAGAATAAGCATATAATTGATGACTTGATAAAAGAAAATGTAAAATGAAAACTCAGATTTAAGATTTATTCCAATTAACCCGATTCAGTTCTCAAAAGTTTAGTATTAATTGATATTAAAGAGGAGCAAAAATTTTATTTTTGAGAAGTGCAAAGTTTTATTAGACACATGCTTCCTTTGAAATTTGAATCCTAAAACAGAACAAAATTTTATTATAAAATAAATTTATAAAAAATCAAACACATGCTTTATTTAAAATTCAAACCCAAGACCTTACCCTTGTTTTAAAAGCGTATAACCACTTGACCCATGAAAGAATACTTAAATTGAATTCCATAATAGTTAAACTAATATTTATTATTTATAAACCTGGGTGTTAATAAAACCCTAACCGGTGACTTGGCCGGGTCCAATTGAATCAGGGCCGTACCTGCTAGGTTAAATAGGGTTTTAAAAAACTATTCCACACTACTAAAACCAATAGGGTACCCTTTCCCTAATCAAAGTGAACACTACTAAAATTCTAAAATTACATGAGTGAAACATAAACCAACCATCATTACAATGAGTGAGTTAGTATTTCATTCCTCTCCTAACTTAAAAATCAAGGTTATGAATAGATAGTGGTTGTTAGATTTACATCTAACGGTTGCTTTGGTACATCTCTAGATTTCAATACTGGCGCTCCCCCTTCCCTTCGTCTCTGACCCCTTTGTTGTTCCCTTCGTCGTTCCACCTTGCCATGGCAAGCGGGGACCGGCCCTTGGCCCCCGACCCTCCTTTCACTCAATGTAAGTCTTGGGCACAACTTGCCTCCTCCCTCAATCAACATTTGGATTCCTCGCCACTTCATAATGTTCAAATCCTTAACAAACTCAAAGACTCCACCTCAGACTTCATTCGCCTGGATGATGACACCATTGCTAGAGCACGCCTGAAGTTTCAGCATGCTCTTTTCGGAAAGCTTTTTGGGAAGTCACCCCCCTTCGATCAAGTTAAGAGCTCTTTGCTCTCCATGTGGAGCGCCTTCGGAGATGTGCTGATCTCAGATCTCCCCAATGGATACATCCTTATTCGTTGCTCCTCTCAACAGGCGGCCCAGCACCTTCTTCTGAACGGACCCTGGACCGTTAATGGTATTATTCTCAAGCTCTCGCCGTGGAAGCCCCTCTTCGAACCAACCTTCACCAAGCTAACCACCACTGCCATTTGGATGCAGTTCCACAACTTACCTATTGAGTTCTGGGATAGAAACATTCTGGAAACCATTGTAAACCAGTTTGGTACTCTCATAAAGATTGATGATTGCACCGCCACCCTATCCAGATCAAAATATGCCCGAGTTTGCGTGGAGATCGATTTATCCAAGCCCCTTAGCCGTGGTTTCTGGGTTGGTGATGATGCACATCGGATTTTTGTGGTAGTTATGTACGAGCGACTCCCAACGTTCTGTTACACCTGTGGAATGATCGGGCATGGAAGCAACTCCTGTTCTCGATCTTCTTCGAATGGTGCCGGTAATGCCACCCCGTTTCATTCAGCTAGGCAGACGGACCCTGGCATTACCCGGGTATCATCTGCGGAAGATCAGCACATGGATGTCATTGCCCATAGCCCTGAACGCCGTTCTCTTCCGGTTGATCCTGATCAAACTGTCAATCCTCAACTAGACTCTGATTACGGTCCTTGGCTTCTAGTGTCTCGCCGGCGCGGCAGCGTTCGTGGTCATGGCGGTGGCACTCGTGCCAGTCGCGTGACTTCAAGCGATGCAGCCAACCCGAGACCTCCCGCTGCCATCACGACTCGTGGCACTGTTTCTCGCAACATTCGAGGTGGCAGAGGCACTGCAGTGAGTGGGCGGCACATTGTCTCCCATGATTTCACGCCTGCTCCTCCTGTGGATGAACAGCCCCCTTCACGCCCATCTCATCATAGCTCTCCCGTTGCCTCTTCCCTTCCCGATGTTCAGAATATCTCTCACATATCTCAACAAATCGTCCCTCTTCCCTAAAACCCTTTGCCGCCCTCTTCTTCCAACACAGGCTCTTTCCCCTGTTTAACATCTGACAAAGGCAAAAGCACTTTCCCCTCTCCTTCGATTTCCCCGCCCTCTGCACAGTCAATTCCCTCCATTATGCCTATCTTACACACTCCTCCACACAGTGCTTCTGACCTTGAAAAAACAAAAAACCCTCCTCGTTCCAACTCTCCACCGCCAATCCTTAACTCCTTGGTCATTTCACCAGTTTCATCTTCTGCTCCAACTGTGCCTTGTCCGCACTCTATCTGGGATGATAAGGTCTCTAGAGCTCTTGAAGCTGAGGGAATGGAAGAAGACAACAGTCAAGATGAAGATTATTCGAATGATGATGATGAAGATATGTCCGCTGAAGATGACTCTTGATGATGGTCTCGATGATTCGATGACCCTCGTTCAGTACCAGTCTGAGGCTCGTCGCGATGCGCTCATTCGGAAAGGGTCTGCTATCCCAGATAATTCTCAGAAAAAGGGAAGGATGGAGTCGGAGGGTTCCCCCTCTTAGCTCCAATCTATTCGTTCAGTCTGGATTTCCTCTGCTAGGGAGTTTCCTCCTCCTTTTTGATTTATTTTCTTTCAATAGTTTTTCTATGAATACAACTAAAGTTATTTGCTGGAATTGTAGGGGCCTTTCTGCAAGAGATACTTCCTCTAGAGTGTTCCGTCTCATTCGTTCCCACAAACCTGCTCTTGTGTGTCTGGTTGAAACTAAAGCTGACTCTTCCTGGCTTGACCGTTTCTGTAAACGTGTTTCTAATTGCTGGGATTGGGCTGCTGTGCTTTCCGATGGCTATTCTAGGGGCATCATCGTTATTTGGCGCAAATCCATTGGCAAAGTTTCCCCCATTGCTGTCTTCAGACGTGCACTTCATATTATTATTTCTCATAACCATGCTCATAGTTTTATGATTTCCGTTGTTTATAATTCCTCTCGTATTCGTTCCCAACAGGTTATCTGGTATGAGCTTTCTAAAATTTCCCATTTGCATCTCCCCTGGCTCGTCCTGGGAGCTTTCTAAATTTTTTCTTGATTTCATTAACGACAATAATTTGATTGATTTAAATTTTACTGGCCCCCCTTTTACATGGTGTAACAATCAGTCCGGTGTAGCTCGCAGATGGGCTAGACTGGACAAATGTCTTACAAATATGGATTGGGGGGATTTTTTTAAATCCAACTCTTTAAAACATCTCCCTTGGTCTTTTTCTAATCATGCTCCTTTTCTTCTCTCCTTCTCCCCATTTCTCTCTCACTTTAAACCTTTGTTTCATTTTCATAGTTCTTGGATTGATTTTGTTGGTTACTCTAATGTTGTTCGAAAAGCCTGGAATCACATTCCTCACGGCAATCCAATGCAAGCGTTCTCTCACCTCCTGTCTCGCTCTTGCTCGAATCTTAGGACCTGTAGCCGGCTTGGTGTTAACAAGGTGGAGTCGGATCTCATTAGCACTGAAGCCAGCATCAGTTCCCTGGAGAATTCCATTCTTACCCCTGACTCGCACGCCGAGCTCTTAGATCTTTATAGACAGCTTGCTGATCTTCAACGTCAATCTAGCCTCAAATGGGCCCAACGCTCTCACATGATGTGGATTAAGGATGGGGATAAGAACACACATTTTTTTCATGCCATGTCTAAGATCCGTACTAATTCTAACTACATTTCGCAGGTCACTGATGCTGCTGGCACTGTGTGTAGTGATCTTGCCAGCATACATCACGCCTTCCTGTCTTTTTACAAAAACCTTTGGTCTGCATCTAGCGCTCCTACTGTTAGCAATCTTGAAACTTTCCCTGTGGACCTCCCTCGCATTTCTGATTCTGATGCTGGCTCGCTGGTTCGATGCATCACTAAGGAGGAAGTTTATAGAACCATTCTTGAACTTCCCACAGGTAAGTCCCCCAGACCTGATGGTTTTAATGCGGAATTTTATCGTAATTTTTGGCCTCTTATTGGGGATCATCTGTTTTCCGCTATTCAGTATTTTTTCGAAAATTCATTCATCCCCTCTGCTTGGGGCAAAACTTACATTACTCTCATCCCCAAAACTGATAATCCAAAGCTTGTTTCTGATTTTCGGGCTGTTTCCTTGTGCAATGTTAATTTTAAAATTATTTCTAAAATTTTGGCCAATCGCCTAAAGCATGTTCTTCCTTCTTTAATTGGTCGTGAACAAGTCGGTTTTGTCCCTAATCGCTGCTCCTTTGACAACATCATCGCTGTTCAGGAGATTGCTCATACGTTAGAGGTTGATACCAAATGCCCCCCAAAAATGCTAATTAAACTAGATATTGAAAAGGCCTATGACACTTTGGATTGGAGAGCAATTCTTGCCGTTCTTGCTCGTATGAATTTCCCTCCCATTTGGATCTCCTGGATCTCTACATGTCTTCATTCTTGCTCTTTCTCCTTGCTTATTAATGGTAACCCCACCCCTTGGTTCTCCTCCCATCGAGGAGTTCGTCAAGGAGACCCCATTTCTTCTTATCTATTTATTTTAGTTTCCCAGGTCCTTACTACTCTTTTGAACTTTGGTCTTAATAATAACATGATCCCTGGATTCAACTCGAATTTGCCTCAGAATTTCAATCACTTAATGTACGCAGATGATCTCATTCTCATCACTCAAGCTTCCAGACTTGCCGCCCGTAATATTAACTGGTGTATGTCCATCTATTCTAACTTAACAGGGTCAGCGTCCTAATTACTCCAAATCTCATATTTTTTTCCCATCTTGGTGCAATAAGCATATTATGAATTGTATCTGTTCAATTTTGAATCTTAGCCCTGCCCAGTTCCCTTTCAAATATTTAGGCATCCTCATTTCTCCTAAGAGAATTGCCGCCTCTATTTTCAAATCTATGATCGATAAGATTAGACGTATTTGCAGTCGATGGAGTAACTTTCACCTTTCCTATGCAGCCAAAGCTATCCTCATCAATTCTTCTCTTCTCTCAATACCTATCTATACCTTATCTGTTTACTCCATTCCTGACTTAATCCTTTCTGATATCACCAAAGTGGTGAGAAATTTTTACTGGAGTAGGAACGGCAATGGAAAGGGCTTCCATAATGTGAATTGGAATCTTATTTGTAATGGAAAGCCTGAGGGGGATATTGGTATCCTTAATCTCTCGGTCGTTAAGCACTCTCTAATGGCTAAGCACATTTTCAAGTATTTAAATAGAGATGATGTTATCTGGGTTGGCATTTTGCGTCTCAAGTATGGTAATATTAATTTCTGGTCGCAATTTACCCCGAACAATTGTTCTTGGTTTTTTCGTAGTCTTTTTAACTCTGTCTCGCGCTTGAAGCCCTTTTGCAAGATCAATTCAGTCAACCCTGACAGCACCTCTTTCTTATGGGATCCTTGGTGTTTTGATATTCCAATCGCTCTGAAGCCTACTTTTATTAATATGCATCTTGATCTTAATTGTATTCTGGTTTCTAATTTTGTCCAAGATGGTAACTGGTGTGTTGATTATTTGTCTCATGTTTTTGGTTCTAATTTTTGCATGAATATTGGGTCCCTGGGTACTATTGACTGCCTTTCTAATAATCATTGGATTTGGTGCCCCTCCCCTAAATCCCATAAGCTTTCTATTGCTGTCTATAAGCATCTCAACTCGAACTTATCCTGCTCTGACCGCTGGTTTGGTTGGGATCTTCTTTGGAAGTTACATGTTGCTCCTAAGATTAGGCATTTCTTATGGATGGTCTTTCATGGTCGAATTTCAACCTCCAATTACTTGTTTCAGTTAAACTTAGGGACTAATAACCCGTGTGCCTTATGCGGCCTTTTTCCTGAAACAATTGATCATCTATTTTGGTTTTGTCATAAGGCCAGATTAATTTGGGGTATCCTCAGCCATAAAATTAGCGTGTCTCTTTCATTCCCCTGGGGGTTTGCTCATGGTCACTGGCTCACTGATCCCAACCTTCATTTGAACATCAAATCCTATATTGCAGCAATCGCTTGGTTCATTTGGAAGCTTCGATGTGATATTATTTTTCACAGCTCTTTGCTTAATCCGGCTATTGTGGTTTGTCGAGCCCTTGCACATGTTCATTAGCATTCTCTCAGTAACAAGAATCTCTTTGGCCGCAAGCTTCTATTACAAAACTTCAGTGAATCTGACGGGCAATTCCTCTTCGTGCGCACCAACATCAATCAAATCGCCAAGATAAAATCTGTTGGGTTCTTTCTTTCAAATGCTAATTATAGAATTCTTTTTGCAGGGAGCTGCTCGGGAACCTTTGGATGATTTTTTGATGGATGATTTGTTTGCAATCATGGTCGCTCTTCAAGTTGCTTTGGAAATCAATACTGGCGTCCAGCATATCTTCGTTGACAACAATGATATACCTGCAATTATATTCAATCCTGATCCTGCTCTCACTTGGCACTCTGTCTCCCTGATCGTTAATCTTCGCACCTTATTGGACTTGCATCGATCTCCTCAATTTCATTGCATTCCCGGTTCTTGGATGTCACCTGCAACTCAGCTTGCCAACTTTGGTTTACGCCATCCCGAACTAAATCTTTTCCTATTTGGACGCGACCTC
Organism: Dioscorea alata; assembly: GCA_020875875.1. Lineage (NCBI taxonomy): Eukaryota > Viridiplantae > Streptophyta > Magnoliopsida > Dioscoreales > Dioscoreaceae > Dioscorea > Dioscorea alata. Next base: position 7,513,442 of record CM037011.1, read on the forward strand.
CCCCATTGGCTTATGAAAGTCTTTCTTGCTGCTGGTTTCTTGTTTTAATTCATGTCTGCTATTTATTTCAGTTCGTTGTTTTTCTCTAGTTCCTTTTCCTTTGTTTGTCCCCTGTTGAATCTTTTTGTCACTTGGTCTTCTTTAATTTATTAGCCCACTGGGTTCTTTTTTAAAAAAAAAAAACTTAAAAATCAAGGTTGAAATTCATGGCTTGTCCCCCCCCCCCCCCCCCCCCCCCCCCCCCCCCCCACACACACACACACAGATATATATATATATATATATATATGACCACGAGTTAGGACAATTTTAATCGTTATACTATCCTAGATTTTGATGCCCACGGCACCTCATTAGCCTGTTAAATTACCTCCCACATTAGTTATCATTAGTTATACAATAATACGGGGCCCACAATTATTTCATCCATAATTTTAATTATTCACATTATATGTTTCATTATAACATATTTATTTAATAAAATATTAAATATTATTAATAAAATAATTAAATAATATATTTAAAAATTATATTTCAAAATGAATATTTAAAATGCTAAAAATATATTAATAATAATAAATTATTATATTATTTAAAAAATTTTAATTAATTTGTGACGATAAAAAATAAAAATAAATTTATCAAATTGTTGAAGAAATAAAGAAATAACTTACTATAAATTAAAATTATTAAAAATATTAAAGTCATTATAGTCATTAATAAAAGATATAAAAACACTAATTTTCATCTTAATTCACTCTAAAATGGCGCCAAATATGCACTACCAAGTCCGATTGAAGTTGATGGTGTACTTCTTGATTACAATTCATATGCTTTCGGCTTCTTCGACGACTACTATAAATGACTCACCTTCTTTCTGCCTTTCCCATTCTTCTATTAATGTACACATCTTTTCTTTTGAATCATCCATCAACTCATCTAGCAAAAAAATAAAAATAAAAATAAAAATAAAAAATTGCTTGATTTGTTCCAAATAGGCAGGATCTATTCTCTAAAATGTTAACAAAGTGATGTAGTTTATAAAAATATAAAGTTTACAAAAATATTAAATAATTAAAGTCATTAATAAAGATATAAAAAAAAATAATTTTCATCTTAGTTCACTCATTCAGCAAGTATCAAATCTATAAAATATATTGAATATTTCAATTTTTATTGTATTTCAGCAAGTATCAGATATATCAAATCTACCTTGTGCCGGCTTGTGTCTCATTGTTCCTTTTGTTTGTCTTTCCCTCTTTGTCATGTTTCACTTCTAGTGATCTGGCTCTTTTGTTCTTATTCTCTTTGTAAATTTTTGGTAATCACTTTATTTTCAATGAATATGGTTTATACATTTTTAAAAAAATTATATAATTTTTTTTATAAATATGTGGAAATATGTAATAATTTGAAACTATAAAAATAAAATAAAATATTTAATGAAATATACATAATGATAATGATTGGCGTTGGACTTGAATGTCTGTCCAATTATGAACTAGATGCAACAAATATTCTCATCTATGTATCACACAACATGCTCGTCTAATCTTAGTAGATATTTATCATCGTGAGATGTAGAACAAGCCATATTCCACACCAAGAAAATAAATTGGTTAACCTTCCCCCAGTCTAATCAAACACTACTGAAACTCTAAAATTTATTACATATATAGTGCTAAGGAATGCTTTGGTTTTGTTGACTAGAAAGGACCACAAGGATTGCTCAAAATTCAGTCAATTATGAGAGGGAATACCACGAAGATGCCACAAAGGAGCACAGATATAAAGCAATCATCATTGCATGCTTTGCATGGTGACGTCATTAAGCGAATCATCTTCCATACTCATGAGGCTATAAAAAGGTCCCAAAGCCCCCAACTAAAACCTAAAACAACATTACCATAATATATCTCGAAAGATGGAATATTCATTGCTTCTCTCAAAGTTCACCACCATCACACTATAAGAAAATAGGTGTATCAAAGATGGAATTTTTCCATTGGTGAAAATCAATATCACCGACGGATTTTGTGATGGAATTCCAACGTAAAGATTTGGTACTTTAGAACATATTAGTGACGGAAATCCATATTATCACAAACGGAATTTTCCATTGGTGATAGTTCCCGTCTGAAATTCTGTTGGAAAAAACATAGTAATGAAACTTTAGACTATCACCAATGGAATTCAATAATATCACCAAAGGAATTTTGTATTATCACCAACGGAATTCTATATTATATCCAACGGAATTTTATACTATCACTAACAGAATTTAATATTATCACCAATGAAATTTTGTACTATCACCATCGGAAATTTTATTATCACCAATAGAATTAAATACTATCACCAATGGAATTTCATATTATCACCATCGAAATTCTATATTATCACAAACAGAATTTTGTATTATTACCAACGAAAATCAATACTATCATCGACGGGATTCTGTATGATCACCAGCAAAATTCTATACTAGCACCAACTGAATTTTGTATTATCACCACCAGAATTCAATACTATCACCATACAAATCACCAAAGGAATTCTACACTATTAATGACGGAATTTTTATCATCAACAACGAAATTCTACACTATCACCAACGAAATTCTATCATCAATGGAATTTTTATTATCACCAACGGAATTCAATATTATCACCAACAGAATTTGTTATTATCACCAACGGAATTAAATACTATCACTAACAGAATTTTGTATTATCACATATGTAATTCTATATTATCACCAATTGAATTTTGTACCATAACCAACGGAATTTTGTATTATACCAACGGAATTCAATACTATCGCAGTCAGAATTTTGTATCATCACCAACGGAATTCTATACTATCACCAATGAAATTCTATACTATCACCGACGGAATTTTTATTTTCACCAACAGAATTCAATATTATCACCAATGAAATTTTTATTATCAGCAACGGAATTCGATATTATCAGCAACGGAATTTGATAATAACAGATATGAAATTATAATGAAAGAAATGTATATATAATCATTTAATATCTAATAGAATATATATATATATATATATATATATATATAATTTACTTAAATATTTTAATTTTTCCAAAATAATTTATTTTTAATTATTACTAGTGTTATGCATGTAATAATATTGTTTGCACAAGCGACATAATTACTACAGATGATTTTGATAATAATGTTTGAAAACTTATTCAAACTTTTTAAAACAACAAATTTAATCTTAATTTTGAAAATTTGTTTATTGATTCTCTCATTTTTGCACATTGAACGATTATCCAATTGCTTAAAAAAAATCTTTTAAATACTAAATTAGGAGTTTGAAAATAAAATAAAATAAATACTCCAAATCTATAGACATATTGAAATGATATAATTAATAATATCATGTATTAAATATACGTGATGTATTGCTAATTATTTCAATTATTTTTTTATTCTCTAATCACTCAGTATGGATTTGATATTAAAATTTATAACAAATAATATAATTAAATAATATTGCTTTTATCAAAACTAAAAAATAATTTTAAATCAAATAAAGGTGAAATTATTAAAAATTATATATCTGGTCCAAATGGTCATGGATGAACCCATCATCAACTATGATTTAAAGAAGCTTCCCAAAAAAGTGGTAATTTTTTTTTTATTATGGAATAGTATTAGGTTTTGAAGCTTGATGGTGATCTCTCGCGGGGGACGGCGTCAAGCGATGAAGATGAGGATGGGCTCTCGCCAACTGCTTCTGATGCGTCATTGCACTCAGATGGAGAGGATTCTGGAATGGGATCGATGAGTATGATGTCTCAGAGTTAGGGAAGGCCAGGACGGAGATTTGCTAGGTTGGTAATCATAGTTGTAACATCCCGTTGGAGCTTTATGACCTTCCTGGGCTTGGTGATGTTCTTTCTATTGAGACTTAGAATGAGTGTCTCTCTGAGGAGAACCAGTTTGCATTATCTGTTTATCTCTCAGATATGGACCAGGAGTCCTTTAGCCTTACTCTTTTTGAACTCTTCTTCGGCACTAACTTCCACTTTGGTAGCCTCTTGTTGACCTTTTTATTCAATCTTTGTGTTTTTTTTTCGTTACAATTTTTTTTCTACAATTTGGGACAGAGTTATTGTAAGAATGCTACCTTTGTGAACCAGCCTTGACTAGAGAACCTGGTGTCTTTGACCGAGTTTGACTGAAGAAATTCTAAGCCGTCCCCACTTGGCAACTTTCTTCCTTATTTTGTGGATCTTGTCGGCCTGGTAACGTGTTGTTGAGCTGCAATTATTGGAGAAGCCTTGATTTCTTTTAAGGCCTTGGTTTGAAGGCCAGTCCATCTTCATAGCCTCTTCTTCTTCTTCTTCTTGATCACCTGATGTCACGCCCTGACCCGCGGTCCCGCGCATGATATACCGCCACGACAACCCAATGGAGGTCCAATACTGCCTTAACCCTAGGTAGCCATAAGGCTAACCTGTTCTCTGTACATTACAACTATAACCACAATGCGTAACTTAACAATAAATACCTATATTACTCATCCTACTCAAGAACATCAATTTAACACCAAAGTGAGAAGTATAAGTAACAACATTCACCGCAACGATAACAATCACAATATGTCCCAACTCAAAATACACCATCTCCTACATGATGTAGATTAGACTGAAGTACAAAGGTGCTTCAAGTATGGAAAGACATGATAGGGTTCAACAATACATAGTGGATTCCTGATAATACATCCCAAGAAATAAATAACATACGCAACTCAAAATAAGAAGACAGTGACGACTCTAGCCAACCACTTCACACCTTCACCCCCTACGTTGTGTTATCACCTGCGAGGAAGGAAGAGGGAGTAAGTAACTAGGTTACTCAGTGAGGGGTTAAACATAGGACTATAGCTTAGGCATGATCAAATAAAAATAAAAAATCATAAAAATATTTCAATTCTTAACAATAATGAAAATACTTTGAATAACAATTATCACATAAGAATATAACATTTCTTAATGAAATACAAATAGAATTTCTTTGAAATCATCAAGAAAATACATACAATTCTGGATCTAATATAAGCATAACTCTTTCGATAGTTTCAATTATCAAGATGCTTAGGAATAAGTAACTTAGCATTCACAAATAATCAATAATGTTAGAATGGCCTCGAAAACCCTCCGTCGCTAACCATGGCCTTGGTTAGGTCTGGAGCTACCAAGATGCGCGTATATTGGCATTGGCCGCTGGGAAGTTCGTGTGGTGACTCCGAACAACCCAACTATATCCATGTTAGGGATCTACGCTCCCACTTGACATGGCATAAGCATTTTGATAGTATTCCACGCCACCTCTATATAGGCCGGCCTGTGGAAACCATCCATCTCTTACTGCAGTAAGTACTGGAGCTTGGCTCCCATGTCACCATCAAAGAATTTAAACAATAACCTGGCCCGTAGGCTCAATGTATACATCATGAATGCATAATTCTCAATAAGAGATAATAAGTGTTCACAATGGAAATTCTCACTCAAAGAGTGTTTGATTTGATCATAATATTGGTAATGAAATCATTTTCCATCAAAAGTATCATACAAAGGTGTCTTTTGAAAGTACACTTCAAGCATTCCTTAACACAATGAAATTCAACTTGATTTCACATGCTCTAATGGTCATCATAATGAGAACATCAAATCTCTTGGAGATACATAGTTTGAAAAACATATTTCAAACATAAAGTTCCAAACCATAAGCAATATATATATATATATATATATATATATATATATACTTTGCAATTATTCATGAAATAGACCAATTCATAAATCATTATGATTCTAAACTTGAATTAAAACTTTCAATGAGATTTAGCAATAAGGAGTCTATCATTCAAACAAGCAACTCAAATATCAAAACATCATGCATGAATCATAGTCCAATTTTGGTAAATTTCCCACTCACAAACTTGGACAGCAAAACACCTCGGTGTCACTTCTCCATCAGCTCTTTGCCCTTACTTTAAGCCTCACCTCCTAGAAGCAATCAAACAACCAAAACAAGCAACCATACATCATCAAACACTTGATTAACTAAGATGAAGGAAAATGCTCAAAAATGGGGAATGGTTGCTTCTAAGGGTTTTCTAAACACCATAGCAAGAAGTTCTAGCAAGAAAAGACCTCTAACAACTCTTAAAAGTAACAAAGAAAGCAAGAATGACTAACTTTGGTTGGTGCTACAGTAATCCGGGATCAAGATGATGAGGGTTCAAGGATTTCATCAAGTCAAGACCATACATCTCAATACAATTAACCCTCACTAGATTTGCTATCAAAGAGGAAGAAAAAGAGGTCAGAATCAAGCTCTCATAAGGGTTCACAAACCAACTCTAACCATCTCCATCAAAGAACAAAGAAGAAGCAAGAAAAAGATGGAAGCTTACCTTGATCCAAAGGATGAGCAACTTGATGATCCAAGATTCAAGCTCAAAAATCCCTTCTAACTCAGCCTTAAAACCTCATGGAAAGATGGAGGAAGAGAGAAGAAGGAGATAGAAGATTTTGGGAGAAGAAAGTTCAAGAAAAGGTGCAAAAATGAAGTTTTTATAAACAAAACGGGTCGATGTGCGGCTCAAGTGCGGGCTGCACAGCGCCCGCAGACCCCAGCCAGAAGGGTGTGCGGGTGGTGTGCGGCCCACACACCAGCCGGACACCCTTCTGCCTGGGCTGTGCGGCCTCTATGTAGCCCGCACAGAGGCCGCACAGCCCCCAGGAGAGGCTGTGCGGCCTGTGCACAGCTCACTCACCCTCAAAACTTCTCCAAAATGCTCTCAAACACCTAGCAAACAACTCCAGAGGCTCAACAAGAAGACTCAAACAAAACTCAACGGGGAAACAACCACGACATCTAAGACAATCGAACAACAAACAAGGGCAAAGAGGACCGAAACACCACACTCTACCTCCCCCCTACAGAAATTTTGGCCTCGAAATTTCACATACCTCTAGCTTCAAACAAATGAGGGTACTTCCTCCACATCAATCCCTTTGGCTCCCAAGTTACCTCTTCTACCACCTGATAAGTGCTTGTGTTATAGTACCGCGAAGCATTATTATCATACATTGAGCATATCTTTTATCTGTTTTTATCACTAAATGGTGTGTATTTGTGTACTCTTGTGCATTGAAGGTTTGTGGAGCTAAATTGGAGAAGAAGAACGAAATTAGGTCGTGTTCGCCGATGTTGAGAAGTTTTCGGACCAAGTAAGGAACAAGGCACGAGCTTGACTTGTGAGTGTGTGCCAACCTCCTTTGGAGGGGCACAAAGGCAGTCACATTCACAACAAGTCTAACTCGTGTAGCTTAGAAGAACATCACAAAGAAGGAGACTTGAAGTAATCGGCACGACTTACCATTGTTTGTGTGCCCAACCAATGGCCTCAATGAAGAACAATGGATTCGGGAGCATTTCGGCAAGTTACTGTAGCTTGCTACTGTAGTAAAACACTGTAGCAAGCTGCTGTTCAATTTCTGCCGAAAATCAGGGTTTCAGAGAATTCACACGGGCGTGTGGAAATTCCACACGGCCGTGTGAATCGATTTTTCAGCCAGACAGAAACTTCACACGGGCGTGTGGAAATTCCACACGGCCGTGTGAAGCCCCCGATAAGTCCGATTTTAAAGCCGCGATTCAACATTATAAAAGGGGATTTTGGAGACCTTTTGCGATATCTTTTGACCTATCTTTCTCCTCAACTTGGCGAGTGCGGCTAGGGTTTTGGAGAGGATTTTTTGGAGGTTTAGCACGTGTCATCGGCATCGTCATCGACGTTCGACGGCTGCACGAGACCACGGCCACACCATATACAAGGTGGTTTTCATCAATGTCTTTGATTTGTACTTTCTTTTCTATTTTGATGAACATGTATAGCTCCATGAGGAGCTAAACCCCTTGAGGGTATTCGGACTTGTAAACTCTAGGGTTTTTTATATTTCTTTGACATTGTTATTATGCTTTTCCATTATTGATGAATAAAAATTGAGCTTCAATCTTAATTTCATCTTGTTAATGTTTTCCCTTAGACGTGACACTAGGGTTGAGAACAATTTAGGTTACCCTTTGGAGGTGTGACAACTCCTTTAGGGTTAGACTACTTAAGATTGAAGAGGGTTGAGAGGGAGAGTTGTGAGGTAGTGATATACCCCTTTCCCTTCCAACGTGGTTTCTCCCTACCTCCGTTTCCTTGACTTCATAGCGGTCGAAATAGAGTGAAGTGCTAGGCAGATAAACTCCCCTGGGGCTTAGCTACGCAAGTAACAGAGTGAAGGGTTGAAGTGAATCCTACGCGCTGGGGCTTAATCTAGACTAGGGTTCTTCCACCTGGACCAAAGGGTTAGAACTACACATAGGAACAGGTTTTACCACTAGGAATCCCTAGAGCTTAAAGCAATCCCACGCAGTGTAAGGTTTAGGTAGATATACTCCCCTGGGGCTTAGTCGTGCGAGCGACAGAGTGAAGGGTTGACGTGAATCCTAATACCGGGGCATAGTGTTGGGGTTAGTCACGGTTGTCCTTATGTTTGGGACCGTGAGTTTTAGGATATCCTCGACTCAATTAACATCAATAGGGAAGTATAATAGCATAGTCCTGCACTAGAAGCATAGATCCTAGAGGTAGCTTGTCCGGATACCCTATTTCATTCATTGCTAGTCCTCTCTATTCTCTTTTACTTGCACTTTCTCATCTTCCATCTTTCTATTTAATTTCTTGTCGTTCATTCTGTTTGATTCTATATTCACTCATTGATCCTATTATTGCTTTTCCATACGCCGCATAGCTTTATTAGTGCAATCTCATATTCTAAATCCCTATTCCCTGTGGATTCGACTACCCTCTCACCAGGGTAAATTTTATTACTTCGACAAACCCATGCACTTGCGGGATACACGCAAGGGGTCGTGTCACCACCTCATTCCTCCAAAGCACTTTTACGATAGGAATGACCTTACGTCGAAGTATTTTCTCTTGGCGATCAAGAATCATCATGGGTTGCATTTCAAACTTTAAATCTTCTCTTAACTCCACTGGTGGGGCTTCAAGACAATGAGAAGGGTCAGAGATATACTTCTTCAACATGGACACATGGAACACGTTATGAATCTTCTCCAACTTAGGCCGTAACTCCAATCGATATGCTACCAGTCCAATCCTCTCTAGGATAAAAAATGGACCTATATACCGGGGATTCAACTTTTCCCTACCTCGAAACCGAAGTACCCCTTTCCATGGAGAGATATTCAAGAACACTCTATCCCTAATCTCAAACTCTAAGAATCTTCTGCGGTTGTCAACATAGCTTTTTTGACGGTCTTGGGCTGCTTTCAGTCTATCTTTAATCACTTTCACTTTGTTAACAGTCTGGTCTATCAATTCCACACTCTAAAGCTTCCTTTCTCCCACTTCATCCCAACAAAGAGGAGTTTTACATTTCCTTCCATACAAAGCTTCATATGGAGCCATATCGATACTTGCTTGGAAACTTTTGTTGTAGGCAAACTCCACCAAGGCTAGATGTTGGTCCCAATTCCCTTGGAAATCCATAACACATGCTCTTAACATATCTTCGAGGGTCTGAATGGTTCTTTCGGACTGTCCATCTGTATGAGGGTGATAAGTAGTACTAAACTTCAAAGTTGTACCCAGAGCTTATTGAAATCTTGGCCAAAAACGAGAAGTGAATCTGGGGTCTAGATCTAAAACTATAGAGACTAGCACTCCATGCAACTTCACTATTTCAACAATGTACAACTTTGCCAATTTCTCCAAAGAATACTTAGTATGCACTGCTAAGAAATATCCTGACTTGGTTAGTCTGTCCACTATCACCTACACTACATCAAAACCACGAGGTGTCCGGGGTAAACCCACCATAAAATCCATGGTTATATGGTCCCACTTCAACTCTGGGATTGGAAGAGGTTGCAAAAGTCTTGAAGGTCTCTGGTGCTCTGCCTTGACTTGTTGACATACCAAACACTTAGCCACAAACTCTGTTATCTCTCTCTTCATCCCTGACCACCAATAGCTCTTCTTGATTGTTCTATACATCTTGGTACTTCCAGGATGAACTGCATATGCTGAAGAATAAGCTTTTTCCAAGGTAGCTTTCCTGAGCTCTGAATCTGCTGGAACACAAACACGTCCCTGAAACTCGAAGATTCCATCTTCTCTCAATCTGAACTCACTAGGCTCTCCTGCTTGTAACTTCTGTATTTCTTGCATCAACTTTTCATCCTCATTCTGAAGTTCCCTAATACGCTCCAATACTGAAGGTCTCACTACAAAACTGGCCACTAGTGCTCCACTATCTTTCATCTCAAGTTCTAATCTCAAGCTCCACATCGCTGAAAGTAGCTGTAGATAGGACACTCTCAAAGAGGTTACTGAAGTAGACTTCCTACTCAAAGCATCAGCTACCACATTGGCTTTTCCTGGATGATAGTCTATGATCAAATTGTAATCCTTGATTAATTCCAACCATCGTCGTTGTCTCAAATTCAACTCCTTTTGAGTGAAGAGATACTTCAAGCTTTTATGGTCTGTGAAAATCCGACACTTTTCTCCAAAGAGATAATGCCTCCAAATCTTCAAAGCAAAGACCACCGCTGCCAACTCCAAGTCATGGGTAAGATAGTTCAACTCATGTTGCCTCAGCTACCTAGAAGCATAGGCCACCACCTTGCCTTCTTGCATCAACACACAACCTAAGCCCTATCGAGAAGCATCACTGAAGAATACAAACTCTTTACCACTTTATGGCAAAGTAAGCACTTGATATCAAACAATCCTTCAGCATCCGAAAGCTTTTTTCACACTCATCATTCCAGGTGAACTTCACATCTTTGTGAGTTAACTTTGACAACGGCAAAGCAATCTAAGAAAATCCTTCCACAAATCTCCTATAATAACCCGCAAGTCCGAGAAAACTTCGAACCTCATGACATTCCTTGGCCTTTCCTAATCAACAATGGCTTCCACCTTCTTTGGATCCACAAAGATTCCTTCTCCTGACACTACATGACCAAGAAACCCAACTTCATGAAGCCAAAACTCACACTTGGAAAATTTGGCAAATAATTGCTTCTTCCTTAGAATTTGCAAAACAATCTTCAAATACTCAACATGATCCTCATTTAAAGGTGAATGGGCCAAAATGTCATCGATGAACACAATTAAAAATTTGTCACAAAGAGAACTGGTGCACCCCAAGGTGAAACACTTGGTTGAATGATACCCTTATCCACAAGATCTTACAATTGAGTCTTCAACTCCCTCAGCTCTGCTGGTGCCATCGAGTAGGGTGGTATAGAAATAGGAGCTGTACCATGTAGTAGGTCTATAGCAAACTCCATCTCCCTGTCTAGTGGCAAACAAGGCAGTTTCTTAGGAAAAACATCGGGAAACTCCTTCACCATTGGCATCTCCTCTAAAGCTGGCACCTGAACTCTAGTATCCATCACATGTGCCAAGTACATAGGACAACCATTGCTCAACAATTTTCTAGCTTCCAAGGAGGAAATCAAACACGAAGGTAGAGTCCTTCTCACACCCTTCAGCACTACTGTGGATCCTAAGGACTTAGGAAAAGTTACTTCCTTCTTGAAACAATCAATGGAAGCACGATGCCTATCCAACCAATCCATACCAAGGATGGCATCAAAATCCTTGATCTCTAAAGGAATTAAGTTTGCCTCCAACACTACTCCACAGACTATTACAGGACACTCTCTAAACACCAAACTCTTGACTACCTCCTCACCAAGAGCAGTTTGAATCACCAACTCACACTCTAAGGGAGAAAGACAGCTATCAGCATGACATGAAAATGCAGTACTAACAAAAGAACGCTCTGACCCAGAATCAATCAATGCATAAGCATAATGCTGAAAAATAGATAGTGTACCTGTGATTACATTAGGCCTACACTCAGTCTCTTCCTCTGTCATGGCAAAAACTCAGGTCTGAGCTCTGGTCTGGGGTCACTGTGGACCCGGTTGTGAAGTGTTACTGGTAACTCCTGACTTGGTAGGGATTGGGGCAGATGCCACTGGCTGCAGATCTCTGGACTGACTAGGACGGCCCTGAGATGGTGGTGCAGATCCACTCCGTCCTAGCTCTGGCCAAGTTGATCTCAAATATCCAGTTTAGCCACACTGGAAGCACTTGCGAGGAGCTAGACATTGTCCCTTATGTGACTTTCCACAGTTCCAGCACTTGTTGCTAGCTTCTGGCCCTCTGACACTAGGAGCACTATCGACACATGAAAATCTCTACTGATCACCACTGTGAGATGGTGGAGGTCTAGGAGGGCTTGAAACAGAGGTGCCCTTCGAAGAACCCTCACTCTTGCTCTTCTTGGATGGTTGTCCCATCTCTAAGCTTTTTCTCTTAGCAATGTTCTCTCGAACTCTCTTGCTTTCTCTAACAAGCTGCTCTGCTCTCAAAGCTAACTGTACCATCTCCTTGAAGCTCTGCTTGCTTGTGACTGTCATTCTTTCTCTAATGCTGAAATTCAAACCAACTTCAAATTTGAAACAAAGAACTTTCTCTGTAGGTGCCAACTGTGGAACAAAACTAGTCAAGTCCTTCAACTCTGTCTCATATTCTGTAACTGTCTTGTTCCCTTGAACCAATCTCATGAACTCATGCCTCTTCTGATCACGATGAAATCGAGTGTAGTACTCTTCATCAAACTCATGCAAAAAATCTGACCAAGTGACTTTTCCAATGGATCCGCCCTTTAAGCTTTCCCACCAAATCCGGGCTCGGCCTTCTAGTAGTCTGGTAGCAATCCTGAGTCTTATCTCATCTCCTAGACTCATATCATCAAATGTAGCAGTCACCCTCTTGATCCACTCCTTAGTAATCATGGCATCACTAGTGCCATCAAAAGAACCACATCCAAGCTGTTGGGCTTCCTTCAAGAGCTTAGACAAGCCTAGGGTCTGGCTGGATCTATTGACCTCTACTGGTGTATGCTAAACTACTGGGGCCTGTGGTAGTACTGGTGCTGGTGCTGGGCAGTTTGAGTCTGTCCCCCAAAATTACTCTAATAATCTAGGAAGTCCTGATACTCCTGATAAGTAGGTTGCCTTCCCTTGGTAGCACAATGAGCCCTGAAGGCTTCTAGTGCCTCTGGGCTTGGAACAGACCCAGGCACTACTTACATTGAACATTATTTTTATCAGATTTTATCATTAATTAGTGTGTATTTGTGTGCTTTTGTTCATTGTAGGGTTATGGAGCCAATTTGGAGAAAAAGAGCAAAGCTAGGTCATGATTCACCATTGTTGGGGAGTTCTCAGACCAAGAATGATCAAAGCATGAGTTTGAACTTGTGGGTGTGTGCCAACCTCCTTTGGAGGGGCACAAAGGCAGTCACATTCACAATAAGTCTAACTTGTGTAGCATAGGAGAACTTCACCAAGAAGGAGAATTGAAGCAATCGACATGATCTACCATTGACTGTGTGCCCAATTTAATGGCCTCGATGAAAAACGATGAATTCAGGAGCAATTCGGTGAGAGTACTACAGCAGCGCTGCAGCAAACTACTGTAGTAAAAACACTGTAGCAAGTTATTGTTCACTGTTCGCTGAAAATCAGCAAATCAGAAAATTCACACTGGTGTGTCGAAATTCCACAAGGCCGTGTGAAATCCCGATTTTAGCCAATTTGAAGCCGCGACTCAACATTATTTAAAGGACCTTTTGGGACTTTTTCTGGATCTTTTCGCCTAGTTTCTAGAGGGTCACGGCTAAGGTTTAGAGAGGACTTTGTGGAGGATTGCAGCGTGCCATCGGCATCGACATCGAAGCCCGTCAAAAGATAGCTATTGGGGGAGCTTTTGTCGGCACAGATCCGGCGAGGTTTGCCCTAGGCTTGACGAGGAGCTTGGTGAAGAGACGAGTCGGCCGAATAAGACCACGTCCACGCTACACAAGGGGGTTTTCATCTATGTTCTCAATTTGTGTTTATTCTAATACATTGATGGATTTGTATAGCTCCATGAGGAGCTAAACGCCTTGTGGGTATTCAGACTTGTAAACCCTAGGATGATTTTGTTTCTATGACATGTTATTATGCTTTCTTAATTAATAAATTTAATTGAGTTCCAATTTTGATTTATTCTTGTGTTGATTTTACCTTAGAGGTGACATTAGGGTTGAGAGTCATCTAAGTTGTCCTTTGGAGATGTGACAACTCCTATAGGATTAGACTACTTCGGATTGGAGAGGGTTGAGAGGGTGAGTCGTGAGGTAGCGAAATGTCCCCTTTCTACTTCGGTGTCATTTTCCCTACCTCCGCATTCCAAGAGTTCTTAGCGGTCAAAGTAGAGTGAAGTGCTAGGATATGAACTCCCTTGGGGCTTAGTTGCGCGAGCAACACAGTGAAGGGTTGTAGTGAATCTTAGCGCTGGGGCTTAACTAAGACTAGGGTTCTTTCACCTAGACCAAAAGGTTCGGACTACACTTAGGAATATGGCTAATCACTTGGACTCCCTAGAACATAAAGCAATCCCACGTAGTGTGAGGCTTAGGAAGATGGACTCTCCTGGGACTTAGTTGGCAGGTCAACGAGAGTTAAGGGTCGTAGTGAAACCTAATGCCGGGCCATAATGATTGGGATTAGTCACGGTTGACCTTAAGTTTGGGACCGTGTATTTTAGGATGTCCATGACTCATTAAACATCAATAGGATAGTATAATGCATTGTCCTGCACTAGAACATTAATCCTAGGGGTAGCTTGTCCGGGTACCCTATTTTACTCTTGATTGTTTCTCTCTTTTCAATTCTAGTTTGCAATCTCTTATCTTCCATATTTCTCTCTATTTTCCTATTGCTTTCGATTACTTTTACACACACACATTGATTCTTGCTCTCACTTTCCATACTTCGCACTGGCTAAATAGCGATCTCTTGTGTCTATTATCCCTACTCCCTGTGGATTCGACTACCCTCTCACCGGGGTACTTTTATTACTTCGACAACCCTTGCACTTGCGGTACACACACACAAGGGATGTGTCACATGCCATGAATTAGCTTCCTTCCTAGGTGGCAATGGAGAGGAGGGCAGGGATGGCTCTCCTCGCATCCCAATTCTCTGCACTCTCGGTGTAGCAATAGCAGGGGGAGTGGCTCTCCCACGGCGAGTACGTGAACACTGTGTTGGCATTCTACTGAAAAGAAAACACAAGACAGCTTTTAGAAACAATTCCTACATGCAACAATGCTATATACAAACTCTACTAGGATCCACTAGGTACAAGGATGAGGAATCACACTTCTGACCCAAATCTAGGAACTGACTCTAGAATTGGATTATACTATCAAACCTAGGCCTAAGTCTAAACCAGGGCTCTGATACTACTACTGATATTCTTGTTGATTTTTGGATTTTGGTGATGTTTGGTTATTAATCTTAGGTTAATTCCTAGTACTTTTTCATGTTTAAATAATAATAGCAGTTATAAGTATTCAGAGGTCTCAAATCTGTTTTTGTTTGGGTGTTGTGAAGTTGTTGTAGTGGTGGGATTATTGAATTTCTGGAGTGTGTGTGTGTGTGTGTGTGTGTGTGTATTCATTTTTATGGAAGTAGTTTGCATATTGCTTTGCAAATTCTGGCTTAGGAGTTAAATCATTGTTGAGATTCGTATCTTAGTAGGCTAAACCATTTGTTTAAATTTAGCTCTTAACCTGTGAAGTTATAACTGTAATCATGCTTTTGAATTTATTAGTGGTGTGTAAATTTCCTTAGATTGGATCATTTGTAATCTTCTTGATGTTAGTTTATATGAGACCAGAGAATGCCTTTAGTTTGACTTTGATAATTTATTATTTGTATTTATATTTGTGATGAGGTGTCCTAATGCTTCAGTTAGGCCCGACCAAAGAATTGTATCTAAGTGTAGTTTATTTTGTTGGATTAGATTTCTGTAGCGAGCCTTAGTTCATTGGATTGGTGACCTTGACCTTGTAGCCTAAAACCAGGTAGACTCTTGCACCTATATAACTTTGTATTACTGGTGTAAGGTAAATTATTTGGTAATTTATTTCAGTTAATTAATTATTTATTTTATTCCTGCATTATCTATGTGTTATTGTATTTATTTATTTACTTGTTTATTTATTTTTTTATTGGTTTACTTATTTATTTATTTATTTTGTTTTTGCATTATTTATTCAGTATTTTCTGTATGTATACTGTATTTTTGCGGTTTTAATACATCTCCATTTCTGGCTCGCCCAACTATGAGGATTAAGTCCAAGCCATGTGCACATGTTTTTCTGTAGTAGCTCTACAAGGCATGTGTGCCTGTTCCGACTGCGGTCAAAGATCCGGCTTCAGCCGTCGATATTCTGTTATGTTATGTTCTAGACTTCACAGTCGAAGATCCAGCCTAGTGCTGTTGATTTCTGTTATTAGTCAGGGAGAGATGTACCGTCTATTTTGCGTTATTTTTCTAAAATTCTGGATACTGTTATTTTCTGAGCATTTTCTGCATTTATTGTCTGGAATTTAATTATTCTGCAATATCTATATTATTTGTTATTTTTACGATCCTACTAGGCCCTCGTGGCTCATGCACTCTGTGAATTGCTTTCTTGTAGGAGAAGACCAAGCCTAGGAGTGGGGTTTTATCTGGTAGTCATTTTCTTGTCTGTGGTTATAAACATTTTAGACTTTTCTGTGTGAGTAAGATTTGTACTCTGTCTGCATTTCAGGTTTGAAATCTGTATGTGTGGCACTGTTTCTGTAGGGCTGCTAAAGCCCATATCTGTATCTACTCTATTTCTGCTGATCTACTTGTGGTTCTGTGTTACTGTTTCTTATTCTGCTTGTTAGGGTTGGCTCTGACTAGGTCAAATCTGAGGCCTTGCACCCAGTGGGGTCCGCCCTGTTGGATGCGGCTGATCTGTCAGAGGGCCCGGTTGTGGGGCTGGGGCATGACAGTTATAATCAAGGGGCGTACAAGGAATTGGAGTTAGCCGGAATTCATTGAACGATGGCGACAAGTTCTCTAGGGCGTTGATGCGTGAGTCTCAACGGCGTAAAGGTATAGGTAATCTGGGTTTCATACTCTCTGGATTCAATTGTTTATCATGTCAAATAAGATTTATTTTTAAAAATTTATATAAAAGTGCATTTTTAATATTCCATTCCCTAAAACCAAATGGGGATTCATTTTAATCTTTGAATAGGAACATTCCCTAAACTATGAAGAAGAAAATCAGTTTTGGTTCCTATTCAATTTTTTTTTTTTTATCTTTTTCTTTCTTTTGTGAAATGTGGAGAAGTTGCAAATATGAACTCTTAACTTTTGACTCGGAAGGGAATCAAATACCCACTTTCTTGTTTTATTAGTGGTTCTTATTCAATTTTATTTTACTTGTTGGATGAAATTAGATAAATTTTGTGTTTGGGAATAAAAATGATTTTATCACTATAGTTCAATAACTGAAAGGCTTACATATTTTTGTTACTCACTAGGGTTGAACAACCTTGATAAGAACAAAAGTGCTAATTGTGTTTTGTTTCGATTTAATGGGCAAATATACCAAGATCACTTAAAATACTTGTTAGTGTAATGCCTTAGACTAAAGTTAAGAGATTTGTTAGAGGGTGCCTAACACTTTCAAATTGATCATTGAAGAACACTTCTACAATGCGCATGTGGCAATATTATTTGATTATGGCACCACCAGATATATATATTGTGTCGACATTAGAACCTGAAAGAAGAAGTATTACTTTTTTTGGGCTTTTTTCTTGCATGCCGTTCCAAAAAGTTTCTTATATAGACCCCATAAAAATGGCATTTGTTATATACCTCTACAAGTCATTCTTATTGTTGATGTATGCTTCGGACCAAAATTTAAATAAATAATTTTATAAAAAAATAAATTAGACTTATACTTTTCTCTTTATTCATTTTGTAAAATGGGGAAAAACAACAATTAATATTTTTTTTATAAAATCTTTTAGTTGATTTTTAATCATAATAGTATATAAGCAAATGTAATTTTTATAAGGTTGCATTAACAATTATCTAGTTCTCCAGGCGTATGCAATTAATGTCTGATTTTTTATTTGACATTCTATCCTGCCTATAATAATGCGTGCTAATTTGTACGGCATTCCACATCCTAAGAAAGAACCCTTCCAAAAATAGTCAGACTTAATGCCTTCAATTAACCTTGCTAGTCTTCCTTGTGGCTTTTGAATTCTAGAACCAAGTGCATATTGCTTATGCTAGATGAAGGCTACTTTTGAACTTCTTTATTTCAATGCACTGTTTGAACTATGGTTGATGTTGGTACTGGTGTTTCAAATGCAACTTAAGCAAGCCACATATGCAATAACCACACAACCACATAATATAGTATGTGATGTGACACTTTAGTGTTATATGTCTATATATTATTATAGCTATTACAACTGGTTAGACGTTTGACTTTATGAATGTTGTCTTATATATATATATATATTTCGTGTCAATTATGGAGTTGGCAAAATATACTCTACAAAGGAATAACCTCGTTACTATTTTTTTCATGGTTTATATAAGTAATGCTGGTTCTTATTTGAAAGTTGGTGCTTCTATCAACAGGCCGGATGGTCAGCCTTGCTTGGATTCGAAAGAGTTTAACATTGCCCGCAACATGCTGGTTGCTGCAGTTGAGGAAAGATGAATAGATGCTGGTATAATATTTGTGATTTTCCTTTCTCCTTTTCCTTTAATTTTCCTAGTTCAGTCATTCTAGTTAGTGAAACACGGGAATATCAAAAGCTTAAGCGATTCAAAAGGCCTACTAAAGGAGATATATTCATTACAAACAAAGAATGTCCTGTTTAAGGACGCCATTCATTGTCTGAAATAATTTCTAGTTTCTTTTGCAACAGGGAAACACTTATGGAAAGTACTGAAGTGCATGTTATGAAGTTGCTCATGTTTCTTCCTTTTACATTGATTGTCATTTTGAGTTTAGTCTTGTTTTGACAATGTATATTAAATACTTTGGTGTGCATGATGTAACTTTTGCAAGACCTACTTTCTTATATCTGAACTTAGATTCACCGATTGATTTAAAGGTCCTTTTTTTTCTTCCCAATACTGAGTATGTTATTGTGGCATTGATGAATATTGTTAGTTAATCTTACAGTTATAAAAAACTGTAATTATAAAAAACTAATTTATTAAAACGTTAATTTTAAATTATTTTTAATTAGCTTTTTTCTAATATTTTTAGTTTTTTTCAGCTTGGGACGAGTGACAAAGACCAAGAAAAAAAAACCACTGATAATGAGATTGAATGATGAGAGAGTGATTCATAGAACTTTGGTGCTTCATAGCTAGTTTAATTGATATAGTACTTCTCTTATTCATGTTTTGTTATGTATGAACATTTTTTAGATACAATGAAAGATTTAACTTACTTGCTTTGAATACTATTGAACTTGTTTTTTGTTATGAATAAATGATTATTTTTTATTATATAGAATTTATGAAATGGTATTGATTACATGTAATTTAGGGATGATCACATGTAATACATGGAAATGAAACAAAGAACAAATTAACAATGAAAAAATGAAAAATATTATCAAAGACAGAATTTCATGGGTAATAAACACTATTAGAAACTGAATTTCGTCGATAATAAATACTTTTAGTGATAGAATTCCGTTATTAATAAAAATTTTAGTCGCAATCCCGTTAGTAATAAAACTTTCAGTGACGGAATTCCGTGGGTGATAAAGACTATTAAAGACGGAATCCCATTGGTAATAAACACTTCTAGTTACAGAATTCCGGTGGTCATAAATACTTTTAGTTACAGAATTTATTTGGTAATAAAACTTTTAGTGATGACATTCTGTGAGTGATAAAGACTATCAAGGACAGAATTGCGTTGGTAATAAATACCTTCAGTGACGAAATTGCATTGGTAATAAAACTTTCAGTGACTCAATTCTGTGGGTGATAAAAACTATCAGAGATAGAATTCCATTAATAATAAACACCTTTAATGATGGAATTCCATTGATAATGAAAACTTTTAGGGATAGAAAATTCCATTGGTGATACTTCAACATTACCGATGGAATAGTATTAGCTACTTCGTTTTTAGTGATGAAAATTTCCAACTGAATTTTTCATTGGTGAAAGTCATCCCTGATGGAATTTTATCTATTAGTCATGGAATTTTTCGTTCCTAATGCCCCTGTTTTTTTGTAGTGTCATCCCAAAAATACCGATGATGGTGATGCTTTCATAGTTAGTAATAATTTTCTACAATCTTTGTTTCCCTATTTTCAGCATGGCAACGGCCTCAAAGATTGAATCCGGAGGGAGAGCTCTTCCTCAATGGAAGGCTACACTCAAATCACAAGACTTGCTTCACAAGTAGATATCAACAGTAGCCCATACAGCTGGACTGGAATCACTTGCATATATGATGGCCATCTCATGCCAACCGTTACCAGGGTCCAACTGGGAGAGTTGGGACTAGAAGAGAAGTTGGAGATTGTCAACTTCTCTGTTCTATCATCGCTCTGAGTTCTCAACCTCAATTATAATCATCTGAATGGATCCATCCTTGCAGCCATTTTAGTTTTCTCCAAGCTCACAACATCATTGATCTCGGTAACAATAGTCTCACATGCATCATCCCATCAGAGTTTGGTAATTTGACAGGGCTCAAGATCTTGTGTGTCTTTGAGAATTAGATAAGTGGCTCTATAACTCCTTTTGGAAAGTTTATGAACCTCATTTGGTTATACATCTCCATAAATTTCTTAGTTGATTCTATTCCTCCAACGTTTGGTAAACTTAACCAAACTTAAGTTTTTACATTTATGGAGTAATGGTCTAAACGGCTCCATTCCTATTGAGATTGGGATTGTAGTAAACTTTGAGAGAGTTTGAAACTCCCAACCTTTTAGCTCTGTCATCACTCCAAGTTCTCGACCTTTGTGATAACCATCTACATGGATCCATCCTTGAAGCCATTTCAGCTCTCTCCAAGCTCACCATCCTTGATCTTAGTAACAACAGTCTCACAGGTATCATCCCATCAGGTATTTTGTGGCTCTTGAGAATCAGATAAGTGGCTCCGTACATCATTTTGGAAAGTTTATGAACCTAATTTTGTTAAACATCTCCACAAATTTCTTACTTAGTTCTATTCCTTAAGCATTTGGAAAGTTGACCAAACTCAAGTTTATACATTAGCAATGGCCTTAATGGCTCAATTCCCAGTGAGATTGGGAATGTAGTAAACTTGAAAGATTTTGACATATCTACCAACCTAATAACTGGTTCCATCCCATATAGAATTGGAAATTTGACAAAACTTGAAATTTTTTTACTTAGGAAGCAATAACATAAATGGCTCAATTCCTAGTGAGATTGGGAATTTAGTGAACTTTCGAGGTTTTCATACATTTAACAACCAAAAAACTGGATTAATCCCTCCATCACTTGCAAGTTTGAAAGGTCTCACTTAATTGCATTTACATAAAAATCATCTCTTTGGGAAAGTAATAGAGACATAAGTGTATGTGTCGATCGCATAATATAAGTGTGTGTAAAGTAAGATGTCGGTCTATGGTAGGTGAGAATTTCTTCTCGTCACAAAGCACATCGAGTATGACAACTAGGGTTTTTGCCACAATAGCAATCAAGCATTCAAACAAGCAATTAGCGCTCTATTAGTGGAGAGAAATCATTCAACAAGAAAGACACGATGAGAGATATTAAAAACATAAAAATCTCCATCTCAATCGTGTTGTAGGTGAATCGCCAAAGAAACTCTAGGAAAGCTTCTACGCATGTTGCCAAAGTGAGCTTGACGGTTGTGATCTCTTATCCCCTTGAATGTGGATCCAAATTTCCTCTAGAATCATCCTTTGAGCCTTGGAGATTTATCTCCTTCTTCCTCTAGCTTCGCCTCCAAAAAAGGATCTAAGAAAAACTAAAAAAAATGCCCTAATAATCCTCATCAGATATATTCATATTCGACTGCTTACGAGCTACTTACGGGAGTAAAGATATGGCCTTATGAGAAGGCTTATGGCCATAAGTCCCATTGACACACCCTGCTAAGTGGGTAGTCATACTATAGGGAATAGTACTTAGAAATAAGAGATATTGCTATTTAGCTAAGATGAAAATCGATTGGGGTGAAATCAATATATGGATGCAAAGAAAATTAGAAGAATGCAAAGAGAGCAATAAAAGTAAAGAGAGGTAATCATGAGAAAATGGAGCACTTAGACAATGCTCACCCTAGGACTATTGTTTCAAGTGCAAGACTAATATTATGCCTCCTAACTGATGTTTAATGAGTCGTGGATATCCAAAAACACATGGCCCCAAACCTAAGGTCAACCGTGACTAGCCCTTTACACTATGCCTCGGTGGAAAGGAGTACTCTCAACACCTCATACTGTGTGGGATTACTTGGGGTTCTAGGGACTCCAAGTGATAAACCTTATTCCCTAATATAGACCTAACCCTTTCGTCTACGCGAAAGGTCCTTAGTCACAATTAAGCCCCAACACTAAGATTCACTACAACACTTTACTCCGTTGCTCGCGTAACTAAGCCCCAGTGGAGTTCATCTCTTAGCACTTCACTCTATTATGACCGCAAAGAACTCTTGGAACATGGAGGTAGGATAAATCACGTCGGAAGGGAAAGGGGACGTTTCGCTACCTCTTGACTCACCCTCTCAACCTTCTTCAATCTTGCTTAGTCTAACACTAATGATGTTGCCACACCTTCAATGGATTACTTAGATAGATTCTCAACCCTAGTGTCACATCTAAGCGAACATCAACACAATAATCTTTTAATATTGAAACTCAATTAAATCATCAATTAGAGAAGCATAATAAAAGTCAATGAAACAAAATCGTCATAGGGTTTACTAGTCCAAGCACCCACTAGGGGTTTAGCTCTCCATGGAGCAATACAAAATCAACAATGAAATCAAAGTCATGTGCATGTAAACCATAAAGATAACCCATTTGTAGTCCATATCAATGGTCTTGTGGAGCCGCTTCGTGCCCCTCCAATTTGTATAATCACTTGAGCACTTTGAAAGTTGGCACATACTCACATGTCTATAACTTGTGCCTTGATTCTTGCTTAGTCCAAGAGTTTTCTCAACCATTGCATCTATGACTTATTTTTGTTTCTTTTCTTTTAACTCGTTTCCACAACCCTAAGTGCGCAAAAGAACACAAATACACATGAATAAGTGATAAAATCTGAGAAAAGTAATGCTGAATGCAAGAAAAAAATACTTCATATCACTTATACACGAGCACTTATCAAATTCCCCCACACTTAAGTTTTTGCTTGTCCTCAAGAAAAATAAAACATTAAAGCATTTAGGAAGAATAATTGAAAGTGCTTGGCTTTAGGTTCATCAAAAGCATGCAAAAGAAGTATTCTACAAGCAAGGGGAAATTTAAACATTGCATAAAAGAAATCATTGCTTTAGCTAAAAACTTGAATAAAAAAGGCCAACAAACCCGATATTGTGTAAGTGTGTGTAAAATCACTAAACTCAACCCAAAAAGTACTCCTCAAAGCTTTTATTAAGGACTTATTTATACACAAGAAGAGGGAGGCAGTAGCTTCACACATCCTCTAAGGTAGCCCTTTCCTAGGCGGCCTTCAAAGGTGGCTTTCACACTTTCGAGATGATAGCTCTTTCTAGCGGGATAGTAGCTTTCACTCATCCCATGAGATAGTTCTTTCTCCCATTAGGGCATAGCTAGTATTTGACTTATGGGAGTAGCTTCATACTTCATAGGTGGTAGCTTTTTCCATTCCCAATGCACTAAAAAAAATCTATAATATTTACAATTTTTTTAACTAAATCAATGCTAAAATTCAAAACCAACTAATACTAAAGTAGTCTTTTAAATGTTGAACTTGAGTTTCCAAAAGATTTCATGAGTGAGTAGTGCAACAAGAGATAATCAGGCAAAAAATTCCCTAAAATTCAAGTAAAAACTAGAGCATGATGGAATACAATGTTAAAAATTCTCCTAAACTTAAGAATATAACCGTTGCAACTAAGGTGAACCGCCATTGCCTACATTAGCATGAATAATTGAACTCATAAGTATAAAGCATGTGTAATGTGAACTCTCCCCACATTTAAGATGTATATTGCCCTCAATGTACGCATGTAAGCACAACAAGAAAATAAAGCAATTAAAACATGTGTGAAGGTGGGCAATTGAAATAATACATCTCCGAACTCATAGTGTTATGTTTGATAGAGCTACATCCATTGAGAGTTGAGTTTCAATGGGTTGTGAAGCACACACGACCATGCGAAATGCTAGATAACCGTGCCAATGACTATTCCTCAAATCTCTTACTCATAAGACCATCTACACGTATACACAAGGGGGTTCAGTAAATCTTAACAAAAACAAAATAAAATTGAGTCTATAAAAATATGGAAATGAAATACAACTCGAAACACTGAAAATAAAAAGATAAACTCAAAAGGAAAATTCTTTGAGTGACACAAGTCACAATAAGATACAAAACAACAAATAAAAAAATAAATAAAAGAAATTAGATGCCTCAAGCGTCGGTGTCTGGCTCTGGTAACTCTGGTGCTGGTGATCCTGGTGCCGTCGGTGGTGGTTGTGCTAGAGATGCTGGTGGAGCTCGAGCCCTCATCATAAAGGGCAAAGTCGCGCCTCGCTCAAGAATCTGCTGTAAGATATCGAAGCGTGCCATCACCTCTGTGTGGTTCATAGCCTGTGTAGCGCGAACCTCAGCCAAATCCATCTACAGTACGCCCACAGCACTCTCAAGCTGCTCTAATTGGTCATGGCCTCAAGAAGGACAGAAAATATGCACTAGGGGTGGCTCTTGTTCTGCAGGTGGTGCCTCAATCTGCTCCTATGGTGGCTATAGAGCTAGCTGTGAACTCTCGCCCTCGGTTGGCTTTGGTGGGGTCATGTTCACCACATACACCCCGTCACTATATCTCCTAACCATGCCCATCTGTCTCATGGTCTCCAAGCCGAGAGGAGATGGTACGATCGTCTTCTTGGCCCTTCTGATCGCATCCAGGAGACCCACAGCATGTGGCCTAGGAGATCCCAGGCTCGTACTGTCCCTGGCCACACAATTCTCTGTATGCTCTCAGAGGAGTCAAGCTACCTGGGTAATCAGTCGGCAGACACTCGTACTCCTCAGTGTCTGTATATGCCTCATCATATAACCCCAAATGGATTGAGAACTGAGTCACTGACATGCTGTGGTACTGGCCGAATGCACGAAACTTTATGGTGCCGATGCTGGTAAAATCTTTGTAATCTTTGTCGAACTCAATCCAGGTGAGCACCTCCAGTGTCAACATATGAATAGCCTGCTCGACGATCAACAATAAACGTCGCCAACTACCAACCGATAGAAGCTCCTCAACCTCATATACTATCTCATCACCCCCATTGTGCTGTCCTCAACGCGATCAAGTTCGAATAACGTGATTGTCCGAACTTGAGCTTTGCCAACCTCTCAAATCTGGCTTGGTGCTCAGGTATGGCAAATTCCATCTGCTCTGGAGAGGACTCTCGGGGATGTTTGTTGGCCACTTGCTTTGATCTGGGTGTCATTCCTGCAAAAATTGAAGAGAAATCGATCAAATTAAACATAAAACTCGTTCTGCAGGAATCCACACACCCGTGTGGGTCTTTGGGGCACAACAGAGACACGACCAAAGCCCTTAAAACTTATACAAATTGGTTCAAAACATTTTAAAATGGTTCCACATCCATTCACTAAGTAAATACGCATGAAATTCAAGTGAAATCCATCCAAATAGACCAAATAAAAAATAAGATTGATGAAGAAAAAAGGAAAAAAAGAAAGCTTACAGACGAAATGAAATGCAAAACTTCGAATGTGGCCGGAAAACTACTCAAGAAGCTTTTAAATAAGCGAAGGAAAGGTTGGGAGGACGAGAGGAGATGACATTTGGGTGTGGAAGCATTTATATTTGAAAGGGTGCAAATAGATTTAAAGAAGAAGTCGCGGCCCTTTGTGTTCTGTGCATCCGCAAGTGCACAGGTCATCGCAGTAATAAAATATACTCTCGTGAGTGGGTAGTCGTATCCACAGGGAATAGTGTGTAGAAACAAGAGATATTGCTACATGGCTAAGATGAAAATTGATTAGAGGTGAAATTAATATATTGATGCAAAGAAAATTAAGAGAATGCAAAGAGAGCATTAAAAGTAAAGAGAGGTAATCGATGAGAAAATGGGGCACTCGGACAATACTCACCCTAGGACTATCGTTTGAAGTGTAAGACTAATATTATTCCTCCTAAATGATGTTTAATGAGTCGTGGAAATAAAAAAAAAATACACGGTCCCAAACCTAAGGGCAACCATGACTAACGCTCTACACTATGATAGGCGGAAAGGAGTATTCTCAACACCTCACACTGCATAGGACTGCTTGGGGTTTTAGGAACTCTAAGTGATAAACCTTATTCCCTAATATAGACCTAACCCTTTGGTCCAGGCGAAAGGTCCTTAGTCACAATTAAGCTCCGGCACTAAAATTCACTACAACACTTTACTCCGTTGCTCGCGCAGCTAAGCCCTAGTGGAGTTTATCTCTTAGCACTTCACTCTATTGTGACCGCAAAGAACTCTTGGAATATGGAGGTGACACGACCTTTTGCGTGCGTACCGCAAGTGCACGGCCTTGTCGAAGTAATAAAAGTTACCCCGGTGAGTGGGTAATCGAATCCACAGGGAATAGGGATTTAAAATACGAGAAGTTGCTATTGAGTCGTGTGATGTACGAAAAGAAACAATGATCGGAGTGATGAGTGAATTTATGGGAACTAGAGTAGATGAAAAGCAAATAAATCGAAAGATGAAAGAGAGAAAAGTGCAAGCAACGAGTAAAAAGAGAGAGACTAGTAATAAGTGAAAATAGGGTATCCGGACAAGTTACCTCTAGAACTTATGCTTCTAGTGCAAGACTATGCTATTATACCTTCCTATTGATGTTAATTGAGTCGAGGAAAATCCTGAAACACACGGTCCCAAATCTAAGGTCAACCGTGGCTAACCTCAACACTATGTCCCGGCAATAGGATTCACGTCAACCCTTCACTCTGTTGATTGCTCAACTAAGCCCCAGGGGAGTATTTCTACCTAAGCCTAACACTACGTGGGATTGCTTTAAGCTCTAGGGACTCCTAGTGATAAAACCTGTTCCTATGTGTGATAGTTCTAACCCTTTGGTCCAGGAGGAAGAACCATTGTCTAAATTAAGCCCCAGTACGTAGGATTCACGTCACCCCAAAACCTTGGGGGAGTTTGTCTACCTAGCACTTCACTCTATTTCGACCTCTAATGACTTAAGGAATCGGAGGTAGGGAGAAATCACAACGGAAGGCAAAGGGGTACGGTGCTACCTCACAACTCTCCCTCTCAACCCTCTTCAATTTTAAGTAGTCTAATCCTATAGGAGTTGTCACACCTCCAAAGGATAGCCTAGATTATTCTCAATCCTTAGTGTCACGGCTAAGAGAAAACAATAGCACAAGAAATCTAAAATTGAAACTCGAATTTATTCATCAATTAATGGAAAAGCATAATAACAATGTCAAAGAAACATAATTATCCTAGAGTTTTACAAGTCTGAATACCCACGAGGGGTTTAGCTCCTCATGGAGCTATACATGTTCATCAATTTATGAAAGAAAGAACAAACTAAAGACATCAATGAAAACCCCCTCGCGTATGGTGTGGCCGTGGTCTTGTGCGGCCGTCGAACGTCAGTGATGATGCCGATGACGCGCTCCAATCCTCCACAAAGTCCTCTCCGAAACCCTAGCCGCCCTCTCCAGAAGTTGGGGAGAAAGATAGATCAAAAGATTCTTCAAAAAGTCTCCAAATCGGCTTTTTATAGGCTGAGTGCGGCTTTAAATTTGAAGTTATCGGGAATTCACACGGCCGTGTGGAATTTCCACACGCCCGTGTGAAGTTTCTGTCTTTCCTGAAAATTACTTCACACGGCCGTGTGTTAATTCCACACGCCCGTATGAAGTTTCTGGCTTGCTGGAAAATCAATCCACACGGCCGTGTGTTAATTCCACACGCCCGTGTGACGTCTCTGGTTTGCTGGAAAATTAGTTCACACGGCCGTGTGTTAATTCCACACGCCCGTGTGAATTCTCTGGATCCTTGACTCTTTGGCAGAAGTGCACAGTAACTTGCTACAGTGATTCGCTACAGCAACAAGCTACAGTGTTGCTACAGTACTCTCCGAAATGCTCCCGAATATGTTGTTTCTTCATCGAGGCCATTGAATTGGGCACACAATCAATGGTAGATCGTGCCTATTGCTTCGAGTCTCCTTCTTGGTGAAGTTTTCCTAAGCTACACGAGTTAGACTTGTTGTGAATGTGACTGCCTTTGTGCCCCTCCAAAGGAGGTTGGCACACACTCACAAGTCTAACCTCGTGCCTTGTTCCTTGCTTGGTCTGAAAACCTCCCAACAACGGCGAACACGACCTAACTTCGTTCTTCTTTTCCAACTTAGCTCCACGAAACCTACAATGCTCAAGAATACACAAATGCACACTATTTAGTGATAAAATCTGATAAAAGTATGTTCATTTGTAAGATAATAACGCTTCGCGTTACTACAACACAAGCACTTATCAGGAGGTAGGATAAACCACGTCGGAAGGGAAAGGGGACGTTCCATTACCTCTCGACTCACCCTCTATACCCTCTTCAATCTTGCTTAGGCTAACCATAATGATGTTGTCACACCTTCAATGGATTACCTAGATGGATTCTCAACCCTAGTGTCACATCTAATGGAAAATCAACACAATAATCATTCAAGATTGAAACTCAATTAAATCATCAATTAAAAATGCATAATAAAAGTCATTGAAACAAAATCATCATAAGGTTTACAAGTCCAAGCATCCACTAGGGGTTTAGCTCTCCATGGAGCAATACAAAATCAATAATGAAATCAAAGTCATGTGCATGTGATAAGTGCTCGTGCTATAGTAATACGAAGTGTTATTGTCTTACATTGAGCATTACTTTTCTCAGATTTAATCATTAATTAGTGTGTATTTGTGTTCTTTTGTGCATTGTAGGGTTGTGGAGTAAACTTAGTGAAGAAAGAGCAAAGTTGGATCATGTTTGTAGTGAATCCTAGTGCTGGGGCTTAATTAAGACTAGGGTTCTTATTTACAATCCTTACTCCCTGTGGATTCGACTACTCTCTCATCGGGGTACTTTATTCCTGTGACAGCCCGTATACTTTTGGGCCCCTGTCAAAGGTTTTGGTGCCGTTGCTGAGGAGTAGGCGTATTTTAGATATTTTTTTTTTACTATTTTAGCTATTCACCACACATCCTATTTCACACTTCTTTTTCTTCCATCGTTCTTATTTGTTTTCTTTTCTTTGGTTTTAGCTCCAAGTTATGACCCGTGGCAATCCTTCGATTCTTGTTGAAAGAGACCCAGATATTGGAAGGAGAACACATAGAAAGGGGAAAGAACCTATGCAAGAACAGTCCAATCTAGCTGAAATAAATACAGAAGGGTCAGAAACAATGGAAGAACAGCATGAACAGCAAAGGACTTTATCCAATTATGCTAGACCCGCAGTTTTGGGGACACAATTGAGCATTGTGAGGCCCCCAATTATAGCTCAGAATTTTGAGCTTAAGCCAAGCTTCATCCAGATGTTACAGCAGTTCACATCATTCAATGGTTTGGCCGATGAGGATCAAAACAACCATATTGAGAACTTTTTTGAAGTGTGTGACATGCTCAAGATCAATGGAGTGACGAATGATGCCATTAGATTGAGAGCTGACACACCCCTTGAGTGTGTACCCCGCAAGTGCACGGGTTGTCGAAGTAATAAAATACTCTGGTGAGTGGGTAGTCGTATCCACAGGGAATAGTGTTTAGAAACAAGCGTTATCATTATTTTAGCTATAAATGGAATCAATGGTAAAAGAAATCAATATGCATATATATATAAAAGAAAGTAAAAGAGACCAAGAAGGGCAATAAAGGTAGGAGAAGTAATAGATATAAAGATGGGGTATCCGGACAAAGCTCCCCCTAGGACTAATGTTTCTAGTGCAAGACTAGTATTATACCCTCTAATTGATGTCTAATGAGTCGTGAAAATCCTTAAGCACACGGTCCCAAAACTAAGGTAAACCGTGACAAATCCAACACTATACCTAGCTCTAGACTTCTCTACGACCATTGACTCTGGATGACCTATCACCTAAGCCCCAAGGGAGTACCTCATACTAATGCCTAGCACCGTGTGAAATTGCATGGAGTTATAGGGATTCCAAGTGAAAGACCCTATCCCTAATTATAGTTCTAACTCTTTGGTCCAGGTGGAAGAACCCTAATCTAAGTTAAGCCCCAGTCCTAGAATTCACTCAACCCTTAGCAAGGGAGTTCATCTCTTAGTACTTCACTCTACTTCGATCGCGATTAACTCTTGGGATACGGATGTAGGAAAATTCACACCGAAGGGAAAAAGGGACGTTCCGCTACCTCTCGACTCACCCTCTCAACCCTCTCCAACCTTGTGTAGTCTAATGCTATAGAGGTTGTCACACCCTCAAAGGATAACCTAATAGATTCTTGATCCTAGTGTCATGGCTAAGGGAAAAACTCATACAATCGGCATGCAAGATTGGAACTCAATAAGAAAACATCAAATTAATAAAGCAAAATAAAAGTTATAGAAACACAAGCATCCTACGGTTCACAAGTTCTCCAATGCTACATGAGTTATACTTTTGTGAATGTGACTGCCTTTGTGCCCCTTCAATGGAGGTTGGCACACACTCACAAGTCTAGACTCGTGCCTTGTTCCTTGCTTGGTCCGAGAACTCCCCAACAATGGCGAACATAACCTATTCTTGCTTCTTTCTTCTCCAAGTTGGCTCCACAACCCTACAATGCACAAATACACACAAATTAATGATAAAATCTGATAAAAATAATGCTCAATATAAGATAATAATACTTCGTATTACTATAACACGAGCACTTATCAAGAGCCTTCCCATTTTTCTTGAAGGGGAAAGCAAAGCAATGGCTACAATCATTACCGAGAGCATCTATTACTACATGGGAGGAGATGGAAGAAGCTTTATTTGCTTTATATTTCCCTCTCAGAAAATCTGTAAATCTCCAGAATGAGATTTCTTCTTTTGTGCAAACAAAATTGGAGTCTCTATTTGAGACATAGGACAGGTTTAAGGATCTCTTGCGGAAGTTCTCACAACATGGATTCCCCGAATGGATGATCATTCATACTTTCTATAATGGGTTGAATCCAAGCACCAAACAATTGTTAGATGTGGCGGCAGGAGGTACCTTAGGAAGCAAGACCCCCGGTGAAGCCCGACACCTCATAGAAGAGATGGTAATGAATATCTATCAATGGAACTCAAGGGATAGAAAGAAGGTAGCCGGACTTCATGAGATAGATGCGGTTACATCATTGGTGGCCCAAGTGGAATCATTGAGCAAGAAGTTAGACACTCTAACTTCTCCAAGAGTGGCGGCTATCACGAATTGTAATCGATGTGGGGGAGGACATGCTTCAAGTGATTGCCCGATTGTAATTGGTAGCACTTCTTCTTCGATTGAGCAAGTGGATTTTATAGGTAATATATTCAGAGGTCAAGGAAATCCTTATAGTAGTACCTACAATCCGGGGTGGAGGAATCACCCTAACTTGTCATGGAGCAACCAAAGGCAACAAAAGAGTAATGTACCACAGGGCTTTTAACAACAGCATGTATCGAACTTGGAAAACCGGGTGACGGGGCTAGAGAACAAGATGACCAACTTAGAGAAGGCCTTTACAAGGTTTGTCCAATCATCGGATGCAAGGTTCCAATTGGTAAAGTCGACACTTCACAACCACACCGCATCGCTTCACAACTTGGAGAACCAAGTTGGCCAAATTGTGAAGTCTCTATCCGAGAAACCTTTAGGGAGTTTGCCAAGCAATACGGAGAAAAATCCAAGGGAACAATTGAAGACAATATCTTTGAGTAGTGGTCGAGAGGTTGAGAGTAATATCCTTCTCAAGAAGACAAGTGATGAAGCACCCAAAGTTGTGGAGGTAGAGGGAGTATCTAAGGAGAAGGAGGTGGCACCCCCACCTTACAAGCCAAGAATCCCTTATCCTTCACACTTGAAAAATGATCAACAAGACGAGCAATACAGGAAATTTTTGGGGTTGTTCAAACAGTTGCACATCAACATTCCGTTTGTGGAGGCATTGTCACAAATGCCTAAGTACGCGAAGTTTTTGAAAGACCTCTTGACCAACAAGAGGAAGTTGGAGGAGAGTGCATCAGTGATTCTAGATGCTACTTGCTCGGCGGTGTTGCAAAAGAATATGCCGAGCAAGAGGAAAGACCCCGGGAGCTTCATTATTCCATGCAATATTGGCGATTTGGGTGAGGAGATGGCACTAGCGGATTCTGGAGCAAGCATAAACATCATGCCTTACACATTCTTTCAGAAGCTAGGCTTGGGAGATCCTAGGCCAACTAGGATAACACTTCAACTAGCGGACCGATCAGTTAGACATCCGAGGGGCATTATCGAAGATGTGCTCGTCAAGGTGGATAAATACATCTTTCCTGTGGACTTTGTAGTATTGGATGTGGACGAGGATGTCGATGTACCACTGATTCTTGGTAGACCGTCTTGCGCACTTCCGAAGCATTGATAGACATGGACGGTGGAGAGCTCACTTTGAGGGTTGGAGACGAAAAGCTCACCTATCGCCTCGCCGAAGCCATGAGACATTCTCTAGACTTGATGATACTCTTTACTATCTTGATGCTACTGATGAGCTTGTCAATGAATATGTGTAGGAAATGATGAATCCGGACCCGTATGAAGGGTGGCCAAACCAAGATGTGGAGATTGAAAATGTTTTATCACTTGGTCTCTTGGAGGAAGTGAAGTCGGCCCCATGAGTCATGAAGAGGGTGATCCGGAAGATGAGGAGATCGAGGAGGTGCCATAAGAAGAGCCCCAACACAAATGGGGATAAGCATTCAAGGAGTAAGGGTGTTTCACCCTTCTATGATAACAAACTCGATAACTCCCCCTCTACCCTACAAAAATTATGTTCTGCATGCTTCCAGGTTTTTGGGAAGAGGGCAACTTTTATTCATGAACACCCGTAAGGTAAGGTAAGGTACATCAAGTTAAGTGAAGTTAAACAAACGCTTCTTGGGAGGCAACCCAAGCTTTTACTATTTTTCTAAGGATTAGTTTAGTTCTAGCATGAATAAGAGTCTTAGTGTTGGTGTCTTGTTCATACGTACATGTGCTGTGATTTTCTTGTGGATCTTTGATGTTTTCGTGTGCCTAAATGTTGATTAATGAAGTTTTGGGTCGTTTTAGTGTGTTTTCATGGATCTCTGGTCGTAATTTCATAATGTATGCAGGCTCTGAACCTTGTATTTAAGTTCTGAAATTTTTCTGTAAAGCCTATAAATTTTCTAAGTCATCCACAGAAAACAAACGCCCATGTGGAATTTCCACACGGCCCTGTGAACCATCTCAGAGCTCATCCCGAGCGTCACAGGGGCAATATAACTGCCCCTGTGAACGACCTTGTGAAAGGCACACGGCTGTGCGGAAATTTTACATGGTCATGTGAAATCCTGCAGAAGTTCAGCTCTCATTCCCGATAGTCCACAGGGGTGTGTGGATGCCCCTATGAGTACCCATGTGTTAAGGCACATGGCCGTGTGAAACTCTGTAGAGACCTCTCTTCCATCCCGAGAAAACACAGGGGCGTGTGGCTGCCCCTTTGAGAGAGCTTGTGAAAGGCACACGGCCGTGTTGATATTTCACAAGGCAGTGTGGAACATTTAGAGTTTTCACAAGAGATCCATAGAGGCAATAGGGGCATGTGGGTGCCCTTATGGCCGGCCTTGTGTCTTGGCCAGGTTCGGCACACGGCCGTGTGGATGCGGGCAGAAGCCTTAGGTGTTTTCCCGAGAGCACACAGGGGTGTATGGGTGCCCCTGTGAAGCTCCCCTATCAAAGGTACACGACCGTGTGGGGTTCTCACATGCCCAATGGATGGTGTTCAAAGAGCAACCAGAGAGAACACAGGGGCGTGTGTCTGCCCCTGTGAACCCTTACAGTAGAAGCACACTGCTATGTGGATGCACAGAACTCGAAAAGCAACGGCTTATCTTTTAGTTTCACCCGTGCCTCTTGATCTTTTTATTCTCAAATACTCTCTGAACTTCTCTCTCACTCGCTCAGCCTTCTCTTAGCGATTCTAGAGGATTTAGAGGTTGTTTTCCGGCTGATTTCAAGGTTTTCACTTCTCACTTAGTCGGTAAATCCCCTTTCACTCTTCTCTTCGTCAATGATTGGATTAATTCATTCTTTTTAGTTATTATGCTTGAATTGCATGTTAAGATTATTTGCGAGTGTATTTAGAAAGAATTTACAGTGAATTAATGTGTAAAATGTGAACTTTTAGGCCTCACGGCCGTGCAGCTATAGCGGCCCAAAGATCCACACGGGCATGTGGAATTTCCACATGGCCGTATGGATTCCTGCAAATTGAGTTTTGAAGTGAATTTAATCATTTTTCTTTTCAATCTTGTAGGTATGGCTTCCAGGTCAAAGAAAGCAGTTGGTAAACATCATCGTGAGCAGTCTCCACCCCCGAGCAGATAGATTTCACCCTACCCGGGCATCAGGTTCGGTTTGAGCATCTAGCAAGACTTAGGTTCGGTCAGTCATGATATCCAGATTTAAGCACAGTTAGAGGGATACAGGGGAGAGATAGCATCATGGACGAGGTTGAGGAGTTGCTTACAGTCAGTAGCTGGGGCCGTTTATTATCCTTTCGAGAGCCGGCTATTCGATCACTCACACTCGAGGTTTTATCATCTTTCGAGTTTGACCGAGGGTACTACAGTTTTGCTAATGTAGATACCATCCAGTTTCGTACACTCGATCAGCACTTCAGCATGAGTGTGACGTAGTTCTCCATCAGGATAGGGCTATATGATAAGGCGTTCACAGAGATAGAGGAGTATGAGCAGCTCCCTACAAACTACCCTAGTAGTCTGATACCTCAAAGGGCGTATGGAGTATTATATGGTGAGGGTCAATACAAGCCGGGAGTCTCCAACGTGACATGCCTATCCCGGCTAGCATACAGATATGTACATGCCATTCTAAGCAGATCAGTGAGTGACAGAGATGATAGTACGGGGGTGCTGAGACAAGAGGAGCTGCTCTACTTGCAATCGATGGTACAGAGTGAGCCATTCCATCTGGGGCACATCTTAGCAAAGTACAAACGCCATCAGGGCCAGTATCCTAGATGTGGAGTTATCTTCTTAGGCCCTTACATTACTCGACTCACCATAGGTATGGGTCTTAGGGATGGAGTTCGAGGAGCCGAGAAGACTACTGTACCAGCCCTCCTGAGCGTTGAGATGATGAGGCATATGGGTATGATCCGCAGAGGTGGACCAGGAGTTTATGTATTAATCGTACCCCAGCCAAAGCAGGTAGAGGCAGAGGGAGAGTAGGCTGAGGGTTCACAGCCAGCATTAGAGGCACCTCAGGCGCAGGCAAATACACAAATATCTCCCACAGCACCGGAGCCACCTCCAGTGCGCATGTTTTCTCCATTTTAAGGCCAGGACAGGTTAGAGCGCCTTTAGAGTGCTGTAGGGGTCCTTCAGATAGAGATGATCGAGGTTCGAGGTACCCAGTTGGCGTAGCATTCTGAGGTTATAGCTCGATTCTACAGTCTCTAGCAGCTACTTGAGCGAGCCATGACTTCACCTTTTTTAGTTCAGCCTCGAGTTTCCATTGCACTATCCTCACCACCTGCTAATCCATCGGCACCAGTAGAGCCTACAGCAGCACTAGAGGCTCTATCATAGGACACCGACGCTGAGGCGTCTTAGTTATTTTATTTTTCTATTATTTTTGTACTTTTCTTCCTTATTTTCGGACTTGTAGTACTCAGAAAGGATTCTCCTTCTGAGTTTATTTTCTGTTGCTTTTATCTTTTTCTCGAATTGTATTTCATTGCCTTATCTTATATACTCAAGTTATTTTGATTTTTCTTGAGCTACACTAAACCCCTTGTGTATGTGTGCAGATGGTCTTGGATGTTTGGAATTTGAGGAATAGTCATAGGCATGGTCATGGGACCGTGTGTGCTCCACAATCCATTGAGACTCAACTCTCAATGAACATAGCTCCATCGAACGCAACACTTGGAGTTCAAGGGAGTAATGTTTCAATTGTCCACTCCCACATTAATTGT
Source organism: Dioscorea alata (assembly GCA_020875875.1). Lineage (NCBI taxonomy): Eukaryota > Viridiplantae > Streptophyta > Magnoliopsida > Dioscoreales > Dioscoreaceae > Dioscorea > Dioscorea alata. The sequence goes on from CM037011.1 coordinate 7,549,943, forward strand.
TTTCATTGTTATACTTTTCATTGTGCTTGCATGTGTACATTGGGGACAATGTACATCTTAAGTGTTGGGGGGGAGTTCACATTGCACACACCCTTACTTGTGCGTTCAATAGCTTATGCTCATGTAGCCCGTGGCGATTCACCTTAGTTGCAACGGTTGTATTCTTAGAGTTTAGGAGAATTCTTAACATTGTATATCAACATGCTCTAGTTTTTACTTGAATTTTAGGGAATTTTTGCCCGATTATCTCATATTGCACTACTCACTCTTGAAATCTTTTGGAAACTCAAGCTTGATGTTTTTAAGGACTAGTTTATCATCATTTTAGTGAGTTCTTAGTTTTGTTTTGAAAAAAAAAATTTGTGAGCCTGTAAATATTTGTTTAGTTTTATTTGTGCATTTGGGGTGGAAAGAGCTACCTCCTATGAAGTATGTAGCTACTCTCATAAGTCGGATACAAGTTATGCCCTAATGAGAGAAAGAGATATCTCATGTGATGCGTGAAAGCTACTACCCCGGTATAAAGAGCTACCTCCTCGAAAGTATGAAAGCCACCTTTGGCGGCCACCTAGGAAAGGGCTACCTTAGAGGTTGTGTGAAGCTACTACCTCCCTACTTTTGTATATAAATAAGTCCTTGTAACAAGAGTTTGAGGAGTACTTTTTGGGTTATCTTGAGTGAGTTCACACACAATTACACATTTTCGAGTTGTTGTCCTTTTTTATTCGAGTTTTTAGCTAGAGCAATGATATATTTATTCGATGTTTTGATTTCCCCTTACTTGTAGAATGCTTCTTTTGCATACTTTTGGTCAACCTAAGGCCGAGAACTTTCAATTGTTCTTCCCAAGTACTTTAATGTTTTATTATTGCTTGAGGACAAGCAAAAGCTTAAGTGTGGGGGAGTTTGATAAGTGCTCGTGTTATAGTAATACGAAGTGTTATTGTCTTACATTGAGCATTACTTTTCTAAGATTTAATCATTAATTAGTGTGTATTTGTGTTCTTTTGTGCATTGTAGGGTTGTGGAGTAAACTTAGTGAAGAAAGAGCAAAGTTGGATCATGTTTGTGATTGTTGGGGAGTTATCGGAACAAGCAAGGAACAAGGAACGAGCTTAGACTTATAGGTGTGTGCCAACCTCCTTTGGAGGGGCACAAAGGCAGTCACATTCACAAATGTCTAACTTGTGCAGCATTGGAGAACTTCGCTAATGAGGAGAATAAAGCAATTAACATGATCTACCGTTGATTGTGTGCCCAATTCAACGACCTTGATGAAGAACAATGAAATCAGGCACATTCGACGTGTGAGCACTGCAGCAGTACTGTAGTAATTTACTGTTCACTACGTGCCAGAAAACCGTTTCCAGAAAATCCACACGGCCGTGTGGATGCCCGATTTACAGCCGCGACTTAGCACTATTTAAAGACCTTTTTGGGGAACTTTTGAAGATCTTTTCGCCTATCTTCTGGAGGGTCGCGGATAGGGCTTTGAGAGGACTTTGTGGAGAATTGGAGCGCGTCTATGGCATCGACATCGAAGCCCATTGGAAGATAGCTATTGGGGGAGCTTTCGTCGGCACCGATCCGAAGGGTTGTGCCTTAGGCTTGACAAAGGGCTTCATGAAGACCATAGCCATGCTATACAAGGGGGTTTCATCTATGTTTATCTTTTTTGTTATTTCTTATACATTGATGGATTTGTATAGCTCCATGGAGAGCTAAACCCCTTGTGGGTATTTGGACTTGTAAACCATAGATGATATTGTTTCTATGACTTTTATTATTATTATTTTTTTAATTGATGCTTTTAATTGAGTTCCAATCTTGATTTCTTATTGTATTTATTTTCCCTTAGCCGTGACACTAGGGTTAAGAATCATATAGATTATCCTTTGGAGGTGTGACAACTCCTATAGAGTTAGACTACTTGAGAATAGAGAGGGTCGAGAGGGTGAGTCGTAAGGTAGCGAAATGTCCCCTTTCCCCTCCTGTGTGATTTTACCTACCTCCGTGTTCCAAGAGTTCTTAGCGGTTGAAGTAGAGTGAAGTGCTAGGAGATGAACTCTTCTGGGGCTTAGTTGCGCAAGCGATAAAGTGAAGAATTGTAGTGAATCCTAGTGCTGGGGCTTAATTGAGACTAGGGTTCTTTCACCTAGATCAAAGGGTTAGGACTATACTTAAGAACAAGGTTTATCACTTGGAATCCCTAGTACGTAAAGAAATCCCACGTAGTGTGAGGCTTAGGAAGATGGACTCCCCTACGGCTTAGATGACAGGTCAACTAGAGTTAAGGGTCGTAGTGAAACCTAATGTCGGGGCATAATGTTGGGATTAGTCACGGTTGACCTTAGGTTTGGGACCGTGTGTTTTAGGATGTCCACTACTCATTAAACATCAATAGGAGAGTATAATACATTGTCTTACATTAGAATATTAGTCCTAGGGAGAGCTTGTCCGGGTACCCTATTTTACAATTGCTTGTTCCTCTCTTCACTTTTACTTGCACTCTCCTGTCTTCCATACTTGTCTTTCATTTTCTATTTCTTTTAATTACTCTTGCACACACATATTGATTCTTCTGACCACCGTATTCTCGCACTAGCTAACTAGCAAATTCTCTTGTCTACAATCCCTACTCCCTATGGATTCGACTACCTTCTCACCGGGGTACTTTATTACTGTGACAACCCATATACTTTCGTGCCCCTGTCAGCATGTAAACCATAAAGATAACATCTTTATTGTCCGTATCGATGGTCCTGCGGAGCCACTTCGTCTTCACCAAAGGTTCCCTTGTCAAACTTAGGGCACACCTCGCCGAATCGATGACGATGAAAGCTTCCCTAATAGCTCTCCTTCAAAGGAACTCGATGTTGATGGCGTACAAGCACTCCAAAAACCTTGCAAAGAACTTCTCCAAACTTTAGCCGTGCTTTCCCCAAAAGTTCTGTGAAAGATAGGAAAAGAATCCCCAAATAAATCTCAAATCGCGGTATTTATAGAGCTTTAATCGGGCATCCACACGGTCGTGTGGAATTTCCACACGCCCATGTGGATTCTCTAGAATTGGATTTTCTGCGCGCTGTGAATAGTAACTACTACAGTAAATTGCTACATTGTTTACTACAGTGACTGCTATAGCGCTCGTGCCAAAATTACTCCCGAGTTCATTTTCTTCATCGAGGCCTCTAAGTTTGGCACACAACTACGCTGTAGATCATTCACCTCTTTCTTTCAACACATTGATGAGTTCTTCGATGTTACACAAGTTGGACTATATGAGTGTGACTGCCTTTGTGCTCCTCCAATTTGTATAATCACTTGAGCACTTTAGAAGTTGGCACATACTCACATATCTACAACTTGTGCCCTGATTTTTATTAGTCCAAGAGTCTCCTCAACCATTGTGTCCATGACTTATTTTTGTTTCTTTTCTTCTAACTTGTTTCCATAACCCTAAATGCGCAAAAGAACATAAATACACACGAATGAGTGATAAAATCTGAGAAAAGTAATGCTCAATGCAAGAAAAGTATACTTTGTATCACTTATACACGAGTACTTATCACCCATCCATAACTTCCTCCATCCGTGTTATAGTTAAGCTTATGGTAATAAGTGCTGGACAGTAAACTTCACTATGTTGTACGTTATAACCCCCCTTATGAGCATGAGCTTTAGTCATATGCTCCTCTAGATGGTCTTTTTCAGGCAATGTTATTGACGTAAGTCATTCTTGTAAGGTCCTCTGATTTAGCTCTGAACTCCTTCTTATGGGCATAAGCATGCTTGCAAGGTTATCTAGAAAGTGGTTACTATAGTAAATCAAGCCGTAAGTTGCCCGTAAGCCACTCAGTTTGTCTTGTACTTGTTTAATTGATGCCGCGAGAGCTCCAACTTTTTCATTTAATGTCTGGAATGCTTCTTTTGGTTCTCTCTCATCTTAGAGTGCTACCTGAAACCTGAGAACACAAGGTATACTAGATTTAGCATCAAATTCCACAATATAATCCTAATAGAAGCCAAATGAGTGTACAAAATGATATGAAATATATGAATGTTGTACACTCATCAGAAAGTACCAGATGAATTCGCAAACCTCACAAATTTAAATAATCTTCAATTATCTAACAACAACCAATAAAGTAATCTACCCCAAAATTTGGCCAAATGAGCTTTACTTGAGAAACTTTCTTTGGAATAAAATAATTTCTAAGGTCGTATTCCAATGAGTTTCAAAAATTCAACAAAGATATTGAGGGTGTGGCTTAAAATAAACCAATTCAATGGAGATGTCTCTGAGAGCTTTGATGTTCATCCTTATTTGGAGTATATTGATCTAAGCTTCAACAAATTGTCTGGCACATTATCACCATCATGGGGAGCTTGCCTTAATTTAACAAGCCTTAAAACATCAAGCAACAGAATTAATGGACTTATACTTTTCAAAATTAGCCAATTGCTAAGGCTACAGCTACTCAACATCTCCTCCAATAATCTGGCAGGAAAGATCCCAAAGGAGGTTGGCAATTTATCTTATATATTTCACCTAAACATGAGCAACAATTATCTCACAAGAGCCATACCACAAGAATTTGGTGATCTATTATCATTAGAAGTTCAAGATCTTTTAGCAATAATTTAGTGGGAGAAATACCGATATAGTTGGAACATTGTCGTAAATTGAACTCATTCAAATTGAGAAGCAATGAACTAAGTAGAGCCATCCCTTCCCAACTTGGTGATTTGAACTTGCATGATGTTCTAGACTTAAGTGACAATTTATTGACAGTAGAAATACCACCACAACTTGGTAAGTTAATGATGTTGCAAGAGATGAATTTATCACATAATGATTTGCTTGGTGGCATTCCATCTTCTTTTCAATTAATGATGGGCTTAACATCATTTGATACATCTTATAATTCTTTAGATGGTCCAATTCCAGAGAATCATTTCTTTCAGGTGGCTCCAACTGAGTGGTTTACCTATAATAAGGGCTTATGCAGTCAAGTGCATGGTTTGCCTCATTGCAATCAATCCTTTTCAGCAATCAAAGGTGATGGAGAAAAATATCAAAAAATTATTATCTTAATTGTTCTTCCCATATTTGGCATTTTAGTTTTCTTACTCCTAATAGTTGCAATCACTTTGCTCGGTAAGAAGAGAAAGAAATTTATACCAAATGATTCTGGTGTAGGAGTTGGTGGTTTCTCCATTTGGAATGTGAATCATGGGAAAGGAACATACAAAGAAATAATTCGAGCCACAGAGAATTTTGATAATAAATATCATATTGGTGCAGAAGCTTCTAGCATATTCTATAAAGCTAAGCTGTCTTTAGGAGAAACACTTGCTATTAAAAAAAAATTCAGAATGAAGAAGGAAGAGTGAACAAGCAAGCTTTCCAAAATGAAATACAAGCATTAATTGAGATTCAACATCGGAATATTGTGAAATTTTATGGTTTCTTCTCTACTAATAAATTTAGCTTCCTTGCATATAAGTATATGTAGAAAGGAAGCCTAGGTGTCACTCTTAGATCTGAACGAGAAGCAATGGAGTTGGATTGGATCAAGAGAGTCAGCACTGTACGAGACAATGCTCAAGATTTATCTTACTTGCATCATGATTGTACTCCACCTATAATCCATCGGGGCATTTCAAGCAATAATGGATGAGGAATACAAGGCTCGTGTTTCAGACTTTGGTATTTATAGACCACTAAAATCCAACTCATCACACTGGAGTTTTCTTGCAGGCACATATGGGTACATGGCACTAGGTATGTATATATTTCCTATTCATTTTAATTGTTTCTTCTATTCATATTCCCTTGTAATTAGATTTATTAGATTTATCAACCTTGAATATGAATAATGATGGAGTATTGAACTGAACTACAACTAATCTTTGCTTTATTGGTATTTCCAGAGCTTGCCTATGTAATGAGGGTGACTGAAAAATGTGATGTATATAGCTTCAAGATTGTAGCACTTGAAGTGATCATGGAACCCATTCCGATGATCTCCTAAGCAACTTATCATTGAGTATGTTAGTGAAAAATATACTAGATCTACGTCTTCGAGTTCATATAGCAAATCAAGTGATCACAAACCAAGTAGCTTTCAATGATTTCAATAGCAACACAGTGCATTAACACTGATCCATAAGCTTAGCCTATAATGCAACAAGTATCTCAAAGGTTGTCTTACCCAAAGTCTTTTCTAGCTTCCAACATCTATCCTTTTGAAACACTTACCCTTGATCACCTTATAAAGATTGCACAAACACATATTGATGATCAAGCTTTTGAATAATGAGAACTTTGGAAAGTAGTATATATATTTCTTTTAAAGATGGTATGTTCCAGTCTTAATCTCTTAATTTTCCAACTATTTTTAATTAGAAACATGTCCTTGCTTAATATCCATTAGGACAGGCACCTTGCATTTATATTTCTTTTTTGGCAGAATTTATTGCATAGTTGCAAATATTTTAGTATCTCATTCAACTATAGTCATGCTTATTACTTAGAAAATGTACTTCTTTCATAATCAATTAACCTTTTGCATTCATTGCATATATATGTGTGTGTGTGTTTATCAATGATAACCTTCTTAGAAATAATGCAAATGCTTCCATGTTCTTTATCTTAGAGAAAAGGTTAATTGATTAGAAAATGTACTTCTTTCATAATCAATTAACTTGTATCATTTTTTGCATTCATATTTCTATTTAGCATGCAAAGTGTGTGCAAGAAATGCCAAGGTAGCTGTTAACTATGACAACCAATTGAACGTTGAAACCATGCAAAGTTAATAATGAGCATTGACCAGCTTGTATTTAAATTTTGAAAACAAAAATATCAATTTGGAAATAGACTTAACTTTGTTCAAATGTTCCAAATGATTCCTTCTTACTTTTCATTTTACTTTTTTCATAAAATAAAAAATGTTTAAACTTGTTCAAACTGGAGTTCTACCAAGAGAAGCATGGAGTTCCTAGATCTTCACATGGGTGACTTGCGAGCCCCTAGAGAGACAGACGCCAACACGCACTCAACCTGATTGGAGCAATTTTGTTAAGGATCTAGAGAGTCCCCCCATCCTGCCCACTCTTTGTTCTTTGGTGAGAGTTAACATTCTTCTAAGGTTTTATTCTGTGTTTGTTCTATTGTTGTTTTTTTAGCTCCACTTCTAGTGGACATTTTTTACTGTGTTGGCATTGTTACTTCCTGTTGTTGTTGTTGTTGTTGTTGTTGTTAATGGACTTTTATTGTTCCTCATGTTTCCTTTTAATTGTAGCAGTTTCTCCATATTTAAAAATAATTATGGTTCAAACTATATTTATTCAAGGAAAAAAAAGGCATGCTCAAACTAATGGCTAATATTTAAGTGCTAGCTTTAGTGTTGAACTATCACTTTCTTGATTATGTGCATACACCTTATGTGAATAGTAATATTGTTCTTATGAATAGTAACATAGTAAAAAATTAGATGCATACCAACCAACCGCAACTACTCCTTTCTTTAGCAAGTACAAGTTTTCCCGCTACTGTTGTAACTATTCATCAACCAAGTTATCACTGCCTCTTTCTATCTCTTGCTTTTCACGAATTACGAAAATTCTACAGTTGACGTATTCCCTAGATATATATAACGAAAGATTTTATAACCTGATTTCAAATTTCACAAAGAAAATATAGTCATACATATATTATGGAAACATTGAAGTTCAAAGTTTTTGCTTGATTGTGTTAAACAATAGTTTACTCATCCCCCTCCTTCGAAGTGATCCACTCCACCTCAATAGCTTGAGCAAGCATTTTCTTATGAGACAATGGACTTCACATGGTAGATTTCATCAACCTCAACTTTTTTTTTTTTTTTTGGTTTGTTTTGTACCTCTTGTTTGTTAGGTTTATGAGAGCATTACCTTTGATGATTACCTTTTTTGTTGTTCTTCTATTTTGTGTTTGGTCATTTTACTATTTCCATTGTATGTGCTACTTTTTCATCTGAATTACATTCATTGTGCAAGCAATAGCATCAATGGTTCCATTCCTTTGACAATGACAACTATAGAAACATATCTAATGAGATTGGAATGGGAAACCTTACAAGTTTAATTTCTCCACAGTTAACCAATAATAGTCTTTCTAGTGACTTACCAAGAGATTATTTCAAGGTCAGATTGCTTGAATATCTTGTACTAGCTAGTCTATAATGATTTCCCGGGTCCCATTCCAAGAAGCTTGAAAACTCCACAAGCTTCATCAGAGTGCGACATAAAAGAGATCAATTCACTGGAGATATCTTTGAAAGCTTTGGAGTTCATCTACATTTATTGTACATTGATATAATCTTTAATAGAATATATATCTAGCATCTTATTGTCATCTTCAGTAGAATGCCTTAATTTCACTAGCATCAAGTTCCCATAAAACTTTGAGTTCAGGAAATTACTACTTACTAACACTACAGCTGCTAGACCCCTCTTTCAAGCCATCCTTGATTTGCAAGATATCACTAGGGAAGTGGGCAAGTTATGTCACATGTATTTGCCTGAACATAAGCAATAATCAACCTTCAGATAAATACCACAAGAATTTGAGGATTTATCTTCACTCTGATATTTGGATTTGCCACAGAACAATATCCAAGGATCAAGACCAACACAAATTGGAAAACTACATCAAACACATTCTTTGAAACTGGGCAGTAATAACATTTTAACTTGGTAGTTTAAATTTGAAAGAACTGTTGGACTTGAGCACCAATTCATTCACAACATATATACTGCTAGAACTCAACAAATTAAGGAAGTTAGAAGAATTAATTCTATCGTGTGATGTTTCTAGGCCACATTCCAACCCCTTTCCACTACATGATGAACTTTTGGTTTCATTAGATCTATCGTATAATCGTCTACAATGTACAATACTGGAGTTGGATGTACAATTTTCCTCCTAACAACACTCGCTTCACTTGGCTTTATCTTATGCCTTATCTTAGCTAGTTATTGTCTATCTATCGTTCTTTTTCTACTATGATACACACCCAGTTCTCTGCCTCTATCAAGACCTTTCAGTGTAACTCTAGCTGTGAGTACACCTCTCATGTCTTTCATGCCTTTTTATCTTCAGAGGGCACCTTGCCTCAGTTATCCTGTCCTAGGGCTCATTCTTAGAACAAAGTTGTTGAACGCAAACATCATCACATTTTAGAGACGACCCATGCTATTCTTCTAGGCGCATTTCTTCCACTTCATTTTTGGGCTGAAGCTATTAGCACTACTGTTTATCTCATTAACCTATAATCCTCCTCTCACTTTAATGGTCATAGTCCAGGTGAGTGTCTCCATGGGACACCTCCCAGATATGATTATCTTCGTGTTTCTGGTTATCCCTGCTTTATTTTGCTCTAACTTTGGGAGAGAACAAAGCTAACAACCTAGTCTATTTCTTGTGTTTTTCTGGGATACAGAATTGAGCATAATGGTTATCATTATTATGATTCTGTCACTCATCGTATTCGCATCTCCCGTGATGTTACGTTTGATGAGTCCACTCCTTTCTATGCCTTTCCTTCATCCACAAAGTCCCCATCTTCTTAGGTCCTTCTATCCTTTCGGATGAGAATGCTTCCCCTATGTCATCCTCCCCTCAATTATTCGCCCCTCCTTTAGAGCTTCTTTCTTACTCCTTTATTGATCCCTCTCCACTTTTATCTGTTAAGTGTCCTACAGTGTCTTCCCTGACTTCCTTACTTCCTCTTGCTCGCTCGCCTGTTCTTTTCATATAACACTGTCAGGATCCCATAGAATCTCCATCTGTGACTATCTCTGATGCCACTCATACTACCGATCCAGCTCCTAAGGTACCCTCTCACACTTATTCTTTACACGATCACTCCACTTTACACCTCCTATCCGTAACATTTCTGCTATCACTAGTGTTTTAGATGTCCTTGAGCCATGTACCTATAGTGAAACTATAGTACTTCAGTCTTTTCTCTTGTTTGTCACGTTGTTATTTTAGTCGTTTTAGTCATCTTCTCATTGTCTTTGGTTAGGGGCATCTTGCTGAGTGTTTGGCGATGTTTTTAGAGTTAAAAAGTGGTTTTCAAGGCGAGCATGATCGTGCTCAACCCGTGTTGGTGCCGCTGATTTTCTCAGGAGAATCTGGTGTTGGGACTTAGAACTTCAGCTTTTGACATGCCTGTGTCAGGAAGAACACCCCCGTGTCACTTCTGTAAGAGATTTTCCTAAGATTTGCAGCGGTAGGAACACAGGTGTGCTGAGTACCGTGTCAGGTCTGACATGCCCGTGTCAAGAGCACCCAGACCGTGTTCTTTCTTTAGAATAGCCTAGAATAATTAGCAGGTAGAACATGGTCGTGTTCAGGTCGTGTCCCACCTGATATGTCGTGCGATTATCTATTTAAAGCCCCGTTTGAGCCCGTCTCTTCACCTACCTACCCTCAAAACTTTACCATTCATTCCTCTTCTCTTCCTCCACCATTCCTAGGGTTTAATGGCTGATTTTGGAGGGATTTGTGGGCTTGTTCTTGGATTCTTAAGAGTGATCATCCTTTGACTCAAGGTAAGCCCTCTTCCTTGCTTGTTCTTCCTTGTTCTTTGGATGAGTATAGCTAGGGTTTTGTTGTGGATTCAAGTGGGAGCTTGATTCTTTCTCCTTTTTCTTCCTCTTTGATGCCTAATCTTGTGAGGGTTGATCTTATTGAGTTGTATGGCTTTAATTTCATGAAATCCATGAACCTTCAAAACTCTAATCCCGGAGTTACTATAGCACCGACCATGTTAGGTCATTCTTGCTTTCCTTGTTGGTTTTATGAGTTGTGAGAGGTCTTCTTCTTGCTAGAACTCTTTGCTATGGTGTTTAGGAAACCCTAGAAGCAATCATTCTCATTTTAAGCATTATCCCTCATTGCATTTGATCTAGTTGTTGATGATGTTTAGTTGCTTGTTTTGGTTGTTTAATTGCTCCTAGGAGGTGAGGCTTCAAGTAAGGGCAAAGAGCCGGTGGAGAAGTGATACCGAGGCATTTTGTTCGCCAAGTTTGTGAGTGGGAAATTACTAAAATTGGACTATGACTCATGCATGATATCTTGATACTTGAATTGTTTGTTTGAATGATGGATTCCTTATTTCTAAATTTCTTTGAAAGATTTGACTAAAGATTTGAATCATGATGATTTATGAAATTGGCTTATCTCTTGAATTCTTGCAATATATATATATATGTTGCTTATGATTTGAAACTCTATGTTCAATATATATATGTTTCAAGATATGTGTTTTCAAGAGATTGATGTTCCCATTTTGATGACCAAAAAGCATGTGAAACCAAGTTGAATTTCATTGTGTTAAGACAATGTTTGATGTATATCTTCAAAAGACACCTTTATATGATACTTTTGATGAAAATGGTTTCATTATTAATGTTTTGATCAATTGATCGCCCTTGGGGTGAGAATTGCCATTGTGAACACTTATTGTCTCTTATTGAGAATTATGTTACCATGATGTATATATATTGAGCCTATGGGCTGAGTTATTGTTTAAATTCTTTGTTGGTGACATGGGAGCCGAGCTTCTGAACCTATTGCAGTAAGAAGTGCATCGTTTCCACGGGCCGACTTATATAGAGGTGGTGTGGAATACTGTCAAAATGGTTATGCCATGTCAGGTGGGAGTGTAGATTCCTGACATGGATATAATTGGGTTGTTCGGAGTCACCACACGAACTTTCCAGCAGCCAATGCCAAGATACACGCATCTTGGTAGCTCCAGACCTAACCAAGGCCATGGTTAGCGACGGAGGGTTTTTGAGGCCATTCTGGACATTATTGTTTATTTGTGAATGTTGAATTACTTGTTTCTAAGTATCTTGATATTTGATACTATCAATAAGTATTGTGCTTATGCTAGGTCCAGGATGGCATGTGTTTTCTTGATGATTTCAAGGAACTTCTATTTGTATTTCAATGAGAAAGCCTATGTTCTTATATGATAACTATTACTCAAAGTATTTTCTTCATTCTTGTTATGTATTGAAATATTTTTATGATGTTTATCTCTATTTGATCATGCTTGAGCTTTAGTCTTGTGACTAACCCCTCACTGAGTAACCTAGTTACTCACCCCCTCTTTCTTCCTCCCAGGTGATAGCACAGCGTAGGGGTGAAGTCGTGAAGTGCTTGGCTAGAGTCATCACAGTCTTCTCATTTTGGGTTGTGTATGTTATCTATTGTCTTGGCATGTATTAATAGGGATCCACTATGTATTATTGAACCCTATCATGTTTCTCCATACTCGTAACACTTTGTGTGCCAATCTAGTCCTTATTTTGTTGAGGAGTGTATCCTCTATTTGGAGTGGTTGTTATTATATTCCTTATGTACTTCTTGTCATGAGTATCAGTGTGTGATACCTTGTATGAGTAATACAAGTAATTGTTGTTGAGTTATGTATTGTGATTATAGATGTATTGTACAGGGAACCGGTTAGCCTTACGACCACCTAGGGTTAGGCAGTGTTGGATCTCCCCTAGGTTGTCATGGCGGTATGTCGTGCGCAGGACCTACGGATCGGGGCGTGACAGAAACAATTCAGTCACTTGAGTGGCGGACTACCATGTTAGAGGAACTTGATACCTTGACTAGGAGTCACATGTGTGATCTTGTTCCCCTTCTTTCTTATGCTGTCTTATCATATATCGTTGGATCTACTTGGTGAAGACCCATTCAAACGAGTCTTTCGAGTGCTATAAAGCGCATTTGGTTGCTCGTGGCTTTCAGCAAGACTATGGCCACGATTATAAGGAGACTTTTGTTCCAGTAGCCCACATGCACACTGTGCTGTTGTGGTTGTTCGTGGTTAGGTTCTTGATCCGCTTGATGTGAAGAATGCATTTCTTCATGAGGACTTGAAGGAGGAGGTTTGCATGATTCCTCCCCTTGGCCTTTGAGTGCATCTAGGGTTTATTTTCCATCTTCACCGAGCTTGCTTTCTATGGGCTTAAATAGGCTCCACAAGCCTAGTTTGAGCAGTTCAGCACAGTGGTTGAGGTTGCTGGTATCATTCTGAGCATATATAATCCGACAGTCTTCATTCACTCTTTCCCTCATGGTTATACCATTCTTCTTCGATATGTGGATGACATGATCCTTACTGGCGATGACTTTGCTCACATTACCTTTATGAAACAGAAGTTGTGTGAGACTTTCTTGATAACTAATCGAGGTCCGCTTTGTTACTTCTTGGATATCGATATCACTTCTTATTCTGATGGCTATCGTCTCTCTCAGAAGTGTTATACTCATGACCTATTTGCTCGCTCTAGTTTGATTGATACCCATACTACTGCTACACCGATGAAGTTACATTTGTAGCTTTGTGCTTCTAATGGGATTCCCTTATATGATCCTTCTCGCTATCGACCTCTGGTTGGCAGTTTAGTCTACTTTGCCATTACCCATCCTAACATATTTATGCAATTCACATTCTCAGTCAGTTCATTACGACACCCACTTTTGTTCATTATGGTCATCTTATTCGGGTACTTTGATATCTTTATGGCACTGTATCTCGTGGTCTATTCTACCCATGCAAGTCCACTCTTCAACTTCAGGCCTATTCTAATACTACTTGGGTCAGTTCCCCTGATGATCAGGTCTTTATCACTGGTTAGTATATCTTTCTTGGATCTTCTCTTGTTGTTTCGAGTACCAAGAAACAACCTACCGTTGCCAAGTCTAGCGCTGAGGCTGAGGTTCGTGCATTGGCTCCTACCGTCAAAGTGGTCCTTTGGTTGCATTTAATTCTACAGGATTTTATTGTACCGATCACCTCTCCTATTCCTATTCACTGTGATAGTATTGTTGTATTGTTAGATTGTATATGTATGTATAGACATATATGTATACTTTTCCATTTCTATATGTAGATTTAAAGGGCACATGTATGTTGTTTAAGGTATGTACACTTGTTCCAATCTCTCTATTTTCTTTTTCTAACAAATAGAATTGAGGAGATTAACTCCCATGTCCCATAGCCTCGATCCACACATGAAATACATCAAGAGTACGTGCAAAAGGCAATGTAATAGCGAGCTTTGTCTTTCTTCTGCTTGCCAAGCCACGTTCATTCTTCATTAGCTAGTTGATCATCATCACAAAAAAACCCATAAACTCTCTGACTCACTACCCCTGGTGAAGGAGGAGGCTAACTCTTTTCATGCAAGGCTTCAGTGATGCTCTATCATTTGCTGGAGCTAACGTTGGTCTGACAAGCACAACAAGGGACCCACTGGTCTAAAGGTTGCTCCCCTACCGAATGTATTATGATGTTCTGTAGAGCCTGAAGGCATGTTTACTTAACAAGGATGAAAATATGTACTTTTTTTAAGAAAGAACCCAAAAAGACTAATTTATTAGGAAAGAAAAAACATCAAATGGAAAGGAAAACAATTCAAGCAAACCACTAATTACAAAAAGGAAATGCAAAAACAAAACAAACAAATTAAAAAGAAAGGCCATCATTAATAAAGCTATTCATTATCCAACAAGGAAGGTCACAGCTGTGCAGGACGAGATTTAAAGAATGAAGATTTGCTCCATGAGCAGACAGCTTAACTGCGGGGGTTATCCAGGTTCTAGGAATAACGTGAATGGGGAATTGGAAATTGCCTGCAAGGGAAACAATGTGACTAGAGTTTGATATGAAAAACATAGCAGAACTTACCATGTTGTTTGGGTTCCAGTTTCCAAAGGAAAAAAGGAACATCCTGTCCGTGTTGGAGAAATTGTTAAGAATAAGACATTTACTTGAGAGATCCAAATTACTCTGGGAGAATTCCTAAGCATGGGCCAATGCTATACAGGCAATGACGACATAATTTGGAGAATTGTTATTGAATATTTCATCACATCGGACCTTCCAAATGAACCACTCCACCGCAGCAATTACTGAGATGATAGACTTTGGGTAATTGTAATCAGTGAGCCATGCCCAAAATACAACTGTCAGGAAAAGAGAGAGCCTTGTTGATATTAGAACTAATTTACCTCCATACTATTTGACTTTTGAAGCACTAAATAAACAGATGCTCAAAGGTTTTTTGAACATTGCCAAATGGAATACAATGGTGGTAGCTGATGTGTGTTTAGCTCTAACCAGTGGTTATCCCTGATCCATTGACCTCCATACTATTTGACTTTTGATATTAGAACTAAATATTTAATGTATAGTTGATTCATCCCTCGTGCATTGATAAATCAGTGGTTATCCATTGCTTTTTATGAAAAGAAACTATACATCAGTTAATTACCCAATAATTCCCTGCACACTAAACATGCCATGAATTTTTATTTTTACTTTTATGTCTTTTGGACAAGGAAGCTACTTACAACTAGTTGGGTAATTAGTGAAATAACTTAAACAAAAAAGAGGGCCCATACTTCATAGTAGTATCCACGACTTGCCCCCTCAATTCAAGTCTAAGATGGAACAAAGATAGACAAGGATTATCTCTTCCATAATTGGCTAAAACATTCGCAAGACCATTGCTTTCTTGAGGAATGTATATTCCATTATTAAGTCCAAATTGTGGTGAGTATACATCTTTGGTGGTCACTTTGTTAATTCTTTCCCAGCAAAAGCTATGAATAAAGTTTTATAGTGTCCTCTCTTTATTGGTTGATTCTCACTAAGCAAAAGCTAAAAAAAACCATAAAAATCAAGCATCCTCTGTATACATCTTTGGTGGTCACTGTCACGTCCCAAACCTAGCTTGCCAGACTCAGTGCGTCAACAAACGGCTACATATCCATGGGGTGAAACCTAATAATCATGAAAGGCCTCAGAACTATTCTCAAAATAGAAATATAACATCAAAATTTTTTAATATAAACTTAATATCATATGTATGTATACAAAGAGATTTTCTAAAACAAAGTTCACATACTAATATAGATATAACTACAACTCATTTAAAGGGGATCATAAGCTCTCATTGCTGGCCAAACTATTCACTCCTCATTTGAAAAAACTTAACTACCATATTATGAGCTTACTAAAAATATTGCGATCATGTGCAATTTCAAGAATTCAAAAAACAGAAACAAATCATATCAGATAGCACAAATATTTATCGAAAATATAGTTCATGAAAATAAAGTGATTTAACAAAATAAAATTTAATAACAAACTAAAATATATGTCTCCAAATCACTATGGCCAAAACAAAATAGCAGAGATCATTTGCTTACCCTTGGTGACCCAAGTCAAATTATCAGAGCTCATTTGTTTACCCTCGATAACCAGAGCAAGAATATCAAAGGTAGTTATTCTTCATTGACGGAATAGTGCGAAACTATAGTTTCTTAACAGAGTCAAAGTATAGTTTCTTAACAGAGTCAAAGTTTCATGTTGACATAGTCAGTGTTTAACCCCTAGTGAAGGTTAGTGCCTAGTTAAATGGATACTAAACTTATTTATATCAAAATAACTTTGTTATCTGAAAACAAAGCATAATTTCAAATTTTGAAACATAATTTCATATAGGTCAGGATTCGAAGGGTAATTTGTAGTGCAAACAATCAAACGTAAGCATATTTCTTTATAGCGAAATAATCTAGTTATTAAAAAAAATAATACAATTGTTAAATCAATAATTAATTAACAATATTTCTACAATTTAATTAGTAAAAACAAAATAAATGAATAAATAATTAAATCAACATAGCTCATAAGCTAATAATTAATCAAATAAATAATTCAAAATATAATTAATCAGATAACTAAATAAGTAAATACATAAACAAAAATTTATAATTTTTTAGTACAATAAATAGAAATTGGCATTGAATTTAAAACCCAAAACATTCAAATAGTATATGAATAGTCTTAAAACAAAACCAAAACAATTAAATAATTGTTGATAACCTAAAATTTTGCATATACATATGTACAGATTTTTATGTGGTGTTATTTACCTGATTAACACCGAAAAATACTCCCAAATCTTACACCAAATCAAGGCTTTTGGCATGCCCTATATTTGGGAGGAGATTATATTAGTTTCAATAACAATATTATTAGAAGGGTAACAAGCAATAGTATTACAAAATGAAATTTTTAGAAGGGTACAAATGCAAAAAGTTCAATTTATTATTCTACACTCCCAAATATTGATTATTACAAAGGTACAATAGCAATTACCCACTCCAAAGACATATGAACAATTCCATCATGACCATTGACTATTAAATCCTTCATAACTTCACATATACTTTTCTAAATCACAAATCTCAAGATTCTGAGAAACATAAACACCTAAGACTATGACATATCCAAAATTTAGATAATTTAGAGTAATTATAGCATTCAATTTAATCTCTAGCTATTTCTTCAGACTTATAATTTAGACATACCTATTTCAAACATGCATATCTCTCAACCTACAATTCAAAAATCAGTAATATTTTATTGACAATTAGACAACCTAAAAAGGGACAAGTTTCCTATTTTTTACCTTACCCAATTTAATCTCCATAATCATCAAAAATACCCTTCAATCTTCATGTTTTGCACAGAAATTCCATCAGAGACAGTTATACTAATAGGCTTATATCTCATAAACAACATACGCATAAAATCTAAAATTTCACAAGTACTTAGGTGACATCAAAATCTATAACTGTAATATATAATTCTATATCTAATTCAAAATCTATAGTCATGAAAGTAGTCAATATCGCTTCAAGATCTGTATAGAAGTCTTATCCGAGGCTCCTGAATTTAAAGGCTATAACTTACAGAAGACATACAGAAAATCTGAAATTTTGTAGTAAGCTAGCTAAGATTATGATCTACAAATTCTGTATTTTAATCTCCTCTTCTAGATCTCCCAAAATTATAGAGGCATCCTTGCTATTCCAACAACAAATTTCTGAATCTTATCCTCAAATAAATCCAATTCTTAACATAAAAAGCATGGATGGTTAACCAGGTTGATATCAATTAAAATGACTAGAACAAAAGCAGAGATCAAAGAATTTCTATAAGATTAACATAACTATGAGAGCAAGAGAGTCAAGACAAGGTTCTCACCAAACCCTAACCCTAACTAGTGTCACTTCACAAACAATCAAGGAGGAGCAAAGACAAAAGAAATCAAAACCTGACATCAAGCACTCGCAATCGATTACCCATAGAGATGAGTTACTCATCTTCATCACCGGAACCATGTTTTGACTAGGGAGAGATGCGGTTCTAGATCTCATTTTTTCTTAAATGGTGATGCTTGATTAGAGAGGGGGTAAAGAGCTTGAGATAGAGGAAGGAGACAGGGTTAGGGTTTCAAAAAAAAACTGAAAATGTAAAATCAATGGCTGGATTAAATATAACATCAATGGCTAGGATTAAACAAGGATGGAGCTCACAATCACTTTGTTGATTCTTTCCAAGTAAAAGCTATGAAAAAAAGTTAAAATGCATTCACCTTGTTGATTCTCTCTCTTTGTTGATGCTCTCTGTGCAGAAGCCTAAGAAAAAAAATCTAAAAAATTGTAGTAGATTATGATCCTATAGTCATTTTTCACTTAACATATCAAATTTTAGTTTAAATCATTTTTGTCACCATGAATTAATTTCATTTCATCAGAGTGTATTTAAATGATTTAGCCAAAAAAAATATTGATGCGAATGTTGGATTGGATAAAATCAATTACATACTGCCAATGAATAATTAATATTAAATAATAAACCACACATTTGCTGCACAAGATCATCTTCGACAAAGTTTTGTTTTGTTGACTAGCAAGCACTACAAGGATTGCTCAAAATTCAGTTAATGAGAGTGGGAACACCTTGAAGAAACCACAAAGGACTACAAATGTAAATCCAATCCTCATTCCATGCTTTGCATGATGATGTCATTAAGTGAATCATCTTGCATGCTCAAGGGGCTATAACATTACTAATATTTGCAACGAATTTGCAACGCTCTACAAGAAACTGTTGAATTAGAAACAGAAATTTAGCAACAAAATTATTCAGTTACTAATTAGCGATGAATCACCAACGGATTACTCATATGTTTCAATTTTAGAAATGAACTTTACATCCGTTTCAAACTTTGAAACGTAAGTTTTGTCCGTTTGTAATCAGTTTCTAATTTACAAAGGATTTTTAATCCGTTTGTAGATTAGTAATGAATTACAAATATGTTTCTAATATTAGCAACGGAACATAATTCGGTTGGTAAATTAGAAACATAAAGAAATTCCATTGCTAAATTTATGTTTTTATTAACAAAAATATTTTGTTTCTTTAAGATGATTTAGATAAAATGATAAATAACTTTTATGTATATGTATATGTATAATATTTGTTTAAAAAATATATCATAGAGATACTTATTCATAGAATTAGCATTTAATGAATACCAGAACAATATTTTTGAAATTTGATTATATTTTTTTAGGAAAAAATTATTGCTTGGAATCAATTAACTAAACCCGATTGGAAACTAGTTGAGCGGCATATCATTAAAGTACACAAAGGCATAAAATTTTTTGTATAGAAAAGCACATAAAGAAATAGCCAAGACTACCGCAAAACACACACAACTATCAAGTAGTACGCCTAGCAAAACAAATTCTTATTAAACAAGCCTTAGATTTAAACTAACGTCTCTAGTGTCGCCTTCTCTAATTCTTTAGATCAACTGTCACCCCATATTGAAGAACCGTATAAGCGTCATGATAGGTTGTCGTCATCTCTCTATGTGGTATTGTTCCATGTATATATCTCGCAACTCAGATGCAATGATCATGCTGAAAGTCTCTTGGTCTCATGGTTACCACCAAGTGTGTCTGTGGCACTAATACATGAGTCTGAACTTGCTCTCAGTTAACCAATTCCATGCTGAGTTGGTCCGTTAATGTTAGCCTTGATGTTTCTTGGGAAATCCCCCGAACTTCCCTTTGGTCGTCCACAGTAGTAATAGCAGCTGCTTGAGCTTCTTCTTCTTCCCTCATTTGTTCCTCAAGGAGAAAACTCTCCACTCTTAGTCTATCATACCTCAGAGGAGGTGATCCTCGTTGGCATTCGGGTGGCATGCTAGCTGACTATCAGAGTGAATAGATCACGATCGAAAAATCTCCAATCTTGCCTCTACCTAAAGACAAGTTCTAGGCAATGTAGGTCATGTAATCTATAAAATCTCCTTTTCCAAGCACACATCCCAAGTGTTATGTCACGTAAAATCATTGGTTTCCATACTTCAACCATAGTCCTAAACTCTCCTCTTATAGGCGCACATCCCAAGTGTTAGTGTAGTGCATCGAACAAGCTAAAGATAACTCTGCATGTCACACCACTTTGCACTTTTTCCAAGCACTCAACTCAAGATTTAATGCTGTCACACCAAACACACAAATCAGGACAGGGTTTTACACACAGGTTATTGGTTCAAAAAAGGGTTCAAATTTATAAAATTCATTGCTACTTACATATACTTTATTTTTTAAAATTATTCTATCTTAAAAAGTTAATATATTTATAAAGTTTTATATTTAACTTTTTTTAAGACTGTTATTCATATTTATAAATTTAATTGAGAAACAATTATTATTACCATTTATAAAAAGATTATTAT
Source organism: Dioscorea alata (assembly GCA_020875875.1). Lineage (NCBI taxonomy): Eukaryota > Viridiplantae > Streptophyta > Magnoliopsida > Dioscoreales > Dioscoreaceae > Dioscorea > Dioscorea alata. The sequence goes on from CM037011.1 coordinate 7,570,634, forward strand.
TGTAAATTTATAAGAAAGTTAATTTTATTGAGAAATAATTTTATTAGCATTTATTTATATAAGTTATTATTTTATCTATCTTGATTTTATAAATATATTAAATTTTTTAAAAATTTATTATGCATATTTATATATGTAAGTCATTTAAAACCAAAATAATAACTATTTGTAAATTATAAATGGATTTGTAATCAGTTTGTAAATTAGTAATGGATTACAAATCTGTTTCTAATATTAGCAATGGAGCATAATTCCGTTGGTAAATTAGAAACGGAAAGAAATTCAATTGCTAAATTTAAATTTTATTAATTTAAGTAATTATCAATTTTCTTAATTGTACTCATGAAATATTAATTTCCAATTATTAATTAAAATTTTAAAATGTATAATTTTAATAGATATATTAACTCCTATTAGACATAATTTTTATAGATTATTATCTCCTTTTATAAGTATATCTTTTTAGGATAAAAACTATACAATAAGAACTTACAATATAGAAATTTTCTAAATGTATTGATTATTTCTAGGCAAAAAAAATTTTTAAAAATAAAAAATATATAATTTGATATGCTGCTCAACTAGTTTTCAATCGGGTTCGATCACTAAAATTAGCAACGGATTTATTAATTTGTTTCTAATTTATTAATATTATAAAATTAATTAGAAATGAATTTAATATTTACTTTTAATTTAGAAACGGATTAAAAATCAGTTTCTAAATTTAGTATGTATATATATATATATATATATATATATATATATATATATATAGACACACACACACACACATATAGCCCCTAGGTTTTAAACATTCGCTGGTGATGCCCCTCTCGCCTCTCTTACATCCCTCCACCCCACACTGTCACTCTGTCCCAAAACCCTCATTTTTTCTTTTCTCCGGCGATGGGTGGTGCCTCCAAGCTTCTTATCCTCCTCTTCACCCCATCCTTCGCCTCTATCGCCTCGCACCCTCCGCTCTCCGACTCTTTCTATCCAGACCCCTCTCCACTTGTTTGGTTGTCGCCTCCTCCCTTACCCATGCCACCCCGTCCTCTCCCTTCACGCTGCCGCCATTGAGAAGCTCCACACCCAGACCCAGTTCTTTGAGCCCTTCTCTTCGTTGTTGAAGCTTGAGTGGTCAATGCTTGTCAGCTAGCTTGTTTTCGTGGCCTACTCTGAGAGCCGGGATTTAGTTCTTGCCGGCGATGATGATGACTCCTTAGTGGGATACAATGGCCTTCTTGAGGACTTCGTGAAGGCTGTTGAGGTTTGCCCGGATTTTGGTTGGGATCGGCAGGATGTTTTGAGGCGATGCTCTGCATTATTTTGTTGTTTGAAAAATAAAAACCTTTGTTGATTTTTTGAAGGGTTTTTTCAACAGGATGTTGTCAAGGAAGGAGATCAATATTAAGGAGGCAGTTGTGGAGAATTGTTCACCGTCCTTATTCAAGAATGGCATGAATTTTGTTATGCAACTGAGGACCTTTTTGAGTGATGATGAGAGAGATGTAAGTCTATCATTGATGCTGAGATATTTGTTCTTATATATTTATAATAATTTTATAGAAATTGTGCATCCAATTACAACTATTTAAGTGATTTGAAATGGTATTCATGCTAAGTCTGAAGAACGTGTTAAATTACTACAATTGTTTGTAGGGATTGGTGAAATAAAATTGCAGAATGTTGCAGAATGATGGAGACTCATCTTGTGAAGAGACGGAAGAACACAAAATCAAAAGTAGACTCATCCTTGTATTTAGAGGTGTAAATTAACAAGAGATGCTTGTATTTAGAGCTTTGTTCTCATTGTAATTTTTTGTTAATGTTGTATAAACTCTTCTCTTTCTTGAAGTATAATGAAATTTGATTTATGATTAAAAGATCACAATCGTTGATTATAAAAGGAAAAAGATGGATATGAGATGATGTTTAAATTAATGTCCATGGATTTAATTTGTTTATGTAAAAATGGATTGCAAATGTTTAAATATTTAAGGAAAAAACAAATTTCAGATTTAATTTGTTTTTAATCAATTTTAGAATTTAAAACGGATTAGCAATGGAATTACATTTGTTTCTGAACTTTGAAACAGAATTAATTCTGTTACAAATATTAGAAACAGATACAATTTCGTTACAAATATTAGCAACAGATTTAATTCCATTGCAAATATTAGAAAAGGCTTTAATTTTGTTGCTAAATCCATTTCTGAATTTTGAAACGGAATTAAATCCGTTGCTTCAAAATTAGCAACGTGTTTTTTAGAAATAGAAAAATTCCATTTCTAATCTGTTTCTAAAATAAATTAGCAACGGATTAAAATGAAAAATATTGTTTGTAAATTACAATTTTCTTGTAGTGACAGAGATTTTTACTGATTAAAAAAGACCATTGCAAATATGTTGCAAATTTACAATGGACTTGCAACTGATTTGTCACAGATCTACAAACTCCACTACAAAACCATTGCAAATTTGTCAAGGTTATTGCAATGGATTTTGTTACGAATCCATTGCAACATTTGTTACAAAAATGTTGGAAGTTAGCAACAAATTTGCACTGGAATTGTTGCCCATATGTTGTAAATCCATTGCAAAAATTGAGATGGATCACTTTTTTGACACAAAAAAAATTTGCTATGAGGGAAAAAGTAACGGTTGCAATCCCTTGCAAATTTGTCTCAAATGCTAATTTACAATGGATTTGCAACTGATTTTGTTGTTGCAAATTCATAAAATTTTTGTAGTAGGTTTTTTTATATTTATTGTTGCTATAATAATTTTCATTAGATTAATCTTATTTGGGTTTTTCATTTTAGTTGTATTATTCTTAGGTTTTTTTTTTTTTTTTTTTGGGTGTTTTGTTTAGACTGGTTTCAAATCCAAAGTTTCAGGTATAAGTATTGGTTCATGCTCAAGTGGTAACATTGCTAAAGATAATGCACCTATTGATAGTCAAGATGATAACAATAACACACCTTTGTGGAAATATGTAACAAAATTACTAAAAATAAATAGAGGAGGAGAAAACATAAGTTTCAGATGTAACAATTGCAATATCTCTTTTAAAGGTTCTTATTCTAAGGTCAAAGCTCATTTGTTGAAGCTTAGTGGTCATGGGATTCGGGTATGTGCAAAAATGACACAACATAGTTTTAGTGAAATGCATAAAATAATAGAAGAAGCTTAATTCAAATCAAAACCAAAAACAATTCCATTATCACCTTCCTCTCAAGCATAAGTTGTTTAGGGCACAACATCATATGAAGGAGAGAACTTAGGGTCTAAAAGAAAAAAGAGAGCTTTAGAGAAAGCATTTAACCTAATTGCTCGAGAGAACTTGGATTCTAAAATTGCTTGGATGTTTCATTCTAGAGGATTACCTTTTCACCTTACAAGGAATCCTTATTTTGTGAGTGTAATCACATACCAGCAATGATATGATTTCTAGTTGTAAACCACTAGGGAATAATGCTTTGCGGATTACATTGAAAGGCACATATAGAGAGTTTGTTGCAACTTATAAAGGGAACATGGAACGAAAAAGAGTAAGTCTTGTAAGTGATGGGTGGACTGATGCGCAAAGAAAACCATTAATAAATTTTATGTGGCTGCTTCTGAAGGTGGGCTATTTGTTTAAAAAGTGTTAATTGTGAAAGGGAGTACGCTGATATATATTATATGGCGACATTGATTAAAGATCCTATAGCTGAAATTGGAGCTCAAAATGTTCTTCAAGTAATAACAAACAATGGATTGGTTGTAGTGCATACACTTAATCTTGCTCTCAAAATATTTGTGCCGCTAAAAATACTAAAAAAAATGAAGTCACTTATGATGCTTTGCATTAGATAACCGAAATTGGTGATGATGCTATTTTCATAAGGAATTTTATAATGAATCATTCAATGAGGTTGGCAATATTCAATGTTTTTGTCTGTTTGAAATTGCTTGTTATTGCGGAAACTCATTTTGGCTTGGTTGTTATCATGTTAAAACAGCTCAAAATTATTAAATGAGGTCTTCAAAGTATGGTCATTAGTGAAGAATGGTCCTCTGTAGAGAACATGATGTTTCCAAAGCTACAAAAGTGATGAAATTATTTTGAATGATTTATGGTGGGACCAAGTAGATTATATCATCTTTTTTACTACACCTATCTATGATATGCTTCGGGTTATGGACACCGATAGACCATCACTTCATTTGGTGTATGAGATGTGGGATACAATGATTGAAAAGGTGAAAACAACCATCTACAAGCATATACATAGACAAATAGAGGAAAAATCAAACTTTTATGAGGTTATATATGCAATATTTGTTCGATGAACCAAGAGTAGCACACCACTTCATTACATGGCCCATTTTTTAAATCCGAGGTAATCTTCTTGACTTTTGTATTTTTTTAATGCATATTATAATAAGTTAAATGAATAAAATCTTAATTAATAAAAATCTGAATTTAATTTTCAATATATAAGTACTATTCTAATGAGTGGCTTGAAGAGGTCTCAAATTGTCTTTTTCCACATAGAGATGCTGAAATATCGGAGGAAAGAAATAAATGCTTAAGAAGATATTTTCCTTCTAACGAAAAGAGGAATATGATTTTTCAAGAGTATGCTAGATTTTCAAGAGCTTTGGATACTATTGGATCTTTTGATTCATTACAAGATAGATGGAATTTAGAGCCCAAGTCTTGCTGGTTGGTTGATGGGTCATCTACACCCTACCTTTACTTCAAGGTTTAGCTTTAAAGCTCCTTGGACAACCTTCTTCATCATCATGTTGTGAAAGAAATTAGAGCACATTTTTTTTTATTCACTCACCTAAGAGAAACACGATGAATCCTCAACGCATGAAAGATTTAGTGTTTGTACATACTAATCTTTGATGGCTTTCAAAAAAGTCTCCTTTCCTCAATACAATGAAGCGGAATCCCATAATTGGGACATTGGTGGTGATGTCTTTGACTCACTTGAAAGTGTTAGTGTTCTTGAAGTTGCTAACTTATCTCTTGATGAATCCGAGATGGCAAAGAAAAAAAAAAAAAAAACTTTTTAGCAATGAAGAAGATATGGAAAATTAATTCTATTGTTATGAATTGAACTTGGAAAACTTGTTTTGTTTCACATGTTTTTTCTTTAAATTGAACTTGAAGGAAGTGCTTTTTTATGTAAGTATATTTGCTATTAATACTTCAATGTTAAAGACTATTTTTCAGCATGTACTATAACAAACTGCAATAGATTTACAATAAAAGTTACTTATATTTAAACAAGACATACAATTATTTACACTTATAATGAATATATCACATAAAAAAAAATACATATGTAATGTATCCCGTGTCCTGTGCCCTTAATTAATTTTCGTAAATAACAGTGTCACGGTATCCATGTCATGTCCTGTCGTGTCCCCATATACATGATTTATAGTTTACAAGCCAAAAAACCATTAAAGATATGGGTGATAAGAACAAGGGTTATGGTCTTCCATTTTTTAAGTATTAGTTTATTTGAGCCATTTAGAAGTATTCTGACCAAATTTACTGACATGACCCCTTGCGTGTATCCCGCAAGTGCACAGGCTTGTCGAAGTAATAAATTTACCCTGGTGAGTGGGTAGTCGAATTCACAGGGAATAGGGACTTAAGACACGAGGTTTCACTAATTAGCTAAATAATGTACGGTGGGTGTGAAGAGAATTAATGAGTGAATATGAAAGCAATATAAAGTAGAAAGATGGAAGGTAAGAAAGTGCAAGAACGAGTAAATAGAGAAGGACTAGCAATGGATGAAATAGGGTACCCGTACAAGCTACCCCTAGGACTTATGCTTCTAGTGCAAGACTATGCTATTATACTTTCCTATTGATGTTAATTGAGTCTAGGATATCCTTAAACACACAGTCCCAAACCTAAGGTCAACCGTGACTAACCCCAACACTATGCCCCGGCATTAGGTTTTCACTACGACTCTTGACTTTCGTTGACCTGTCAACTAAGCCCTAGAGGAGTACGTCTTCCTAAACCTCACACTACGTGGGATTGCTTTAAGTTCTAGGGATTCTTAGTGATAAAATCAGTTCCTATGTATAGTTCTAACCCTTTGGTCCAGGTGGAAGAACCCTAGTCTAAATTAAGCCTCAGCACTAGGATTCACTTCAACCCTTCACTCTGTTGCTCGGGCAACTAAGCCCCAGGGGAGTTCCTCTCCTAGCACTTCACTCTATCTCGACCTCTAAGAAATCATGGAACATGAAGGTAGGAAGAATCACACCGAAGGGGAAAGGGGACGTTCCGCTACCTCACGACTCACCCTCTCAACCCTCTTCAACCTTAAGTAGTCTAACCCTATAGGAGTTGTCACACCTCCAAAGGGTAACCTAGATTGTTCTCAACCCTAGTGTCACGGCTAAGGGAAAACAATTACAAGAGATAATTAAGATTGAAACTCAAATTTATTCATCAATAATGGAAAAACATAATAACAATGTCATAGAAACATAATGATCCTAGGGTTTACAAGTCCGAATACCCACAAGGGTTTTAGCTCCTCATGGAGCTATACAAATTCATCAAAATATATAAGAAAGCACAAATTGAAAGCATTGATGAAAACCCCCTTGCATATGATGTGGCCGTGGTCTTGTGCAGCCGCCGAACGTCGGTAACGATGCCGATGACGCGCTCCGAACCTCCACAAAGTCCTCTCCGAAACCCTAGCCATGCTCTCCAGAAGTTGGGGAGAAAGATAGGGCAAAAGATGTGTCAAAAGTCTCCAAATCGGGCTTTTATAATGTTGAGTCGCGGCTTTAAAATTGAACTTATCGGGTTTTCACATGGCCGTGTGGAATTTCCACACGGCCGTGTGAACTCTCTGGTTTTCTGAATTTCGGCCGAAAGTGAACAGTAGCTTACTACAGTCCGAAAACTTCCCAACAACGGCGAACACGATCTAACTTCGTTCCTTTGTTCCAAATTAGCTCCACAAACCTACAATACACAAAAGCACACAAATGAACACAATTTAGTGATAAAATCTGATAAAAGATATGCTCATTGTAAGATAATAGCGCTTCGCGGTATTATAACACAAGCACTTATCATTTACCCATAAGAGAGTTTTGTCATCTTTAAAAACCTTAGCCTAAGTGAGAAGCAAAGATATTACCTTTGATATGGCATCTCTCGACTACAGGATATAAATGATAAAAAAGAAAACCAAACATACTTCTCCCTAATGACAACTAATATCATTGAAGCATATGAAATTGCTTTTGAGGGACTACTCATACATGCAACATTTTTTATAGATAGAACTTTCCTTTCAAGGAAGCTTTATTAAAACCCTTGAAAATATGCATAGGGGAGGAGGAAGCCAGTGGCAGTGGTAAAGACTTGGACACGCAAAGGAAGAGAAATCCAATTACAGAGACCAAGAATATGCTTTCTAAGGTTACTTGTAAGAATGTTATAAGAATGATCTCCTTGATAACTAACTGCTTCATTACATCTCCTTTTATAATTTATTGATATGAGATTGTTGTCCAGAGGAATCGATTTCTAGATCTTTTGTTCCAACCATGAACATTAACCCAAAATAGATTTGAAAGTCAAAAGTGGATTGAGCTCACCCTTTATTCCTCCGAATTTTGCCAATTGTCTATAAACATTTAATCCTTTTTAATTCTGTCTAGGAGAAATAAGTTGTTTTAATCGAAAATAAACTACTATCACTAGAGGAGGGCACGGGGCTGTTAACCGGGCCCGGCGGGCCCGCCGGGTCACGGGTCACCATCTTGTGACCCGGACCCGGCCCAGATTAAACAAGAAGTCCCCGGCGGAGCTGTGAGACCGCCTGACCCGGCGGGCCGGGCCGGGCCAAGCCAAGCCCGGCGGGCTCGGCTGGTTTTAATTAATTTATTAATAATTTAAATACATTTTAAAATAAAAACAAATTTAAATGTTATGGGTGAGAATTGAACTTGGGTCATCCATAACACTAACAAGTTTAGTTGCCAACTACCCTATGAAAGTTTTATGTATTTATATTAAAACATTATAAACAAAAAGAATACTTCAAAATAAATTGAAAAAAAATAATAATAAGAAATAGTTTAAAACAATTTTAATAAATTGGAAGAATTTCAAACCACTCAAAATAAATTAAAAAAAATAAATTACATTAAGTTTGTTTATTTATTGAATTAAATAGTTTATATATTCTTTTGAGTTATAAAATTATATTATATGAAAAATCATAGTTATAAAAATGTACTACTTAATATTGAAATTTTACTATCTATTTGTTTGAGAGATTAACATAAAATTTATTGATGATTGACATAAAATAATAGAGAAATAATATTATAACTAATCTTATTAATTGATGATTGAAATTATGTTATATAAAAACATATTAACATAAAATTTAAAACTCATGAACTTAATGTAAAACAAAAAATAACTAATCTTGTTAATTGGTGAATGAAATAATCAAATAAAACAATACATGTAAATATAAGGAAAATCAATACTAAATTATTATATTATAAGTAAAAATTAAAAATACTAGTTATAATAAATATATAGAATTTGATAAGTAAATAGAAGTAAAAAGTAAAAAATTCAAGTAATAAAATAAATTAAAATAATTGGATAAAAAACTTATTAACATAAATTTTAAAACTCATTAACTTAATGTAAAAGAAAATAACTAATCTTATTAATTGGTGATTGAAATAATCAAATATAACAATACATGTAAACATAAAGAAAATCAATACTAAATTACTATTTTATAAATAAAAATTAAAAACACTAGTTATAATAAATATATAGAATTTGACAAGTAAATAGAAGTAAAAATAAAAAATTCAAGTAATAAAATAATTTGATAAAAAACTTATTAACATAAAATTTAAAACTCGTTAATTTGAATTTGAATTCAAAGTCATGTCTTCATTATAAATTTGTTTTAAAAAAAAAATAAATCATCACCAACAAAACCTAGCTCAAATGGTTTCTCAATGTTGCTCTTTGAGGACCAAGGTTCAAAACTTGGAAATAACAAATTTTAAATTTTTAACACATAAAATTAGAAAAAAAAAAAAAAAGACAACCCGCCGGGTTGGCCCGGCGGGTCACGGGTCACTAACAGACCGACCCGTAACCGGACCCGCTACAGTGCGGGCCGGTTATGGGTTACCGGCCCGGCCCGCCGGGTCAGCTGACCCGGCGGTTTCTGCCGGGCCAAATGTCGGCCCGTGCCCCCCTCTAACTCTCACCCCAAACTATAATTAGCTCATTATGGACTAAGAGGTAAAGCAAAATGTACAATTGTACACTGGCAAAATCTTATGCAATCATTTATTTTCTTTTCTTAATTTTTTATTATTGATTACATACGATCATAAAAATTAATTAAAAATTTTCAATAAAAAAATTTTCAATAATTTACTTAATTTCCATGTATATGTATTAAATATATACACACCTGTGTTCCTATGCACATGTATTTGTACGTGTGGACATGTACGATTTATGTATATGTGCTAAACATGTATTATATATACATTATATGTGTGTATGTGATTGATTATATATAGGCATATGTGCAATTGCCAATTTATGTAGGCATATATATGCAAAATATCGTAATTATAATCAACAGAACAAAATTTTTCAGATGAATATTTCATATCCAATGAAAACATAAAAATATCAGACAAACAATAAACATTCTTAATCCATTCCTCTCTATTCACACCTCTTAAAGAATAAAGAGGGTTAAATAGTTAAGTGGATATCATACCATGGTCATTTTTTCATTGAGTATCGAACTTCAATTTATATTATTTTGGTTACTCAATTTTAATTTGTGTTTACCAAGAGGATACCAAGAGAATTCCAGAGAGAATTTAACAATATGTACATTGGATTCGCCATGTTAACATCAGTTCGCCCTTCCATCTGCATATGCGGACATGAGATGCTATTAAAGAGGGCCACATGCCACTTAAGTCCAGCGAATTAGTCAATAAAAATGACTACGTGGCTCTTTTTAATGATGTGTCATATCCACATATGCAGATGACGCACAAACAGGTGTTGAAATAACAAATCCGGCATAAATATCCTCAAATTCTCCTTGAAAATCCCCTTAAAACCCTCCTGGTGAACACAAATTAAAATTGGGTAATTAAAATAATACAAATTGAATTTCAATTCTCAAAATAAAAAATAACTAGCGTACGATACCTATCCAAAAAATTTAACTGAATAAGAAGAGATCTAATGCCCCTGTACCAAACACCCAACAAAAGAAATAAGAAAGATACAACATAAATCCATTTGGACTAAATTCAATCCCACAAAATCAAATACTCGGCCATTGATGTATACCCAAGAAAAGAGCATACCTTTTCCTTGCATCTGCTTCAGCAACATAATAGGAAAGGGAAAAACATAAATTTCACGGTTTTTGAAAATACATGCATTAATTTCATTTACCTGATTAATGATATCTACCCTTTCACAAAAAGAAAAAAAGAAAAAAAAAAGTATAACTACTTTTAACAATGAAACATAATCAGGATCTCACTTTCTGAATATCTAAAAATGGAAGTCACGGATTCAGGAAATATATCAGCAAGGTAAGGGGAACCATTTACACCAGCAAGGCTTTTGTGAAGTCCCTTTGACCTACGCACTTGCAATTGCTGTAACTGCAAAACAAATTATCACCATTGATAATTAAGTACAAATGAATTTGTTCAGAAAATTAATGTTGAATATAAACTCAAGCCTCCAAGTGTATTGCATCCATGTAGTTCTTGTACTTTCAAAAAGTTAAATATGATTCCTATGTTTTGACTTTTTGTTCATGTTCATCCAAAGGAATAAATGACATGACTAATACTGAGCAATATGATAACTTTGATATGCCACATTACCAGTCACTTCAACCCTAAATTTTACATTAATTCAGAATGTTTATGCATTAATAATATGTTTCTAAATTGTATTCCCAAAGTCCCAGGCAGAGATGAAAAAAAAAGAAAAGATAAAAAGCAATGTCAACCTCAGTGAACACTGAAGCAAAGCACAAAGACCAAAAATGCACTGAAGCTTCAATTGAATCAATAATTGATGCCAATACACAATTATGGTAACTTTTTTCCTAAAAGGATCACCACAATGATAGGAAAATTATATAAACTTTAGTTTAGTTTCAAGTATATAGTAATCAGCATACCTGAGCCATAATGGCTATAAGGGCAACCTGACGAATATAACAACTCTTTCCCCCCATATTTGGTCCTGTAGCTATCTGACAGTATTCACCATCTGCATGCATACACGTGTCATTTGGCACAAAATTATCTCGCAAAATAGTCTCCAGAACCTGCATCGGTATGATATGGAAAGATGAGCAGGATCTTGATATAATACATCTCTGCCCAAACAAAACTAGGGATTTCTCTTCCGAGATATAACTACATAATTTCTACTAACAGACCCATATAGTACCATATGCAATGTAGTTAATGACCCAAATGATCTTGGCAGGTAGTATATAATAAAAGGACAAACTTTGATAAACTTCTTCACAAGAAACAGGAATCACTATAGAGCTAATAAAAGGCATAGCATATTCTAGAATTTAGAGAATGAACTCAAATGCTACATATAATATAGCCTTCAATATCAAGTAAAACCTGAGCTCAAACTTAAAAAGTAGTGTAGAATATTAAGCAATTAGTTGGATAATAAACAGAGAACATCTAAAAGGTGAGAGTTGTATTATTTTGACTAGCATTCCAAGGGCCTCAATCAAAAGTGAGCATATTTAAAGAAAATCAAATATAGCAGCTGAATGGCAAGAAAACACCAAATGAACTTCAATGCATTTAACATTGAAAGTTTTTCTAAAAAGGTGAAACTCCACATTTGAGAAAAATCAAGATCACTGACAAATTATCACACCAAGATCCTTAGTATGTTTTTTTATCCAACCAAAAAGAGGGTAATGATTTAGAGAACCACAGCAATCTCCAATATATATTAAAAAAGGACGCACCAATATCACTCTATATATATGCTAATTTGGTTTTAAGTATTGTCAAAAAAATAAAAAATAAAAAATATTGCACAAACACTCAATATGCTACTTGGTTTTACTTACTGGATGGCGACCTGAGCAGATATTAATTTGAACTGGTTCTTCATCACCAACAAAGGAAGGTCGAATATAATTCTGAAAAAGCAAATAAGGATTTCAATTATCCAAATTGTTGATGGCTCATAGAAGTGTCTCTTGAAGAACCATAGCTTAATTATACCTGAGTTTTGGAAAGAATAGCAAGTGAATGCAAACAGTCCAAAGCAGGTAAAGCTTGAACAGCCGCTTGAAATTGAGCATAGTACTTGCCGAATCCCATCAAAAAACAATCCCAGGCAGTTCTGCAAACAACAGTGAGCTTCTCCTTTGCAAGCAACAACTCTTCTAAGCCTGCAAGGACTTCAGGAGGGTGATAACGCACAGCCTTCTTAGTGCTGTTTATCTTCAGCCAATTTGTTGGAACCTGTGAATCTAAAGGCAACTGCAGTAAGAAACAATAAAGAGTTATTTTTGAAAATAACAACTCCAAGGAGCCTTTCATAAAGGGTATTTAAATACAAATGAAAACTTTATATGGATTTGATGTAGGAAAGTTACTTCTATCAGGTGTGTTATTCCAGACATACACATGAACTCTAAGTTCCGAATTCCAAGCTGCTTGCGATACTGGGCAATCAATGAATTCAACTTCTCTTCTGACTCATGCACACTTGTATGACTCCAAGACACCTGTCAGAGATAGTTACTGAGCAAAATGAACAGATCAATAATATAGATCTGCATTTTAAATTGACGGCTTACCTCCAGAAATTGATCATTACCAGCATTGAAAATATTCAAGATGTCCCCTTGGTCAGCTGCACTTCTGTTTAGGCAGGATAGAAGCTTTGTAGAATGTACAATTATATTAGGTGAAGAAGCAGTAACAATAAGTCTTCTGAGTAGAGTAGATTTCACAGTCATCACTTGTACATTGTCATTGCTGTCATCATCACCAATATGAAGCTTCTGTAACTGCTTCCCAGCTAGTAAAATCATATGAATAACACTGATGAACTGTAGCATCAAAATACAAGTAATAACAATTAAGGAAGCTGCAAATTGAAAATGTAGGCACCAATAAATTTAAATAAGCAGTTTGCATTCATCAATACTAACACCAATCGTAGCTTAGACATAAAGGTAATTCACACTTCAAAAATGCTTTTTAAATTTCCAGTTCAGAAAATTCAGTTGCAAATATTGGTTTATCTGAAGTTTACACACTGTCAAAAATTGTACCACCAAAAGATTAGAAGACCCATTTAAGAAACACTAAAGGAGTAACTAAACGTGTTACCTCTGTTGGTGTAGCTGTTCGATGGAAAATTCTCGTAAGTCCACGCTGAATGTCGGAACACTTCGCCAGCATTGTTAAAACTGAAGAAATTATTGAATTGACCACAGGTGGACTAAGCACCTTGCACAGATTTTCTCCATCTAGATGAAATACAACCTCTGAAGCTTTGTGTGAATCAATTGATTTTGCAATCTCTGCAACAGAATCAAGGCGAGCAGATATCAAGTTTCTATCACGTAGAGGGTGTGAGACCTGCAAGATTATCTCAGGAATTTATAATCAAGCTAAATTTTCTTCATCAAACAAGCATATAACAGAAGATCCATTTACAATTTGTTTTGTATGGAGTAAATGGATTTCCAGTGCAAGTGAAGTTGCATGTAAGCAAAAGCAACATATTTTAACTCACAGTTGTATTTGAGATGCAAATATAAAGATGCATTTCCAGTATTTGATTGCTTCACTTGCATTTATAATGAAATAAGTTATTTCGGTCTTACGTAATCATGGCAGAGGCCTAACTCAGCCAGTACAAAGTCAATTAAATTGACTTTTAGGTGTGGCCTATGTCAGTTTCTTTTTTTTTCTTTTTTGGTTAGTTTGGCTGCATTTAGAAGAATACTGTGATCTTGGGGCTAAGTATATACATAATCAGCTTAACTATGGCTCAATCATTTATAAACCCACAATAGCCTAGAAATGCAGCATTTTGATTCGCAGCCAAATTAGCCTTAAGTTAAAATTCAGCATTTTGGCTATTTTTGGTGAATCTTCACTCACATGTAAGTAGGAGATATAGTTTTAAGAATCCCAGAGTTAAGTTCCAAGGCCTCTTTCACTCTTCCTCTTAGAGCTACTCTGAATACAAACAAGAAGGAGACGAACTCTGAAGAATCTTTGAAGAAACCTTGAAGAAACCTCCAGGTTCTTCCTCTCTTCCTCCTTTCCTGTTTATTTCTGGTATCAGAGCTACTATTCCGATATTGGAATGGAGCTCTAAAGGTTTAGTGATCTTCAGATGAACATCTGAACTTATTTCCTTAAGCAAAACAAGAACAATATGTTATTATCTTTCGGAAGCTTGTGTTATGTATACTTTATTTCCAATTATGGTAGAAAAGGGGAATTTTTGTGTTTTTGTTAGTTAAAAACAAAGGGGTAAGCTACGGTGAGATCCCTTGTTTTAAAACTCGTGTATTAAGAAGAAGATGCAATAGTAGCATTTTATCTTCTCAAGTTTTCAGTGATTTCTACAGTTGATATTTTTGGATAATCCATAAACTCGTGATTTGCGAAAAACATTAGTAAAAAACAGTCATTCTTCTATAAGTCTGAGATTAAGTAATTACACAGAGGGAAACATCTATAAATCTGGAAAGAGGAGACCCGATAAGCATCCCTAGTAGCAAAAGAGTACGCGGAGCGGAAATTTAAGCAAACAAGGGCTAGTAAGTGCGTAAGGCGGTAATCTGAAAAGATTTTTAAAAAGAAATGTTCCTGGTGAAAGATCTCAGAAATATGGTAGAATGAATTTTTTTTAAGAAAGTTTTTTGCTTTTTATCTTGTTTTAAAAACCTTCAATCCTGCCTAAGGAAACTGAAGGAAGTTTTGGATGAAAGCTTATAGTCTCAATGACGGCCCATTGAGTGGTACTATTATTGTGCTCCTAGACCGGGAAGACACGAGCTAAATCCATAAGTATGTCAAAACCCCTTGAATATCTAAATTTGGAAATAAGGCATGTGCAACATAAACTTACTTTAGATAATACAGATTGTTATTGCTTTGCTACTAAACAAGGACATAAGCACAGGTTTCATTCTGAAGATCATCAATTAAATTTGTTGTGTGATTCAGCTTATACTATCTTGCACAATTTAAATTGTCTTAATTATAGTTGCTCTTCTTTATTCCAAAAACTAGAAAAATCAATTGAAAAGCAAAACAAAAAATTAGTCCAGTTAGAAGAAAAATTAGAATATTTAAAAAATCATAAGCATCCGGAAAAGACTACACAAGAAATATTAGCAGTAGTCAACAGTCTTAATTCAAAGATAGAAAAACTATCACAGTCTCTGAAACGAATTACTGGGGAATGAGTAAAAATGATCCCTCTTTGATTCAAGTATTAGAAATCTTGAACAAAACAGAATTTGCACCAACCCAAAGTTTCTCTAAGGACTCATCAAATCCTACGATAGTCAGACAGAATAATACCATAATAGAACTTCTTATTTCTCTACATAAGAAGTTAGACGGACTGATAGAAGCCATTAAACAGCCCAAAGAACAAAATATTGAGGAAGCTATAAACAAGCTAACCTCAAAAGTACAAAATCTTAAACTCGGACCAAGTACGAGTACAGAAGAAAGACCTATAGTCAAAGCACCTCCCAGAGTATTTGCTGTCTGGACAGATCCAAGAAAACAAGTAGAAGAATACAAGAAAAAGTATGGAAAACAGAATTCTTCCCAGTAAGAATGTCATTAGGCCATACAAAACAAAAATTTTTGGGAATAGAAAGCAAAAATCAATTATTATTGAGAAAATTCTAAATCCCGAACAACAGTTAGACATGGCAAGAAATAAGCATGCTCAGCTAATTCCAGCTGAAATATTGTATAAACATGATTTTTGGGAAACCAAACCTAAAGTGTATCAGCACTACAGTGAGGAAATAATATCTTGTTGTGATACAACAACACAAGTTAATTTGAGTTTTCTATCCAAAGACTCAAAACATGAATTATTATCAAAAAATTATTCCATTATACATATTGGATTAATTCTAATAGGCATCAAAGGCCTTCACAGAAAGGATTATGGAGCAAAAGTAATGATAGCTTTAGCAGACACCTCTGACAGTATACCACAAAAAGCTGTAATAGGAACCATGGAAGTTGACATGAACAACACACATGAACTCTGTTATTTTGCACCAGACATGTCAATGACAATTAATGATTTCTGCAAGTATTTTACCTTGATTATTAAATCAAAGGGATATGAAACAATGTCCCAAAGAGATAACCTACTCATTACAAAGGCTTTAGTAGGAAGGATTGGAAACAATTCTTCTTCGGCTTACAAGTTGAAATTAGAAAATGCTTTAGCTCACATTTCAACACAAGGAGTCAAAGCAATAAAAGGTAAAAAATACTCCTCAGAGGAATATGATGAAACGGACTGGCAGATAACAATGAGAAGTGATAAATCCTCCAAAGCACCTGTTAAAATGGATTATTGGACTTCGACAACAGACCCAACAACAGCCACTTTCAGATTTACCTCATATGTTCAAAATCCAGATCAAGATGAAAATGATGAAATAGAGACTTGCCTAGTCTTGACAGATGATGGCTGGACACTAGAAGAATTAGAAGAACTTGAAGAAGAATTTGGGGAAGGATTACTGAAACCATTAAATTCTGATTATCTTTTAGAACCAATATACGATATTTATGATAAAGATGACCAAATCATACCCCAAGTCCAACCACTCTATGATGAAGAGCCAGTACATGACAATAGAAGCATATTAGAAAGATTACAAGAACAAAACAATCAAATCTTAGAATTTGAGTATCCTTCTAGGATACAACAAAAAAATCAAATACTAATGGAAGCAGAATCTTCCACAGCAAGACAACAAACATCAGTCCCAACGACAAGAGTCTCAGGAACTCCCGCATTTGGCCCTCCTGCCTTACAACCAGTTCCAATACAACCATTTCCCCTACAAACGAGAGGAGGAAATACACAGACAAGACCATATAGGTATGATACAATACCAACACTCCCTTCTGCAAATGTACAGACTGGATCTATGTTAGTTCTGCCAGAAATATCTAAATGGGAAGAAACTATTAGGAGATGGGAGAGTAACACAATAACTCATATCTCCACAAAACAGTTTGCTGACAACATAGACAAAGTTATGTATATTGAAAATCTATTAGGAGAGACTGTAAAATTATATTTCCAAAACTGGAGAACAGCCTATCCTTCAGAATTTCAAGCATTAGTTGATATTGCTGATGATACAGCAAATATTACATCCCAAATTCGTCAAATAATTCTCGGATATGATGAATATAGGGGACAAACAGAGATGCAGAATCAGGCACTTTTAGAGCTAGAACAGTTACAAATTAGTAATATGAAGGACATAGAACCCTATTCTATTACATTTCTAGCATTAGCAGCCAGAACAGGAGCTGCATTCTTAAGTCCTGAAATAAGTGCAAAATACTTCAGAAAATTACCACCACCTTTTAACACAAAAATACAAGAAATGTGGACAGCCAAAAATCCTAGTTGGTTAGTTGGAGTCTCCCCCAGGATAGACTTCACATACAAAGTGCTCCAAGACTTATGCAAAACAAATGAGCTACATAGACAGGCAAAAGATTTTTCATTTTGCAAAAACATAACAGCTCCAGGGCAGTATAGCAAAACATGGCAACCGAGAAGGATCCTTAGAAGATCAACCAGATATAAAGGCCAAAATTCCAAACCAAACCAAGTCAGAAAATTTAGAACTGATAAAACAACAGGAAAACCAGCAAAATGTAGATGTTATATTTGTGGTGATCCAGGACATTTTGCAAACCAATGCAACAATAGGACTGTAAACAGACAAAGAATGGCCATCTATGAAGAATTAGATTTAGATCCCCAATGGGATATAGTGAGTCTAAATGATGGTGAAGACCCAAATGATTCTGACATTTGTTCCTTTTCTGATAACGAAGAAGATCAAAAGGAGAGATTTGACTTTCCTACAGAAAAAATACTAATGATAGTTCCTGAACAGATAGAATGGAATTTACAAAGAGCAAAGAAAGAACTCCTAGAAGAACAGAAACAATGTGAACATAAATGGGAATATTACCCAGAAGTTGATTATATCAACAACAATTGTTATTTCTGTAGGCTCAGACCACCAAAAAGAGCAAGGGTTTTTTGCCCAACATGCCAATTATTATTATGTCGATATTGTGCAGAAATAAAACTACAATTAGAATTTCCTTTAGGTCCTCAATTATTACCTCAATCAAAAGTTGACCATAGGAAACTCATCTTAGAACAAGCTCAACATATCAATGAGCTAGAACAAGAAATAGAACAACTTAAATGCAGAATACAAACTGAGACAAATCTTGAACCAATACAAGAAACAGTACATATGACTTCTGTTCCAGAACAAGATGAGTATAACTCATTAGCAGCAATACAAAATAATCTCCTAAATTTTATTGCCATACTAGATATAGGAGAAAAATCATATTCCTTAAAAGCAATCCTTGATACAGGAGCTTCCCGTTGCTGTATTAAGTACTCAGCTTTACCATCCTCATGCTATGAACCATTACTTCAACCAGTAAACCTCCATGGCCTGAACAATGTAGAACAGACAAAACTAAGGTTAAGAATAGGAAGTAGCATTGTCTTAAACAAAGAAAAGTATCCTATGCCTTTAACCTACATTACATCAGTAATATCAGGAGAATTGCAACTAGTCGTTGGCATGAATTTTATCCACTCCTTCAAAGGAGGAATAAGAATAGAAGGAAATGTAGTAACCTTCTACAGAAAGAGTGACATAATCCAAACTTCTCCAATTATCAATAAAACATTAATATTAGAAGAAGAAAAAGAAAGTATGACAATACTGACAGAAGAATACTTATGCTATAATATCGGACAGCTCACAGACTTTGACGACAAAATAATCCCAATCCTCCACAAACTAGAGGAACTTCAAGTAATAGGAAATAATCCTTTACAATATTGGGAAAAGAATCAGGTAAAATGTCAATTAGACATTATTAATCCTGACTTGATTATTCAAGACAAGCCAATAATTCCTTCACCAGAAATGGCAGAAGAATATAAGAAACATATAGAAGAGCTTCTAGCTCTAAAGGTAATAAGACCATCCTCAAGCCGACACAGAACAGCAGCCTTCATAGTCAACAAACATTCTGAGCAAATAAGAGGAAAAAGTCGAATGGTCTACAACTATAAAAGATTAAATGACAACACATACAAAGATCAGTATTCTTTACCAGGAATAGATTATCTTTTACTAAAGATAAAAGATAAAAATATCTACAGCAAATTTGACTTAAAATCAGGATTTCATCAGATAATGATGGAATCTCAAAGTATTGAATGGACAGCTTTTATATGTCCACAAGGTCACTTTGAATGGTTAGTTATGCCATTTGGACTGAAAAATGCTCCGTCTATTTTTCAGAGAAAAATGGATAATATCTTCCAGAAATATTCAGATTTTATATGTGTATACATAGATGATATCCTTATATTTTCAGAAGATATCAAACAGCATGTTCAACATCTAATCCAATTCTTTACTATCTGTAAAGAAGAAGGATTAATTTTATCAAAAACAAAAATGAAAATTGGGGTTACTTATATAGATTTTCTTGGTCTAGAAATAGGACAAGGAAAGGTCCAACTACAGCCCCACATTCTCAAACATATTATAGAATATCCTAGCAGAGAGCTAGAAAACCTTAAAGGTTTACAGAGATTTCTTGGCATATTAAATTATGCAAGGAATTATATTCCTAACTTAAGCAAATACACAAGGGTGTTTTATAATAAATGCTCTAATAAGGGTGAAAGAAAGTTTAACCCACAAGATTGGAAAATGGTTGAAAAAATTAAAGAAGTAGTCCAAAAACTACCATCTTTGGTTTTACCACAACCAAACAGTTACATTATTATTGAAATAGATGGAAGTCTAGATGGATGGGGAGGCATATTGAAATGGAGGCCTTCTCGAAATGACTCACAGACAATAGAAAAAATCTCTAGATATTGTAGTGGAAATTATAAAACATCCATATCCACAATAGACGCTGAAATCATGGCATGCATTTATACACTAGAAAAATTTAAAATATTTCTATATGACAAAAAAGAATTTACTCTCCGAACAGATTGTGTAGCCATAGTAAATTTTTATAATAAATTAAATAATAGAAAATTAAATATTAACAGATGGGTAAATTTTTGTGACCAGATCACAAGAATCGGGGTAATTGTCACAATAGAACACATCAAAGGGAAGGATAACGTGGGAGCAGATAGACTATCCAGAATAATATCCACAAGTCCCTACAGATAGATGGCTTCATCAAGTAGCAACTTGAAAGGTAAAGAATTACCACAGTATTCTGAAAATAATAAAGGAAATTTTAGAATTCCTTATGGTCTGGACTTAGATGACCAACAAAAAACAATTACAAATGCATTATGGAGAGCTACAACCTCCACAGCTAAAATAAAGGCATTAAATGCCCTATCATATTATTTCTCCAAAGAAATAAGGAGAGATTATGAATATTTCGTTATATACGAAGGCAAAAAAGCAGGGATCTACCATACTTGGGGAGAATTACAAAAGGCAGTAGGAAAACGAAATACCCCACAAGGATGGAGAGGCTACTATAACCTCAAAGCAGCAGAAGAATCCTATGCTAGGTACAAAGACGAAGGAACAATGAAAAGTCCAACAGTCGCTATAAAATCAGTGGTTATAAAACCACAAGAAGACAGAGTTTCTTTACAAAAAACAGAAATGAAGGTCGAAACTTTTGAAAAATTGGAGACCTTAATGCAGCTAAAACCCAAATACAGACAGGATTGGCTGAGCAAACTTCCCCCAGAAGTAAGCCAATTAATAAATGAAAAGACAAAAAAAACTTTTTATGAAGACCTGCAAACATCACAAGAACTCATTTGTGACCTAAACGAAGAAAATGTATGTGGACTAGAAGTAGTCCAATACAATGGCTTGCCAGTACAGAACAAAAATGCACCATCTCTACTACTAGCCAAAATTAACTGGGACTTATTTCCTTTACCAGAACTAGCAGGAGAATTGTTCTACCATGGTATGTTATTACTTCTGAGAATTGTTCTACCATGGTATGTTATTACTTCTGACTCTTGATCAAGGAGATGAAGTACCATCCTTTTTTGGTCCAAAACTACGAGGATTCATAGACCAGTACAAAAAAGGAGGACATTGTGAAATCCACATTATATCAGAAGTACCAAAATTCAGAGGTAGAGAAATACTACCAGCAAAACATCATATTTTACTAAGTAGAACAGCCCCAAAGTGGCTAAACTACACAAATGGACCTTTTAATACTCAAAAAATGGCTGAAGAAGCATATTATTCTGAGTATCATGTCAATTTTGGAGGCCCATCCGACGACTGGGAACTCTTAGGAGAAACCTTAACAGCAAAGGTTTGGGTTTTACACGGAATAGCAGCCAGATGCAGGACAGTTACAAGTATTCCAGGAAGAGAAGCTGAAGGATTTGCAGACACCCCTATCCATCCTGCAGACCTACAGTTCGAGATGGAATATGATCAAGCATCAACAGACTAAAATAACCCTTACTATCCAAATAATAGAAGGGTATCTCATGTAATTATCCATTTCCCAAAATACCCTTACTGTATGCAAAAGATAAAGGGTATCCTATGTAATTTCACTTTTTAAGTTCTGTCCTTAACCCTTTGCTTTGGTTTGCTGGCAAGGGTAGTTATTGTAATTAGTCATAGAGCTTCCTCTATATAAGAAGCTCAAGATGTAAGTTGAAGATATGAATAAGAGATATAGTTTTAAGAATCCCAGAGTTAAGTTCCAAGGCCTCTTTCACTCTTCCTCTTAGAGCTACTCTGAATACAAACAAGAAGGAGACGAACTCTGAAGAATCTTTGAAGAAACCTTGAAGAAACCTCCAGGTTCTTCCTCTCTTCCTCCTTTCCTGTTTAATAACATACCATGGTAGAACAATTCTCCTGCTAGTTCTGGTAAAGGAAATAAGTCCCAGTTAATTTTGGCTAGTAGTAGAGATGGTGCATTTTTGTTCTGTACTAGCAAGCCATTGTATTGGACTACTTCTAGTCCACATACATTTTCTTCGTTTAGGTCACAAATGAGTTCTTGTGATGTTTGCAGGTCTTCATAAAAAGTTCTTTTTGTCTTTTCATTTATTAATTGGCTTACTTCTGGGGGAAGTTTGCTCAGCCAATCCTGTCTGTATTTGGGTTTTAGCTGCATTAAGGTCTCCAATTTTTCAAAAGTTTCGACCTTCATTTCTGTTTTTTGTAAAGAAACTCTGTCTTCTTGTGGTTTTATAACCACTGATTTTATAGCGACTGTTGGACTTTTCATTGTTCCTTCGTCTTTGTACCTAGCATAGGATTCTTCTGCTGCTTTGAGGTTATAGTAGCCTCTCCATCCTTGTGGGGTATTTTGTTTTCCTACTGCCTTTTGTAATTCTCCCCAAGTATGGTAGATCCCTGCTTTTTTGCCTTCGTTAATACCCTTACTGTATGCAAAAGATAAAGGGTATCCTATGTAATTTCACTTTTTAAGTTCTGTCCTTAACCCTTTGCTTTGGTTTGCTGGCAAGGGTAGTTATTGTAATTAGTCATAGAGCTTCCTCTATATAAGAAGCTCAAGATGTAAGTTGAAGATATGAATAAGAGATATAGTTTTAAGAATCCCAGAGTTAAGTTCCAAGGCCTCTTTCACTCTTCCTCTTAGAGCTACTCTGAATACAAACAAGAAGGAGACGAACTCTGAAGAATCTTTGAAGAAACCTTGAAGAAACCTCCAGGTTCTTCCTCTCTTCCTCCTTTCCTGTTTATTTCTGGTATCAGAGCTACTATTCCGATATTGGAATGGAGCTCTAAAGGTTTAGTGATCTTCAGATGAACATCTGAACTTATTTCCTTAAGCAAAACAAGAACAATATGTTATTATCTTTCGGAAGCTTGTGTTATGTATACTTTATTTCCAATTATGGTAGAAAAGGGGAATTTTTGTGTTTTTGTTAGTTAAAAACAAAGGGGTAAGCTACGGTGAGATCCCTTGTTTTAAAACTCGTGTATTAAGAAGAAGATGCAATAGTAGCATTTTATCTTCTCAAGTTTTCAGTGATTTCTACAGTTGATAACTAACATCAAACGAAACAAAAGAAACTGGAAGTCACATGTAAGTAAGCTCCTGTTACCAAACAAGCCATAAGCACATGAGATTGGCTAAATAACCATTTATAGAGTTCTCCCAAGATTTTGTGGCTATTGATAGTAGAGGGTGCATTTTTAGAAGTTACACAAGCCTTGTGTAACTTCTAAAAATGCACCCTCATAACTTACATCTACAATACACATTCCACAAAAACAATTTCATATGTGTGTTTCCTATGCTTTCAGACCATCATAACTTACCCAGTGTTTAAGAAGCCTAGAACCAAATGGTGTGCAAGTATGGTTCATGACCTGCAGTAAGGATCCTTCCGCAGAGCCATCAGAGTTGTTCTTTAACACCTGAAGAATTTAGAATAAACCTTTGCCACAAATCGCAGCTGCACCATCATAAACCACTCTGGAAGTTTATCGCCGATGATAATCATGCTATAAAAAACAACAGCAAGAGCTATTATCTAGATAAAATCATCCTTGGCACATTTTCTAAAGTTGAACAGTCAGTTGATTATCTCTGAAGCTAGCTTGTGAAGTTGAAGGAGAAAAAGAAAATCCAACATAAAATGTTATACATACCTTTAGTTGATGAAGTGCATTAGCTGATAAAGTCATTTCAATATTACTGGAAAATGGCCAAAATGAAGCACCCAGAAATAGTATCCTCTCAAAACTGAACTGCTTAAGGTGACGTATTGTCAAGGTTAATGCTTGCACAGCTAATTCTGGCATGCCCATGATTCCCTATAGAAAAAACCATACAATTACAATCTGAAATCTTCAATTTTACACCAGCAGATATTATGGGGCAGATTTCTATAATAGGGATTAACAAAAGATAATTATGAAATACACCTCAATTCCAATGGGATGATTTTCCTCTTTCCCAATTGTCGTGTTTTCCAAACCATGTTCTGCAGTCAAATTATCATTATTTATGTTCTCATATAAGGAAATCACTTCAGCAAGTGCACCCCCCTCATTAAAACAGTCTCGAGAGGCATGCTCTACTCGGACATTGGATGCAGGCCCAGCATATGGCAACAACACCTATAGAATTAGCAAAAACTTATCAGAACACAGCCATTAGACAATAGGAAAGCAAAGCACCAACTGGGAGATAGATAATGGGAGAATAATAAAAAGAGAACCTTTTTACTAACAAGAGCCTTCTTTCTATGCATGGCAATGGCTAAAAGTAAACAACATAACAAATCAAACCAAAGCATTAACTGTACTGCAGTTCACATAAGAATAAAATTTTCAAGCAATTCATGATAATCACACAGTAAGGAAAATAGGTACCACTTACCTTCTCTGTTGTTGTAGCTAATGGCTCTCCCAAAAGAATCTCAGCAGGAGTAAAGCTCAAAATCACAGCTTCCAGCCCCGACCTCATCACATTATCATTGAACTCCGCATGACGAACATTACCAGTTTATACCTTACTGCAACCATTCCAACCTTAACACCAAACCCGCCTTCAATCTCACACTCCCTGTTCCGGATGACAACCTCTCTCTCCACCACACAAACAAGATAGTTATTACCCTCTCCTCCTGCCCCCCCTCCTCCCCTTCTTCTCCTCCTCCTCCTCCTCCCATGTCTTCTGCAGCCTCAATCGTCGCCATTGTATACAAAGCTGACAATCCCCTGGCAAACGGCCAAAGGCGGCTCTCCCCATGCGCCTTGCTCGCAGCTGTCTCCGTCTGCTTCACCACCCCGACCTTGTACCCAGCTCTGACAAGTCGCCGCACATGAAAATTCAACCGAAACGTGGGGACACTAGCAGTGAGGAAGTTATGGTCCATGTAAGCAAAAATCCTTAAGACCTTCGCAGCAATTTCAGCATCATCTCCAAAGAACCGATACTTGTAGCCAACTTCCACCATGAGGATTACATCCGGGTGCTTGGATTTAAGATTAAGAACCTGGAGCTCGAGCGGTGTGTACTTGGGAGTTCCAGAGTTAGGCTTTGAAGACTCAGGAGATATTTGATGGTTCAAAGAGCCTCTTGAGAAATCTCTGATGGAGAGAAGGGTTGGAATTGGGGATGAGTCGGGGTCTCTTGGGGGCTAGGGTTGGGGATTGGGCAAGGGAGCTCTTGGAGGCGGAGGAGGAGGGGGAGAAGGAGGGTAGCAGCGACCTTGGGGGATGGTCTCTGCTTGCCCATCAGAGAGAGCGCGGGAAGATGGAAAGGCCAGTAATGAGGTTATACATAAGACTTGGCTGGGTTACGGTATTGGCCCAGTTATTTTGTCTTTTTTTCTTTCTTTTTTTTTTATAAATTAAATTACATTGACGCCAGTTTTGGTGGGGTTTGCATTTGGGTTTTGTTCAGTTTGATTTTTTAAGAAAATGAAAATCAGTTTTTATATTTTTAAATTGAAACTAAAACCAAACGTGTATATATTAAGTTTGATTTATGTTTGTTGGGTTAATTTTTTAATAAGTCACTCGATTATAGTTTTTTTTTTTTTTTACTTAACTTCATTTTGTATGAAAATGATTATTTGTTATTTATTACTTGATTTCATAGGAGGTCATTCCTAGGATTCCGTGGCAAATTGCTTGTAAGAGTTAAAATTTTAGATTTACCTAAACAAGTAGCATAGGATAAGAGCTAAAAATACATTTGGTTGGGTATAATTAAAAGTTGATTTTAGTCCGATCATAAACAATCAAGTTTCAACTTATCAAAATATAAGATCCAAAAATTATTTTAAAATAATTTTAAAAAGATAAAAGTTATTTTTATAAAATATTAGTACAATTTATTTTAAAAATGCTTTTAAAATTGTGTTATATTTTGTTACATTTTCATGAACTATGTAGCAATGTTATTGATAAGATCTCAGTTTGGCTTGCAAATAAGTGTTCACATTTGATAAATGCAATTAGACCATAGAAGCATCTAATTGCTACTTCCAATGCTGGGGAACTGTCACAGGGCTTTTTCGTGCGCAGCCAGTCGCCGCACGGGCCGAGTGACGTCGGTCAGACCCGTGACAGGAACCATGTTGGATAACATATTCAATTATTATTATTATTATTATTATTATTATTATAGAGAGAGAGAGAGAGAGAGAGAGAGAGAGAGAGTTTTAGTTAAGAAATGAATTGGTTGAAGAGACTATATGAACACTCACTCATATTTTAGGGAGTACAAAAGCCTTTAATCCAATTTTAATCCAATTCTAATCATTTGTCTATATTTAAACATATATAGCCAAATCTAAGCTAGTTGATGTAATCCATTTGTTCCACCACATATACTCAATCATTAGGATGGGAACACCAACAAATGATTATTATTTTTGTGGTACACTGTAAAACAACCTCATTATCCTAAAGTTAGCATATGAAGGTATCATTCAAGGCTAGGGCCCATTTTGGATTGAGCCTCATACATAAATAATACCTCCCCAACATTGCTTTGCTTTCTCAAATCCTCAAACAAAAGTTCTTAGAAAATCGTCCATCACTCTCCTCTTCTGATTCTATTCAAGACGGTTTAGTATTTCCATTAGAGATCTTTCACAATGGCTGGTGGTGTGCTTGCTAAAGCTTATGGAGGGAAAGACTATCCTGGGGATATTACCCTCTTTGTGTTCTTAGCATGTTTAGTGGCGGCGACTGGAGGCTTGATCTTTGGCTATGACCTGGGTATATCTGGTAATATGCTTAGCATTTCTATATGAAAACCATTCTCATTTGATTCTTTGGAAATAGGTTGCTTAATTTTTTATGGAATGATATTAGTCACTTATTCTCTTAAGTGCTTCTAAATAAAGGTGGTGTGACTGCCATGGATCCTTTCCTCTTGAAGTTTTTCCCGAGTGTATACAAGATGGAGAATGAAAACCAGAGCACCAACCAATATTGCAAATTTGACTCACAGATGCTAACATTGTTCACCTCCTCACTTTATGTGGCGGCATTGGTTGCTTCATTCTTTGCAAGCACAGTGACAAGAGTTTTTGGTAGGAAATGGTCCATGTTTAGTGGTGGTATTACCTTTCTTATTGGTTCCGCTATCAATGGTGCTGCAGAGAACATCTTCATGCTCATTCTTGGTCGTCTTCTTCTCGGAGTTGGTGTTGGCTTTGCTAACCAGGTAATACATGTGTGCAAGTGGTTCATTCATATAGTTAGTGGATCTCCTAAATTTTGATGGAAAAACCTAAACTATTAAGATCCTAACATTAGGGTTTTAATAAATGTGTATGGCAGTCTGTGCCTGTTTATCTTTCAGAGATGGCTCCGGCACGTCTCCGAGGTATGCTCAACATTGGATTCCAACTCATGATCACCATTGGAATCCTTGCTGCCAACCTCATCAACTATAGCACAACCAAGATTCAGGGAGGATGGGGATGGCGTGTGAGCCTTGCACTAGCTGTTGTACCAGCAGGCATCATCACTCTCGGTTCACTCTTTCTCCCCGACACGCCTAACTCCCTTATTGAGCGTGGGCATGAAAACAAGGCAAAGGAGATGCTTTGCAAGATTCGTGGTACTGATGACATCCAAATGGAATATGATGACATGTTAGCTGCTAGTGAGGAGGCCAAGAAAATCCAGCATCCGTGGTCCAACATCCTTAAGAGAAAGTATAGACCCCAACTGACCATGGCCATCCTTATCCCTTTTTTCCAACAACTGACGGGCATCAATGTTATCATGTTCTATGCACCTGTGCTATTCAAGACCATTGGATTTAAAGATGATGCCTCTCTTATGTCTGCTGTCATTACTGGCCTTGTCAATGTCTTTGCCACCTTTGTTTCCATCGTGACAGTGGATAGGTTTGGAAGGAGGATGCTCTTTCTACAAGGTGGAATTCAAATGCTCATTTGTCAGATAGCTATTGGAACAATGATAGCTGTCATGTTCGGAACAAGCGGAGTGGCTGATGTGTCTATGGACTACGCTCCTTGGGTGGTTGCCTTCATTTGCATATATGTAGCTGGATTTGCATGGTCTTGGGGGCCATTAGGGTGGCTTGTACCAAGTGAAATATTCTCTCTAGAGATTCGATCAGCTGGACAAAGTATCACGGTGTCTGTGAATATGTTCTTTACCTTTATTATCGGGCAAATATTCCTTACGATGCTATGCCACATGAAGTTTGGCCTCTTCTACTTCTTTGGTGGATGGGTGGTGATCATGACCATTTTCATTGCACTCTTCTTGCCGGAGACCAAAAATGTGCCTATAGAGGAGATGATCCTTGTGTGGAAGCGCCATTGGTTTTGGGGCAAGTACATCAGTGATGATGATGTTCATGTTGCTAATGACATGGTTGCAATAGCATAAATCTAGAATGTGTATACATGCAATATACATCCCATTGAAGATTTGTACGAATCTGCCCTTGCTCTTTCTCTCTCCTCATTCTCTTTAAAATATATAGCAAACAAAACGGAAAGGCAATGATAAAAGGAGAGGATGACCTTGCCATTAATATGAAACATATATTATGTTATAATTTAATTATACTTTTTCCAACAACATCAATGTATTGTTAACTTACCTATAACACCAGCTCTTCATATATAATCAATGATTTCCCAGTGATATATTAGGTGAAATTTGTTTATACTACTGCCATTAATCTTTACATAATATTTGTTGCAAAAAACAAGTAATAATTAGCAGGTGAAAATGGAGTTTTGCTCCGTGAAGTATTAAACAACTTTTTTATATTGTTGAGATGGAATATGTGACTAATTTATGGTTTATAGTGAAGGCCATATAAGAAAATAGTAATTTGGTAGACTATGATTATCATTTTTTAGGAATCATTTCAATTCACTAAAGATATCGTTTACTTAAAAAGTGATCCATATATAGAAGAAGGTGTGTTTATATTTCATTTCATTGTTACACATGAGGGATTGCTTGTAAGAATGCAATGGCTAAATCCCTATATAGCAACCATATAGCATATGTAAATATAAGGCTCAAAATAAAATTGGGGCATCAACCTAATCATTTTCTTTATTATTATCTATCTCAATGCATTTCAAAAAAAAATTTCAACATTAGACATGGTTAAACATCTAAAATTTAGAAACTTGAATGAGTCAACTAGCATCCACTATTAGTAGATTAGAATCTCAAGATAAACTGACTTCACAATCCATTGTCAATTCAAAACAAGATAATGCAATTACCTTAAGAAGTAAGAAAGAGTTAAATGAATTCAGAAGATGTGGTAGTGCAAACAATAGGCACACCTTAGAAAAGAAGATAGAGAAAGAAGTGTTAGCTCACCAACAACAATCCAATCAACCTAAGATAGTAAATAATGACCAACCAAGAGTTCAAGTAACTAAACCTTCTATTTAGGAGAGATTTGCTAAATCTAAGAAAGAGAATTAGGATATTCTTGAGATTTTTCACATGGTATAGGTAAACATTCATCTAATTTACACTATAAAACAATTTCTTCACTAAACAAAATTTCTTAAAGAATTATACACAAAAGAGTAAAACTAAAAGGTAATGAGAGGATAAGTGTAGGAGAAAATGTATCAACTATTCTCCAAAAGAAGTTACCCCCAAAGTGCAAGGACGAAGGTCTGTTTACTGTCCCATGTACGAGTAGAAATGTTGCAATTAAGGAAACTAATTAAGTGCTGCAATGAATGGCATTACTTTGTCTATTTATAAATATTCTAATGTTGGTTCATTGAAAGAAACAAGTGTGATTATCCAACTTACTGAGAGATCTGCTGTGTATCCTAAGGTAGTCTTAGAGTCTGTCTTAGCGAAAGTTAATAAATTAGTTTTTCCTATTGATTTTTATGTGCTTAATATAGAGGAAGCCGATAAGTCTGATTTTTAAAGCCGCACTCAAGAATATAAAGAGCGATTTGGAGACTTTTGAGATATCTTTGGACCTATCTTTCTCCCCAACTTTTGGAGAGTGTGGCTAGGGTTTTGGAGAGGACTTTGTGGAGGTTTAGAGTGCGCCATCAGCATCGTCACCGACGTCCGGCCGCTGAACAAGACCATGGCCACACCATACGCAAGGGGGTTTTCATTGATGTCTTTAATTTGTGCTTTCTTTCATATTTTGATGAACATGTATAGCTCCATGAGGAGCTAAACCCCTTGTGGGTATTCGGACTTGTAAACTCTAGGGTTATTATGTTTCTTTGACATTGTTATTATGCTTTTCCATTATTGATGAATAAAAATTGAGTTTCGATCTTAATTTCATCTTGTTAATGTTTTCCTTTAGACGTGACACTAGGGTTGAGAACAATCTAGGTTGTCCTTTGGAGGTGTGACAACTCCTATAGGATTAGACTATTTAAGATTGAAGAGGGTTGAGAGAATGAGTCGTGAGGTAGCGAAGCGTCCCCTTTCCCCTCCGATGTGGTTTCTCCCTACCTCCGTTTCCTTGATTTCTTAGCGGTCGAGATAGAGTGAAGTGCTAGGTAGATAAACTCCCCTGGGGCTTAGTTACGCGAGTAACAGAGTGAAGGGTTGAAGTGAATCCTACTCACTGGGGCTTAATCTAGACTAGGGTTCTTCCACCTGGACCAAAGGGTTAGAATTACACATTGGAACAGGTTTTACCACTAGGAGTCCCTAGAACTTAAAGCAATCACACCTAGTGTGAGGTTTAGGTAGATATACTCCCTTGGGCTTAGTCGTGCCAGCGACAGAGTGAAGGATTGACGTGAATCCTAACACCGGGGCATAATGGTGGTGTTAGTCACGGTTGTCCTTAGGTTTGGGACCGTGAATCTAAGGATTTCCTCGACTCAATTGACATCAATAGGAAAGTATAATAGCATCGTCTTGCACTAGAAGCATAGATCCTAGAGGTAGCTTGTCCGGATACCCTATTTCATCCATTGCCAGTTTCTCTCTATTCTCTTTTACTTGCACTTTCTTATCTTCCATCTTTCTATTCAATTTCTTGTCTTTTATTATATTTGCTTCCATATTCACTCATCGATTCTATTCTTATCTTTCCATACTCCACGTTGCTTAAATAGTGAAATCTTGTATTCTAACTCCCTATTCCCTGTGGATTCGACTAGCCACTCACCGGGGTAAATTTTATTACTTCGACAAACCTGTGCACATTCGGGGCGTTGTCAATGTTGGTACTAGTGTTTCAAATGCAGCTTAAGCAAGCCTTATATGGGATAACCACATAACCACATAATATAGTATGTGATGTGACACTTTAGTGCTATATTTCTATATATTATTATAGCATGCACAACTGGTTAGCTGTTTGACTTTATGAATGTTGTCTTATATATTTCGTGTCAATTATGGAGTTGGCAAAGTATATTCTACAAAGGAATATCCTCGTTACTATTTTTTTTCATGGTTTATATAAGTTATGCTGGTTCTTATTTGAAAGTTGGTGCTTCTATAAACAGGCCGGATGGTCAGCCTTGCTCGGATTCGAAAGAGTTTAACATTGTCCGCAACATGCTGATTGTTGCAGTTGAGCAAAGATGAATAGATGCTGGTAAAATATTTGTGATTTTCCTTTCTCCTTTTTCTTTATTTTCCTAGTTCAGTCATTCTAGTTAGTGAAACAAGGGAATATCAAAAACTTAAGTGATTCAAAAGGCCTACTAAAGGAGATATATTCATTACAAACAAAGAATGTCCTGCCTAAGGTCGCCATTCATTGTCTGAAATAATTTCTAGTTTCTTTTGCTAGAGGGAAACACTTATGGACAGTGTGCATGTTATGAAGTTGCTCATGTTTCTTCCTTTTATATTGATTGCCATTTTGAGTTTAGTCTTGTTTTGACAATGTATATTAAATACTTTGGTGTGCATGATGTAATTAACTTTTTCAAGACCTACTTTCTTATATCTAAACTTAGATTCACTGATTGATTTAAAGGTCTCATTTTCCCCAATACTGAGTATGTTATTGTGGCATAGATGAATATTGTTAGTTAATCTTACAGTTATAAAAATCTGTAATTATTAAAAACTAATTTATTTAAACATTAATTTTAAATTACTTTTAATTAGCTTTTTTCTAATATTTTTAGTTTTTTTCAGCTTGGGAAGAGTGACAAAGACCAAGAAGAAAAAAACCACTGATAATGAGATTGAATGATGAGAGAGTGATTCATAGAACTTTGGTGCTTCATAGCTAGTTTAATTGGTATATTGCTTCTCTTATTCATGTTTTGTTATGTATGAACATTTTTTTAGATACGATGAAAGATTTAACTTACTTGCTTTGAATACTATTGAACTTGTTTTTTTGTTATGAATAAATGATTTTTTTTATTATATAGAATTTGTGAAATGGTATTGATTACATGTAATTTAAGGATGATCACATGTAATACAGGGAAATGAAACAAAGAACAAATTAACAATGAAAAAATGAAAAATATTATCAAAGACAGAATTTCATGGGTAATAAACACTATTAGAAACTGAATTTCGTTGATAATAAACAATTTTAGTGACAAAATTTCGTTAGTAATAAAACTTTCAATGACGTAATTTCGTGGGTGATAAAAACTATTAAAGACGGAATCCCATTGGTAATAAACACGTCTATTTACAGAATTCCGGTGATCATAAATACTTTTAGTTACAGAATTTCGTTGCTTACAAAACTTTTAGTGATGACATTCTGTGAGTGATAAAGACTATCAGGGACAGAATTCCGTTGGTAATAAATACTTTTAGTGACGAAATTTCATTGGTAATAAAACTTTCAGTGACTCAATTCTGTGGGTGATGAAGACTATCAGAGACAGAATTCCATTAATAATAAATACCTTCAATAACAGAATTCCGTTGGTAATGAAAACTTTTAGGGACAGAAAATTCCATTGGTGATACTTCAACATTACCAACGGAATAGTATTAGCCACTTCGTTTTGAGTGATGGAAATTTCCAACTGAATTTTTCATTGGTGAAAGTCATCCTTGGCGGAATTTTATCTATTAGTTACGGAATTTTTCGTTGCTAATGCCCCTGTTTTTTTGTAGTGTCATCCCAAAAATATTGATGATAGTGATGCTTTCATAGTAAGTAATAATTTTCTCCAATCTTTGTTTCCCTTTTTTTAACATGGCAATGGCCTCAAAGATTGAATCCGAAGAGAGAGCTTTTCCTCAATGGAAGGCTACACTCAAATCACTAGACTTGCTTCACAACTGGATATCAACAGCAGTCCATGCAGCTGGACTAGAATCACTTGCATATATGATGGCCATCTCATGCCAACCATTACCAGGGTCCAACTGGGAGAGTTGGGACAAGAAGGGAAGCTGGAGATTCTCAACTTCTCTATTTAACCATCACCCTAAGTTCTCAACCTCAATTATAATCATCTACATGGATCCATCCCTGCAGCCATTTCAGATTTCTCCAAGCTCACAACATCCTTGATCTCGGTAACAACAGTCTCACATGCATCATCCCATCAAAGTTTGGTAATTTGACAAGGGTCAAGATCTTGTGTGTCTTTGAGAATAAAATAAGTGGTTCTATACCTCCTTTTGGAAAGTTTATGAACCTCATTTTGTTATACATCTCCATAAATTTCTTAGTTGATTCTATTCCTCCAGTGTTTGGAAACTTGACCAAACTTAAGTTTTTACATTTATGGATCAATGGTTTAAACGGCTCTATTCCTATTGAGATTGGAACTGTAGTAAACTTTGAGAGAGTTGGAAACTCCCAACTTTTCAGCTCTATCATCACTTCAAGTTCTCGATCTTTGTGTTACCATCTACATGGATCCATCCCTGCAGCCATTTCAGCTCTCTCTAAGCTCACCATCCTTGATCTCAATAACAACAGTCTCACAGGCATCATCCCATTAGAGCTTGGTAATTTGACAAGGCCCAAGATCCTGTGGCTCTTGGAGAATTAGATAAGTGGCTCCATACCTCATTTTGGAAAGTTTATGAACTTGATTTGGTTAAACATCTCCACAAATTTCTCAGTTCTATTTCGTCAGCGTTTGGAAACTTGACCAAACTAAAGTTTATACATTAGCAATGCGTCAATGGCTCCATTCCTAGTGAGACTGGGAATGTAGTAAACTTGAAAGATTTTGACATATCTACCAACCTAATAACTGGTTCCCTCCCATATAGAATTGGAAATTTGACAAAACTTGAAATTTTTTACTTAGGAAGCAATAACATAAATGGCTCAATTCCTTGTGAGATTGGGAATTTAGTGAACTTGAGAAGTTTTCAGATATTTAACAACCAAATAACTGGATTAATCCCTGACCTTTGGTTTGGGACCATGTGTGTTTGGATATCCACGACTCATTAAACATTAGTTAGGAGGCATAATATTAGTCTTGCACTTGAAACGATAGTCCTAGGGTGAGCATCGTCCGGGTGCCCCATATTCTCATCGATTACCTCTTTGCATTCTTTTAATTTTCTTTGCATTGATATATTGATTTCACCCCAAATCAATTTTCATCTTAGCTAAGTAGCAATATCTCTTGTTTCTAAGCACTATTGTCTGTGGATACGATTACCCACTCACCAGGGTATATTTTATTACTGTGACAACCCGTGCACTTGCGGAACACTCACGTAAAGGGTGTGTCAAAGTTTTTGGCACCGTTGCCGGGGAATAGGTGTTTTAGAGACATTTGCACTTTGCTATTTTAGTTATTCATCGCGTATTCTATTTCACACTTTCTTATTCTTCCATCGTTCTAATTTGTTTTCTTTGCTTGTAGCTCTAGATAACATGATCAACACAATTATGCTATTTGATACAATTATTGGAATGGTGAAAAACATAGAACAGAAGATGCAGCTGTTTGCAATACAATCAACTTCAGGCTATTTCATATATTAGCAACCCATGATCAGCCATTTTGCAGAAGAATTGGGTATTGATCACGTCGATGACATGCAAGGTTGGAATTATGGATTAGTTAGTGTGCTGAATCAGTTTGAACAGTCAGCATTGTCACCAACAAGCTACGATGCTGAAGAAAGCTTAGAGAAAGTCCTTGATCAATTTGATTCTTGCTATCAAGAGCCAAGGCAGGAAATTTTCTCGTTGGGGGTTGTTAGTTCAACTGATGAAATTTGTGAGGTAGGAATCGCAGAAAGTGCTGAAGACTATCAGGCACTACATAAAAGTTCAGAAAATGCCGCTAAACAGGAATCAACACAATTTGAGGAAATTAATAGACTGAAGGAAAGCAGGTTACGACCATCCATTGAAGAACCGCCCGACTTGGAGTTAAAAGCATTACCTGCACATTTGTTGTATGCCTACTTGATAGAAGACTCAAAGCTCCCTGTTCTTATATCATCAAATCTTTCTACTGAGTAGAAGGACAAGCTTGTGAACATGTTAAAGAAGCATAAATCTACCATTGCTTGGAAGATTTCTGATATAAAGGGCATCAATCCTTTATTTTGCACTTACAAAATTCTAATAGAGGATAATTTCATATCTGTGATTCAGCCTCAGAGAAGATTAAAACCTAAATATGAAGGAAATTGTCAAAGCAGAGGTAGTAAAACTATTGGATGCAGGAATTATTTATCCCATCTCCGACAGTGCTTGGGTGAGCCCAACTCAAGTAGTTCCAAAGAAAGGGGGGATGAAGGTGGTGAGAAATGAAAAGAACGAACTAATTCTGACCAAAACAGTTACAGGTTGGTGGGTATGCATTGATTATAGGAGATTGAATGATGCAACTCGAAAGGATCATTTCCTTTTGCCATTCATTGACCAGATGCTGGAGAGATTGGCTGGACATTAGTTTTATTACTTCCTTGATGATTTGTCAGAATATTTCCAAATTCCTATTTCCCCAGAAGATCAGGAGAAGATAATATTCACTTGTCCCTACAGGACTTTTACTTATAGACAGATGCCTTTTGGATTGTGTAACGCGCGGTGACATTCCAACGCTGCATGACTGCTATTTTTGACGATCTGCTAGAGGATATCATGGAAGTATTCATGGATGATTTCTCAGTGTTTGGTGATTCTTTTGACATTTGCTTAAGAAATTTGGAGAGAGTATTAATAAGATGTGAGGAAACAAATCTTGTTCTTAACTGGGAAAAATGCCACTTCATGGTCTAAGAAGGCATTGTCCATGGTCACAAGATTTCCCAAATGGGGATGGAGATACACAAGGCAAAAATCAAAGTCATAGATAAACTTCCTCCACCAACAAATGTTAAAGGAGTTCGGAGTTTCTTGGGGCATGTAGGTTTTTAAAGGCGGTTTATCAAGTATTTCTCGAAGATCACGCAACCATTGACAAAACTTCTTGAAAAAGATGCTCCTTTTGATTTCGGGAATGATTGTTTCCCTGCTTTTAATCTGTTGAAGGAAAAATTAGTTCAAGCCCCAATTTTGATCACACCGGATTTAAACGAACTATTCGAGCTCATGTGCGATGCTAGTGATAATGCTATTGGAGCAGTCTTAGGACAAAGAAAGGGTTAACAGTTCCAACCAATATATTACGCTAATAAGTCTCTCACGAGTGCTCAAGAGAATTACACCACTACAGAGAAGGAGTTGCTAGCAGTTGTGTTTGCCTTTAACAAGTTCAGATCGTATCTCATCTTGTCTAGGGTCACTGTATTCACAGATCATTCGACATTTTGTTATCTCATGAACAAGGCTGATGCTAAACTAAGGTTGATCCGATGGATTCTGCTTTTGCAGGAGTTTGATATGGAAATAAAAGGCAAGAGAGGTATTGAAAATGTCGTTATTTATTATTTGTCTCGTTCAGAGGGGTGTGAAGGACAAGAGCCATCAAACAAAAAAATTTAATGATTTCTTCCCGGAGGAACACTTATATTCACTCAAGAGCTCATCATCAAGTGATACTCCATGGTTTGAACATTTTGCAAATTATTTGTCGGGAAAGGTTCTTAAGCAAGGGCTCACATTCCAACAAAAGAAAAAGTTTTTTTAGTGATTTGAAGAATTACTTTTGGGATGATCTATTTCTGTTCCGCATCTATGTAGATCATGTGGTCTAGAGATGTGTATCAAGGGAAGAAGAATGGGATATCCTTGCACATTATCACTCAGGACCTATTGAAGGGCATTATGCATCAAGTAGGACTGCCGAGAAAGTTTTGGCTACTGGGTTTTATTAGCCGACTTTATTTCAGAATGCACGCCAGTTTGTCCTTCGATGCGACAGTTGTCAAAGATCAGGGAATCTGTCTCAGCGGGATAAGATGCCTCAAAATCCAATGCAATTTTATGAAGTGTTTGATGTGTGGGGCATTGACTTCATGGGGTCGTTTCTGAAATCTAATGGGAATCAATACATTCTGGTGGCAGTCGATTATGTTTCCAAATGGGTTGAGGCTCAAGCGTTACCGACTAATGATGCTAGAACTGTGGTGAAGTTTTTAATGAAGCTTTTCACTCGATTTGGAACTCCACAGATTATTATCAGTGATCGAGGAACTCATTTTGCAACGCTCAGCTTGAAAAAGTACTAAAGTGCTACAGAGTGCATCACCACTTTGCTACTCCCTGCCACCCTTAAACTAGTGGTCAAGTGGAAGTCACTAATAGAGAGCTCAAGAGGATTCTTACAAAATTAGTGGAACAAGGGAAGCGGGATTGGTCGGAACGCTTGGATGATACATTTTGGTCTAACCGAACTGCATACAAGACTCTAATAAGGACCACTCCCTACAACTTAGTCTATGACAAGTCTTGTCATTTACCTGTGGAGCTTGAACACAAAGCATACTAGGCAATCAAGGTGATGAATTTTGACTTGAGTAAAATGGGGGAACAGAGAATGCTTCACCTCAATGAACTGGATGAATAGAGGTTGAAGGCATATGAGAATGCTAGAATTTACAAGGAAAGGATTCGGGAGTGGTATGATAAGTGATGAGTGCATTTTATATCATGTTTCTTGCCCCCTATTATAGTCTTTTCTTTGTCCTTAAGCATATTTACTGATTGGAATTGGTGCTATTTAAGGTATTCTTATTCCTTGTGCAGAATCTGGGGCTCGAGTCAATTTGGTGTGAAACCGAGGGTGTCTCCCTGATAAGTGCTTGTGTTATAGTATCGCGAAGCGCTATTATCTTACATTAAGCATACCTTTTATCAGGTTTTATCACTAAATGTGTGCATTTGTGTTCTCTTGTGCATTGAAGGTATTGTGGAGCCTAATTGGAGAAGAAGAATGAAATTAGGTCGCGTTCGCCAATGTTGGGATGTTCTCGGACCAAGCAAGGAACGAAGCACGTATTTGGACTTGTGGATGTGTGCCAACCTCTTTTGGAGGGGCACAAAGGCAGTCACATTCACAACAAGTCCAATCCGTGTTACTTAGGAGAATCTCGCGAAAGAAGAAGACTTGAAGCAATCGGCGCGACCTACCGTTGCTTGTGTGCCCAAGTAATGGCCTCGATGAAGAACAATCGACCCGGGAGGTGTTTCGGCAAGTTACCAAGCCTGTTCAGCTGAAGATTAGTGTTCCAGAGAAGTCACACGGGCGTGTGGAAATTCCACACGGCCGTGTGAGCCATTTTCCAGCCAGACAGAGAAGTCACACGGGCGTGTGGAAATTCCACACGGCCGTGTGTTTTGCAATTTCAGCCATCCAGTGAAGACACACGGGCGTGTGGAAATTCCACACGGCCGTGTGAAATTAATTTTTCAGCCGAGACAGAAGCTTCACACGGGCGTGTGGAAATTCTACACGGCCGTGTGAAGCCCCCGATAAGTCCAATTTTAAAGCCGCGATTCAACAATATAAAAGGGGATTTTTGCAACCTTTGGAGGGATCTTTGGACCTATCTTTTCCCCAACTTTCTGGAGTGCGGCTAGGGTTTCGGAGAGGGTTTCGTGGAGGTTCTAGCGCGTCGTCGGCATCGATTTCGAGGTTCGACGTTTGCACAAGACCACGGCCACACTAATTCGAGGGGGTTTTTCATTGATGTCTATGTTTTATGCTTTATTTCTCACGTTGATGAACATGTATAGCTCTATGAGGAGCTAAACCCCTCGAGGGGTATTCGGACTTGTAAACTTTAGGGTTTCTTATGTTTCTTTGACATTGATTATTATGCTTTCCATCATTGATGAATAAAATTGAGTTTTTAATCTTGATTATCCTTTCATATTGTTTTCCCTTAAACGTGACATTAGGGTTGAGAGCAATCTAGGCTTTCCTTTGGAGGTGTGATAACTCCTATAGGATTAGACTACTCAAGATTAACGAGGGTTGAGAG
This sequence comes from Dioscorea alata, assembly GCA_020875875.1. Taxonomy (NCBI): domain Eukaryota; kingdom Viridiplantae; phylum Streptophyta; class Magnoliopsida; order Dioscoreales; family Dioscoreaceae; genus Dioscorea; species Dioscorea alata. The sequence goes on from CM037011.1 coordinate 7,610,404, forward strand.
GGAGAGTTGTGAGGTAGCAATGTACCCCTTTCCCCTTCGATGTGATTTCTCCCTACCTCCGATTTCTTGATTTAATAGCGGTCGAAATAGAGTGAAGCAATAGGTAGATAAACTCCCTTAGGGCTTAGTTACGTAAGTAATAGAGTGGAGGGTTGTAGTGAATCCTATTTGCTGGGGCTCAATCTAGACTAGGATTCTTCCACCTGGACCAAAGGGTTAGAATTACGTATAGGAACAGGTTTAATCACTAGGAATCCCTAGAGCATAATGCAACTCCACATAGTGTGAGGTTTAGGCAGATGGACTCCCATGGGGCTTAGTCATCTAGGTGACAGAGTGAAGGGTGTTGTGAATCCTGATACCGGGGCATAGTGTTGGAGTTAGTCACGGTTGTCCTTAGGTTTGGGACCGTGAGTCTTAGGATATCCTCGACTCAATTGACATTAATAGGAGAGCATAATATTATAGTCTTGCACTTGAAACATAGACCCTAGAGGTAGCTTGTCCGGATACCCCCCTTTACTCATTGTTAGTCCTTCTCGATTTTCCTACTTGCACTTCTTTCTTCCATCTCTCTATTTAGTTTATTGCTTTGCATTATTTTCACTCATCAATCTTATTATCGTTCTCCGTATTCTGCATAGCTTAATTAGTGAAACCTTATATTCTATCTCCCTATTCCCTGTGGATTCGACTACCTTATCACCAAGGTAAATTTATTACTTCGACAAACCCGTGCACTTGCGGGATACACGCAAGGGGTCGTGTCAAGTTTTTGGCGCCGTTGCCGGGGAATTGGCGTTTTAGATATTTGTTTTTCACTATTTTAGCTATTCACTTCGCATTCTATTTCATATTTTCTTTACCTATCATTGTTCTTATTTTTCTTTTCTTTGTTTTCGGCTCCAGGTTATGACCCGTGGGAACCCTTCAATACTTGTTGAAGGAGACCCAGACATTGGAAGAAGAACACATCGTAAAGGGAAAGAACCTGCACAAGAAGCATCAAATCTAGCCGATATTGAGACAGAAGGGTCAGAGACAATGGCAGAACAGAACGAGCAGCGAACGTTGTCCGATTTTGCTAGACCCGCAGTTATGGGGACCCAATCAAGCATCGTGAGGCCCCCAATTACAGCAATGAATTTCGAATTGAAGCCGTCGTTCATTCAGATGTTGCAACAGTCCGCACAGTTTAATGGGTTAGCCGATGAAGACCCTAATAGTCACATAGAAAATTTCTTGGAAGTGTGTGACATGTTGAAGATAAATGGAGTGACGGACGATGCAATTCGATTGAGAGCCTTCCCATTTTCATTGAAAGGAAAAGCAAGGCATTGGTTGCACTCATTACCTAGAGCCTCCATTACTACGTGGGAGGAAATGGCCGAGGCATTCTTGGCTAGATACTTTCCACCGGGAAAATCTGCAAGACTCCGGAATGAGATATCTTCCTTTGTACAGATGGAATTGGAGTCTCTATTCGAGACATGGGACAGGTTCAAAGAGCTCCTTTGCAAATGTCCGCAACATGGATTTCCCGAGTGGATGATTATTCACACATTTTACAACGGGTTGAATCCGAGTACAAAGCAACTCTTAGATGCGGCGGCCGGAGGGACTCTTGGAAGCAAGACTCCCGGTGAAGCTCGGCACCTTGTAGAGGAGATGGCTATGAATAGCTATCAATGGAACTCAAGGGATAGGAAAAAGGTTGCCGGAATTCATGAGGTTGATGCGGTTACATCGTTGGCAGCACAAGTCGAGTCATTGAGTAAGAAGTTAGACTCCCTAACTTCACCAAGAGTTGCGGCCATAACTACATGTAACGGTTGTGGAGGAGGACATGCTTCAAGTGATTGTCCTATTGCCATAGGAGGTACTAGTGCGGTGGAGCAAGCCGACTTTGTTGGAAACACGTATAGAGGACAAGGCCAAGGCAACCCGTATAGTGGTACATACAATCCGGGATGGAAGAACCATCCGAACTTCTCTTGGAGCAATCAAGGACAGTCACAACAGAACAAAAATAGTGCACCACCGGGATTTCAAAGTCAACAAGCTCCGAATTTAGAAAGCCGAGTGACCGGGTTGGAGGGAAAGATGACTGACCTAGAGAGAGCCCTCACACGGTTCGTTTCTTCTTCGGACGCAAGGTTCCAATCGGTGGAAGCTACTCTTCGTAATCACACCGCCTCCCTACACAACTTGGAGAACCAAGTAGGGCAAATTGCGAAGACTTTGGCGGAGAGACCTCAAGGTAGTTTGCCTAGCAATACGGAGACCAACCCAAGAGAACAACTAAAGGCAATTACCTTGAGAAGTGGTAAGGAGGTTGAGGGACATCTCCCTCTTGAGAAGACTAAGGACTCACCCTAAGTCGTGGAAATAGAGGATGGAGCACCAAAGGAGAAAGAGGTGGCACCCCCACCTTACAAGCCGAGAATTCCCTATCCTTCACGATTGAAGAATGACCAAGACAATGAGCAATACAAGAAATTTCTGGGTGTCTTCAAGCAATTGCACATCAACATTCCATTCGCGGAAGCATTAGCCCAAATGCCCAAGTACGCGAAGTTCTTAAAAGACCTCTTGACCAATAAGAGGAAGTTAGAGGAAAGTGCATCCGTCATCCTCGATGCAAACTGTTCGGCAGTGCTACAGAAGAATATGCCAAGCAAGAGGAAGGACCCCGGAAGTTTTATCATACCGTGCAATATTGGTGATATGGGTGAGGAGATGGCACTAGCCGACTCGGGGGCAAGCATCAATGTCATGCCCTACACGTTCTTCCAAAAGCTAGGCTTGGGCGAGCCTAGACCTACCCGGATGACACTTCAGCTTGCGGATAGATCGGTGAGGCATCCGAGGGGTATTGTTGAAGATGTGTTGGTGAAAGTGGATAAGTACATTTTCCCGGTCGACTTTGTAGTGCTCGATATAGACGAGGATGTCAAGGTGCCGCTGATCCTTGGGGGGCCGTTCTTGCGCACTTCCAAAGCTTTGATAGACATGGACGGTGGAGAGCTCACACTTAGGGTTGGGGACGACAAGCTCACTTACCGCCTCGCCGAAGCCATGCGACATTCTCTTGATTTTGATGATGCTCTATATTATCTTGATGTCACTGATGATTGCATTGATGAATATATGCAGGATATGTTTAACCCGGATCCATATGAAGGGTGGCCGGACCAAGACATGGAGACTGAAGAGGAAGAAGTGCTCGCGCTTGTTTCAGTTGAAACAGACATCAAGAAGGAGAAGGAGCTTAGAAAGAAAGTCCTTCGGAGATTGAAGAGGTCGAGACGTCGCCACAAAAAGAACCCCAACAAGAAAGGGGATGAGCATTCACGGAGTAAGGGTGTTTCACCCATGTGTGGTAACAAACTCGATAATTCTCCCTCTACCTTGCAACGATTATGCAATGCTTGCTTTCAAATTATAGGGAAGAGGGCAAATTCCACTCATGAACCTCCGTAAGGTAAGACAGGTACGTCAAGCTAAGTGACGTTAAACAAGCGCTTCTTGGGAGGCAACCCAAGTGTTTTGCAGTTTTTCTAGGACCTAGTTTAGTTTTAGGATTGAATAAAAGTCTTAGCAATGGTGTCCAAATTTTCATGTGCATATGCTGAGTTTTCATGTGGATTTTCGATTATTTACGTGTGCCTTAACGTTAATTGACGAAGTTTGAGTCGGTTGAGTGTGTTTTCGATAGTCTCTGGTCGTGTTTTTATGGTTTATACAGGCTCTAAGTGTTTTAAAAGAGTTTCTGAATTTTTCTGAGAGTCTGTACAATTTTCTAAGTAAACCAGAGAAAACACACGGCCGTGTGGAATTAACACACGGCCGTGTGTTACCAATTGGAGCTCAACCAGAGAAGACACAGGGGCGTGACTTTGCCCCTGTGAAAAACTTCAGAAGGGGCACACGGCCGTGTGGAATTAACACACGGCCGTGTGAAATTTCGCAGAACTTCAACTCTTTTCCAGAGAGTCCACAGGGGCGTGTGGATGCCCCTGTGAGTGCCACTGTGCTAAGGCACACGGCCGTGTGAGATTTCCACACGGCCGTGTGAAAATTCTGCAGGAATTCCCTTTCATCCCGAGAAACCACAGTGGCGTGTGTGAGCCCCTGTGGGAGAGCTTGTCAAGGCACACAGCCGTGTGGATTATGCACACGGCCGTGTAAAACATTTATTGTTTCTCGGGCGAGTCAGAGAAGCCACAGGGGCGTGTGAGGTGCCCCTGTGGACGGCCTTGTGTTCTTGGCCAAGTTGGGCACACGGCCGTGTGGATGTTTCACACGGCCGTGTGAAAATTTTTCAGAGAGCGTCTGTGTTTTCCCGAGAGTCCACAGGCCCGTGTGGGTGGCCCTGTGTAGACCCCTGTGGAGGCACACGGCCGTGTGGAATTAACACACGGCCGTGTGAGGTAGTTCAGAGAATGACCAGAGTGCGCACAGGGGCGTGTGTTGGCCCTTGTGAACCCTAATTTCTGAGGCACACGGCCGTGTGGTTACTTCACACGGCCGTGTGAATTTCCAGAACTTCAAAAGCCGCGCGTTTTTCTTATAGAAATCACTTGTGCCTCTTCATTCTCCACTCTAAACTTCTCTCCTACCCTCTCTATCACTTCCCCGACTTTCTCTGAGGTTTTTGAAGGAATTTGTTCGAGTTTTCCGGCCGTATTACTTTGTTTTTCATCTTCACCGCCGGTGAGACCTTCAGTACCTTTTTCTTCGTCAATTCTTGATTCAATTCGTTCTTTTATACAATTTTGCTTGGTTTGAATGTTTACATTACATACGAGCATGCTTAGAATGAAATTAGAACGAATTTAGATGTAAATTGTGGATTTTTAACCCCACGGCCGTGATGCTTTGCCCGTCAGAAACTCCACACGGGCGTGTGGAATTAACACACGGCCGTGTGGATTTCTGCAGATTGGTTATTTTGAACTGTTTTTGATTGTTTTCTTTTCCAATCTTACAGGAATGTCTTCTAGACCCAGGAAATCGACAGGGAAGCGCCCCCGTGAGCCCACACCTCCTCCAGCAAAGACAGAGTTCAGTATAACCGAGCATCAGGTTCGGTTCGAGCGTTTATCAGGACTCCGTTTTGGAAAGACGAGATATTTGGATTTGAGTATAGTGAGGAGTATTCAGGGGGGAGACAGCGTCGCAGATGAGATTGGCGAGTTGCTCTCAGTGGGTAGCTGGGAGAGATTGATGGTTATCCGGGACTCGGTGATCCGACCGCTCACCTTAGAGGTCCTGGCGTCGTTTGAGTTCGACCGGGGGTACAACAGTTTCACCGAGGGCACCACAGTTCAGTTCAGAGCCCTCGGTCGACATTACAGCCTCAGTATGAGCCAGTTTTCGATCGGGATGGGCCTCTATGAGGAGGCATTTACCGAGACTGAGGAGTATTCTTTACTTCCTACCGACTACCCAGGTACCGTGACACCGCAGCCGGCGTATAGCAGACTTTGTGGTCAGGGTCAGTACGAGCCGGGTGTCTCCAAGGCTTCATGCCTTTCTCGACCTGCCTATAGATGTCTACACGCAGTTATGAGCAGATCTATTAGTGGCAGGGGAGACAGTACTGGTGTTCTGAGTCGCCAGGAGCTCCTCTACTTGTATTCGATGGTGGAGAGTGAGCCACTCCACCTGGGGCACATTGTGGCCGACTACATTCGCCATCAGGGCCAGTACCCCAGGGTAGGAGTTATCTTTGCAGGCCCCTACATCACCAGTCTTCTCATTGGCCTGGGGCTCAGAGATGGAGTCAGGGGAGCAGAGAAGACAAACGTACCAGTTCCCCTGGGCACAGATAACTTGAGGATGATGGGTATGATCCGCAGAGGAGGATCAGGGACGTATACCTAGATTATACCCCATACAGAGCAGGGCGAGGGGTCCCGGGTAGCATTGGAGCCACCCCCGCAGGACACAGAGACCGAGGTACCCCCCACCGTGCCGGAGCCACCTCCGGTGCGGATGTTTTCACCGTCTCGAGGCCAGGACAGACTGGAGCGCCTCGAGAGCGCAGTGGGGATCCTACAGACCGAGGTGGCCGAGGTTAGGGCCACACAGATTACACAGCACCAGGAGGTGATGGCGCAGTTCCAGAGCTTGCGACAGATCTTCGAGCAGATTGTCGCCTCCTCCTCCTTCGTGGTCCGACCTCGGGTTTCTCCTCCACCACCTTCTCCCCCGACATCAGCCGATCCACCAGCAGACCCAGAGCCTCCAGCAGCACCAGAGGCCACCACTCAGGACACCGACGCTGAGGCGTCTTAGATTTTAGATTCTTTTCTTTTATTTGTCATTTCTGTATATCTTTACTTTATTTTGGACTTGTAGTACTCAGAAAGGATTCTCCTTCTGAGTATAGCTTTTATTTTGCTTTTTCTTTTTATCTCGAGTTGTATTCATTGCTTTACATTTTATATACTCGAGTTTTATTGAGCTTTACTGAACCCTCGTTTATGTGTGCGCAGATGGTCTTGGATGTAAGGATTTTGAGGAATAGTCATTGACACGGTCATGGAATCGTGTGTGCTCCACGAACCATTGAGACTCAACTCTCAATGACCTAGCTTCATCAAACGCAACACTTGGAGTTCAGGGGAGTAATGTTTCAATTGCCACTTCCACACTAATTGCTTTTATCGTTTTCACTTATTATTGTGCTTATATGCGTACATTGAGGACAATGTACATCTTAAGTGTGGGGGGGAGTTCACATTGCACACACCTTTACTTGTGCGTTCAATTGCTTATGCTAATGTAGCCTATGGCGGTTCACCTCAGTTGCAACGGTTGTATTCTTATAGTTTAGGAGAATTTTCAACATTGTATCCTATCATACTCTAGTTTTCACTTGAATTTTAGGGAATTTTTGCTCGAATCATCTTAGTACACAACTTACTCTTGGAATCTTTTGGAAACTCAATCTTGAAGTTTTTTTTTAAGGACAAGTTTATCATCGTTCTTAGTTTTACTTTGGAAAATGCAAAAAAAAAAAAAAAAAAAAAAAAAAAAAAAAAAAAGTATATGAGTTTGTAAATATTAGCTTTGTTTTGATTATGCATTTGGGGTGGAAAGAGCTACCTCCTATGATGTATGAAGCTACTCTCATAAGTCGGATACAAGTTATGCCCTAATGAGAGAAAGAGCTATCTCATGGGATGCGTGAAAGCTACTACCCCGGTAGAAAGAGCTACCTCCTCGAAAGAGTGAAAGCCACCTTTGGCGGCCGCCTAGGAAAGGGCTACCTTCAAGGATGTGTGAAGCTACTACTTCCACCTTTATTTTTTTTTTTATCTTTGTATATAAATAAGTCCTTTTTAATCAAAGTTTGAGGAGTACTCGTTGGTTCTCTTGAGTAAGATCGCACACACCAACACGCTTTCGAGTTTTCATCCTTTTTGATTCAAGTTTTTAGCTAGAGCATTGATAACCTTATGCAATGTTTTAATTTTCCCTTACTTGTAGAATGCTTCTTTTGCATACTTTTGGTGAACCTAAGGCCAAGCACTTTCAATTGTTCTTCCCAAGTACTTTCACGTTCTATTTTGCTTGAGGACAAGCAAAAGCTTAAGTGTGGGGGGGTTTGATAAGTGCTTGTGTTATAGTATCGCGAAGCGCTATTATCTTACATTAAGCATACCTTTTATCAGGTTTTATCACTAAATGTGTGTATTTGTGTTCTCTTGTGCATTGAAGGTATTGTGGAGCCTAATTGGAGAAGAAGAATGAAATTAGGTCGCGTTCGCCAATGTTGGGATGTTCTCGGACCAAGCAAGGAACGAAGCACGTATTTGGACTTGTGGATGTGTGCCAACCTCTTTTGGAGGGGCACAAAGGCAGTCACATTCACAACAAGTCCAATCCGTGTTACTTAGGAGAATCTCGCGAAAGAAGAAGACTTGAAGCAATCGGCACGACCTACCGTTGCTTGTGTGCCCAAGTAATGGCCTCGATGAAGAACAATGGACCCGGGAGGCGTTTCGGCAAGTTACCAAGCCTGTTCAGCTGAAGATTAGTGTTCCAGAGAAGTCACACGGGCGTGTGGAAATTCCACACGGCCGTGTGAGCCATTTTCCAGCCAGACAGAGAAGTCAAACGGGCGTGTGGAAATTCCACACGGCCGTGTGTTTTGCAATTTCAGCCATCCAGTGAAGACACACGGGCGTGTGGAAATTCCACACGGCCGTGTGAAATTAATTTTTCAGCCGAGACAGAAGCTTCACACGGGCGTGTGGAAATTCCACACGGCCGTGTGAAGCCCCCGATAAGTCCAATTTTAAAGCCGCGATTCAACAATATAAAAGGGGATTTTTGCAACCTTTGGAGGGATCTTTGGACCTATCTTTTCCCCAACTTTCTGGAGTGCGGCTAGGGTTTCGGAGAGGGTTTCGTGGAGGTTCTAGCGCGTCGTCGGCATCGATTTCGAGGTTCGACGTTTGCACAAGACCACGGCCACACTAATTCGAGGGGGTTTTTCATTGATGTCTATGTTTTATGCTTTATTTCTCACGTTGATGAACATGTATAGCTCTATGAGGAGCTAAACCCCTCGAGGGGTATTCGGACTTGTAAACTTTAGGGTTTCTTATGTTTCTTTGACATTGATTATTATGCTTTCCATCATTGATGAATAAAATTGAGTTTTTAATCTTGATTATCCTTTCATATTGTTTTCCCTTAAACGTGACATTAGGGTTGAGAGCAATCTAGGCTTTCCTTTGGAGGTGTGACAACTCCTATAGGATTAGACTACTCAAGATTAACGAGGGTTGAGAGGGAGAGTTGTGAGGTAGCAATGTACCCCTTTCCCCTTCGATGTGATTTCTCCCTACCTCCGATTTCTTGATTTAATAGCGGTCGAAATAGAGTGAAGCAATAGGTAGATAAACTCCCCTAGGGCTTAGTTACGTAAGTAATAGAGTGGAGGGTTGTAGTGAATCCTATTTGCTGGGGCTCAATCTAGACTAGGATTCTTCCACCTGGACCAAAGGGTTAGAATTACGTATAGGAACAGGTTTAATCACTAGGAATCCATAGAGCATAATGCAACTCCACATAGTGTGAGGTTTAGGCAGATGGACTCCCATGGGGCTTAGTCATCTAGGTGACAGAGTGAAGGGTGTTGTGAATCCTGATACCGGGGCATAGTGTTGGAGTTAGTCACGGTTGTCCTTAGGTTTGGGACCGTGAGTCTTAGGATATCCTCGACTCAATTGACATTAATAGGAGAGCATAATATTATAGTCTTGCACTTGAAACATAGACCCTAGAGGTAGCTTGTCCGGATACCCCCCTTTACTCATTGTTAGTCCTTCTTGATTTTCCTACTTGCACTTCTTTCTTCCATCTCTCTATTTAGTTTATTGCTTTGCATTATTTTCACTCATCAATCTTATTATCGTTCTCCGTATTCTGCATAGCTTAATTAGTGAAACCTTATATTCTATCTCCCTATTCCCTGTGGATTCGACTACCTTCTCACCAAGGTAAATTTATTACTTCGACAAACCCGTGCACTTGCGGGATACACGCAAGGGGTCGTGTCACTCCCGTGTGTGCAGTGACCAGAAGTTCAGAACTGGCTGACACGGGCATGACACGCCTTTGTCCCAAGTGCTGTAAGTCCCGGCCTGGAGTGTAGAAGAGCTAAAATCCTAACACGGTAGTGTCCCAGGCAGGACACGGTCACCACACGCCCGTGCCCCAAGTGCTGTAAATCTCAGGAGACGTTCTCTCATGAACGACACGGACACGGTGCCTAGGACACGGTCGGGTGCTAGGTAACACGGGGGACACACGCCTGTGTCCCAACTGCTGTAAATCTCAGGAGTTTCACCCTAGGATTTCCAAGAAGAGTACACGGTCTGAACATGCCCATGTCTAGACCGTGTCGGGCCCCGAATCAGCCTTTTTAACTCCAGAAATTAGGGTTCTTTCTCATATTTTGTTCGGGGATTCATCTCTCCACCGGGAGGACGTTGATGAGATCGAAGATCAGGCTTCACCAAACCGCCTAAGGAGATCAAGGACTAGCAGGAGGCATTGCAAGAGGTGGAGAGTTGGCGCAAGGACACTACAAGGGAGGACATCTTGAGTATTGAAGGGGGTTCTTTCTCTCTTCCTTTATTCCATCTTTTGCCTTACCTTGTGTACCTACCTTCAGGGGCTAACTGGCCATAGTGCCTTGGTTGTGGACAATCGTCAGACTGTATTGCTTATAAACTCATTGTATTTGGCTATGGAGTTCTAATTGATGCTTGTGTTTAATCTTGTATTGCATAACTGTAGTGTGTTTGGAGTGCATAGTTGTTAGGTTATCCTAGCAAAACTGCAGTGTATCTACGAACACATAGATGCAATATTGCTTGTTAGCACACACACGAATGTCATTGGAATGTACCGAGGTAGTCAACTAGGATGAGATAGTGTGCACGAGTCATTGGAGACTTCCGTAGGGATTTACTCTTGTGATTGTTGAATACTTAGTCCTAATCTCCCCTATTATCATCACCATTACCTTTTATTCATTGTTGTTATGATCCCATACCTTTTCTATTTGTTTCACTAGACATCAAAGGATCAACGAGTACTTTAAGTACAGTTCTCTGAGGTTCGACAACCCTACTCTTAATTGAGTACCACTTTATTACTTCCTGCGACCCGTACACTTGCGGAGAGCGCATCAATAAGCATATCAAGCTACCAAAGGAATTCAAAGTAGGTGATCAAGTGTTACTGTTCAATTATTGTCTGCGGTTATTTCCAGGAAAGCTTAAGTCTATATGGTTTGGGCCATGTATTGTAACTCAAGTATCACTGCATGGAGCCGTTGAGATCTCTCATCCGGAGAAAAGAACATTTAAGGTGAATGGGCATCGGCTCAAGCCATACTTTGGTGGTAAGGTGGGTAACGATGACAATGAGGTATTCTTTCTTCATGAACCCCCGAGAGGTAAGAACAGGTACGTCAAGCTTAGTGACGTTAAACAAGCGCTTCTTGGGAGGTAACCTAAACTTTTATTGCTTTTCTAGGACTTAGTTAAGTTTTTGCACGAATAAAAGTCTCAGTGTCGGTGTTTTGATTTTTATATACGTGTGCTGTGATTTTTCTCGTGGATGATTGGTATTTTCGTGTGCTCCATTGTGATTGACGAAGTTTTAGGTCATTTAAGCTTGTTTTGATAGATTTTTGGACATAATTTTGTCACATATACAGTCTATGCACATAGTATAAGTATTGCTGAAATTTTCTATAAAGTCTGTGCATTTTTTAACAATCCAGAGGAGACACACGGCGGTGTGGAATTTCGACACGGGAGTGTGTCTCTATTCAGAAATCAACTTATCCATCTCGAGAAGACACACGGGCATTGAGTGCCCGTGTAAACGACCTTATGAAGGGCACATGACCATGTGGAATTTTGATATGGCCGTGTAGATCTTTGCAGAGCCAAACATCCTATCTAAAGAAGACACAAGGGCGTGTGAGTGCCCCTATGAGTAAGCTTGTAAATGGCACACGGCCGTGTGGAATACTTAGGTAATTTTTTGGTACTCCTGAGAGGCCACAGGGGCGTGTGGGTGCCCCTGTGGTCGGCCTTGTGCTTTGGCCAAGTTGGGCACACGGACGTGTAGAATTTCCACATGGCCATGTGGGTGCGCTAAGAAGCAAACAGAGAGTACACAGGGGACTGTGACTACCCCTGTGAACGATTCCAGAGGAGGCACATGGCCGTGTGGAATTTCCACACAGTTGTGTGGATATACAAAACACAAAGAGCCAGGATTTCTTCTTTAAATCTATTCACACCCTTTCAAATATAAATGCTTCTATACCCAAACATCGTCTTCTCTCGTTCTCACGACCTTCCCTTCACTTATTAATTTAAAGGGTTCTTGAGTAGTTTTCCGGCCACATTCGAAGTTTTGTATTCCATTTCGTCACTAAGCTTTCTCTTTTCCTTTTCTCTTCATCAATCTTATTTTTGTTTGGTCTATTTGGATAAGTTTCACTTGGATTTCATGCTATTTACTTAGTGAATGGATGTGGAACCATTTTAGAACATTTTGAACCAATTTGTATAAGTTTTGAGGGATTTGGCCGAGTCTCTATCGTGCCTTGAAGATCCACACGAGCGTGTGGATTCCTGCAGATTGAGTTTTGTGTTTGATTTGATTGATTTCTCTTCAATTTTTGCAGGAATGGCACCCAGATCAAAGCAAGTGGCTAGCAAACTTCCCCGAGAGTCCTCTCCAGAGCAGATGGGGTTCACCATACCTGAGCACCAAGCCAGATTTAAGATGTTAGCGAAGCTAAAGTTCGGACAATCACGTTACCCAAACTTAAGCGCATTGAGGACAGTATAGTGGAGTGATGAGATAGCAGATGAGGTTGAGGAGTGTAGTATTTCGGGTTTTTCCTTCTTAGGTGGCCTTTGCTTGTTTGTTCACTTGAAGTTTTAGGTGAATTCTTCTTTGCTTTGAGTTGGTGAGGCTTGCCGGGGGGTTTTAGGTCGAGTTTTCAGGGTTTTAAAGGGTGTTCGGGCCGTGTACAGGTCGCACAGGGGGTGTGCGGGTTGTATCCGGGGGACCGCAAACCCCAGGCTGAGGGATGTGCGGCCACTGTGCGGGGCCGCTAACACGACCCCTTGCATGTATCCCGCAAGTGGACGGGCTTGTCAGAGTAATAAATTTTACCCTGGTGAGTGGGTAGTCGTATCCACAGTGAATAGGGATTTAAGATACAAGAACTTATTATTTAGCTATGCGGTGTACGAAAAGTGAGAGTAGAATTGACGAGTGAGTGTGAAATCAATTAAAAAGATATAAGAAATAAAGTAGAAAGATGGAAGGTAAGAGAGTGCAAGTAGGAGTAAATAGAGAAAGACAAGCAATGAGAAAAGATGGGTACCTGGACAAGCTACCCCTAGGACTTATGCTTCTAGTGCAAGACTATGTTATTATACCTTCCTATTGATGTTAATTGAGTCGAGGATATCCTTAAACACACGGTCCCAAACTTAAAGTCAACCGTGACTAACCCCAACACTATGCCCCGGCATTAGGTTTTCACTACGACCCTTGACTCTTGTTGACCAGTCAACTAAGCCCTTGGGGAGTCTTTCTTTCTAAGCCTCACATTACGTGGGATTGCTTTAAGTTCTAGGGATTCCTAGTGATAAATCAAGTTCCTATGTATAGTTCTAACCCTTTGGTCCAGGTGGAAAAACCCTACTCTAAATTAAGTCACAGCACTAGGATTCACTTCAACCCTTCACTCTGTTGCCGGAGCAACTAAGCCCCAGGGGAGTTCCTCTTCTAGCACTTCATTCTATTTCGACTGCTAAGAAATCATGAAACATGGAGGTAGGAAAAATCACACCGAAGGGGAAAAGGGACGTTCCACTACCTCACGACTAACCCGCTCAACCCTCTTCAATTTTAGGTAGTCTAACCCTATCGGAGTTGTCACACCTCCAAAGAATAACCAAGATTGTTCTCAACCCTAGTGTCATGGCTAAGGAAAAACAATTACAAGAGATAATTAAGATTGAAACTCGAATTTATTCATCAGTAATGGAAAAGCATAATAACAATGTCATAGAAACATAATAATCCTAGGGTTTACAAGTCCGAATACCCACAAGGGTTTAGCTCCTCATGGAGCTATACAAATTCATCAAAATATGAAAGAAAACACAAATTGAAAGCATCGATGAAAACTCCCTTGTGTATGATGTAGCCGTGGTCTTGTGCGGCCGCCAGATATCGATGACGATGCCATTGACGCGCTCCGAACCACCACAAAGTCCTCTCCAAAACCCTAGCTGCGCTCTCCAGAAGTTAGGGAGAAAGATTGGGAAAAAAATGTGTTAAAAGTCTCCAAATCGGGCTTTTATAATATTGAGTCGTGGCTTTAAATTGGCTGAATCAGGACTTGACACGGCCGTGTGGAATTTCCACACGCCCGTGTGAAGTTTCTGGGTTGGTGAATTTCGGTCACACGGCCGTGTTGAAATTCCACACACCTTTGCGAACTCTCTGGATTACTGATTTTTGGCAGAAGTGAACAGTAGCTTACTACCGTGTTTTGCTACAGTAACGTACTACAACGCTGCTACAGTACGTGCCGAAACGTTCCCAAATTCATTGTTCTTCATCGAGGCCATTGAATTGGGCACACAACCAACGGTAGAATGCGCCGATTGCTTCAAATCTCCTTATTGGCGAAGTTCTCCTTGTTAACACGAGCTAGACTTATTATGAATGTGATGCCTTTGTGCCCTTCCAAAGGAGGTTGGCACACACTCACAAGTCTATGCTAATGCTTTGTTCCTTGATTAGTTCAAAAACTCCCCAACAACGGCGAACACGATCTAACTTCGTTCCTTTTCTCCAAATTAGCTCCACAAACCTACAATGCACAAAAGCACACAAATGCACACAATTTAGTGAGAAAATCTGATAAAAGATATGCTTATTGTAAGATAATAACGCTTCACAGTACTATAACACAAGCACTTATCAGCCGCACGCCTCCGGTTTTTCCCCTTTTTAAACACGATTCTAACCCTTTTTCTCTTCATTTCTTCTCCCCAAAACCCCTCATTCCTTCCCCTTCTCTTCCTTCACCATTCTTGAGAGTTTAGGGCTGGTTTTGGAGGAGATTTTGGGCTTGTTTATGGAGCTTGCAAATCAATCCTTTGGTTGTTCAAGGAGAAGACACTTTGGCTCGAGGCGAGGGTTTAGCTGAGGAGTAGCTTGCAAGGGAGACGAATCGCTAATTCGGTGAGTGGGATCATTAGGCATGGCTTTATTGGAAGAATGCTGATAGCTAGATATAAATTCACGCACACACACTTATATACAATCATATACACTTATATCATGGTTTGGGTATAGTTTCATGGATTTATATCTGTTTGGCTTTTTTTGGTGAATGATAATTATTATTAAGATGATCTTGACTGTCTTTTTGATAATTGATTTCCCAATGTTCGAGTTGTGTTGGATTATCACTTCATTGAGATTTTGAAACCCTTGTTTGTGGTAAACTTAGGATTTGTTGTGAACTCTTTGTGTTTTTGAGAATTCTAATGCTTGAAACTCATTTTGGATGGTTGAGAGGTTTTCATGTTATTTCTTGTATTGAAGTTTGTTCATCGTTATGTGTTTAAAAGCTTGAGCTTCTTTTGTGTTCTTTTAGCATTTCCTCATGGAAATGTGGAGGTGTTGTTGTTGTTGGGTAATTGTTGGCTATAGTTGATAAGTGCTTGTGTTATAGTACCGCAAAGCGCTATTATCTTACAATGAGCATATTTTTTATCAGATTTTATCACTAAATTGTGTGCATTTGTGTGCTTTTGTGCATTGTAGGTTTGTGGGGCTATTTTGAAGAAGAAGAACGAAGTTAGGTCTTGTTTGCCATTGTTGGGGAGTTTTCGGATAAAGCAAGGAACAAGGCACGAGCCTAGACTTGTGAGTTACTGTAGCAGCATTGTAGAAAGTTACTGCAGCAAAACACTATTCACTTTCAGTCGAAATTCAGAAAACCAGAGAGTTCACACGGGCGTGTGGAAATTCCACACTACCGTGTGAAATCCTGATAAGTCCGATTTTAAAGCCGCGACTCAAATTTATAAAAGCCCGATTTGGAGACTTTTGACACATCTTTTGACCAATCTTTCTCCCGAACTCCTAGAGAGCGCGGCTAGGGTTTCGGAGAGGACTTTATGGAGGTTCGGAGCACGTCATCGGCATCAACATCCGGCGGCCGCACAAGACCACGGCCACATCATACGCAAGGGGGTTTTCATCGATGCTTTCAATTTGTGTTTACTTTTATATTTTGATGGATTTGTATAGCTCCATGAGGAGCTAAACCCCTTGTAGGTATTTGGACTTGTAAACCCTAGGATTATTATGTTTCTATGACATTGTTATTATGCTTTTCCATTATTGATGAATAAATTCGAGTTTCAATCTTAATTGTTTCTTGTAATTGTTTTTCCTTAGCTGTGATACTAGGGTTGAAAACAATCTAGGTTATCCTTTGGAGGTGTGACAACTCCTATAGGGTTAGACTATTTAAGATTGAAGAGGGTTGAGAGGGTGAGTCGTGAGGTAGCGGAAAGTCCCCTTTCCCCTCCGGAGTGATTCTTCCTACCTCCATGTTCCATGATTTCTTAGCGGTCGAGATAGAGTGAAGTGCTAGGAGAGGAACTCCCCTGGGCCTTAGTTGCGCGAGCAACAGAGTGAAGGGTTGAAGTGAATCCTATTGCTGGGGCTTAATTTAGACTAGGGTTTTTCCACCTGGACCAAAGGGTTAGAACTATACATAGGAACAGGATTTATCACTAGGAGTCCCTAGAACTTAAATCAATCCCACGTAGTGTGAGGCTTAGGAAGACGGACTCCCCTAGGGCTTAGTTGACAGGTCAACGAGAGTCAAGGATCGTAGTAAAAACCTAATGCCGGGCTATAGTGTTGGGGTTAGTCACGGTTGACCTTCGGTTTGGGACCGTGTGTTTAAGGATATCCTTGACTCAATTAACATCAATAGGAAAGTATAATAACATAGTCTTGCACTAGAAGCATAAGTCCTAGGGGTAGTTTGTCCGGGTACCCATCTTTTCTCATTGCTTGTTCTTCTCTATTTACTCCTACTTGCACTCTCTTACCTTCCATCTTTCTATTTTATTTCTTGTCTCTTTATATTTGCTTTCACACTCACTCATTGATTTTCTTCACACTCACCGTCCATTGCTTAGCTAAATAGTGAAATCTTATGTCTTAAATCCCTATTCCCTGTGGATTCTACTACCCACTCACCAGGGTAAATTTATTACTTCGATAAGCCCATGCACTTGCGGGATATACGCAAGGGGTCGTGTCAGTACTTCGTGTGGATTTGCTCGTACTATTGGTTTTGTTGGTGAATTACTATGAGGGCTAGCTCAGGTGGGAGTGGAGAATCCTGACTGGACATTTAGTACGAGGGCCAGCTCAGGTGGGAGTGGAGAATTCTGACTGGACATTTACTATGAGGGCCAGTTCGGGAGGGAGTGGAGGATCCCGACTGGACATACACTCACCGGGAAGCTGGAGTCACCAACTAGTGTACCGGTTGGTTAATGTTAAGGGCTTGAGTACCTTGACGGCCTAAACCTAGCTGTGGCAACATCGAAGGCTTAGGGATATGCTTTAGACCACTTTGTGCTGAGTGTTATTTTATTTACATGGTTTGAGATTTATTTTCCGTCGAATTACTTGCCTTAGGTTATCTTAAACTTGTGGTGAGGGGGCGAAGCCTAACTATCGCTCCTAGGAGCACAGTCTCCCGCAAATTTGACTTGACTCAGGAGTTGAGTATTCTCAAACTGGTGTTTCTTTTTTTTGATTTGAAATTTAACCTACTCTATTCTCGTTTATTGCCACCTTGAATTTATGGTGAGGGGACGAAACCCAACTGTTACTCCTCGGGGGACAGTCTCCCATAAATTCAATTTGGCTCTATTTTATTTTGAAATTTGCATTATCTATCTGGTTATGCTATGTATCGCATTATTCTGGGTTTTATGAGTTATTGTTGATGATTGGTTTGAGGTTTAACTTATCCTTTTTTACATTGAACCGATGTTCAGTATTTTTATAAGTTTCGAGATTGTTATAATCTTGTTGAAGCAAGAAGGGTTTCTTAACCCTATCTTTTATTATGCTATGTTAAGTTTTCTATCGTATATAATTATGCTCTAAATGTTTATCTTGTTTTTGGTAAATTGCTTATTTTGATGCTTTACTATTATCTTTGTTGTTGGCGTTTTCTGTGAGGTTATGCTAGTCTCCCCTAACTAAGTAACCCTAGTTGCTCACCCATCTTTCTTCTCCTAAACTGTTGCAGGTAGTAGGTGAGGAAGGGCGACAGTGTGCTGGGCATTTATTGCTATTCCCCTTTCTGTATATTTCCTATTTCATGTATGTTTCATTTTGGACATGGACATGTAGTCTTAACTTATGGATCCACTAGTTTGTAGTAAACCTTGTTGTTTGTTTTGTACCTATCCCAACATTCAACTCTTGTGTATTGAGACTTGTTATTGTTGTTATAGCTTCATTGTGCATTTGTGATCTTGTTTACTGTTGTATATCATCATCGTTGTTGTTGTTACTTCCACTCTTGTGTTTTTGGTGAAATATTGTGGAATCCCAGGTTGTTGTTTAGCCTTGCGGCGTCCCGAGGGTTGAGTGGCGCTGGATCCCTCCTCGGGATTGTCACGGTGGTTGTCGAGTCCTGTGGGCCCGCAGGTCGGGGCGTGACAAGAAGCTTCTATACGTGGGTAGTTGCCGCCATTTATTGTTGATCAGAGAACCGGCTATTCGTATGTTGACACTGGAGGTGCTCGCCTCGTTTGAGTTTGACAGAGATTACAGAGATGTCACTAGCATCGGCACCATACAGTTTTATGCATTCGGCCAGTACCAGAGCATGTTAGTGACTCAGTTCTCAGTCTGTTTGGGTTATATAATGAGGCATATATGGACACTGAGGAGTACGAGCGTCTGCCGACTGATAACCTAGGTAGCTTGACCCCTCAAAGAGCGTATAGAGCACTATGTGGCCAAGAATAGTGCGAGCCTGGGATCTCCAAGGCCATATGTTTATCTCGACCCTACAGGTATATCCACGCCGTTCTCAGGAGATCAGTGAACCACCGTGGTGACAGCACAGGAATCCTTAGTCAGCAAAAGTTACTATATTTATACTCGATGGTACAGAGCGAGCCACTCCATCTGGGACATATCGTAGCAGAGTACTTGTGCCACCAGTGCTAGTATGCCAGAGTCAGAGTGATCTTCTCGTGCCCATACATCACAAGACTTATCATGAGGATCGGTCTCCTAGACGCGATCAGAGGCACAGAGAAGACAATCGTACCATCTCTCCTCGGCTTGGAAACCATAAGAAAGATGGGCATGGTCAGGAAGTACAGTGACGAGATGTATATGGTGAACATGCCCTCACCAGAGGTGTAGACTAAGGCACCATCCCCAGTACAGGAGCCACCCCCAGTGCGCATTTTCTCTCCTTCTCGAGGCCATAACCGATGAAAGCGGTTCGAGAGTGTTGTGGTGGTACTGCAGACGAATTTGGCTGAGGTTCGTGCTACACAAGCTATAAACCACACAGAGGTGATGGCACGCTTCGACATCTTACAGTAGATTCTCGAGCAAGACGTGACTTCACCCTTTATGATGAGGCCTCGAGCTCCACCAGCATCTCCAACACCGTCACCGCCGACGGCACCATCATCACCAGCACCAGAGTTACCTGAGCCAGACACTGACGCTTTAGGCATCTAGTTTCTTTTATTTGTTTTCTTTTATTTATCGTTTTGCATCTTATTGTGGACTTGTATTACTCAGAAAAGATTTTCCTTTTGAGTTTATCTTTTTATTTTCAGTGTTTCGAGTTGTATTTCATTTCCATATTTTATAGACTCGATTTTATTTTGTTTTTGTTGTGCTTTACTGAACCCTCTTGTGTATACATGCAGATGGTCTTGTGAGTAACGGATTTGAGGAATAGTCATTGGCATGATCATGTAGCATTTCACATGGCCGTGTGTGCTTCACAACCCATTAGAACTCAACTCTCAATGAATGTAGCTCCATCAAACGTAACACTAGGAGTTCAGGGGAGTATTGTTTCAATTGCCCACCTCCACACGTGTTTTAATTGCTTTGTTTTTTTTATTGTGCTAAGATACGTACATTGAGGGCAACATACATCTTAAGTGTGGGGGGGAGTTCACATTACACATGCTTTATACTTATGCGTTTAATTGTTCATGCTCATTTAGCCAATGGCGGTTCACCTTATTCGCAACGGTTGTATTCTTAAGTTTAGGAGAATTTTTAACATTGTATTCCATCATGCTCTAGTTTTTACTTGAATTTTAGGAAATTTTTGCCCAATTATCTCTGTCGCACTACTCACTAATGAAATCTTTTGGAAACTCAAGTTCAACATTTAAAGGACTAGTTTAGTATTAGTTAGTTTTGAGTTTTAACATTGATTTAGTTAAAAAAAAAATTGTAAATATTATAGATTTTTTTAGTGCATTGGGGGTGGAAAGAGCTACCACCTATAAAGTATGAAGCTACTCCCATAAGTCAGATACTAGCTATGCCCTAATGGGAGAAAGAACAATCTCATAGGATGAGTTAAAGCTACTACCCCGGTAGAAAGAGCTACTACCTCGAAAGTGTGAAAGCTACCTTTGGTGGCTGCCTAGGAAAGGGCTACCTTAGAGGATGTGTGAAGCTACTACCTCCCTCTTCTTGTGTATAAATAAGTCCTTCTTAATAAGAGCTTTGAGGAATACTTTTTGGGTTAACTTGAGTGAGTTTACATACACTTACACAATATTGAGTTTGTTGTCCTTTTTTATTCAAGTTTTTAGCTAGAGCAATGATTTCTTTTATGCAATGTTTTAATTTCCCCTTGCTTGTAGAATGCTTCTTTTGCATGCTTTTGGTGAATCTAAGGCCGAGCATTTTCAAATGTTTTCTTGAATGCTTCAATGTTTTATTTTTGCTTGAGGACAAGCAAAAGCTTAAGTGTGGGGAAGTTTGATAAGTGCTCGTGTATAAATGATACAAAGTATACTTTTCTTGCATTGAGCATTACTTTTCTCAGATTTTATCACTCATTCGTGTGTATTTGTGTTCTTTTGCGCATTTAGGGTTGTGGAAACGAGTTAGAAGAAAAGAAAACAAAATAAGTCATGGACGCAATGGTTGAGGAGACTCTTGGACTAAGCAAGAATCAAGGCACAAGTTGTTGACATGTGAGTGTGTGCCAACTTCCAAAGTGCTCAAGTGATTATACAAATTGAAGGGCTATAAAGACAGTTACACTCATATAGTCTGACTTGTGTAACATCGAAAAGCTTCATCAATGTGTTGAAAACAAGAGGCGACATGATCCACCATATAGTTGTGTGCCCAACTTAGAGGCCTCGATGAAGAAAATGAATTCGGGAGTAATTTTGGCGTGAGTACTGTAGCAATTTACTGTAGCAAATCCAATTCAAGAGAATCCACACTGGCATGTGGAAATTCCACATGGCCATGTGGATGCCCGATTCAACCCTGTAAATACCACGATTTGAGATTTATTTGGATATCCTTTTCCTATCTTTCACCCAACTTTCATGGAGAACGCGGCTAGGGTTTAGAGAGGTGTTTTCAAGGCTTTTGGAGTGGTTCTACGGCATCGACATCGAGTTCCTTTGGAGGAGAGCTATTGGGGGAGCTTTCGTCGGCATCAATTCAGTGAGGTATTCCCTAGGTTTGATAAGGGAACATTTGGAGAAGACGAAGCGGCTCCACAAGACGATCGATACAGACTACAAAGGGGTTATCTTTATGGTTTACATGCACATGACTTTGATTTCATTGTTGATTTTGTATTGCTCAATGAAGAGCTAAACCCCTAGTGGGTACTTGGATTTGTAAACCCTATGATGATTTTGTTTCATTAGCTTTTATTATGCTTCTTTAATTGATGATTTAATTGAGTTTTAATCTTGAATGATTACTGTGTTGATTTTTCCTTAGATGTGACACTAGGGTTGAGAATCCATCTAGGTAATTCATTGAAGGTGTGGCAACTTCATTAGGGTTAGACTATGTAAGATTAAGGAGGGTTGAGAAGGTGAGTCAAGAGATAGCGGAACGTCCCTTCTTTTCCAACATGATTTATCCTATTTCCACATTCCAAGAGTCCTTTGTGGTCACGATAGAGTGAAGTGCTAAGAGATGAACTCCACTGGGGCTTAGTTGCGCGAGCATCGGAGTGAAGTGTTGTAGTGAATCTTAGTGCTGGGGCTTAATTGTGACTAGGAACCTTTCACCTGGACCAAAGGGTTAGGTCTATATTAGAGAATAGGGTTTATCACTTGGAGTCCCTAGAACATCAAGCAGTCCCACACTTTGTGAGGTGTTGAGAGTACTCTTTTTCGCCAGGGCATTGTGTAGAAGGCTACTCATGGTCAATCTTAGGTTTGGGACCGTGTGTTTTTGGATTTCCATGACTCATTAAACAGCAATTAGGAGGCATAATATTAGTCTTGCACTTGAAACGATATTCCTAGCGTGAGCATTGTCCGGGTGCCCCATTTTCTCATCGATTACCTCTCTTTACTTTTATTGCTCTCTTTGCTTTCGTTTAATTTTCTTTGCATCGATATATTGATTTCACCCCCAATCGATTTTCATCTTAGCTAAGTAGCCATATTTCTTGTTTCTAAGCACTGTTCCCTGTGGATACGACTACCCACTCACCAAGGTATATTTTATTACTGTGACGGACCGTGTACTTGTGGAACACTCATGCAAAAGGTGTGTCAATGGGATTTACGGCCGTAAGTCTTCTAGTAAAGCCATATCTTTATGCCCATAAGTAGCTCGTAAGCAGCTAAGTATGAATAGATCTGATGAGAATTATTAGGGCATTTTTTTTTAAGGGAAAGCTAGGGGTAGAAGGAGACAAATCTCCAAGGCTCAAAGGATGATTCTAGAGTTGATTTGGATCCACATTCAGAAAGATAAGAGATTGCAGCTGTTAAGGTCACTTTGGCAGCATGCATGGAAGCTTTCATAGAGTTTCTTCAGTAATTCACCTACAACACGATTGAGATGGAGATTTTTATGTTTTTAATATCTCTCATCGTGTCTTTCTTGTTGAATGATTTTCCTCTACTAATGGAGGACTTATTGCTTGTTTGAATACTTAATTGCTGTTGTGGCAAAAGCCATGGTTGTCATACTCAATGTGCTTTGTGACGAGAAGAAATTCCCATCTACCATAGACATGCCTTGATTAGAGAGAATTGTGAGTAAGCTTAGACATAGGGTACTTTGGAGACTCCGTCTCCCTCAATTATCCCGAGTGAGTTAATGAGTATTTTCGTGCTCTTTGCAATCATGGGGAGTAGTTTTAGGAGGAATTACATCTCTACTCTGTATTCGGATTAGAGCTAATCTTTCTTCGTATGAAGGATTACCTACTTAAGAGATTCTCATTAACCCATAGTGATGTTTCATAGAGTGTTAATGTGATTGTGTGGATGACTGTATCAGCTTTGCACCGATTTTCAGTTACTCTTCATCCTCTACCTAAGGGATTAGTATAATTCTGGAAACCTCTCAGCTCAAATAGGATTGCATACATAGACAACCTATGTCCTACACTTTATCAAACCCTAGAGGCATGCTATACATAGACATCATTCTTCCCCTTGATTTCTCTGCTATTTTATTTTCATATTTCTTTGTTTATTCTTTTTTGTTCACACACACATCATTCTATCAATTAGGCTAATTTTCACAATTAAAGTTACTACTAGTATTCTCGTTCTTCCTTGTGGACCAACATCTTGTTTTATGCACACTTATATTATGCGATCGACACGTACACTTATGTCTCTATCACCTTTCCAAAGAGATGATTGTTATGTAAATGCAATTGAGTGAGACCTTTCAAACTTGTAAGTGACTAGCCCTCTACACTATACCCAGACGGAAAATAGTACTCTAAATACCTTACACTGTGTGGGACTGCTTAGGGTTCTAGGGACTCCAAGTTATAAACCTTATTCTCTAATATAGACCTAACCCTTTGATCCAGGGGAAAGGTCCCTTGTCACAATTAAGCCCCAGCACTAAGATTCACTGCAACACTTCACTCCGTTGCTCACGTAACTAAGCCCTAGTGGAGTTCATCTCTTAGAACTTCACTCTATTATGACTGCAAAGAACTCTTAGAACGTGGAGGTAGGATAAATCACATCGGAAGGGAAGGGGATGTTCCACTACCTCTCGACTCACCCTCTCGACCCTCTTCAATCTTGCTTAGTCTAACCCTAATGAAGTTGTCACACCTTCAATAGATTACCTAGATGGATTCTCAACCATAGTGTCACATCTAAAGGAAAATTAACACAATAATAATTCAAGACTGAAAACTCAATTAAATCATCAATTAAGGAAGCATAATAAAAGTCAATGAAACGTAATCATCTTAGGGTTTACAAGTCCGAACACCCACTAGGGGTTTAGCTCTCCATGGAGCAATACAAAATCAACAATGAAATCAAAGTCATGTGCATGTAAATAGTAAAGATAACCCCCCTTGTAGTCCATATCGAAGGTCTTGTGGAGCCGCTTCGTCTTCTCAGAGGTTCCCTTGTCAAACCTAGGGCATACCTTGCCAAATCGATGCCAACAAAAGTTCCCCCAATAGCTCTCCTCCAAAGGAAACTCGATGTTGATGCTGTAGAACCACTCCAAAAGCCTTGGAAAAACCTCTCCAAACCCTAGCCGCGCTCTCCCCGAAAGTTTTGCGAAAGATAGAAAAAGGATCCCTAAATAAATCTCAAATCGAGGCACTTATAGGCCTGAAATTGGGCATCTACACGGGCGTGTGGAAATTCCACAAGCCCATGTGGATTCTCTGGAATTGGATTTTCTGCATGTTGTGAACAGTAACTGTTACAGTAAATTGCTACACCATTTTGCTACAGTAAGCTGTTACAGTGCTCACCCAAAATTACTTCCGACTTCATTTTCTTCATCGAGGCTGCCAAGTTGGGCACACAATTACATGGTTGATCATGTCGCCTCTTGCTTTTAATACATTGATGAAACTCTTCGATGTTACACAAGTTGGACTATATTAGTGTGACTACTTTTGTGCCACTCCAATTTGTATAATCACTTGAGCACTTTGGAAGTTGGCACACACTCACATGTCTACAACTTGTGCCTTGATCTTGCTTAGTCCAAGAGTTTCCTCAACCATTGCCTCCATGACCTATTTTTTCTTTTTTTCTTCCAACTTATTTCCACAACCCTAGATGTGCAAAAGAACACTACACACGAATGAGTGATAAAATCTAAGAAAAGTAATACTCAATGCAAGAAAAGTATACTTCGTATCACTCATATATGAGCACTTATCACCCATCCATAACTTCCTCCATCTGTGTTACAGTTAAGCTTACAGCAATAAGTGCTAGACCGTAAACTTCACTATGTTACACGTTGCGACCGCCCTTATGGGCATAAGCTTTAGTCGTGAGCTCCTCTGGATGGTCTTTTTTGGGCAACCTTATTGGCGTAAGTAATGCTTGTAAGATCCTCTGATTTAGCTCTGAACTCCTCCTTATGGGCATAAGCATGCTTGCAAGGTTCTCTAGAAAGTGGTAACTGCAGTAAATCAAGCCATAAGTTGCTAGTAAGTCACTTAGTTTTCTTGTCCTTGTTCAATCGATGCCGCGAGAGCTCCAACTTTTTTGTTTAAGGTCTGGAATGTTTCTTTTGTTTCTCTCTCATCTTAAAGTGCTGCCCAAAACCTGAGAACGCAAGGCATACTAGATTTAGCATTGAATTCCACAATATAATCCTAATAGAATCCAAATGAGTGTACAAAATGATATGAAATATATGAATATTGTACACTCATCAGAAAATACCCGATGAATTCGCAAACCTCACAAATTTAAATAATCTTCAGTTATCTAACAACAACCAATCAAGTAATCTACCGCAAAATTTGGCCAAATGAGCTTTGCTTAAGAAACTTTCTTTAGAATAAAATAATTTCTAAGGTCGTATTCCAATGAGTTTCAAAAATTCACAAAGATATTAAGGGTGTGGCTTAAAATAAACCAATTCACTAGAGATGTCTCTGAGAGGTTTGATGTTCATCCTTATTTGGAGTATATTGATCTAAGCTTCAACAAATTGTCTGGCGCATTATCACCATCATGGGGTGCATGCCTTAATCTGACAAGCCTTAAAACATCAAGCAACAGAATTAGCGGACTCATGCTTTTCAAAATTGGCCAATTGCTAAGGCTACAGCTACTCGACATCTCCTCCAATAATCTGGCAGGAAAGATCCCAAAGGAGGTTGGCAATTTATCTTATATATTTCACCTAAACATGAGCAACAAGTATCTCACAAGAACCATACCACAAGAATTTGGTGATCTATTGTCATTAGAAGTTCAAGACCTCTAAGCAATAATTTAGTTGGAGAAATACCGATATAGTTGGAACATTGCCGTAAATTGAACTCATTCAAATTGAGAAGCAATGAACAAAGTAGATACATCATTTCCCAACTTGGTGATTTGAACTTGCATGATGTTCTAGACTTAGGTGACAATTTATTCACAGTAGAAATACCACCACAACTTGCTAAGTTAATGATATTGCAAGAGATGAACTTATCACATAATGATTTGGTTGGTGTCATTCCATCTTCTTTTCAATTAATGATGGGCTTAACATCATTTGATACATCTTATAGTTCTTTAGAAGGTCCAATTCTAGAGAATCATTTCTTTCAGGTGACTCCAATTGAGTGGTTTACCTATAATAAGGGCTTATCGGTCAAGTGCATGGTTTGCCTCATTGCGATCAATCCTCTTCAGCAATCAAAGGCGATGGAGAAAAATATCAAAAACTTATTATCTTGACTATTCTTCTCATATTTGGCATTTTAGTTCTCTTACTCCTAATAGTTGCAATCACTTTGCTTTGTAAGAAGAGAAAAAAAAATTTATACCAAATGATTCTAGTGTAGAAGTTGGTGGTTTCCCCATTTGGAATGTGAATCATGGGAAAGGAACATACAAAGAGATAATTCAAGCCACAGAGAATTTTGATAATAAATATCATATTGGTGCAGAAGCTTTTAGCATAGTCTATAAAGCTACGCTATCTTTAGGAGAAACACTTGTAATTAAAAAAAAATTCAGAATGAAGAAGGAAGAGTGAACAGGCAAGCTTTCCAAAATGAAATACAAGCATTAATTGAGATTCAACACCGGAATATTGTGAAGTTTTATGGTTTCTGCTCTACTAATAAATTCAGCTTCCTTGCATATAAGTATATGTAAAGAGGAAGCCAAGGTGTCACTCTTAGATCTGAATAGGAAGCAATGGAGTTGGATTGGATCAAGAGAGTCAGCATTGTACCAGACATTGCTCAAGATTTATCTTACTTACATCATGATTGTACTACACCTATCATCCATAGGGACAGAACAAGCAATAACATTCTTTTGGATGAGAAATACAAGGCTCATGTTTCAGACTTTGGTATTTCTAGATGGCTAAAACCCAACTCATCACACTGGAGTTTTCTTGCAGGCACATATGGGTACATGGCACTAGGTATGTATATATTTCCTAATCATTTTAATTGCTTCTTCTATTCATATTCCCTTGTAATTAGATTTATTAGATTTATCAACCTTGAATATGAATAATGATGGAGTATTGAACTGAACTACAACTAATCTTTGCTTTGTTGATATTTCCAAAACTTGCCTATGTAATGAGGGTGACTGAAAAATGTGATGTGTATAGCTTCGGGATTGTAGCACTTGAAGTGATACATGGAACCCATCCTGTTGATCTCCTAAGAAACTTATCATTGAGTATGTTAGTGAAAAATATACTAGATCTACGTCTTCCAGATCATATAGCAAATCAAGTGGTCACAAACCAAGCGGCTTTCAGTGATTTCAATAGAAACGTAGTGCATTAACACTGATCCACAAGCTTGGCCTATAATGCAACAAGTATCTCAAAGGTTGTCTTACCCAAAGCCTTTGCCAGCATCCAACGTCTATCCTTTTGAAACACTTACCCTTAATCACCTCATAAAGATTGCACAAACACATATTGATGATCAAGCCTTTGAATAATGAGTACTTTGGAAAGGAATATATATATTTCTTTTAAAGATGGTATGTTCCAGTCTTAATCTCTCAATTTTCCAAGTTTCTTTAATTAGAAACATGTCCTTGCTTAATATCCGTTAGGACAGGCACCTTACAATGAGCATTGACCAGCTTGAATTTAAGTTTTGAAAACAAAAATATCAATTTGGGAAATAGACTTGACTTTGTTCAAATGTTCCAAATGATTCCTTCTTCCTTTTCATTTTACAATCTTCATAAAATAAAAAATGATCAAACTTGTTCAAACTGGAATTCTACCAAGAGAAGCATGAAGTTCCTAGATCTTCACATGGGTCACTTGCGAGCCCCTAGAGAGACAGACGCCAACACGCACTCAAGCTGATTGGAGCAACTTTGTTGAGGATCTAGAGAGTCCCTCCACCCTACCCATTCTTTGTTCTTTGCTGAGAGTTGGCAGTCTTCCAGGGTTTTATTCTGTGTTTGTTCTATTGTTGTTTTTTTAGCTCCACTTCTAGTGGACATTTTTTACTGTGTTGGCATTGTTACTTCCTGTTGTTGTTGTTAAGTTGTTAATGGACTTTTATTATTCCTCATGTTTTTTTTTAATTGTAGTAGTTTACCCATATTTAAAAATAATTATGGTTCAAACTATTTATTCAAGGAAAAAAAAGGCATGCTCAAACTAATGGCTAATATTTAAGTGCTAGCTTTAGTGTTGAACTATCACTTTCTTGATTATGTGCATTCACCTTATGTGAATAGTAATATTGTTCTTATGAATAGTAGCACAGTAAAAAATGAGACGCATACCAACCAACCCCAACTACTTTTTTCTTTAGCAAGTACAAGTTTTCCCCGCTATCATTGGAACTATTCATTAACCAAGTTATCACTGCCTCTTTCTATCTCTTGCTTTTCGCCAATTACGAACATTCTACAGTTGACGTATTCCCTATATATATATAACAAAAGATTTTATAACCTAATTTCAAATTTGGCAAAGTATATATAGTCATACATATATTATGGAAAAATTGGAGTTCCAAATTTTTTTTTGATTGTATTAAACAATAAATTAGTCATACCCCTCCTCGGAGTGATCCACTCCACCTCAATAGCTTGAGCATGCATCTTGTTATGACAGAATGGACTTCACATGGTAGATTTCATCAACTCAACTTTTTTTTTTGGTTTGTTTTATACCTCTTGTCTGTTTGGTTTATGAGAGCATTACCTCTGATGATTACCTTTTTGTGTTGTTCTTCTATTTTGTGTCTGGTCATTTTACTATTTCCATTGTTTGTGCTACTCTTTCATCTGAATTACATTCATTGTGTAAGCAATAGCATCAATGGTTCCATTCCTTTGACAATGACAACTATAGAAACATATCTAATGAGATTGGAATGCGAAACCTTACAAGTTTAATTTCTCCACAGTTAACTAATAATAGTCTTTCTGGTGACTTACCAAGAGATTAGTTCAAGGTCAGATTGCTTGAATATCTTGTACTAGCTAGTCTATAATGATTTCGCGGGTCCCATTCCAAGAAGCTTGAAAACTCCACAAGCTTCATTAGAGTTCGACATAAAAGAGATCAATTCACTGGAGATATCTTTGAAAGCTTCGGAGTTCATCTACATTTACTGTACATTGATATAAGCTTTAATAGAATATATATCTAGCATCTTATGTTATCTTCAGTAGAATGCCCTAATTTCACTAGCATCAAGTGCCCATGGAACTCTGAGTTCAAGAAATTACTACTTACTAATACTACAGCTGTTAGACCCCTCTTTCAAGCCATCCTTGATTTGCAAGATATCAAAAGGGAATTAGGCAAGTTATGTTCCATGTATTTGCCTGAACATAAGCAACAATCAACCTTCAGATAAATACCACAAGAATTTGAGGATTTATCTTCACTCTGATATTTGGATTTGCCAAAGAACAATATCCAAGGATCAAGACCAACACAAGTTGGAAAACTACATTGAACACATTCCTTGAAACTGGGCAATAATAACATTTTAACTTGGTAATTTAAATTTGAAAGTATTGCTAGACTTGAGCACCAATTCATTCACAACATATATACTTCTAGAACTCAACAAATTAAGAAAGTTAGAAGAATTGATTCTATCGTGTGATGTTTCTAGGCCACATTCCAACCCCTTTCAACTGCATGATGAACTTTTGGTTTCAATAGATCTGTCGTACAATCGTCTACAATGTCCAATACTAGAGTTGCATGTACATTTTTCCTCCTGACCCAATAGCAATATTCCAAACAAGTAGCACAAAACCATTATCTTGGTTGTCATTCCAACTACAAGCATGTTATTTTTATTTTTTATTTTTTTTTTACTGCTAATTGTTACATTCTCTCATGCATGTTCCTCATTTATATATGAATCATATATTTGTTAGTCAGTTCACTGATTATAACTGTCAAGTTATCTTTGATCGTACCTCGTGTCATATGCAAGATTGTAGTGGGACGTTGATTGGAACTGACGGTCATCATAATAGAGTTTATGTGTTTGATTCACTTTGTCTTCCATCTTATACTATCGTTCATCATCGTTGTATTATCATTCAATCTCATCACAAGTGGCATCATCATTGTGGCCACTTATGTCCTTCTCGTATATCATCCCTTGTTCATCATATTGTTTTAGGAGTTGTCTCTCCTCCTTCTGATGTCATTTATTTTGGCTGTAAGCTTGGTAACCAACTCCAATGTCCTTATCCTTTGAGTGTATCTTAAACTACTAGTCCTTTTGAGCTTATTCACTATGATGTTTGGGGTCCCGCTGCCTTTATCTCTAAAGATGGTCATTGCTATTATGTTTTTTTTATAAATAAAAACACCGCTTCACTTGGCTTTATCTTATGCTCTATTGTAGCTAGTTATTGTCTATCGCTCTTTTTCTACTATGATACACACCCTGTTCTTTGCCTCTATCAAGACCTTTCGGTCTGACTCTGGCTATGAGTACACCTCTCATGCCTTTCGTGCCTTTTTATCTTCAGAGGGCACCTTGCCTCAGTTATCCTGTCCTGGGCTCATCCTCAGAACGAAGTTGTTGAATGCAAGCATCATCACATCTTAGAGAAGACCCATGCTATTCTTCTAGGCACTTTTTTTTCCTCCTTATTTTTGGGCTGAAGTTGTTAGCACTACCGTTTATCTCATTAACCTATAACCCTCCTCTCACCTTAATGGTCATAGTCTAGGTGAGTGTCTCCATGGGACGCCTCCCAGATATGATCATCTTCGTATTTTTTGTTATACCTGCTTTATTGCTCTCACTTTGGGAGAGAACAAAGCTAACACCCTAGTCTATTTCTTGTGTTTTTCTGGATATAGAATTGAGCATAAAGATTATCATTGTTATGATCCCATCACTCATAGTATTCGCATCTCCCGTGATGTTACTTTCGATAAGTCCATTCCTTTCTTTGCTTCTCCTTTTTCCACAAAGTCCCCATCTCCCTCGGTCCCTCTATCCTTCCTTTTCCCTGCCCCTTCTGCTAAGAATACTTCTCCTATATCTTTCTCTCCTCCATTATTCGTCCCTTCTTTAAAGCTTCTTTCTCACTCCTCTCTTGATCCATCTTCTCTTTTATCTGTTAAGTGTCCTACAGTGTCTTCCCCATCTTCCTTACTTCCTCTTGTTCACTCGCCTGTTCTTTTCACATAACACTATCAGGATCCCATATAGTCTCTATCTTGAGCGGCTATCTCTGATGCCACTCATACTACCGATCCAGCTACTAAGGTACCCTCTCACACTTATTCTTTACACGATCACTCCACTTTACATCTCCTATCGGTTAAGCTTCTGCTATCACTAGTGTTTTAGATGTCCTTGAACCAGGTACTTACAATGAAGCAATTCGGTCACTTGAGTGGCGGACTGCAATGGTAAAGGAGCTTGATGCCTTGACTAGGAGTCACATGTGTGATCTTGTTCCCCTTCCTTCTTATGCTGTTCTTATCATATGTTGCTGGATCTACCGGGTGAAGACCCATTCTAACGGATCTCTCGAGTGCTATAAAGTGCGTTTGGTTGCTAGTGGCTTTTAGTAAGACTATGCCCACAACTATGAGGAGACTTTTGTTCCAGTAGCCAACATGCACAAGATGCGCACTTTGGTTGCTATTGTGGCTATTCGTGATTTAGGTTCTTCATCAGCTTGATGTGAAGAATCCATTTCTTCACGAGGACTTGAAGGAGGAGGTTTACATGACTCCTCCCCTTGGCCTTTTGGTGCATCTAGGGTTTGTTTGTCATCTTCACTGGTCTTTCTATGGGTTTAAACAGGCTCCATGAGCCTAGTTTGAGCAGTTCAGCACAGTGGTTAAGGTTGCTGGTTTCATTCTGAGCACATATGATCCGATAGTCTTCATTCACTCTTTCCCTCGCGGTCATACCATTCTTCTTCTATATATGGATGACATGATCCTTACTGGCGATGGCTTTGCTCACATTACATTTATGAAGCAGAAGTTGTGTGAGACTTTCTTGATGACTAATCTAGGTTCGCTTTGTTACTTCCTGGGTATCAAGATCACTTTTCATCCTGATGGCTATCGTCTCTCCCAGAAGCATTATACTCACGACCTATTTGCTGGCTCTGGTTTGACTGATACCCATACTACTGCTACGCCGATGGAGTTACATTTATAGCTTTGTGCTTCTGCTGGGATTCCCATATATGATCCTTCTCGCTATTGATATCTGGTTGGCAGTTTAGTCCACTTTGCCATCACCCATCCTAACATATCCTATGCAATTCACATTCTCAGTCAGTTCATTATGACACCCACTTCTATTCATTATGGTCATCTTATTCGGGTACTATGATATCTTTATGGCACTATATCTCGTGGTCTGTTCTACCGATGCCAGTCCACTCTTCAACTGCACGCCTATTCTAATACTACTTGGGTCAATTCCCCTAATGATCAGGTCTCTATCGCTGGTTACTATATCTTTCTTGGATCTTCTCGTGTTGTTTGAAGGACCAAGAAACAACCTACTATTGCCATGTCTAGCGCTGAGGCTAAGGGTAATGCATTGGCTTCTACCATCCAAGTGGTCCTTTGGTTGTGTTTAATTCTACAGGATTTTCTTGTACCGATCATCTCTCATATTCCTATTCACTGTGATAGTATTATTGTATTGTTAGATTGTATATGTATGTATAGACATATATGTATACTTATCCATTTCTATATGTAGACCTAAAGGGCACATGTATGTTGTTTAAGGTATGTACATTTGTTCCAATCTCTCTCTCTTCTTCTTCTAACAAATAGAATTGAGGAGATCAACTCCCATGTCCCATAGCCTCGATCCACACATGAAATACATCAAGAGTACGTGCAAAAGGCAATGTAATAGCGAGCTTTGTCTTTCCTCTTCCATGCCAAGCCACGTTCATTCTTCATCAGCGAGTTGATCATCATCATATAAAAACCTATAAATTCTTTGACTCACTACCCCTGGTGAAGAAGAAAGCTAACTCTTGTCGTTTGAGGCTTTAGTGTTGCTCTATCATCCGCTGCAGCTAACGTTGGTCTGACAAGCACAACAAGGGACACATTAGTCTAAAGGTTGCTCCCCTACCGAATATATTATAACATTCTGTAGAGCCTGAAGACATGTCTACTTAACAAGGATAAAAATATGTACTTTTTCTTTAAGAAAGAACCCAGAAAAACTAATTTATTAGGAAAGAAAAAACATCAAACAGAAAGGAAAACAATTCAAGCAAACCACTAATTACAAAAAGGAAATGCAAAAACAAAACAAAACAAATTAAAAAGAAAGGCCAGCATTAATAAAGCTATTCATTATCCAACAAGGAAGGTCACAGTTGTGCAGGAAGAGATTTAAAGAATGAAGATTTGCTCTATAAGCAGACAGCTTAACTGCGGGGGTTATCCAGGTTCTAGGAATAACGTGAATGTAAAGGTTATCCTCCATGTCAAGAAGGATCCAAAAATTGGAGATATGAGGAGTGAGATACCACGCGACACTGTAGGCATTATTTCTGATTAACTTCAATGAATCTGGATTGATTATGAAGTTGCATTGAATATGAAGATTAAAATATATCACTATTTAGAGAGCTACTTGCATGGCATGCATGTCAGAGTTAAGATTAGTGTAAATAGGGAATTAGAAATTTCCAGCAAGGGAAACAATGTGACTAGAGTTGGATATGAAAAAGATAGCAAAACTTATCATGTTGTTTGGGTTCCAGTTTGCAAAGGGAAAAAAGGAACATCCCGTCCGTGTTGGACAAATTGTTAAGAATAAGTCATTTACTTGAGAGATCCAAATTACTCTGGAAGAATTCCTGAGCATGGGCCAATGCTATACAGGAAATGACGGCATAATTTGGACAAGTATTATTGAATATTTCATCGCATCGGGCCTTCCAAATTAACTACTGATAAACGTCTAAATGTACATATTTTACATGTATTCATGCGCATGATTTCCATATGTTCTTTATGAATCGTTGCCCTTTTATGGCCTAAATTGGGTTATTTCGTGTTTCAAGTATAGACGCAATCTGAGAAGAAATTGACACCTAAAACGGCGTTTTAGAGCCCAGACACTGTAGCGACACTGTAGCAGCCTGAAACATGAAGATTCTGAAGAAATTCTAAGTCTGGAATTCCTCACGGGCAACCTTACGGCTGTGAGGCTGGCCGCAAGCCAATAAACACAGCATTTATTGTAGCAATTTCACTGTAGCAGCATTATTGTAATAGTTTACTGTAGCAACTTACGTGAATTTCCGCAGAATTCAATGGATCTTCATGGCCCATTTATTGACCGTGAGCCAGGCCGCAAGCCATCCTGAGAAGGCTTTAAATGAAAGGTTAGGGTATCTTGGAAGGGGTCTTTTGGCCACCATTCTCCACCATTATCTTCTAGGGCTAAAAGGTTGCTGGAGAAGGCGAATCTAGGGTGCAAATCCAAGGGGAGAAGAGGAGTGCTATCAAAGAGAAAATCTAGGAGCTTGACGGCGCGGATCTGACAAGTTCTCATCCCCACCTTCTAGTCTTCATCTTGGAGCTTTACTTTGTATTTCTTGTCTTCTACACTTGCTCCTTTGTTGATGTTGAACTAGACTCCCAAGGTCACCGGGCATCCAGTGAACCTTGGGATGAACTTGCTTGTATGGATGCTTAATTTTTATGTATGGTATTTGGTTTGTTTTGTGGTTTAAGTTTGGTGCTAATAAGTGTCTAAATGTATGTATTCTAGTGTACGTATTTTATATATTTAGCGTGTATTTTTGTATGAATGGTTGCATGTTTTGTGCTTAATCGAATATTATTTGCTTTGTAGGGTATGGAGGAGCCATGAGGAACAAGAGAATACAATTTGGGCGAAAAAGGAAGAAAACCAAGTGTCGCAATACTGTAGCGCATCTACTGCAGCTGCAGTACTGTAGAAGATTCACTGTAGCAGTCACTGTAGCACATGGGGATTTTTCAGGGCAGGAAAGTGATTCAAGTCATACGGGTTGAACAATGACCGTATAGGGAGGCCGTCTGCCCCAGAAAACAGAAAGTTTTGCCTAGTCCTTACCACCCAGTATACCACCTTCGCTGGCCCCGTTTTGGGGGTGGTATGGCTCGGGATTTGGGGCTATAAAAGATCATCTCTAGGGCTTTTGAAGAGGACTTTCTCTTGGCTTTTGAGGCCTCCGCCACCACACCTTCTTGAGGCTTTCCGGCCACCTTTTGGAGGCGATCTTTGTGGGAAACAAGCACACATTATCACCAAGAAGTCGAGGAGCAAAGTAGGAGGAGTTGGAGGGAAGATCTACGCCATTATTGACAAACTTGTGAAGCTTCATCCATTCAAGGGGATCACAATCTAGAGGGAGTTTTCATTACTTATTTTATATTTTTGTCTTTCTTGTATGTTGTATAAGTGTCCCATATCATGAGGGATTAACTTATTGTTGTGTTTGGATTTGGATGAACCCTAGGGTTTATCTTGTGTAAGAACTTTGGATTTTGATTTGGCATTTAATTTGATGGTTGTTTGATATTCAATCTTTCATGCTTTCATGTCTAGAATAACAATTGTGGAGAAATCTGTAATTCTTTTATGAGTTGTGCATGTAGATGTGACCTAATCACGTGTACTAGATCTAAGAGAGATTGAAACGGGATTCTTGTGCCAATGAACCGAGAGATCGGGTGCCGGTAGCCCTCCATCATTAGGTTTAAGCTGAAGGATGTAGGTTTACTCCTATTTGAGATTTTACAGAGCTCATTGCGATCGTAGGTGGGTTAATCCGAAAGAGATTCCGATTAATACTCGTATGGGATTAGGGGTTAGTCTCCGAGAGATCGGGGCTAACCTACTCACGAGGTCTCTAGGTCTTAACTATTATCAATGCATCTTTATATCATCATAGTTTGGGCCTTATTGACAACCCTAGGTGGATTGCTTATCCAAACACACCCTTCTCATGCTTGATATTCCCTTGTTTGTTTACATACGTGTGCTAGTTACCAGGCCATAGGATTAGCTTAAATTAGCTTCTTTGCTTTATTTCTTCTCCACTTATATTGAATTGTAGGCTAGAAAATAGATGAAGAGTGAGTAATAGTACTTCCTTGGCCCCAATGGAATATGACCCTTGTGTCACCCACATGGTATTACTTGGCGATCCCGTACACTTGAGGGGAAGCAATTAGGTGCACTTTGATGTATTGGTATACATGGGCACTCTGTGTATCGATTTCTAGGTTATACTAGTTGCGTGACCATCGCCCTAGTATTAGATACACCAATCTTGGAATGGATACATATACAAATACGCCGTGACCATTGGGTATTTTGTACCCCTCCGGTATTAGGGTTGTGCCTAGTTTGTGTTTCAACCGTAATTTGAGAATCCCGTACTTTTAATGTAATCGTAGGAGGATTTGGTCGGAAGGAATTCTATATCAATACTCGTACCGGATTAGGTGCCAATTGCCGTGACCATCAGGTTGGCCTATCTTAGGATTCTCTCCGCCCAAACCACCATTGCTTGTGTAGTTATAGCATCCTTCTAGCTTTAGTAGTCCTGAGGGGATCCTTGCCCGGGGACCTCGCACTTTCATTGCTAATTGCTTCCTTAATGTGCTTAAGTGGTGAGCCATAGTCCATGTGTTTATAGTTTTCTCTTTGTTATTTTGCTCATCTTGTTTTAATACTATATTTGGTAGACTAGACAGTACCGTCTAGGGGGAAGTAATAGCAGCTTTTAGGACCTCAGGGAATACGACCCCCTCGTGCTTGCGCGAGGGATATTACTTGATGACCCGTGCGTTTGGGATATCGCTATTGACCACTCCATCGTAGCAATTACTAACATGATAGACTTGGGGTAATTGTAATTAGTGAGACGCGCCCAAAACTAAAACTATCAGGAAAAGAGAGAGCCTTGTTGATATTAGAACTAATTTGCCTCCATACTATTTGTCTTTTGAAGCACTGAACCAACAGATGCTCGAAGGTTTCTTAAACATTGCCACATGGAATACAATGGTGATAGCTGATGTGTGTTTAGCTCTAACCTTTGCAACTTGAAAGCCACATTTTGTAACCCCATGTGAAATGCATGAAAGGATCCCATATGAAGTGGTGAGGCCCTAACAACCAAGCTGGGCTTGACACGACCCCTTGCTTGTATCCCGCAAGTGCACGGGCTTGTCGAAGTAATAAAATTTACCCTGGTGAGTGGGTAGTCGTATCCACAGGGAATAGGGATTTAAAACACAAGAACTCAGTATTTAGCTAGGCGGTGTACGAAAAGTGAGAGTAGAATTTATGAGTGAGTGCAAAAGCAATTAAAAAGAGACAAAAAATAAAGTAGAAAGATGGAAGGTAAGAGAGTGCAAGTGTGAGTAAATAGAGAAGGACTAGCAATGGATGAAATAGGGTACCCGGACAAGCTACCCCTTAGGACTTATGCTTCTAGTGGAAGACTATGCTATTATACTTTCCTATTGATGATAATTGAGTCGAAGATATCCTTAAACACACGGTCCCAAACCTAAGGTCAACCGTGACTAACCCCAATACTATGGCCCGGCATTAGGTTTTCACTATGATCCTTGACTCTCGTTGACCTGTCAACTAAGCACTAGGGGAGTCTGTCTTCCTAAGCCTCACACTACGTGGGATTGCTTTAAGTTCTAGGGATTCCTGGTGATAAATCCTGTTCCTGTGTATATTTGTAACCCTTTGGTCCAGGTGGAAGAACTATAGTCTAAATTAAGCCCCAGCACTAGGATTCACTTCAACCCTTCACTCTGTTGCTCGCGCAACTAAGACCCAGGGGAGTTCCTCTCCTAGCACTTCACTCTATCTAGACCGCTAAAAAATCATGGAATATGGAGGTAGGAAGAATCACACCGGAAGGGAAAAGGGATGTTCCGCTACCTCACGACTCATCCTCTCAACCCTCTTGAATCTTAAGTAGTCTAACCCTATAGGAGTTGTCACACCTCCAAAGGATAACCTAGATTGTTCTCAACCCTAGTGTCACGGCTAAGGGGAAAACAATTACAAGAAACAATTAAGATTGAAACTCGAATTTATTCATCAATAATGGAAAAGCATAATAACAATGTCATAGAAACATAATAATCCTAGGGTTTACAAGTTTAAATACCCACAAGGGGTTTAGCTCCTCATGGAGCTATACAAATCCATCAAAATATAAAAGTAAACACAAAT
Organism: Dioscorea alata; assembly: GCA_020875875.1. Classification (NCBI taxonomy): domain Eukaryota; kingdom Viridiplantae; phylum Streptophyta; class Magnoliopsida; order Dioscoreales; family Dioscoreaceae; genus Dioscorea; species Dioscorea alata. Next base: position 7,649,000 of record CM037011.1, read on the forward strand.
TGAAAGCATCGATGAAAACCCCCTTGCGTATGATGTGGTCGTGGTCTTGTGCGGCCACCGGATGCTGATAACGATGCCAATGACGCACTCCGAACCTCCACAAAGTCCTCTCCGAAACCCTAGTCGCGCTCTCCTGAAGTTGGGGAGAAAGATTGGTCAAAAACATGTCAAAAGTCTCCAACTCATACGCAGAGTCGCGGCTTTAAAATCGGACTTATCAGGATTTCACACAGCCGTGTGGAATTTCCACACGCCCGTGTGAACTCTCTGGTTTTCTGAATTTCGGCTGAAAGTGAACAGTAGCTTGCCACAGTGTTTTACTACAGTACCTTGCTACAATGTTGCCACATTAACTCGCCGAAACGCTCCCGAATTCGTTGTTCTTTATCGAGGCCATTGAATTGGGCACACAATCAATGGTAGATCATGTCGATCGCTTCAAATCTCCTTCTTGGTGAAGTTCTCCTAAGCTACACGAGTTAGACTTATTGTGAATATGACTGCCCTTGTGCCCCTCCAAACGAGGTTGGCACACACTCACAAGTCTTGGCTCATGCCTTGTTCCTTGCTTGGTCCGAAAACTCCCCAACAATGGCAAACACGACCTAACTTCGTTCTTCTTCTTCAAAATAGCCCCACAAACCTACAATGCACAAAAGCACACAAATGCACACAATTTCGTGATAAAATTTGATAAAAGATATGCTCATTGTAAGATAATAGCGCTTCGCGGTACTATAACACAAGCACTTTTCAGGGCTCAACCAAACCCTATGAAGGGGTTGATATGGCTAAAGGGCCCAATAGTAATATTATCAAGCCCAAAACTTTGCAACTTGAAGGTATAGGGCTTGAAACCTTTCGAAACTAAGGATCTCTAATGTAACTAATTTGAATTGTATGGACAATGATGGAATTTGTCTAAATGTGATCGAACTCGATCTAATTCAACCTATTAAAACTACTCATTTTAACTCTTTTAGCCAGAGTCTAAGTCACATGAAAGTGGATTGAATTCAAATGATCAAACAATATAGGTTTTACCAGAAGTTCCTAACCCTGGATCAAACATAGATAATCTCTTAGACATCTATTATGATGCCTCTAGACCTCCCCAACTCAAAATCTTATGCTGGGCTACAAGTGGCATTTTCTTGTGGAGGCATGGCCATTAGTACCAAAAAAGAACATAGATAAGATCGACTAGGCCATGAATCCTAAGGTAGCTACATCTGATCCATTGGAAAAAGATTGGGTTGGCGAAGATGAACTAGAGGTGGCATTGGATGATGCCTTGGAGTTGGAGGACCCTGGGGACCAAGTGTTACAGAAGAAAGAAGACTCTTTAGGGGAGGAGTCAGAAGTTGACTTCATCTTCAAAATCAAGAGACTTTTTTCGGACTCTAATTCCACATAAGAGTCTCAACTAGCTATCACCCATGACAAAAGGAAAAGTTAAAAACAAAAGAAACCTTCAACTAGGTGAACTAAAGAAGTAGGGTATTTAACTACCCTCTCTCCTTCCCCCCCCCCCCCCCCCCCCCCCCCCCCCCCCCTCCTCTGTGCTCAGCTAAAAAGAAGGGTACTAGTAGCCAATCTCCACCCCTAAAGCAAAGAAGGATAGAGTGGAAGACGCATCTGTGATTGCCATGCGTAGCTTAAAGTTTCTTAACCCTCTCCTCCCAGCATTGGTGATACGAAGGAACATCTCTGATTGTGTTATGTGCAGTCCACTCCTAGTGGCCACCTAGTTGTTTGTTTTCTCTATCTTTGTTGTTCTTTTTATATCTATTAATCGTGTTTTATCCACTAAAAATAACTACCAATTTGGTCAATATATAATGACTTGAAACTTATAATAAAGTAGAACATGATTTTACTATATAATTAAGCACACACAACAACCATTACTTTGTGTAATAGAATGTAATGAGAATGGTGAATAGACAGATCCAAGGTCGAATCATTGTGTCGGCAATACTGTTGTTGTACTATACATACATCATATAAATACTGCAATAGTACTATTTATTCACTGTTTACGAGGTCCCCCTGTGGGAGGATGTCATTTCCCTCCTCTCTAGGGTTCCATGACAAAGGGATTTATTAACTCAATTTGATTCATGAAATATCTTTTGAGCGTGTACATAGTAGGACTCTAATCACCCTATGTGACATCTGGCCGAGTTAATAAATCACTATGGGTCGTTAAGCCACCGTAACTAGTGCACCACCGTATCTACTTGTTCTTTGACACCCCCTTGTGGGGTGTACCTTGCGAATTTTGTAAAAAAGAAGAAGAAAATTAAGCGCACATGAACCGAACGATCAATTTCTGGTGTTGTGCATACACCTAATACATGGTTTGTCCTCTTTGTCGAAATAAAAAAAATTAAAAAATATAATAACTTGAAATTTATATCAAAGTAGAACAATATTGTTTACTAGTGATCATCTATTACTCCTTTGTTGGAAAACCTTGACTACAAACAAGCATCATTTCATTGATCCTAAAGAGTACAACTCTTTTTGCAAATACATGAAACTCATGAGTTGGCTTCCTGAAAAAGGCAGTCATGGTTCCTTAATGGCAACGAGTTAAAATTCTAGGAATCATCCCAAAGCTTGCAAGAGTTGGCCGTAGGAAAACAAAGAGAGAAATATGATATTCCTTTTATACTTTCAATTTGAACAATTATTGTTATGGCATATTTTAGAAAAGCTTTAATTTTCAAATTTCTATTTAATTTTTGTCAGACTAGCAACATATATTTAGAATGGAAGAGTAATAATCATTTTTGGGTTAAGTTTAAAACCATTCTTTTATTTAAACAGAGTCGTACCTCAATTATATTTATAAGAAAACAACTATATGTGTTTTAGTTCTCAAATCTAAAGTTTTTTTTTTTTACCATAGTTTATTTGTTTATTTTGCACTACATTAACAATTGAAATATGCATTAATAACTAGTTAAGTTATTAACAAGTAATTTTTAAAATTCTTATTCTACTGAAATTTAAAAAATAAAGTATGAGGATTTAAAATATAAGGATGTTTTTAGTAGTTGAAAGAATTAAAATGAACAAGCACCTCCTAGTGGATTATTATCCTTTGGTAGACAGTAGTATTATAGTCATAATGTGCAAATACTAAAGAAATATTATAGAATTCTGTAGCAGTTTATTCACTATTTATCAGGTTTTTTGTAGTAGGATGTTATTTCCCTCCTCTCCAAGGTTGTATGGCATAGAGGATTTATTAGCTCGATTTGGGTTCATAAAAATCTTTTGTGTATACACATGTTAAGGTTCTAATCACCCCACGTAGCTTTTGTCTAAGTTAATAAAATCTTTAGGAGTTCATTAAGCTACTATAACTGGTACACTATTGTACGTGTCTATCTTTTGACACCTCTTATGGGGTAGTGCTTGTCGTTTTTGTCAAAATAAATAAATAGATCACGTGAAACACAGATGGAGTTCTTATATATTATTTTTAATGAAAGAAATCTTTCATGTTCTTATGCGTGTTTTGGTTTGTGGGGTCAAAATTTTTGATGGACTGATTCGTTAACTTGGGGCAAACAAAAGGTTTTTGTTTTTTTTTTTTTTACGAAAAACATGAGGTTTTTGGTTTGTGAAATATTATTGAAAAAAGCATCTTTTGTGTTCAATGATGTGTTTTGTTTTTGCCTTTGTTTAAAAAAAATGCATTTGTTTTGTAGTGTCGGATAGGTTGGATTGATTTGTTGACTTGACTCAAAAATGAAGAGTGTGTAGACGTAGACCTAAAATTTTGTAGGCCATTTGTGATCGGAACAAGTGCATATTAAATTAATAAATTAAAGCCATATATATATTATCATTAAGCTATATGAACCGATTTAATTTGATCTCTTTATTTTTTATTTAATATAAACTCATAAATATGTCATAAAATCATAACTGCTATGTTTAATGCAGTCAGCAAAATAAATAAATTTATAATGATGACATTGTTTGATTTAATCCTAAATTAATTGGGCCAAATATATTAGGTTAAACAAATTTTCACTCTAAAATACTAAATAAATAAATAAAATTTAAATAGTATTGAAATAGTAATTATTTTTCTAAGTAAATTTCATTCCAAGAAAAATTTGTATACCAAGTAAAGTAAGGGGGAAAAATGAGGGCCCATTTTTAAGAGATTATGACCGGTTGTTAACTATTATACAATTTATTAAAAAAAAAACTATTATACAATTGCCTATGATCAAAACCATAAGTTTTTTAATGGAAAAATAGAATAAAATATTTAATGTATAGTTGATTCATCGCTCGTCCATTGATAAATCAGTGGTTATCCATTGCTTTTAATGAAAAAAAACTATACATCAGTTAATTACCCAATAATTCCCTGCACACTAAACATGGCATGAATTTTTATTTTTACTTTTATGTTTTTTGGACAAGGTAGCTGGTTACAACTAGTTGGGTAATTAACGAAACAACTTAAATAAAAAAGAGGGCCCATACTTCGTAGCAGTATCCATGAGCTGCCCCCTCAATTCAAGTCTAAGATGGAACAAAGATAGAAAGATGGAACAAAGATAGACAAGGATTAGCTCTTCCATAATTGGCTAAAGCATCCGCAAGACCATTGCTTTCTTGAGGAATGTATATTCCATTATTAAGTCCAAATTGTGGTGCGTATACATCTTTGGTGGTCACTTTGTTAATTCTTTCCCAGCAAAAGCTATGAATAAAGTTTGAAAGGGTTCTCTCTTTATTGGTTGATTCTCGCTAAGCAGAAGCTTAAAAAAAAAAAAAAGAAAAATCAAAAATCCTCTGTATACATCTTTACATTTTTTGTTATCACTGTCACGCCCTGAACCCAGCTTGCTAGACTCAGTGCGCTGACAAACGGATGTATATCCATGGGGTGAAACTTAATAAGCATGAAAGGCCTCAGAACTATTCTCAAAATAGAAATATAACCTCAAAATTCTAACTTTTTAATATAAACTCAATATAAGATGTACGTATACAAAGAGATTTTCTAAAACAAAGTTTACATACTAATATAGACATAGCGACAACTCATTTAAAAGGGATCATAAGCTCTCATTGCCGGCCAAACTATTAACTCCTCATTTGATAAAACTTAACTACCAGATTATGAGCTTACTAAAAATATTGGGATCATGTGCAATTTTAAGAATTCAAAAAACAGAAACAAATCATATTAGATAGCACAAATATTTATCCAAAATATAGTTCATAAAAATAAAGTGATTTAACAAAATACAATTTAATAACAAACAAAAATATATGTCTCCAAATCACTATGGCAAAAAAAAATAGCAAAGATCATTTGTTTACCCTTGGTGACCCAAGCAAAATTATCAGAGCTCATTTGTTTACCTTCGATGACCCAAGCAAGAATATCAAAGGTAGTTATTCTTCACTGACAGAATGGTGCGAAACTATAGTTTCTTAACAGAGTCAGAGTTTCATGTTGACATAGTCAATGTTTAACCCCTAGTGACAAGGTTAGTGCCTAGTTAAATGGAGACTAAACTTATTTATATCAAAATAACTTTGTTATTTGAAAACAAAACATAATTTCAAATTTTGAAACATAATTTCAGAGAGGTCAAGATTTGCAACACAAGATTTGAAGGGTAATTTGTCATGCAAACAAACAAACGTACGCATAATCCCATTTCTTTATAGTGAAATAACCCAGTTGTAAAAAAAAAAATAATACACTTGTTAAATCAATAATTAATTAAAAAATTTAATTAGTAAAACAAATAAATGAATAAATAATTAAATCGACATAGCTCATAAGCTAATTATTAATCAAATAAATAATTTTGAATATAATTAATTAGATAACTAAATAAGTAAATACATAAATAAAAATTTATAATTTCTGAGTACAATGAATAGAAATTGGAATTGAATTCAAAACCCAAAACCTTCAAATGGTATATGAATAGTCTTAAAACAAAACCAAAATAATTAAATAATTATCGATAACCTAAAATTTTGCATATACATATGTACATATTTATATGTGGTGTTATTTACCTGATTAACACTGAAAAGTACTCCCAAATCTTACACTAAATCAAGGCTTTTGGCATGCCCTATATTTGGGAAGAGATTATATTAGTTTTAATAACAATATTTGATAATGCTACAAAGCTTAAGATGCTAACAAGCAATAGTATTACAAAATGAAATTTTTAGAAGGGTACAAATGCAAAAAGTTTAATTTGTTATTCTACACTCCCAAATATTGATTATTGCGAGGGTACAATAGCAATTACCCACTCCAAAGACATATGAACAATTCCATCATGACCATTAAGAATTAAATCCTTCATAACTTCACATACACTTTTCCAAATCACAAATTTCAAGATTCTGAGAAACATAAACACCTAAGACTATGACATATCCCAAATTCAGATAGTTTAGAGTAATTACAGCATTCAATTTAATCTCCAGCTATTTCTCCAGACTTATAATTTAGACATACCCATTTCAAACATGCATATCTCTCAACCTACAATTCTAAAATCAGTAATATTTTATTAACAATTAGAAAACCTAAAAAGGGACAAGTTTCTTATTTTTTTACCTTACCCAATTCAATCTCCATAATCATCAAAAATACCCTTCAATCTTCATGTTCTGCACAGAAATTCCATCCGAGACAATTATACTAATAGGCTTATATCTCACAAACAACATATGTATAAAATCTAAAATTTCACAAGTACTTAGATGACATCAAAATCTACAACTTTAATACATAATTCTATATCTAATTCAAAATCTATAGTCATGAAAAAAGTCAATAACGCTTCAAGATCTACATAGAAGTCTTATCCGAAGCTCTTGAATTTAAAGGCTATAACTTACAGAAGATACATACACAAAATTTGAAATTTTGTAGTAATCTAGCTAAGATTATGATCTACAAATTCCGCATTTTGATCTCCTCCTCTAGATCTCCCAAAATTAAAGAGGCATCCTTGCTATTCCAACAACAAATTTCTGAATCTTATCATCAAATAAATCCAATTCTTAACATAAAAACCATGGATGGTTCACCATGTTGATATCAATTAAAATGACCAGAACAAAAATAAAGACCAAAGAATTTCTATAAGATTAACCTAACTATAAGAGCAAGAAAGTCTGATAAGTGCCTGTGTTATAATAATACGAAGTGTTATTGTCTTACATTGAGTATTATTTTTCTCAGATTTTATCATTAAATTGTCTGCATTTGTGTTCTTTTGTGCATTGTAAGTGTGTGGAGCCAATTTAGGAAGAAGGAGCAAAGTTGGGTCATGTTTGCCTTTGTTGGGGAGTTCTTGGATCAAACAAGGAACAAGGCGCGAGTTTAGACTTGTGGGTGTGTGCCAACCTTCTTTGGAGGGGCACAAAGGCAGTCACATTCACAAAGAGTCTAACCCTTGTAGCATTAGAGAACTTCACCAATAAAGAGAAATGAAGCAATCGACACGATCTACCGTTGATTGTGTGCCCAATTCAATGGCCTCGATGAAGAACGATGAAATCGGAAACATTCGATGCATGAGTACTGCAGTAGGTACTATAGCAAATCGTTGTAGCAATTACTGTTGTTGTTTACTATTCACTGCGCCAGAAATCTGATTCTAGAGAATCCACACGGGCTTGTGGAAATTCCACACACCCGTGTGGATGCCCGATTTCAGCCGATTTATAGCCGCGACTCAACACTATTTAAAAGACTTTTTGGGACTTTTCTGGATCTTTTTACCTATTTTCTGAAGAGTCACGGCTAGGGTTTGGAGAGGACTTTGTGGATGATTGGAGGGAGCTCTCGGCATAGACATCAAAGCCCGTCGGAAGATAGCTATTGGGGGAGCTTTCGTCGGCACCGATCCGACTAGTTGTGCCCTAGGCTTGACGAGGAGCTTGGTGGAGAGGACTAAGTGATCTCACATGACCATCGCCACGCAACACAAGGGGGATTCATCTATATTTTCAATTCTTGTTTATTCTCATACATTGATGGATTTGTATAGCTCCTTGGAGAGCTAAACCCTTTGTGTGTATTCGGACTTGTAAACCCTAGAATGACATTGTTTCTATGACTTTTATTATGCTTTCTTAATTGATGTTTTTAATTGAGTTCCAATCTTGATTTCTTATTATATTGGTTTTCCCTTAGCCGTGACACTAGGGTTGAGAATCATCTAGGTTATCCTTTGGAGGTGTGACAACTCCTATAAGGTTAGACTACTTGAGATTGGAGAGGGTCGAGAGGATGAGTCGTGAAGTAACGAAACGTCCCGTTTCCCCTCCGGTGTGATTTTCCCTAACTCCCTGCTCCAAGAGTTCTTAGCGGTCGAAGTAGAGCGAATTGCTAGGAGATGAACTCCCCTGGGGCTTAGTTGGCAAGCAACAAAGCGAAGGGTTGTAGTGAATCCTAGTGCTGGGGCTTAACTAAGACTAGGGTTATTTCACCTGGACCAAACAGTTAGAGCTACACTTAGGAACAGGGTCTATCACTTTGAATCCTTAAAATGTAATGTAATTCCACATAGTGTGAGGTTTAGGAAGATGGACTTCCCTGGGACTTACTTGACAGGTCAATAAGAGTTAAGGGTCGTAGTGAAACCTAATACCGGGGCATAATGTTGGGATTAGTCACGGTTGACCTTAGGTTTGGGACCGTATGCTTAAGGATGTCCACGACTCATTAAACATTAATAGGAGAGCATAATACTTTGTCCTGCACTAGAACATTAGTCCTAGGGGTAGCTTGTCCGGGTACCCTACTTTTCATATTGATTGTCTCTCTTACTCTTTGCTTGCACTCTCCTGTCTTACATACTTCTCTTTCATTTTCTTATTTCTTTTAATTACTCTTGCATACACACATTAATTTCTCTTATGTCTTTGATCGCTACTCCCTGTGGATTCGACTACCCTCTCACCGGGGTACTATTATTACTTTGATAACCCGTGCAATTGCGGGCCCCTGTCAGAGTCAAGACAAGGTTCTCACCAAACCCTAACCCTAACTAGTATCACTTCACAAACAATCAAGAAGGAGCAGAAACAAAAGAAATCAGAACCTTGCATCAAGCACTCAGAATCGATTACCCACAGAGATGAGTTACTCATCTTCGTCACCAAAACCATGTTGTGACTAGGGAGAGATGTGGTTCTAGATCTCACTTTTCTTAAACGACGATACTCGGTTAGATAGGGGGTAAAGAGCTTGAGATAGAGGAATTAGACGGGGCTAAGGTTTCGGAAAAAACTGAAAACGTAAAATCAATGGCTAGGATTAAATATAAAATCAACGGTTAGGATTAAACAAGGATGGGGCTCACAATCATTTTGTTGATTCTTTCCAAGCAAAAGCTATGAATAAAAGTTAAAATGCATTCACCTTGTTGATTCTCTCTCTTTATTGATGCTCTCTGTGCAGAAGCCTAAGAAATAAAAACCAAAAAATCTTAGTCGATTATGATCCTATAGTCATTTTTCACTTAAGACATCAAATTTTAGTTTAAATCATTTTTGTCACCATGCATTAATTTCATTTCATCAGTGTATTTAGACACTTTAGCCAAAAAAAAAAATTAATGCAAACGTTGGATTAGATAAAATTAATTACATACTGCCAATGAATAATTAATATTAAATAATAAACCACACATTTGCTGCACAAGATCATCTTTGATAAAGTTTTGTTTTGTTGACTAGAAAGCACTACAAGGATTGCTCAAAATTCAATCAATGAGAGTAGGAACACCTAGAAGAAACCCCAAAGGACTACAAATGTAAAACCAATCCTCATTCCATTCTTTGCATGATGATGTCATTAAGTGAATCATCTTGCATGCTTAGGAGGCTATAACATTGCAAATATTTGCAACGAATTTGCAACTCTCTACAAGAAATTGTTGAATTAGAAACAGAAATTTAGAGACAAAATTATTCAGTTACTAATTAGTGATGAATCACCAACGGATTACTCATATGTTTCAATTTTAGAAATGAACTTTACATCCATTTCAAACTTTGAAACGTAAGTTTTGTCCGTTGCTAATCAATTTCTAATTTACAAACGAATTTGTAATCCATTTGTAAATTAGTAATGAATTACAAATATGTTTCTAATATTAGCATCGGAACATAATTCGGTTGGTAAATTAGAAACATAAAGAAATTCCATTGCTAAATTTATATTTTTATTAAAAAAATATTTTTTTTCTTTAAGATGATTTAGATAAAATGATATATAACTTTTATGTATATGTATACATATAATATTTGTTTAAAAAATATATCATAGAGATACTTATTCATAGAATTAGTATTTAATGAATATTAGACCAATATTTTTTAAATTTGATTATATGTTTTTAGAAAAAATTATTGCTTGGAATCAATTAACTAGAACCAATTGGAAACTAGTTGAGTGGCATATCATTAAAGTACACAAAGGCATAAAAATTTTTAGACAGAAAAGCACATAAAGAAATAGCCAAGACTACCGCAAAACACACACAACTATCAAGCAGTACTCCCAGCAAAACAAATGCTTATAAAATAAGCCTTAGTTTTAAACTAACATCTCTGGTGTCGCCTTCTCTGATTCCTTAGATCAACTGATGCACCATATTGAAAAACCGCATAAGCGTCATGATAGGTTGTTGCCATCTCTCTTGTTACCCCATACCTTCTGCGTAGTTGTGACATGTGGCGTGGTTCTATGTGGTATTGTTCCATGTATATATCTCGCAACTTAGATGCAATGATCATGCTGAAGTCTCTTGGTCTCATGGTCACCACCAGGGTTGTCTGTGGCACTAATACGTGAGTCTGAACTTTCTCTTGCTTGACCGATTCCATGCTGAGTTGGTCCGTTAGTCTTAGCCTTGACGTTTCTTGGGAAACCCCCCGAACTTCCCTTTGCTTGTCCACAGTAGTAATAGCAGCGGCTTGAGCTTCTTCTTCTTCCCTCCTTTGTTCCTCAAGGAGATAACTCTCCACTCTTAGTCTATCATACATCAGAGGAGGTGATCCTCGTTGGCATCTGAGTGGCATGCTAGCTGACTATCCAAGTGAATAGATCACGATAAAAAAATCTCCAATCTTGCCTCTACTTAAAGACAAGTTCTAGCAGTGTAGGTCAGGAAGTCTATAAACTCTCCTTTTCCAGGCACACATCCCAAGTGTTATGTCACGTAAAATGACTAGTTTCCATACTTCGACCATAGTCCTAAACTCTCCTCTTCTAGGCACACATCCCAAGTGTTAGTGTAGTGCATCGAACAAGCTAAAGATAACTCTACATGTCACACCACTTTGCACTTTTTTCAGGCATGCAACTTGAGATTTAGTGTTGTCACACCAAACACACAAATCAGGATAAGGTTTGACACACAGGTTATTGGTTCAAAAAAGTGTTCAAATTTATAAAATTCATTGCTACTTACATATACTTTATTTTTTAAAATTATTCAATCTTAAAAAGTTAATATATTTATAAAGTTTTATATTTATTTTTTTTTTTAAATTGTTATTCATATTTATAAATTTAATTGAGAAACAATTATTATTACCATTTATAAAAAGGTTATAATTGTAAATTTATAAGAAAGTTGATTTTATTGAGAAATAATTTTATTAGCATTTATTTATGTAAGTTATTATTTTATCTATCTTGATTTTATAAATATATTAACTTTTTTAAAAAAAATATTATACATATTTATATATGTAAGTCATTTAAAACCAAAATAATAACTATTTGTAAATTATAAATGGATTTGTAATCTGTTTGTAAATTAGTAATGGATTACAAATCTATTTCTAATATAAGCAATGGAACATAATTTCGTTGGTAAATTAGAAACGGAAAGAAATTCCATTGCTAAATTTATATTTTATTAATTTAATTAATTATCAATTCTCGTACTCATGAAATATTAATTTCCAATTATTAATTAAAATTTTAAAATGTATAATTTTAATAGATATATTAACTCCTATTAGATATAATTTTTATAGATTATTATCTCCTTTTATAAGTATATCTATTTTGGATAAATATTATACAGTAAGAACTTATAATATAGAAATTTTCTAAATGTATTGATTATTTCTAGGCAAAAAGAATTTTAAAGAATAAAAAATATATAATTTGATATGATGCTCAACTAGTTTTCAATCTGGTCCGGTTTTAAAAACATTAGTTCGTAGTATATATATATATATATATATATATATATATATATATATATATATATATATATATATTAGCAACGGATTTATTAATTCGTTTCTAATTTATTAATATGTAAAAATGGATTGCAAATGTTTAAATATTTAAGAAAAAAACAAATTTTCAGATTTAAATTTGTTTTTAATCAATTTTAGAATTAAAAACAGATTAGCAACGGAATTACATTTGTTTCTAAACTTTGTAACATAATTAATTTTGTTACAAATATTAGAAACGGATACAATTTTGTTACAAATATTAGCAATAGATTTAATTCCATTGCAAATATTAGAAACGGCTTTAATTCTGTTGCTAAATCCATTTCTAAATTTTGAAACGGAATTAAATCCATTGCTTCAAAATTAGCAACAAGTTTTTTTAAAAAAAAAAAGAAAAATTCTATTTCTAATCCGTTTCTAAAATAAATTAGCAACAACTTAAAACGAAAAATATTGTTTGTAAATTACAATTTTCTTGTAGTGACGGAGATTTTTACTTATTAAAAAAAACCATTGCAAATATGTTGCAAATTTACAATGGACTTGCAACTGATTTGTCATAGATCTACAAACTCCATTACAAAACCATTGCAAATTTGTCAAGGTTATTGCAACAGATTTTGTTACGAATCCATTGCAACATTTGTTACAAAAACGTTGGAAGTTAGCAACAAATTTGCACTAGAATAGTTGGCCATATGTTGCAAATCCATTGCAAACTTTGAGACGGATCACTTTTCTGACACAAAAAAATTTGCAACGAGGGAAAAAGTAACTGTTGCAGTCCATCGTAAATTTGTCTCAAATGCTAGTTTGCTATGGATTTGCAACTAATTTTGTCGTTGCAAATTCATAAAATTTTTGTAGTAGGCTTTTTTATATTTATTGTTGCTATAATAATTTTCATTAGATTAATCTTATTTGGGTTTTTCATTTTAGTTGTATTATTCTTAGGGCTTTTTTGGGTGTTTTGTTTAGAATGATTTCAAATCCAAAGTTTCGGGTGTAAGTATTGGTTCATGCTCAAGTGGTAACATTGCTAAAGATAATGCACCTATTGATAGTCAAGATGATAACGGTAACATACCTTTGTGGAAATATGTAACAAAGTTGCTAAAACTAAATAGAGGAGGAGAAAACATAAGTTTCAGATGTAACTATTGCAATATCTCTTTTAAAGGTTCTTATTCAAGGGTCAAAGCTCATTTGTTGAAGCTTAGTGGTCATGGGATTCGGGTATGTGCAAAAAAGACAAAACATAGTCTTAGTGAAATGCATAAAATAATAGAAGAAGCTTAATTCAAATCAAGACTAAAAATAATTACATTACCACCTTCCTCTCAAGCATAAGTTGTTTAGGGCACAACATCTTATAAAGGAGAGAACTTAGGGTCTAAAAGAAAAAAGAGAGCTTTAAAGAAAGCATTTAACCTAATTGCTCGAGGGAACTTGGATTCTAAAATTGCACAGATGTTTTATTCTAGAGGATTACCTTTTCACCTTACAAGGAATTCTTATTTTGTGAGTGCAATCACATACCACCAATGATATGATTTCTGGCACATATACAGAGTTTGTTGCAACTTATAAAGGGAACATGGAAGGAAAAAGGGTAACTCTTGTATGTGATGGGTCGACTGATGCACAAAGAAGACCATTAATAAATTTTATGTGGCTGCATTTGAAGATGGGCTATTTTTTAAAAAAGTGTTAATTGTGAAAGGGAGTACACTGATAAATATCATATGGTGACATTGATTAAAGATCCTATAGCTGAAATTGGAGCTCAAAATGTTCTTCAAGTAATAACAAACATGTTAGGAATTGACAAACAAAGGCAAAAATAAAAGAAAGCAAGCAAGAAAAGGAAGAACACAGAGATTTACGTGGTTCACCCAAAACTAAGGCTATGTCCACTGCCGCCGACTTCGTTTCACTATTTTTCTTCACCAATGAATCTCCACTTTTACAAAGATGAATATATATAAATATATAAGAGGGAGAAAAGAAAAAACTTAGTACATTGGAAATTTTTGCAAAAAAGCCCCTCAAAATTTCTAATATAAAAATGCGACTAGGTGTTCAGTATAGTCAGGCTCTACACACCCCAACAATCGACCACTTGGAGACTGATCTCATCCAAGTTCTCAAGCTTCAAATCTTCAAAGAAACACAGCTGAACAACAAACCGACGACAAAAACTTCTAATCATCAGGTGCTCAAACTAACTGAATCTTTGCATAGCTTCAGTTTGTCAACAATAACTACCTTGGTTAACATATCAGCTGGGTTTTCACTACTTGGAATCTTCTCAAGAGACAACACTTTATCTTCTAATAAAGTTCGAATGAAATGGTACCTTAACTGTATATGCTTGGTTCTTGAATGATATGCTGAATTCCTAGCAAGATGAATAGCACTTTGGCTGTCGTTGTACAAAACGCTATTCTCCTGCCTCTTTCCCAATTCTGCCAAAAAATTTTGTAACCAGATCATCTCCTTGCTAGCTTTTGTAACAGCAACATAATCTACTTCTATTATAGAGAGAGCAACAACTTTATACAATTGAGAAATCCAACTAACTGTGGTACCATTCAATGTATAAATGTACCCTGTAGTACTCTTCATATTATCTGTATCTCTAGCAAAATCAGCATCTACATATCTTCACAACTGGAGAAAATATCTCTGTATAGTCAATGCCCTCCTTCTGTTGGAACACTTTAACTACTAATTTGGCCTTGTATCATTTGTTACCATCATGCTCATTCTTTATTCTGTATACCCACTTATTGTGCAAAGCCTTCTTAGTTGCTGGCAACTTAATCAATTCCCATGTTTGATTCCTCGGTAAGGAATCCATCTCATCCTTCATGGCTAACTCCCACGTGCCTGAATTCTTATCTTGCAAAGCTTCATCATAACACTCTGCTTCACCACAATCAGTTAGCAGAAGATAATTTAGTGATGGTGAACAACGTTGAGGAGGTATAATGTTCCTAGAGGATCTGCAAACTTTAGCTACTAGTGTACTCTGATCAACCTGTAAATCTGCATTCTCCTTATCTTCTTCACCCATTTTTCTAAACAGTACTTTTAGTTAATTCATCTAAGTTGATAAACTCAGATTTCTTTTGATCTGTAACATCTGACAGTATGGTTGACCTGTCCTTGTACGTAGCCCGTTCATTGAATATCACATTTCTGCTTCTAATGATTTTTCTGGTTTGTTCATCCCAAAACCTATAACCAAATTTTTCATCACCATAGCTAATGAAAAAACATCTTTTAGACTTTGCATCAAGTTTTGACAACACCCTTGCGAGTGCCCCGCAAGTACACGGGTTGTCAAAGTAATAATACCCCGGTGAGTGGGTAGTCGAATCCACAGGGAGTAGTGATTCAAGACAAGAGGAGTTGCTACTTAGCTAGTGTGGAAATGATGGTGGTAATGAGAAAATAATGTGTGTGCATTATAAGAAAAAGAAATATGGAAGAAAGAAGAGTGCAAGCAAAGAGTAGGAGGAAACAATCAGTGCAAATATGGGATACCCGAACAAGCTCCCCCTAGAACTAATGCTTCTAGTGCGAGACTAATATTATACTCTCTAATTGATGTCTAATGAGTCGTGAAAATCCTTAAGCACACGGTCCCAAACCTAAGGTCAACCGTGACTAGTTCCAACACTATGCCTCGGCACTAGGATTCACTGCAATCCTTCACTTTGTTGATCTCTCAACTAAGCCCCAGGGGAGTCCATCTCCTATGGCCTCACACTACGTGGAACTGCTTGGGGTTCTACGGATTCCAATGTGATAGACCTTATTCCTAGGTACAGTTCTAACCCTTTGGTCCAGGCGAAAGAACCCTAATCTCAATTAAGCCCCAGCACTATGATTCACTACAACCCTTCACTCTGTTGCTCGCGCAACTAAGCCCCAGGTGAGTTCATCTTCTAGCACTTCACTCTAATTTGACCGTAAAGAACTCTTGGAACACGGAGGTAGGGAAAATCACGCCGAAGGGGAAAGGGGTGTTTTGCTACCTCACGACTCACCCTCTCGACCCTCTCCAATCTCAAGTAGTCTAATCCTATAGAAGTTGTGACACACCCCTTGCGTGTGTACCCCGCAAGTGCACGGGTTGTCGAAGTAATAAAATACCCTGGTGAGTGGGTAGTTGTATCCACAGGGAATAGTGTTCAGAAACAAGTGTTATCGCTATTTAGCTATGAAAGAAGTCGATGATGAAAGAGGTATATATATATATAAATGTAAAAGAAAATAAAAGAATGCAAGAAGAGTAATAAGGGTAGGAGAGGTAATCGATATAAAGATGGGGTACTCGGACAAGTTACCCCTAGGACTAATCCTTCTAGTGTAAGACTATGCTATTATACTTTCCTATTGATGTTAATTGAGTCGAGGATATCCTCAAACACATGGTCCCAAACATAAGGTCAACCGTGACTAACCCCAACACTATGCCCCGGCATTAGTATTCACTACGACCCTTGACTCTCGTTGACCTGTCAACTAAGCCCCAGGGGAGTCTATCTTCCTAAGCCTAACACTATGTGTGATTGCTTTAAGCTCTAGGGATTCCTAGTGATAAAACTTGTTCCTATATGTAGTTGTAACCCTTTGGTCCAGGTGGAAGAACCCTAGTCTAAATTAAGTCCCGTTGCTAAGATTCACTTCAACCCTATACTTTGGTATTTGCGCAATAAAGCCCTAGGGGAGTTTATCGCCTAGCACCTAACTCTATCTCGACCGCTAAGAAATCAAGGAATACGGAGGTAGGGAGAAATCACACCGGAGGGGAAAGGGGACGCTTCGCTACCTCACGACTCACCCTCTCAACCCTCTTCAATCTTAAGTAGTCTAACTCTATATGAGTTATCACACCTCCAAAGGATAACCTAGATTGTTCTCAACCCTAGTGTCACGGCTAAATTGCAAAAGATAGTTAAGATTGAAACTCGAATTTATTCATCAATAATGGAAAAACATAACATCAATGTCATAGAAACATAATAATCCTAGGGTTTACAAGTCCAAATACCCACTAGGGCTTAGCTCTCCATGGAGCAATATAAAATCAATAAAGAGTTTAAGAACATATGCATGAAAACCATAAAGAAAACCTCCTTGTAGATCGTATCGATGGTCTTGTGGAGCCGCACGTCTTCTCCAACGAATCCCTTGTCAAGCCTAGGGCACACCTCGCCGAATCGATGCCGACGAAAGCTCCCGCAATAACTATCTTCCAATAGATGTCGATGTCGATACCGTATAATCGCCTCCAAAGACCTCCAAAAACCTCTCCAAACCCTAGCCGAAAGCCACCCAAAAGATAAGCAAGAGATAGAAGGGAGGGGTCCCCAAATAGATTTGAAAACGGGCTATTTATAGGCTGAAATCAGGCTGAAATCAGAGTTCCACACGCCCCTGTAGATTTTTCACACAGGCTGCAGAATTTCCACACCCCCGTGTGTTAATTCCACACGGCCATGTGGAAATTCCGTTTTGTAGATTTTTGGTAGACTGTGAGCAGTAACTTGCTACAGCAATTAGCTACGGTACTTCGCCGAAATGCTCCTGAGTTCATCATTCTTCATCAAGGCCATTGAATTGGGCACACAATCAACGGTAGATTATGTCGATTACTTCATTTCTCTTCATTGGCGAATTTCTCCAATTTTACACGAGTTAGACTTTTGTGAATGTGACTGCCTTTGTGCCCCTCCAATGGAGGTTGGCACACACCCACAAGTCTAGACTCGTACCTTGTTCCTTGCTTGGTCTGAGAACTCCTCAACAATGGCGAAAATAACCTATTCTTGCTTCTTTTTCTCCAAATTGGCTCCACAACCCTACAATGCACAAAAGCACACAAATGCACACAAATTAATGATAAAATATGATAAAAGTAATGCTCAATGTAAGATAATAATACTTCGTATTACTATAACACGAGCACTTATCAAGTTGTCACACCTTCCAAGGATAACCTAGATGACTCTCAACCCTAGTGTCACGGCTAAGGGAAAATCAATGCAATTATTAAACAAAATTGGAACTCAATTAAAAGCATCAATTAAGAAAGCATAATAAAAGTCATAGAAATAATGTCATCCTAGGATTTACAAGTCCGAATACCCACTAGTGGTTTAGCTCTCCATTGAGCTATACAAAATCATCAAAGTATGTGTATAAACAAGCATAGAAAACATGAATAAAACCCCCTTGTGATGCGTGGTGATGGTCTTGTGAAGCCGCTCCGTCTTCTCCACCAAGTCCCTCATCAAGCCTAGGGCACACCTCGCCGAATCAATACCGACGAAAGCTCCACCAATAGCTATCTTCCAAAGGACGTCGATGTTGATGCCGTAGACTTTCTCCAAACCTCCACAAAATCCTCTCCGAACCCTAGCCACGAGCTCTCTAGAAGTTGGGCCCAAGATAGGTCGAAAAGTCCCAGAAATAAAACTGAGTCACGGTATTTAAAGGCTGAAATCGGGAATCCACACGCCCGTGTGGATTTTCTGGAAATCAATTTCTGGCGCGCAATAAACAGTAAACTACTACACTGATTTGCTATAACAACTACTACAGTACTTGAGTCCAAATTGTTCCCGATTTCATTTTCTTCATGGAGGCCGTTAAGTTGGGCACACAATCAACAGTAGATCATGTCGTTTCTTATTTTTCTCCTTATTGATGAAGTTCTTCAATGTCACACGGGTTAAACTTTATGATTGTGACTACCTTTGTGCCCCTCCAAATTATAGAACAATCTGAGCACAATGGAGGTTGGCACACACTCACAAGTTTATAACCCATGCCTTGATCCTTGCTTGGTCCAAGAAACTCCTCAACAAAGGCGGACATGACCTAATTTTGCTCTTTTTCCTCTAACTCTTCTCCACAACTCTACATGCACAAAAGAACACAAATGCATACTAATTAATGATAAAATATGAGAAAAGTAATGCTCTATGTAAGAAAATAATACTTTGTATTACTTAAACACGAGCACTTATCAAGTTTACTTCGAGCATCAGAATCAATGTGAACATAAGATACACACCCAAAAACTTTTAGATGTGAAAACTTCACTTCCTTACCGCTCCAAACCTCCTCAGGAATTCTAAACTCTATAGGAACTGATGGTCCTCCATTTATTAGGTAAGCTGTAGTGCTAACAGCATCAGCCCAAAAAACTTTTGGCAACCCAGCATGTAGCCTCATACACATAGCACGCTCATTGAGAGTTCTGTTCATACACTCTGGCACACCATTCTGCTGTGGTGTCCCAGGAATAGTCTTCTCCATCTTAATTCCTTCTGCAGCACAATACTCACTGAACCCTTTATCTACGTACTCCCCTCCATTATCTGACCTTTACTTTCAAACCTGTTTCAGTCTCAACCATGGCTCTCCACTTCTTAAAAGTCTCAAATAAATCTGAATTATTTTTCAAAAAATAAACCCACACCTTTCTGCTTAAGTCATCGATAAAATTTACTTAGAACCTTGAACCTCCAAGTGATGCAATCGGTGAAGGTCCCCACAAATCTGTGTGCACTAATTCCAACTTTTCAGCCTTCGGAGTCTTACCAGTTTTCAAGAATCTCACCCTTCTCTACTTTCCCAAGATGCAACTTTCACATATGTCAAAATCAATAGACTTTATTTCTAGTAGCTTTCCTCTTGACAACAACATCTTCAATCCTTTCTCACTCATGTGACCAAGCCTGCAGTGCCATAGGCTTGTATCAGTACTTGCTTCAGTAACTGCAACTATATCTCTTGGACATGAGGTCACATATAAAGTGCCAGTCTTCCTTCCACGAGCCAATACTCTGGCTCCCTTTGTAACCTTCTAGGTACCACTAGTAAGCAGGATTGCATGCCCTTCATCATCATGCTGGTCAACAAAAATCAGATTTCTCCTCAGGTCTGGAATATGTTGAACCTTCTCCAATGACCAGATGGATCCATCAGGTGACGATATCCTGACTTCTCCCACATCCACAACATCCAAGGCTGAACCATCAGCCAAGTACATCTTCCCAAAATCACCTATAGTGTAATTTTATAATCAGTGTTGAGTGGTATGAAATGAAGCTCTTGAGTCCAAAACCCAATCATCAAATAGACCGTCTATTGCAAGAAGTAATGCATCATGTATCTCTTCTGTTACAGCATTAGCAGAATCATCTTCATTCTTCTTTTTAGGGCTTTTGCCTTGGTTCCTGAAATGACCAGTTTTTCCACAATTCCAGCATTGTACTGGATGGCCTGATCTAGATTTACTTTTGTTTTGATTGAAATTTCTGGATTTTGATCTTCCCCAATTTGAATTTTTGCTATTGTTTCTACCTCTTGTCTCGAGATTTAGAGTAAAACCAGATCCTGAAGTTTCACCTCATCTCTATTGCGAATTTCCTCAACCAAAACTAGATCTTGTATATCATTGCACTTGAGCTTTTCTTTTACCATAGAATTGGTTACTGCCATCCTCATTGCTTTCCAACTGTTCGGCAAAGAAGCTAGAACGATCAGAGCACGAACCTCATCATCAAAATCAATTTCTACAGACGACATTGATTTGTGACAGTGTTGAGCTCGTTCAGGTGTTGTGCTACTGATACATTCTATTCCATCTTCAAATTGAACAATTTCTTCATCAGATGCACCTTGTTATTTGCCGACGGCTTTTCATACATACCAGATAATGCTTTCATCAGATCTGCTGTGGTCTTCTCCTTCAAACCATTATGTGCAACAGGCCTTAACAGAGTTAATCTGATAACTCCCAGTACCTATCTGTTAAGAAAAACCCAATCCTCAGCCTTCATCATCTCTGGTTTAATACCAAAAAGAGGTTTCCTATTTCCTCTGCCATTGCTCCGCAAGAAAAGGAAGAACACTAGGGCTACGTCCACGACCGCCGGCTTCGATTTACTATTTTTCTTCACCAATGAATCCCCACTTTATATATATATATATATATATATATATATATAAGAGGGAGAAAAAAGAAAAAACCTTAGTACATTGGAATTTTTTGCAAAAAAGCCCCTAAAAATTTCTAAAATAAAAATGCGGCTGGGTGTTCAGTATAATCAGGCTCCACACACCCCAACAAAACAATGGATTGGCTGTAGTGCATACACTCAATCTTGCTCTCAAAAATGTTTGTGCCGCTAAAAATACTAAAAAAAATCAAGTCACTTATGATGCTTTGAATTAGATAACCGAAATTGGTGATGATGCTATTTTCATAAGGAATTTTATAATGAATCATTCAATGAGGTTTGCAATATTCAATGTTTTTGTGTCTTTGAAATTGCTTGCTATTGCGGAAACTCATTTTGGATCGGTTGTTTTCATGTTAAAACAACTCAAAATTATTAAATGAGGCCTTCAAAATATGGTCATTAGTGAAGAATGGTCCTCTGTAGAGAAGATGATGTTTCCAAAGCTACAAAAGTGATGAAATTATTGTGAATGATTTATGGTGGGACCAAGTAGATTATATCATCTTTTTTACTACACCTATCTATGATATGCTTCAGGTTATGGACACCGATAGACCATCACTTCACTTGGTGTTTGAGATGTGGGATACAATGATTAAAAAAGTGAAGACAACCATCTACAAGCATATACATAGACAAATAGAGGAAAAAACAAACTTTTATGAGGTTATATATGAGATATTTATTGTTCGATGAACCAAGAGTAGCACACCACTTCATTGCATGGCCCATTCTTTAAATCCGAGGTAATCTCCTTGACTTTTGTATTTTTGTTAATGCATATTATAATAAGTTAAATGAATAAAAAATTAATTAATAAAAATATGAATTTATTTTTAATATATAAGTACTATTCTAATGAGTGGCTTAATGAGGTCCCAAATCGTCTTCTTCCACATAGAGATGCGGAAATATTGGAGGAAAGAAATAAATGTTTAAGAAGATATTTTCCTTCTAATGAAAAGAGGAATATGATTTTTCAAGAGTATGCTAGATTTTCAAGAGCTTTGGATACTTTTGAATCTTTTGATTCATTACAAGATAGATGGAATTTAGAGCCCAAGTCTTGGTGGTTGGTTCATGGGTCATCTACGCCCTACCTTTACTTCAAGGTTTAGCTTTAAAGCTCCTTGGACAACCTTCTTCATCATCATGTTGTGAAAGAAATTAGAGCACATTTTTTTTTTATTCACTCACCTAAGAGAAACACGATGAATCCTCAACGCATGGAAGATTTAGTGTTTGTATATACTAACCTTTGACGACTTTCAAAAAAGTCTCCTTTCCTCAATGCAATGAAGGGGAATCCCATAATTGGAACATTGGTGGTGATGTCTTTGACTCATTTGAAAGTGTTAGTGTTCTTGAAGTTGCTAGCTTATCTCCTGATGAATCCGAGACGGGAAAAAAAAATACTTTTTAGCAATGAAGAAGATATGGAAAGTTAATTCTATTGTTATGAGTTGAACTTGGAAAACTTATTTTGTTTCACATGTTTTATCTTTAAATTGAACTTGAAGGAAGTGTTTTTTGGTGTTAGTATATTTGCTATTAATACTTCAATGTTAAAGACTATTTTTCAGCATGTACTATAACAAACTGCAATAGATTTACAATAAAAGTTACTTATATTTAAACAAGAAATACAATTATTTACACTTACAATGAATATATCACAAAAAAAATACATATGTATTATTTTGTATTACCATGTTTTGTCGTACTTGTATCCTTAATTAATTTTCAGAAATTACCGTGTCACTGTATCCATGTCATGTCCTGTCGTGTCCCCATATACATGCTTTATAGTTTGCAAGCCAAAAAAACCATGAAAGATATAGGTGATAAGAAGAAGGGTTATGGTCTTCCATTTCTTAAGTATTAGTTTATTTGAGACATTTAGAAGTATTCTGACCAAATTTACCCATAAGAGAATTTTGTCATCTTTAAAAACCTTAGCCTAAGTGAGAAGCAAAGATATTGCCTTTGATATGGCATCTCTTGACTACAAGATATAAATGATAAAAAAGAAAGCCGAACA
Organism: Dioscorea alata; assembly: GCA_020875875.1. Classification (NCBI taxonomy): domain Eukaryota; kingdom Viridiplantae; phylum Streptophyta; class Magnoliopsida; order Dioscoreales; family Dioscoreaceae; genus Dioscorea; species Dioscorea alata. The sequence continues at coordinate 7,672,385 of CM037011.1, forward strand.
TACTTCTCCCTAATCACAACTAATATCATTGAAGCATATGAAATTGCTTTTGAGGGACTACTCATACATGCAACATTTTTTATAGATAGAACTTTCCTTTTAAGGAAGCTTTGTTAAAACCCCAGAATATGCTCTTCGAGGTTACTTGTAATGACTTGGATATGCTAAGGAAGAGAAATCCAATTACAGTGATAGAGACCAAAGAATATCCTCTTCGAGGTTACTTGTAAGAATGTTATAAGAATGATCTCCTTGATAACTAACCGCTTCATTATATCTCCTATTATAATTTATTGATATGAGATTGTTGTCCGGAGGAATCGGAGGAATCGATTTCTAGATCGTTTATTCCAACCATGATCATTAACCGAAAATAGATTTAAAAGTCTAAAGTGGATTGAGCCATTTATTCCTCCGAATTTTGCCAATTGTCTAGAAACATTTAATTTTTTTTAATTCTGTCTAGGAGGAATAAGGAGTTTTAATCCAAAATAAACTACTCTCAACCCAAACTATAACTAGCTCAATATGGACTAAGAGGTAAAGCAAAATGTACAATTATACACTAGCCCAATCCTATGCAATCATTTATCTTCTTTTCTTAATTTTTTTATTATTGATAACCTACTATTATAAAAATCAATTAAAAGAATTAAAAAAAATTTATCAATAATTTACTTAATTATCTTGCACATGTAATAAATATATACACACCTGTGCCTATGTACATGTATTTGTATGTGTGGACATGTATGGATTTATGTATACAGATATGTACATGTGCTAAACATGTATTACACATACATTAATATCAAGATATGTACATGTGTGTGTGTGATTATATATATAGACATGTGGCATATGTGCAATTGCCAATTTATGTTGGCATACATACGCAATTTATAATCAACACAATATTTTTCAGATGAACATTTCATATCCAATAAAACCATAAAAATATCAGACACAAAATAAACATTCTTAACCCGTCCCTCTCTATTCACACGTCATAAAGAATAAGCCTGGGTAAATAATTGAGTGGATATCATACGGGTTTTTTTTTATTTTTTTATTTTTATTTTGAGTATCAAGCTTCAAAATATATTATTTTAGTTACTCAATTTTAATTTGTGTTTACTGAGAATATACAAAAAGAATTTAATAATATGTACACTATATTTGCTATGTTAACATCAATTCACTCTTCCTTGTGTATATGCGGACATGAGATGCTATTTAAGAAGGCCACATGCCACTTTTATTACCATGACACATGCTACTTTAGTCTAGCGAACTAGTTAATAAGAATGTCTATGTCGCTCTCTTTCATGATATGTCATATATCCACATATGTAGATGACACACGAACTGGTGGTTAAACGACAAATCCGACATAAATATCATTAAATTCTCCTTGGAATCCCTTGATACCCTCCTAGTGAACACAAATTAAAATTGGGTGAGCAAAATAATACAAATTGAATTTCAATTCTCAAAATGAAAAATAACTAGAGGTCGATGCCTATTCAAAAAATTTAACTGAATAACAAGAGATCTAATGCCCTTGTACCAAACACCAAACAAAAGAAATAGGAAAGATGCAACATAAATCCATCTGGACTACATTCAATCCAACAAAATCAAATACTCGGCCATTGATGTACACCCAAGAAAAGAGCATACCTTTTCCTTGCATCCGCTTCAGCAACATAATAAGAAAGGGAAAAACATAAATTTCACGGTTTTTTAAAATACATGCATTAATTCCATTTACCTGATTAATGATGTCTACCCTTTCAAAAAAAAAAAAAAAAAACCTACTTTTAATAACGAAACATTATCAGGATCTCACTTTCTGAATATCTAAAAATGGAAGTCACGGATTCAGGAAATATATCAGCAAGGTGAGGGGAACCATTTACACCAGCAAGGCTTTTGTTAAGTCTCTCTGGCCTATGCACCTGCAATTGCTATAACTGCAAAACAAATTATCACCATTGATAATTAAGTACAAACAGCAGGAGCTTAATACAAATGAATTTGTTCAGAAAATTAATGTTGAATATAAACTCAAGCCTCCAAGTGTATTTTGCATCCATGTAGTTCTTGTACTTTCAAAATGTTAAATATGATTCCTATGTTTTGACTTTTTGTTCATGATCATCCAAAGGAATAAATGACATGACTAATACTTAGCAATATGATAACTTTGATATGCCACATTACCAGTCACTTCAACCCTAAATTTTACATTAATTCAGAAAGTTTGCAATAATCATATGTTTCTAAATTGTATTCCCAAAGTCCCACACAGTGATGAAAAAAAAAAGAAAAGAAAAGTAAAAAGCAATGTCAACCTCAGTGAACACTGAAGCAAAGCACAAAGACCAAAAATGCACTGAAGCTTCAATTGAATCAATAAGTGATGCCAATTGTTAATCCTGAAACATTTAACAAAAACTTTACTATGGAAAGGATCAATTAGCTGTGCATGCAAAGAAGTAGAGATTGAACTAAGATACAGGTTTTGGTCTGTCAAACACTGAGGAGATACAAAAGTAAGAATCTACCTAAACAAAACAAGCACTCTTACCATTCTATCATATTTGACGCAAGATCTTTAGCACCTTTCAAGGATGAAAAGATGTTGACATTATTTGCATCATCAGAAGCACCACTTAAAAAGGAAAGTAATTGGTGAAGTCCTGTGGCCAACTCATGATAGCACTTGGATTCTTCCTTCAGGGTCCTACAATCACTGGAACATCTTTCCTGTGCTGCCAATGAGATTAATTCTTGCGATTGCCTTCTTCTGCATGAAGTCAGGGTTGATTCCATTTTTGCAGCCATTATAGATGCTACTGTAATGCATGATGGTGGTAACTGTCAAATGGAGAAATTTCTCAGGTACAACGCCCAGAATGAAATAAACCATGTATGTGTGAAGACATGAATAGAATTTGCATCATTTATTTAACAATTAATAAAAATATTGTGATTAATGTCAAACTATTTTGGATTGCACAGCACAGGTAATTTAGACATGCATCTATTAAGAAGATGCAACAATACGCTATAGGTGAAAAAAAATTGCAAGAAGACTGCAGCAAGCCACAACAAAATGAAATAGGATCTTTTGCATCAGGGAGATCAATAGGTGTCAGCGGATTTGATCAATGCAGCAAATTCAGCAAATTCTAGGTACAAGAAAGAAAAATGAAAGAAAAGAAACCCAGTCAAGACAAACCAGAAGGGCCCAGGAAGAAGCCAGTAGAGAAGACGGCATCCATTTTGGCTATTTTGACATCATTTCCACCCAAAAATGAAATTGCTAAGACAATACTTATCCTAAAAATGTGCTGTAATTGTCGTGGAGAACAAGACTAAATCAAATTGGAGAAAAAAACCTTGCTGACATGCAGTGCTACTCTAAAATAGGAAAGCTGCAAATACCCAAATATCCGAATGCCAAAAACATATTAAATTTACCTGTGCAAGACGAGCAACATTAAGACCAAAGCTCTTATCTGATGCACCACGAACAACCTTGTAAAGGAAAGTCACTTCTCCCTGATCCAAGTTTTCAGAACTAAAACCTTTCCTGGAATATGCTACTTCCAAAGGTTTCTTAGATGTCAAATAAGAAACATGGTAAGCAGCAACAGATCCTTCAAACTCATGCTGGATATCCATGATCTTGGGGTAGTGAGTAACAAAGAGGGTCATGCATTTTTTATGCTTCAAAAGGTAATGCAATGTTGCATAAGCGATTGCAACACCGTCATATGTACTTGTGCCTCGACCAAGCTCATCAATGATGACCAGAGACCGTGAAGAGCAATGTTGCAGTATATGTGAAGTCTCACTAATTTCTTCGAAAAAGGTGCTTGTGCCTTGCTGGATACTATCAGATAAGCCCATACGGGTGAAAATTCCATCAAGTACATGCAATTTTGCTGATGAAGCTGGTACAAAGGACCCAACCTAAATGGATCAGAGGAACATTTCATTGAGGTATCTCACTCAGTTTTCAAATGGTTCACCTTTCTATTTAGAATAAAATAAAGAAACAAAGGCTGAGACTGGATATGTGATTACATGCATAATGATATCATCCACTTAAAACAGTCCAAGTGAAACCTGGTGATAAAAAGAAATGACAAGCATAGGAATCCAATGCAAAAACTGCAATCAAACCCATCCAAAGAAGCTAAATGCCTTATTAACCCATTTATCAAAGAGAAGGTGCTCAACATTAGTACTAATGCTTTGTTGGTGTTGTTTAAGTTATATACACAATTATGGTAACTTCTTTCCTAAAAGGATCACCACAATGATAGGAAAATTATATAAACTTTAGTTTAATTTCAAGTATATAGTAATCAGCATACCTGAGCCATAATGGCTATAAGGGCAACCTGACGAATATAACAACTCTTTCCCCCCATATTTGGTCCTGTAACTATCTGACAGTATTCACCATCTGCATGCATACACGTGTCATTTGGCACAAAATTATCTCGCAAAATAGTCTCCAGAACCTGCATCGGTATGATATGGAAAGATGAGCAGGATTTGATATAATACATCTCTGCCCAAACAAAACTAGGGATTTCTCTTCTGAGATATAACTACATAATTTCTACTAACAGACCCATATCGTATCATATGCAATGTAGTTAATGACCCAAATGATCTTCGGAGGTAGTATATAATAGAAGGACAAACTTTGATAAACTTCTTCACAAGAAACAGGAATCACTATAGAGCTAATAAAAGGCATAGCATATTCTGGAATTTAGAGAATGAACTCAAATGTTATATATAATAGCCTTCAATATCAAGTAAAACCTGAGCTCAAACTTAAAAAGTAGTGTAGAATATTAAGCAAGTAGTTGGATAATAAACAGAGAACACCTAAAAGGTGAGAGTCGTATTATTTTAACTATTATTCCAAGGACCTCAATCAGAAGTGAGCATATTTAAAGAAAATCAAATATAGCAGCTGAATGGCAAGAAAACACCAAATGATCTTCAATGCATTTAACATTGAAAGTTTTTCTAAAAAGGTGAAACTCCACTTTTGAGAAAAATCAAGATCACTGACAAATTATCACACCAAGATCCTTAGTATGTTTTTTTATCCACCCAAAAAGAGGGTAATGATTTAGAGAACCACAGCAATCTCCAATATATATTAAAAAAGGACGCACCAATATCACTCTATATATATGCTAATTTGGTTTTAAATATTGTCAAAAAAATAAAAAATAAAAAATAAAAAATATTGCACAAACACTCAATATGCTACTTGGTTTTACTTACTGGATGGCGACCTGAGCAGATATTAATTTGAACTGGTTCTTCATCACCAACAAAGGAAGGTCGAATATAATTCTGAAAAAGCAAATAAGGATTTCAATTATTCAAATTGTGGATAGCTCATAGAAGTGTCTTTTGAAGAACCATAGCTTAATTATACCTGAGTTTTGGAAAGAATAGCAAGTGAATGCAAACAGTCCAAAGCAGCTAAAGCTTGAACAGCCGCTTGAAACTGAGCATAGTACTTGCCGAATCCCATCAAGAAATGATCCCAGGCAGTTCTGCAAACAACAGTGAGCTTCTCCTTTGCAAACAACAACTCTTCTAGACCTGCAAGGACTTCAGGAGGGTGATAACGCACAGCCTTCTTAGTGCTGTTTATCTTCAGCCAATTTGTTGGAACCCGTGTATCTAAAGGCAGCTGAAGCAAGAAACAATAGGGAGTTATTTTTGAAAAATAACATCTCCAAGGAGCCTTTCATAAAGGGTATTTAAATACAAATGAAAACTTTATATGGATTTGATGTAGGAAAGTTACTTCTATCAGGTGTGTTATTCCAGACACACACATGAACTCTAAGTTCTGAATTCCAAGCTGCTTGCGATACTGGGCAATCAATGAATTCAACTTCTCTTCTGCCTCATGCACACTTGTATGACTCCTAGACACCTGTCAGAGATAGTTACAGAGCAAAATGAACAGATCAATAATATAGATCTGCATTTTAAATTGACGGCTTACCTCCAGAAATTGATCATTACCAGCATTGAAAATATTCAAGATGTCCCCTTGGTCTGCTGCACTTCTATTTAGGCAGGATAGAAGCTTTGTAGAATGCGCAATTATACTAGGTGAAGAAGCAGTAACAATAAGTCTTCTGAGTAGAGTAGATTTCACAGTCATCACTTGTACATTGTCATTGCAGTCATCATCACCAATATGAAGCTTCTGTAACTGCTTCCCAGCTAGTAAAATCATATGAATAACACTGATGAACTGTTGCATCAAAATACAAGTAATAACAATTAAGGAAGCTGCAAATTGAAAATGTAGGCACTAATAAATTTAAATAAGCAGTTTGCATGTTTGCATTCATCAATACTAACACCAATCGTAGCTGAGACATAAAGGTAATTCACATTTCAAAAATACTTTTTAAATTTCCAGTTCAGAAAATTCAGTTGCAAATATTGGTTTATCTGAAGTTTACACACTGTAAAAAATTATACCACCAAAAGATTAGAAGACCCATTTAAGAAACACTAAAGGAGTAACTAAGCGTGCATTACCTCTGTTGGTGTAGCTGTTCGATGGAAAATTCTCGTAAGTCCACGCTGAATGTCACAACACTTCGCCAGCATTGTTAAAACTGAAGAAATTATTGAATTGACCACAGGTGGACTAAGCACCTTGCACAGATTTTCTCCATCTAGATCAAATACAACCTCTGAAGCTTTGTGTGAATCAATTGATTTTGCAATCTCTGCAACAGCATCAAGGCGAGCAGATATCAAGTTTCTATCACGTAGAGGGTGTGAGACCTGCAAGATTATCTCAGGAATTCATAATCAAGCTAAATTTTCTGCATCAAACAAGCATATAACAGAAGATCCATTTACAATTTGTTTTGTATGTTGTAAATGGATTTCCAGTGCAAGTGAATTTGCATGTAAGCAAAAGCAACATATTTTAACTCACAGTTGTATTTGAGATGCAAGTATAAAGATGCATTTCCAGTATTTGATTGCTTCACTTGCATTTATAATGAATTACGTAATCATGGCAGAGGCCTAACTCAGCCAGTACAAAGTCAATTAAATTGACTTTTAGGTGTGGCCTGTGTCAGTTTCTTTTTCTTTTTCTTTTTCTTTTTCTTTTTTGGTTTGTTTGGCTGCATTTAGAAGAATATTGTGATCTTGGGGCTAAGTATATACATAATCAGCTTAACAATGGCTCAATCATTTATAAACCCACAATAGCCTAGAAATGCAGCATTTTGATTCGCAGCCAAATTAGCCTTATGTTAAAATTCAGCATTTTGGCTATTTTTGGTGAATCTTCACTCACACGTAAGTAGGATACTAACATCAAACCAAACAAAAGAAACTGGAAGTCACATGTAAGCCATAAGCACATGAGATTGGCTAAATAACCATTTATAGAGTTCTCCCAAGATTTTGTGGCCATTGATAGTAGAGGGTGCATTTTTAGAAGTTACACAAGGCTTGTGTAACTTCTAAAAATGCACCCTCATAACTTACATCTACAATACACATTCCACAAAAACAACTTCATATGTGTGTTTCCTATGCTTTCAGACCATCATAACTTACCCAGTGTTTAAGAAGCCTAGAACCAAATGGTGTGCAAGTATGGTTCATGACCTGCAGTAAGGATCCTTCTGCAGAGCCATCAGAGTTGTTCTTTAACACCTGAAGAATTTAGAATAATGAGCTCAACTATAACCTTTGCCACAAATCACAGCTGCACCATCATAAACCACTCTGGAAGTTTATCGCAGATGATAATCATGCTATAAAAAACAACAGCAAGAGCTATTATCTAGGTAAAATCATCCTTGGCACATTTTCTGAACAGTCAGTTGGTTATCTCTGAAGCTGGCATGTGAATTTGAAAGAGAAGAAGAAACTCCAACATGAAATGTTATAAATACCTCTAGTTGATGAAGTGCATTAGCTGATAAAGTCATTTCAATATTACTGGAAAATGGCCGAAATGAAGCACCCAGAAATAGTATCCGCTCAAAACCGAACTGCTTAAGGTGACGTATTGTCAAGGCTAATGCTTGCACGGCTAATTCTGGCATACCCATGATTCCCTATAGAAAACCCCACACAATTACAATCTGAAATCTTCAATTTTACACCAGCAGATATTATGAGGCAGATTTCTATTATAGGGATCAACAAAAGATAATTATGAAATACACCTCAATTCCAATGGGATGATTTTCCTCTTTCCCAATCGTCGTGTTTTCCAAACCATGTTCTGCAGTCAAATTATCATTATTGTTCTCATATAGGGAAACCACTTCAGCAAGTGCACCCCCCTCATTAAAACAGTCTCGAGAGGCACGCTCTACTCGGACATTGGATGCAGGCCCAGCATATGCCAACAGCATCTACAGAATTAGCAAAAACTTATCAGAACACAGTGATTAGACAATAGGAAAGCAAAGCACCAACTGGGAGATAGATAAAGGGAGAATAATAAAAAGAGAACCTTTTACTAACAAGAGCCTTCTTTCTATATATGGCAATGGCTAAAAGTAAGCAATATAACAAATCAAACCAAAGCATTAACTGTACTGCAGTTCACATAAGAGTAAAATTTTTAAGCAATTCATGATAATCATACGGTAAGGAAAATAGGTACCACTTACCTTCTCTGTTGTTGTAGATAATGGCTCTCCCAAAAGAATCTCAGCAGGAGTCAAGCTCAAAATCACAGCTTCCAGCCCCGACCTCATCACATTATCATTGAACTCCGCATGAAGCACATCACCAGTCGATACCTCTACTGCAACCATTCCAACCCTAACACCAAACCCGCCTTCAATCTCACACTCCCTGTTCCGGATGACAAACTCTCTCTCCACCACACAAACAAGATAGTTATTACCCTCTCCTCCTGCCCCCTCCTCCCCTCCTCCTCCTCCTCCCATGTCTTCTGCAGCCTCAATCGTCGCCATTGTATACAAAGCTGACAATCCCCTGGCAAATGGCCCAAGGCGGTTCTCCCCATGCGCCTTGATCGCAGCTGTCTCCGTCTGCTTCACCACTCCGACCTTGTACCCAGCTCCGACAAGCCGCCGCACATGAAAATTCAACCGAAACGTGGGGACGCTGGCAGTGAGGAAGTTATGGTCCATGTGAGCAAAAATCCTTAAGACCTTCGCAGCAATTTCAGCATCATCTCCGAAGAACCGATACTTGTAGCCGACTTCCACCATGAGAATTACATCCGGGTGCTTGGATTTTAGGTCAAGGACCTGGAGCTCGAGCGGTGTGTACTTGGTGGTTCCACAGTTAGGCTTTGAAGACTCAGAGGAGACATTTGATGGTTCGAAGAGCTTATTGAGAAATCTCTGATGGAGAGAAGGGTTGGAATTGGGGATGAGCCGGGGTCTCTTGGGGGCTAGGGTTGGGGATTGGGCAAGGGAGCGCTTGGAGGCGGAGGAGGAGGGGGAGAAGGAGAGGGTAGCAGCGATCTTGGGGGATGGTCTCGGTTTGCCTACAGAGGAATCGCCAGCACCGGCCTCGACGTCGGCGTCGGGGCGGGGTTTGGGGGCGAAGAAGCGGGAAATGACCTGCTGCCTGGGCTTGCCCATCGGAAAGAGCGCGGGAAGATGGAAAGACGAGGAATGAGGCTATCAACCTATTTATACAGAAGATTTTGCTGTGTTACGGTATTGTCCCAGTTTGCACTGGAGGAGGAACTTGTTGGACCCAGTTATTTTGTCATTTTTTCTTTTCTTCTTTTTTTAATTAAGTTACATTGACGTCGGTTTTGGTGGGAAATGAGTCATGTTCAAAAAAACGCTAGGCGTTAGTCGGGTGGTCAGCCACCTTCTAGCGCCCAGAGAGCCTAGGCGGGGTCTAGGCGGGGCCTAGGCGGTTTTACCCTTTTAGAAAATATATATATTTATAATATAATTTTAATTTTATATAATACCCAAATAAACATTTACCAACAAAATAAAAGTGTCTAGCATATATAATACCTAAATAAACATACTACTACCACAAAATAAAAGTGTCTAGCATCATATATGACAACAAAAACAAACATAGAAATTGAAATTTGAAAACTTAGGCATCTATCTCTTCTAGAAGAGAATGAAGCATTTTTAAGAACAAGTCCCACAAAAAACTTGCACATATATGGATATACCCCTAAGAAAAAATATAATTAAATACAACTCCCATAAAACATTAATTTGGGGGTTTTAAATTAGTTAAAAATATTTAATTTTAAATTTTTTTTCCAAAAGCCGCCCAGGCCGCCTAGGCCGCCGCCCAGCCCGCCTAGGCGGTGCCTGGGCGGCCGTTTTTTTGATGGAAAGCCATGACCGACTTTTTCACCATTTTTCAAAAAATCGGGGCGGTCTGCCACCTTCCAGCGCCTAGGCTGATTTTTCGAACATTAGTGGAGTAGGGTTTCCCATTCGGGTTTTGTTAAGTTTGATTTTTCAAGATAAAAATCTGATTTTATATTTTTAAATTAAAACTAAAAGCAAACATGTATATATTAAATTTGGTTTAGGTTTGTTGGGTTAATGTTTTAGCAAGTCACTCAACTATAGTGTTTCTTTTCCACTTTGGTGATTGAACTTTCATTTTGCATCTAAGTCACTTTTGATTTGATTTCATCGGGAGTTCACTCAATGGATTTTGGGGCCAAATTGTTGATATGAATGTCGAAAAAACTGATTCAACTCATCCATGACAGGTATCATGTCATTTAGTCCATTTGGCATGTGAAAATGTTACCTAGGTAAAGCCAAGTCAGTTAGAAAAACTACATGACCTCAAACCTTGAAGTGAGCCCTTTTCTTCTTCCTCATTCCTTCCAGTAAAATAAAAGTGGGGCCTTCTCTCTCTCAATCTCTCTCAAAGGTAGTTCATTTATTGTTTTGATAAGCTTGGAGAGGTCTCTGCAACTGCCGGGGACGGATCCAAGAATTTTTTTTAGGAGGGGAAAACTAATATTAAATATATAAAAATATATATAGTTAAACATAAGTACATCAATAGCTTTTGTCATATGAAAATAGCATATTACAATTGCTCTCTGCATATTTTTATAGTTCGAAAATGATGTAGGATTTTTTCATTCTCAATACTACAAAATATTTCCTTTTCAATATAAGTAATCAAACAATCTTTCTCAAAGAATTTCCAATTCGGTTGCGCAATCGATTTTTTACAATCTTTATGGCAAAAAAAAAAAAATTCTTTCAACTAATGCAGTAAGTCATAAATATGAAAAAATTTTATGGAAAAAATGGAGAAGTAATTAAGGATTCAATAATTATTTTCATTGGCACTTGGTTTAGCGGCTTTAGTGGTCTATCAATCAAATTTTAATATAATTTTTATGAGCTACAAAATGAAATTAACATTCTAGTTGAAGCCTAGGTATTTGATGTTTGAGATCCAATGAAGATGAAAAAATAAAAAATATATTAAAATGATTATGAGCTTAGCATCAAATACCTAAATAGAGTTAGATAGCATATGATTTTAAAATTATTATGATGCAAAGATTTTAAAAAGCAGCAATTTGGATTGTAAATACATACTTGGCATGTAGCAGGCAACAGTTCAATGGCGAGAATTAAAGCTCTTTGATTCTGTGATTCGCACCTCAGACTCCAAGCTTCAGAATGGCAAACTAATGAGAAGTACAAGATAGGATTATAAAATTGAGTCAATGAATTAATTTTTTATAATAGATTTTTCATATAAATCCTTAGACAATTCTTTAATTGCTTTTAGATAGATTTTAATTTTTCGTTTTAGTGGGGGCAAATTGAAAAAAATAAAATAAAAAGTTTAATATTATCTAATGGATTTCTCAAAGTTGAGTTGGGGTAGTTGCCCTCATTGCCCCCACTCTAGATCCGTCCCTGGCAACTGCCTATGCAACTAGAGCACCAGAAAACCTCCATTGTTGCTTGCACAACCTTAAAAGTAATGTTGGAGATGCAGGTTAGAGTTTTGTAGAAAGATGCGATCTTTATTGGTTTTGTGTTAATTCTCTTTTTTTTTTTCTTTGAGTTTTTTTGATGCATTTCTTTGGAATCAATGGGTGTATGGATGAATGTGGAGGTGGAGTTTTTAGTTTTTAGTTTTTAGTTTTGTCCTTGTTTGTTTCATTCCATTCTTAGGCGAATTGTTTGTTTTGATTGCATTTGAATAGATTGTGATTGAAATTCATGGAAAGATGCGGTCTTTATTGGGATTTCAATCTCTTGATTTGAATAAGAGAAAACACATGATTATTCTGGCTAATTCTTAAGGATGTTTGGTTTATTGATGTTTTTGTTTGATTAATCCGCTGAGTTTTGAGCATTTTTTTTTTTTAATTCTATTGGTTTGAAGGATCATTTTTTGGGGTTCTTTGTTTGGTTGTCAAGGCAGTTGTCCAAACATTAGCAGAAGCAAGCCAAGCCAGATATCTAGAACTTAAGATCTCTTAAAGATTGTCAAAAAGAAAGTATTTAAACTTCCAAGAGTTTCTCTATCTCCAAAGATTGCTGATAAGAAGGCATTGAAAACACGAAGAACTTCTCTATCGGCTAAGATTGTTTAAAAAAAAAAAAAGTGAGTGAAAACGCCTAAAGCTTTTCTATCTCTAAAGAATCTTGAGCCATGAATAAGAACAAGGCAAATTATCAAGGGCTCATCTTCCCTGGTCTCTCCTAGTTTGGTTGTTTCTTTGGAATGGAGGAAAAAGAAGAATGTTGATGTGACTTTCCTCGGATGACATGCAAATCCAAGTGGACACAATGACATGTCATGAACAAGTTGAGTCTACTTTTCTGGCAACCATGTCAGCAATTTGGGCCTGATATCCCTTGGGTGACCTCCTAGTGAAATCAAATTAAATGTAAGTGACCACTTTGACACAAATTGAAGTTTGATGAAAATAAAAAAAAAAAAAGGCCATAGTTGAGTAACTTACTAGAAAATTAACACTAGGTTTACACTAGGTTTGTTACATTGTTTTTAATTTTTTTTAAATAAAAAATTTGTGCTAATTCAGCTATTTTAATTTATTTAGGGCCCTTTTGGTGAAAAGGATAGGATAACGGCGGATAGGATACATGTTGTTCCATGAGCCTTAGAGAAGCTATAATTTGGCCTTCGTTTTTTCTCACTAGAAATAATAATCTTGTGTGTTTTTTGGAAAGGTGCCACCATGATAGAACAAAGCCATAATATGAGTTGAGATAGATAATAACAAAGAAAATGATTAGGTTGATACTCCATTTTATTTTGAGCATTATATTTACATATGTCATACGGTTGCTATATAGGGATTTAGCCATTGCATTCTTACAAGCATTCCCTCATGAATAAAAAGAAATGAAATATAAACACACCTTTTTCTCTCTATGGATCACTCTTAAATAAAAGATATCTTTAGTGAATTGAAAGAATTCCTACAAAAGATTTTCATAGTCTACCAACTTACTATTTCCTTATATGGGCTTCAATATAAACCATAAATTAGTCACATATTACATCTCTACTAATATAAAAAAATATTTAATACTTCACGGAGCAAAACTCCACTTTAACCTGCCAATTTTTATTTATTTTTTGCAACAAATATTACCTTAAAGTTAATGGCAGTAGCATAAACTAATTTCACCTAATATATCACAATGAAATCATTGATTATATTTGAAGAGATGGTGCTATAGGTAAGTTAACAATACATTGGTGTTGTTTGGAAAAGGTTTAATTAGATTATAACACAATGTATGTTTCATATTAATGGCAAGGTCATCCTCCACTTTTATCATTGCCTTTCTGTTTTGTTTGCTTGTTAAGTATAGATTTTAAAGAGAATGACGAGAGAGAAAGAGCAAGGGTAGATTGACACAAAGTTTCAATGGGATGTATATTGCATGTATACACATTCTAGCTTTATGCTATTGCAACCATGTCATTAGCAACATGAACATCATCATCGCTGATGAACTTGCCCCAAAACCAATGACGCTTCCACACAAGGATCATCTCCTCTATAGGCACATTTTTGGTCTCCGGCAAGAAGAGCGCAATGAAAATGGTCATGATCACCACCCATCCACCAAAGAAGTAAAAGAGGCCAAACTTCATGTGGCACAGCATCGTAAGGAATATTTGCCCGATAATAAAGGTGAAGAACATATTCACGGATACTGTGATACTTTGTCCAGCTGATCGAATCTCTAGAGAGAATATTTCACTCGGTACAAGCCACCCTAATGGCCCCCAAGACCATGCAAATCCAGCTACGTATACGCAAATGAAGGCCACCACCCAAGGAGCATAGTCCATAGACACATCAGCCACTCCGCTTGTTCCAAACATGACGGCTATCATTGTTCCAACAGCTATCTGACAAATGAGCATTTGAATTCCACCTTGTAGAAAGAGCATCCTCCTTCCAAACCTATCCACTGTCACGATGGAAACAAAGGTGGCAAAGACATTGACAAGGCCAGTAATGACAGCAGACATAAGAGAGGCATCATCTTCAAATCCAATGGTCTTGAATAGCACAGGTGCATAGAACATGATAACATTGATGCCCGTCAGTTGTTGGAAAAAAGGGATGAGGATGGCCATGGTCAGTTGGGGTCTATACTTTCTCTTAAGGATGTTGGACCATGGATGCTGGATTTTCTTGGCCTCCTCACTAGCAGCTAACATGTCATCATATTCCATTTGGATGTCATCAGTACCACGAATCTTGCAAAGCATCTCCTTTGCCTTGTCTTCATGCCCACGCTCAATAAGGGAGTTAGGGGTGTCGGGGAGAAATAGTGAACCGAGAGTGATGATGCCTGCTGGTACTGCGGCTAGTGCAAGGCTCACACGCCATCCCCACCCTCCTTGAATCTTGGATGTACCATAGTTGATGAGGTTGGCAGCAAGGATTCCAATGGTGATCATGAGCTGGAATCCAATGTTGAGCATACCTCGGAGACGTGCCGGAGCCATCTCTGAAAGATAAACGGGCACAGACTGCCATACACATTTATTAAAAACCTAATGTTAGGATCTTAATAGTTTAGGTTTTTCCATCAAAATTTAGGAGATCCATTAACCATATGAATGCACCACTTGCACACATGTGTTACCTGATTGGCGAAGCCAACACCAACTCCGAGGAGAAGACGACCAAGAATGAGCATGAACATGTTCTCTGCAGCACCATTGATAGCGGAACCAATCAAAAAGGTAATACCACCACCAAACATGGACCATTTCCTACCAAACACTCTTGTCACTATGCTTGCGAAGAATGAAGCAACCAATGCCGCCACATAAAGTGAGGAGGTGAACAGTGTTAGCATCTGTGAGTCAAATTTGCAGTATTGGTTGGTGCTATGGTTTTCATTCTCCATCTTGTATACACTCGGGAAAAACTTCAAGAGGAAAGGATCCATGGCCGTCACACCACCTTTATTTAGAAGTACTTAAGAGAATAAGTGACTAATATCATTTCATAAAAATTAAGCAACTTATTTCCAAAGAATCAAATGAGAATGATTTTCATATGGAAATGCTAAGCATATTACCAGATATACCCAGGTCATAGCCAAAGATTAAGCCTCCAGTCGCCGCCACTAAACATGCTAAGAACACAAAGAGGGTAATATTTCCAGGATAGTCTTTCCCTCCAGAAGCTTTAGCAACCACACCACCAGCCATTGTGAGAGATCTCTAATAGAAATACTAAACCGTCTTGAATAGATTGAGAAGACGAGAGTGATGGATGATTTTCTAAGATGTTTTGTTTGAGGATTTGAGAAAGCAAAGGAGTGCTGAGGAGGTATTTATGTATGAGGCTCAATCCAAAATGGGACCTTGCCTTGAATGATACCTTTATATGCTAAGTTTAGGATAATGAGGCTGTTTTACAGTATACCACAAAAATAGTAATCCGTTGTTGGTGTTCCCATTCTAATGATGGAGTATATGTGGTGGAACAAATGGATTACGTCAACTAGCTTACATTTGGCTTATGTAAGTTTAAATATAGACAAAAGGATTAGAATTGGATTAAAATTGGATTAAAGCCATTTGTAGTACCTAAAATATGAGTGAATATTCATATAGTCTCTTCAACAAATTCATTTCTTAACTAAAACTAAACAAAAAAAAATTAATTTAATATTTTTATCGAGCATTTTTCCCCACGCATTGGAAGACACAATTAGATGCTTCCGGCCTAATTGCGCGCATTTATTAAATGTGAACACTTATTTGCAAGCCAAATTGACATTTTATCCATAACATTGCTACATAGTTCATGAAAATGTAACAAAATATAACACATTTTTAAAAGCATTATTAAACTATTCAAAATAAATTGTAATAATATTTCATAAAAATAATTTTTGCCTTTTCAAAATTATTTTAAAATATTTTTTTGAACAATATATTTTGATAAGTTGAAACTTGATTGTTTATGGTTGGACTAGAATCAACTTTTAGGCATGCCCAACCAAATGCATTTTGAGCTCTTATCCTATGCTATTTATTTGGATATGTCTAAACTTAAGTTCTTTTCACATTTCACTTTGAATAATCAACACTACATTCTCCTTTGTAAAATTATTTGACCTTCTAACATGAAAAAAAATTACTATGTTATGCCTATATGTAAACTATTCTTTAAACAAGGCTTTTGGAGTCTGAATAATCTTGACCATGGCTGCATGGATCTCTCAAAGAGAAACTAGTTTTGCACTGTTATATCTATGAAAAATAATGCACATTAAAAATCTGTTTTAAGCCACTAATATAAATTGAAATTGTGATATTATAAATCAAATCACAAAGTAAAATAAATGGTAATCCATTGTGCAAACAAGGGAAATGGATCATTTGGAAGAAGTGTACAAACTTTGACAATTTGAAACATTTAAATTTAAAACTAAAAATAAATAAGTAAATAAAAAATTTTAAATTTAAAAACAAATTAAAATATTATTTATATTTACAAGCATTTGGAAATAAGTATAAACAAGTTCACAAAATCCTCACAACCTAATAGCAGGTATCTGAAACAAATATTTATGGCAGACTTTTGAGACTAACCATTAGTATAGTAACAACTCCAACACAAATTCTATCACAACGCCTCAAATTTACAGGAGTAAACATAAAAAAATTCTCCCTAAAATCGATATATATATTTAAAATAGCAATGTAATCTGCTTGGAGAAAAAAGTATACCAATAGTTTTTGTATTGTTTGAAATATAGTCATTAAAATCAGCTCAAACATCAAATCTTTTTAGGCTCTGGACCCTGGTTAAATGGTGCAATTATTTCTAATAAAAATATTTTTAAATATTATTTTAGAATTATAAACTATTTTTAATTATATGATACATAATATTCATTACCATTTGTTAGTAATAAAATAAATAATTTGAAAAAAGTAAAGTGTTAATCAATATTTGTTTATATTAAATACTGTATTAATAATTGAAAATTTTATTTATACAATAAATATCTATGAGATCTTTCAAAACCAAGATATGCAAATAATTTCCATTTGGGAGAGTTATTTAATGATAGAATAAGAGCTTCAAAATATAATATTCAAAAAATATTTTTAAAATATGTAGATAGTTTCAATGTAGGGGAGTTATTTAATTAGATCTTTCAAACAAGTAGCAAAGGATAAGAGCTCAAAATGCATTTGGTTGGGCATGCCTAAAAGTTGATTCTAGTCCAACCATAAACAATCAAGTTTCAACTTATCAAAATATATTGTTCAAAAAAATATTTTAAAATAATTTTGAAAAGGCAAAAATTATTTTTATGAAATATTATTACAATTTATTTTGAATAGTTTAATAATGCTTTTAAAAATGTGTTATATTTTGTTACATTTTCATGAACTATGTAGCAATGTTATGGATAAAATGTCAATTTGGCTTGCAAATAAGTGTTCACATTTAATAAATGCGCGCAATTAGGCCGGAAGCATCTAATTGTGTCTTCCAATGCGTGGGGAAAAATGCTCGATAAAAATATTAAATTAATTTTTTTTTGTTTAGTTTTAGTTAAGAAATGAATTTGTTGAAGAGACTATATGAATATTCACTCATATTTTAGGTACTACAAATGGCTTTAATCCAATTTTAATCCAATTCTAATCCTTTTGTCTATATTTAAACTTACATAAGCCAAATGTAAGCTAGTTGACGTAATCCATTTGTTCCACCACATATACTCCATCATTAGAATGGGAACACCAACAACGGATTACTATTTTTGTGGTATACTGTAAAACAGCCTCATTATCCTAAACTTAGCATATAAAGGTATCATTCAAGGCAAGGTCCCATTTTGGATTGAGCCTCATACATAAATACCTCCTCAGCACTCCTTTGCTTTCTCAAATCCTCAAACAAAACATCTTAGAAAATCATCCATCACTCTCGTCTTCTCAATCTATTCAAGACGGTTTAGTATTTCTATTAGAGATCTCTCACAATGGCTGGTGGTGTGGTTGCTAAAGCTTCTGGAGGGAAAGACTATCCTGGAAATATTACCCTCTTTGTGTTCTTAGCATGTTTAGTGGCGGCGACTGGAGGCTTAATCTTTGGCTATGACCTGGGTATATCTGGTAATATGCTTAGCATTTCCATATGAAAATCATTCTCATTTGATTCTTTGGAAATAAGTTGCTTAATTTTTATGAAATGATATTAGTCACTTATTCTCTTAAGTACTTCTAAATAAAGGTGGTGTGACGGCCATGGATCCTTTCCTCTTGAAGTTTTTCCCGAGTGTATACAAGATGGAGAATGAAAACCATAGCACCAACCAATACTGCAAATTTGACTCACAGATGCTAACACTGTTCACCTCCTCACTTTATGTGGCGGCATTGGTTGCTTCATTCTTCGCAAGCATAGTGACAAGAGTGTTTGGTAGGAAATGGTCCATGTTTGGTGGTGGTATTACCTTTTTGATTGGTTCCGCTATCAATGGTGCTGCAGAGAACATGTTCATGCTCATTCTTGGTCGTCTTCTCCTCGGAGTTGGTGTTGGCTTCGCCAATCAGGTAACACATGTGTGCAAGTGGTGCATTCATATGGTTAATGGATCTCCTAAATTTTGATGGAAAAACCTAAACTATTAAGATCCTAACATTAGGTTTTTAATAAATGTGTATGGCAGTCTGTGCCCGTTTATCTTTCAGAGATGGCTCCGGCACGTCTCCGAGGTATGCTCAACATTGGATTCCAGCTCATGATCACCATTGGAATCCTTGCTGCCAACCTCATCAACTATGGTACATCCAAGATTCAAGGAGGGTGGGGATGGCGTGTGAGCCTTGCACTAGCCGCAGTACCAGCAGGCATCATCACTCTCGGTTCACTATTTCTCCCCGACACCCCTAACTCCCTTATTGAGCGTGGGCATGAAGACAAGGCAAAGGAGATGCTTTGCAAGATTCGTGGTACTGATGACATCCAAATGGAATATGATGACATGTTAGCTGCTAGTGAGGAGGCCAAGAAAATCCAGCATCCATGGTCCAACATCCTTAAGAGAAAGTATAGACCCCAACTGACCATGGCCATCCTCATCCCTTTTTTCCAACAACTGACGGGCATCAATGTTATCATGTTCTATGCACCTGTGCTATTCAAGACCATTGGATTTGAAGATGATGCCTCTCTTATGTCTGCTGTCATTACTGGCCTTGTCAATGTCTTTGCCACCTTTGTTTCCATCGTGACAGTGGATAGGTTTGGAAGGAGGATGCTCTTTCTACAAGGTGGAATTCAAATGCTCATTTGTCAGATAGCTGTTGGAACAATGATAGCCGTCATGTTTGGAACAAGCGGAGTGGCTGATGTGTCTATGGACTATGCTCCTTGGGTGGTGGCCTTCATTTGCGTATACGTAGCTGGATTTGCATGGTCTTGGGGGCCATTAGGGTGGCTTGTACCGAGTGAAATATTCTCTCTAGAGATTCGATCAGCTGGACAAAGTATCACAGTATCCGTGAATATGTTCTTCACCTTTATTATCGGGCAAATATTCCTTACGATGCTGTGCCACATGAAGTTTGGCCTCTTTTACTTCTTTGGTGGATGGGTGGTGATCATGACCATTTTCATTGCGCTCTTCTTGCCGGAGACCAAAAATGTGCCTATAGAGGAGATGATCCTTGTGTGGAAGCGTCATTGGTTTTGGGGCAAGTTCATCAGCGATGATGATGTTCATGTTGCTAATGACATGGTTGCAATAGCATAAAGCTAGAATGTGTATACATGCAATATACATCCCATTGAAACTTTGTGTCAATCTACCCTTGCTCTTTCTCTCTCGTCATTCTCTTTAAAATCTATACTTAACAAGCAAACAAAACAGAAAGGCAATGATAAAAGTGGAGGATGACCTTGCCATTAATATGAAACATACATTGTGTTATAATCTAATTAAACCTTTTCCAAACAACACCAATGTATTGTTAACTTACCTATAGCACCATCTCTTCAAATATAATCAATGATTTCATTGTGATATATTAGGTGAAATTAGTTTATGCTACTGCCATTAACTTTAAGGTAATATTTGTTGCAAAAAATAAATAAAAATTGGCAGGTTAAAGTGGAGTTTTGCTCCGTGAAGTATTAAATATTTTTTTATATTAGTAGAGATGTAATATGTGACTAATTTATGGTTTATATTGAAGCCCATATAAGGAAATAGTAAGTTGGTAGACTATGAAAATCTTTTGTAGGAATTCTTTCAATTCACTAAAGATATCTTTTATTTAAGAGTGATCCATAGAGAGAAAAAGGTGTGTTTATATTTCATTTCTTTTTATTCATGAGGGAATGCTTGTAAGAATGCAATGGCTAAATCCCTATATAGCAACCATATGACATATGTAAATATAATGCTCAAAATAAAATGGAGTATCAACCTAATCATTTTCTTTGTTATTATCTATCTAAATTCATGTCAAATAACTTGCCCAAGAAAACTTCAAAGTTTCTATATTTTTATAATGGCTTTGTTCTATCATAGTGGTACATTTCCAAAAAAAAACACACAAGATAATTATTTCTAGTGAGCAAGAATGAAGGCCAAATTATAGCCACTCTAAGGCACATGGAACTACATATTTCTATAGATTTCACAAATTATATTTTGAACATTTATCATTGCTCACATGGAATTTAATCCATCAATTTAAATTTGAATACTAATACTTGTGCACTTGCTAAATGGAGTGGATCAAATTTTTACCGCGATCACCTAGGGCTAAGGATATTAGGAATGCTCATAGTCTATTACTTATACAATTTTTCGTTCTAGTTTTTTCTTTCAGTTTTTCTATCTTGTTTCACTATTTCTAATTCTATATTTTATTTTATTTTGCAAGGAACTTTTCGTGGAAGTGTTCACATGGCATCATACTTGACCACGATATCTACTAAATGAACATTTAGCAATCATACGGGTGGTAGACATACCAATAGAGGCCCTAGAATTATTCAACACATGATTAGTGTACGTATAAGTTGGGGGAAATTGTGACAAGAATGAGACAAAACACTATAAGCTATATGTATATGCCAAACTTAATGGAAAAAATATCAAATGGAATTTATAATTGGCAAGATCATTACCCCTCAACACAATATCCTTGGCAGTCCTTTCCACATGAGTTTGGAATTAATTTTGAAGACCTATCATCTTACTTCATTGAGAACCATGGGGGTTATGTAGCAAAACTAGGGAAACCAAGTTGGCAGGAGGTATTTGACAAATTCATGCAATCAAGTAAAAGTTACCTCCAGAGAGTCAGTGATGAACAGACTGAGCAACTCATTCCTATTAGTGCAGAAGCCTGGCAAGACATACCCATATCTTTTGGTGATTATCTAAACATAAGTGAAGAAGAGAAAGAAGACGAGCATAGCAAGAAATTCAATCTCACATAGAGCATAGAGCTAAATAATTTATCAATGTTGAGCCACCTTTTTGAGAAGCAATCAAGCTATGAAGAGCAAGTTATGAAAAATCCTTATGAATGTGATGAGGAGGTTGAAGTAGAATACAAACAAGGGAAAAAGAAACAAGTTGCTATAGGGAAAGATAAGAATAAATATTGCGTTGATGGGCAATATGATTATTGACACAAAGACATACATGAGGACCTGCTGGAGCTATGTTTCTCTCAAGGCAAAGAGGTGAATGAAGCCCACTTAGTTGAGGCTAAATAAGTAGGCTACTTTGAGAATGATCAATTGGTGGATCTAAAGAGAGCATTTGAATGAGTTGATAGAAATATTACAAAGAGATTAAAATTATTTAAAGACCAATTTCTATTGAAATTGAACAACTCCAATCCTAAAGTGTTTCCTTGGAGGCTTAAGTGGCAATTATCACGTCCTGACCCTAGTAAGGCAAGTGGCAATTGCTGTGACAACCAGGGGAGGTTTATATTTCAACCACCTGAGTCACTGCAAATTTCATTAATCCTGATTTCACAATTTGATATTTCTTCTCACTCATCCTCCATTTTAGTATTTATGAGTGGATGGCCATGTATTTTATAAATTTGTTGAGGGCAATATTATCTTTAGAGATTTTCATTTCATCTTTGTCATTTGAATGATTTAGTGAGAACATTGGAGTATTTTTCACCCATGTCTTTTCTTCAAATGTGGAGGACATTGATGCCTTTTGCATCCATGCCTAATCACCCTAGTCTTCGGTGAGAAAGACCAAGGGCAATTGGGTCACATCATGGCATAGTTGGCAATGTGGTAGTATTGATGAAGAGTTAGGGGCACACTTGTCTTTTTCCTTAAAAATCTTATCCATTTTTACACCCATCTTCTTCTCCAACGAGTTCACTCCTCTTTCTTTCCAAAGAGTGGAGGGTAAGGTTTTGGAGAGTTTTCTTTCATTTTATTTGGTCTTGTTTCGAGGAGAACTCATGCTTTTCTTCATTAAAGTGGTCAAGGTGAGCTTCTCCTTTTGATTTCTAGTTGTTTAATTCTTTGAATTGAAGCTTTTCTATCATGCTTATTTGCATCTAAGGTTTTCTAAATCTTTGAATTTCAATACTTGTTTTGATGGTGAAATGGTGTTGGTTCTTGTTTCATTCATCCATTCTTTGGATTCTAGTTGTTTGTATTTGATTCCATTTTGTATGATTGTTGTGACGGAAATGCTTGTGGTTTTTAGAGGGAAGTGAGGGTGTGGAAATGCTCAAAAGAGTACCCAAACCTTGTCTATACATTGTTCTCTTTGTTCACCATTGTTTGTGTATCAATTGGGGAGTGAAAACTTAAGGTTTTTGGGGTTTTGTGTGCCTAGCACTGTAGCAGTACCTAAAATCATTGTAGACCAGAGGATGTATGTTTTTACTATATCAATTGCATTTTGCGAAGGTTTCTTCTGGAATTCTTGAGGTTGGGTTTTCATCCTCATCAAGTCTCACCTTCCCATTTGCACTGTATGCCAAAAGTTTTTGTCTAGGGCAAATCAATTAGTTTTATTTTTCAACTCTTGTTCGTTCACCCAATTTTTTATTTTCTTTCATACTTTCGTGTGTTTTTGAAGGCCTTTTCCTTTTCTTTAAGTAGGTCATGAAGTCCCGACAAAAGGGAAGGAGCTAGGGAAGGGCTATGGATGTCACTCCCTGAGGCATTAATTGTGAGTGGTGTTTTTCGTTGTATGCACAGATTTACTTGAGTTCTCGAGTATTTCATGCTATGTTTTGGCTATGATGCTATTGTATTTTCTCAAAAATTGTTTGAATGTTTCCATTGTTACTTTGATATGATGGTGCTGAGCTTGAAGCTAGGATTTTGCTTATATATATGTGTGTGTGTGTGTGTGTGTGTGTGATGCCTCATGAATTGATATAGATATATATTTGCACTTGTCTTTAATAGTCAAGAAAATATTTATGATCAATTGAAAGTCAATTTAGTATGATTTGGTTTGTGTCTTGCTTTAATGGCAAATGGTATGTATTGCTTTACTTGGAAATGATTTGATGACAAGTATTTGTTTGGGTTAAGGCTTGGAGCCGAATAGTGATTCTTTGAACTTGAAAATAGTTTCATGTGCTTATTAGGATTTTATGGTGATAGCGGACTATGGCCAATGAGTATTGGGCCAAAGCTATGGACAAGGTCTAACATTATAGTGTTGGGGTCTTCTCGGTCCATCCTATGTAAAAGTAGCGTGGTTGACCTTGGGTTTCCCATGCAAGAGGTGTTGTAGAGCTCTTGATGGTTATGATCTCGAGAGACCTAGAATCACCACCTAGGGAATCTTAGAGACCAAGATCAAGGGATTTCACTTGTACAATTTTAAAATCCTTGGTAGTACAAGGATTAGTCATGGCCATGACTAAGCTGAGAAAGCTTTTATGGCCAACTTAAAACTTGATTTTGTTTTTCATATCTATTTATTGTTATCAATTAAATTTTCTATGTTTAAAATATCTTGTTTTACTAACGATCAATGTTGAGTAAAACTATTTCTTTTTTGTTTTTCTGTACCTTGAAATGCTTTAGCACTCTATTTATCTATGTGGTCATCCTTCACTGAGTAATCTTATTACTTAGTCTCTTTCTCTCTCTGCCACCTTTGTACAGGTCATAGTGTGATCAGCAATCGAGCTAAGCTGGCATAGGAGCAACTTCTTCTTCTTCTTCTTCTCTTTATTTGCTTTACTTCTAGGTTTGCATGTATTCAGTACTTGGACCATTTTCATTGGTTGTCATGTGTATACTATATGTTTCATGGATCCACTAGTGTTGTATATGGGTAATAGTGTATCATTAGAGTGTTATATATATATATATATATATATATATATATATATATATATATATATATATATATATATATATATACCTGTTGGTGTGAATCTTTAATGCTATTTGGTGTTAATCATGGTAGTTGACAATTGATATACCAATGACTTGCATTAACATGGGAGTGGGGTGCGATACATTCCTTCTTAGGTTATTGCAACAATTTTTGTGTGCCTATCCTCCAGGTTGGGATGTGACACACAATCTTACTAAGATGATAATAAACTCAACAATAAAGATAGACTAAGGTTCCCACACATTGGGGACATAGGATACAGAGAACATCATCAACGTACAAAGTTATGGTTACCATCCACTAAAAATACAAGAAATAAAAAATACAATGACAAAACATAAGAATAAGTTCTAGTGGATCCATATATACTACATGCCAAAATATAACAAGACCTAGACATAGGAGAAGAAAGCAAATCACTCTATGAATTGCACCAACTTCGGTGTCACAACCTGTGAGACAACAGAGAGAAAGAGAGAGAGAGAGAGAGAGTGGTGAGCAATAGGCGTTATCTAGTGAGTGGTGACAACATAAAATTAACAAAGTAATAAAGATTTCCATAATAATAACAAATTCTTTAAATATAGTTAAGGACAAAGTAATAATCCCAGTGGTTTATAAATATTATTGCTATAAAAAATAGTCCTTTTAATAGTAATAATACGTAAAAGTCCAACAAATCGACAGTTTAAGCATGAGTCATCAATGAAACACACAAATAAAGTTTTCAAAACAATAATCAAATCAACCAAATCATAGGCTGTCCTCAAATCATTCCTAACCTAATTGTGGCCATAATTAGATATGAGACAACCAAGGTGCTTTAAATTTTTAAAATTCCAAACGCTGTCTCCCTTGGTGTTAGAGACAAAGATTTTAGTGTGGTGACCCTGGGTCACTCACACGAATGAAGGTATCACTCTTCCTAAACCCTGTCAATAGCTTTACCTCTTGACCAAGGGTAAATATAGGTTAGCCATGATGCCTCCTATTAGGTCGGACTATGGGAATCCCCACTGCTGTGTTAGACTGAAGTGAGCTCGCGGTCATCATCAAAGTCAATTACATAAGCATCTCATTTTCATTTACATCTCAAGAAACTATCATTCAATATTTTTAACTCAAAGAGCATACTCTCAAGATCAATACTATAAATCACCCTAGAATGGCTAAATAAGTAAAGGTTAAAAAACATTCACTTTTGAGTATAAATACATATGCATGCAAACATATCTCTTTCAATGTAAACACAGATAGATATTCTATTTTTTAATAAGATGCATCCATGGTTTTCAAGTGCTCAAAATATGTTCAAACTATTCTAATAAATCCATCTTTAATAAAAATATGATCTGGTATGAGAAATAGAGTGTAAAACATGTAAAGAAATACTTTACTACTCTTATTAGGGCTATGTAAACACAATTCAACCACTCACAGAATAGGTCACCTCATCTTGAGACGCCCTCATACTTTAGCGATTTCCTTTCCATTCAAAGATGCTTCACCACCTAGCCACATGCATAGAATTCATGAAGCAATGAATACAAGAATAAGAAGCTAAATGCACGAATGCGTGAGGTTCATATGCTCTGCATGCTAGCACTGGAATTATAGGAAAAAAAGACATGATTTTGGATCCAAAAGGTCTTAAAATTGAGTAAAACTAATCGAATGAAATTCAACCATGAAGAACTTCATTTTGGACTAAAAAGGTAAAAGAAATGAAAGCAAACTTTCGGTACTACAATAACCACTGAAATTGCTATGGTAAGCCTGCCAAAACTAAGAATTTTTACTAGAATTTATAACATCATTTTCAAAGGATTTTTAAGTCAAAACATTAACAAGAACAATGGCTCCATTTTGAGCCCAAACTACTCGTAATTGAAGGAGATCCATGAAATTCTTACCCTAGGGTTTCAAATGAGGAAAAATAATAATAATAAAATGAGCATTCAAAGGAAAAACTGGGGTAAGACTTCCTACCATACTCTAGGGCAAGTGAGAGGGAGTTGTTGGGTATCAATTTATACCCGTAATGGACCCTCAAAGAATTTAAGAAGAAGAAGAAGAAGGAGAAGATGAGGAAGAAGGAAAGTCACCGTTGAGAAAGAAAGAAAGAAAGAAATAAAGAAAGAAAGAATAGAGAAATGGCAAGTGAAATGGGGGCTTTTAAAAATAAATGGAAAAATTACCCTTTTATTCAATTGGCTAAAAAAAAGAATACATAAGGGTCCAAATGATTGAATTGCCCCTGCTTTGGTTGAATTTCACATGAAAGCCATTGTGTGAACATGCAAAAATGTCACTAATGTGAAATAACTATTTTCCCCTAATCCATGCACAAATATTTAACAAGGCTCAAAGTCCAAATGAGGATTAGATACAACACTAATGGTTCAAACATGGCATAATTAAGAAGAGTCAGAAGGTGTACAAGAAGATTGATCATGGCAAAACCAAAATGATGAAACCACCTCTTGCAATTGAACCATATGTTTTGGAGTTGAATAACTCCTAGCTTGAGGAATTCCTCACTAAGCTCAAACATTCTTTATTTTTAGGGAGAAACTATACAAATTATAGCCAAGAGAAATTCACTCTTTTGAAGCCTCTTTGACATGTAAAACAAGTTGGTCAAGCTAGTGATATTAAACAAGGGCTTCTTGGGATGTAACTCAGGTGTTTTTTTTTTTTTCTAATTCAGTTAGTTTAGTCCATTTTCATGTCAATTGTTTGATTTTTAATAAAATATTGGATGCACTATGCATGTTGATTTTTATATCATGTTTTATGTTTGTTGGGGTAAATTATGACTTGAAAATTGATGATCCATATTTTGTGTTTCATAAAACTGAAGTTGTTAGAGGTTTTCCATTAAAAACAAGTTTGGGAGCATACAGGCATACATACCCCTGCATGGATGACCATATAGAGAGGGAGAAGAGTATACTAGTACTTATACCACCATATGAAACTATTTAGAAGTCTTCAGGAGGTGCATACAACTATATGGAAGCTAGAATACCTTTATTAGAAGGCCATGCAAGCATATGGACTTGTATGGGGTCGGATTCACTTGTTTCCATGAGCTTTCACACTCTATATGGGCATATAAATGCCCAAGTGCACCTATATGCTGCCCTCATGATCATGTGCCCACTTCTCCATCATTCTAACTCTCCACCCATCCATTTCTCTTTACTCAACCACTTTCAAATCTTTTCTTTAACCTCTCACAATTTCATTTAGGCTTACTATTGAGATTTCATTGCTCACATCTTTAGCTTTAGTCGGTTTATTGTTTTAAGCACACCAACCTTAGTTATGGCTTAATCTCTTGATTTATTCATAGATTTGCATGTTTTTCTTGATGAAACTTAAGGGATTGAGTATAATGGATGATTTAAAATCAATACAAAATGTTTTTTGTATAGTTTTTGAGCTTCAATTGCAAATTCGTCATCTCGAGCACCCACATCAACGACACCACCTATAGAGGAGCATTGTTACACTTGAGGCTTAGAACCCATCAGTCCCTTTTTTTTTATTTTATCCTTTACTTTAAATTTATATTATGTTCATCTTTGGTTGTATTAGTTAGCAAGGAACAATCTCTACTAAACGTATTGTTTTATCTTTTTCTTTAGTGACTTTTATCTTTCATGGTTTATTTTTACTTTTCTTGAGTTATGAAGAACCCTTTTTGCTTCTTAGGACTTTAGAGAGATTGGATGAGTTTCCAAATTGAGATTTATTTACCCACATCCAATTTTGATATAGTTGGTTATGTACTCCTTAACATAGCCGTCAAGGATGTCCATCCCCAAGTTCAAGTTAAGAAGTGGGAATTCTCTTTACTGAATCGGGGAAATTTTAATTTCCCTTTCCATTTACTCTTATTGCATACTTTAACTCCATTGTGCTTGATTGTGTACATTGAAGGCAATGTACAATTCTAAGTGTGTTGATGGGTAGCTTTTCAAATTTATTGAAAATCCTTGTGACATACATGCTTAGTGTATACATATGATGGCTTTAGTTGAAGTTATTGAGAATCTCATAGTATAGAAGAATAACAAAAGCTAAGTATTCACTACTGTTTGGCTTGAACTGAAGTTCTACTTTATTCTTAGTTTATCCCACATTTTGAGCGCCAAAATTCTTTCGATTGATTTCCCCTCGAGTACACTATGGACAATTAGAGAAATCCTGTGACTATCATGTTCTCTAGTAATCTTGTTTAACCCATTACTATGATCTTTCACCTTAATTTGTTAAGTATCATTTCCAGTGGTTCTTTGAGGTTTCATGATAGATTATATAGGCATGTAAATAAAAATGTAGTGAAAATAATCAAGATAGTATTCTTATGCTCTGTATAACTGAGTAGCTCTAGGTTTAGGCTCATGATAACAGTGTCCACTAAGTTGAAAAGTTATTGTCGAGCATGAACACTTTATGTAGGTTTGTACTTATCCTAGTAATCGGGGTGTTGTGGTGCCTAATAAGTACAGACAATTAATACTCTACATTGTATTTTTTTCAATAAAAAAAATGGCTATGGATCTCTCAAGCTTGTCCATTAATTTCTTTGTGGGGCTAGTTGTCTTGCATCGAAAGTCCCAAGAGGTCTCAGGAATTCATTGAGGGTGTATTTACCATCTTAAGACCAATGACCATTTAATGTGGAGTGAACCTTGCATCTAGAGCCATGCTTGAATGCATCATGGAATTAATCTAAAGAGGATGAAATAGTGGAGGTTACACACAATTAGTGAGAACTATGGATAAAGTAGAACTATCTTCATTGGTTTTCATGTTAACTAAGCATTGTGGAATTCTCCTTCTACTATTCAAATTCTATACTTTTTAAAGCATGAGGTTGAACACTTATCATCTCTTTTATTTTTAATGTTTTTATTTGATTGAGGACAAATAAATGCTTAAGTGTGAAGATTTTTGGTAAGTGTTTAAATGTTCATATTTATTTTTTATCATTTAGATGTATATTTTGCAAGCATATTTGATAAAATTGTTGCCAACTTGTACTGAACTCATTGTGATTTTATTTAACACACATAGAAATGACTATTGATGATCGAGGAAACATTTTGAGGTATCTTCTAGGCAAATTGAAAAGGCTTGGAGCTAAAGAAGACCAATACGGGCAACCATATACTTGTATATATTGCTAGAATGACTTCATCATTTGAAGAAGTTGAAGAAAATGGATTTCTATAGGCATATAGCCTACCATATTGGTGTGTGTGTGTGTGTGTGTGCCAATATGGAATATCCAAAATACCATACTATCACTCATACAAGCACACATACAACCATATGAATTTCTAGGAACTTGATTTTCAACCCATTGATACCCATACAACCATCCATATGCCCATTTGACACCCTGTATATGGGATAACTATTTAAAGGTGCCATTTGGGTTTAGAAATTTGATTGGGGACATTTTTTTTAGGCATCACTTCAAGGAGGGGAAAAGAACTAGAAGATTCATCATTCAAGAACATCGGCAACCGGTAGAGACCATCAAGAACTTGAGGGTGCTACTTGAGAAAATATCATTGTGGCGACATCACCGTTTCTTTGAAATTCATTAATCCATTTACCAAGATTTATAGGTTGAGGAAGTTGTTTATGATTATTTTCATTATATTGTATTACTTTGGTTTGAATTTGTGTTCCCCTTCCATGTGAACTAATTTGTTACGTTTTAAGCATGATGAATAATAGGGTTATTTTGTATTAATACATTGGATGTTAATATTAATGGGACCATCTTACTCTTAAAAGAAATATAAATATTGAGTGAGTTTCTTTATTGACTTGATTGTTTGTTTTACTTTATTTTTTGGCTTCTTAATACACTTTTAGAGCACTTAGCCTTAACTACTTAGTTATCAAGATAATTAGAGACTTAGTTTATGCGGATAGAGACTTGCTTGAGTTAATTTTAAGGGAAAGTGTAAAACAAAAGAAAAGAAAAGAAAAGAAAAGTGAGAACCGAAAGAGCTACCAATTTTGAGGTGTGAAAACCACTCTAATTCGACTGTGAAAAGGGCTACATCAAGCGATGTGTGAAAGCTATTATTCATAATCATAAGAGAGATAATAACAACAACAACAACAACAACAACAACAACAACAACAACAACAACAACAATAATAATAATAATAAGATATAGAAAAGATTGAGTTGAAAGACAACAAGGTAGAAAAGATTGAAGATACACACACACATGGAACCTTAAATAGAGTGAAACTTGCCCTCTATCTAGTTGAGATTAAAACCTTTGCCTGATGTCGTATAATTTTCCTTAGATTTTAAGACTCCCATTTATGAGGCTTGAAGTCAAGGAATGATGTGAACTCTTCTCCATTTTTGTTTTCTTCCTTGTTTGCTAGAGGACAAGCATTGTTCAAGTGTGGAGGAATTTGATAACATGTACAATACACATATGTTGCATATCAATTCCATTGTCTTGGTTGATAAAGTGCCTATAATTACATTTTATGTTTTGTTGAATAGATTGGGGATTTAAGTCCAAGGAAACTTAAAATTGGAGTTTTGCAAGAAAGGAGCAAGACTACAAATTTGGGAAATTTATGGAAATTTATTGGAGAAAGAAAGAAAATCTATCTAAGCTTAGAGCATGGGTATGTCTTGTGTAACCAGGATGCTGCTAAACTTGGCCATTAAAATTATGTGGTTGTTTGCTTATATTTGATACTTGAGCATAGTTATTTTTATCCATATTTTATTAGTTTTAGGAGTCAATTTTAGAAGAAAGGACAATCTTGATGAAAGTAGGATTTAATTTAAATTTTAGTTTTTATATTTTTTAATTAGATTAAGATCTGATTGTTTTTTTTTTCTTTACTTTTTTGTTTCTTAATATGTATATATTTTCTAAGTTTATTAAGAATACTGTTTTGTTGATTGATGCAAAAGACCTATTGCTCAATTAGTAAACCCAAAATAACAATAAAATAAAGAAAAGATAAGAAAAGAGGTTAGCAGGGCAAGCAATTGCTAACTGCAAAATACAAAATAAAGTACAAAGTCAGAAAAGGAAAAAATATGATAAAACACAAATAATAAATCTTATATCAAGTCACAGCTCATAGTCACTGGGCCAATCTATATGGCAACTGGATGATTAGGTGGTGTGACTCCATAGTAGGTGACAATATGTCAGAGAAAGCACTTTACTCTCGAGGTCCTGCCCGAGAGATACCACTGCTGGTTTATAATCTGCCTTTATCTCCTCAAGATATCCTTAACCTGCCTCTCCATTATACACAATCTCTCTTGGTATGATACCAGTGCAAAGGATGGGCTTGCTACGCTGCTCATCATGCTGATTTGGGTGTAACAATGGCCTTAGGATGAGTCATACTGCCATGTTCCATCTAGCTAAATTTGAGGTAATTTTATTGTAAAAAAATGAGATTAACAAGGGGCCAACAAGAGTGGTGAATTTGAAGCAAAGGCAGAGCCAACATGTGTAAATTTTTATGAATTTTTAATTTTTCTGAGAAGAACATGGTGTCAATGTCATGCCCCACACCACGGGCCCTGGGATACAACAATCGTCTTGACAACCTGAGGAAGAATACCCCACCACTCAACCCTCGGGTCGCCTCAAGGTTTACTACAAATACTTAGAATCAACAACATCAAACAACAAGTATAGAATAGAGAAATTCAAAGGTACGCAGGGGAAACAACAACAACAACAACAACAACAATACTTAGATATAAGAGTTTATAAAAAAGTAACCAAATACACAAACATGCAAACCAAATACACAATAAGTACATGCTCAAAAGATAACATATGTAATACTAGAAATAAATGAAAAGCAGACAGTGGATGCCCAGCACATCGCTTCATCGCAATACTACTGCCTGCTAAAGCCTGGGAAGAAGAAAGAGGGGTGAGTAATCTAGATCACTCAGTGAGTGGGTTAGCATAACTCTAAAAGAATATACCTAAAATAAATGATATAAATCAACAAAAATAAGCTTTACCAATGATATAAAATGATTAGAACAATATAACTACATAACCAGATGCAATAATACCAAAGATAGCATAAAGAAAGTCTTTTTCTCAACTACGGTTTCAACAATAAATTCCCGAAATACCAAACATGGTTTTTAAACCATAAAACAAATTGAACATCCCAAATCAGTTCATTTTTCAAATAAGTCACTAGAGATCACAATTCAAGGTTTAATTTGCATAAAACATAAACTCTGCAGAAGGGGCCAGTTTACATAGCCAGCAAACCCATAATGGTTTAGAATTCTCTCTAAACCTTCACAGTGGCCGCAGCTAGGTTTAGAGCCATCAAGGTACTCATACCCTTGAAGTTGACCCATTGGTTCACCGTATGGTGCCTCCGACTCCCCAATGACTATCTAATGAGGGTCCTACATCCCCTCTTGAGTTGGACAAACAAAGATTAGCCTATCTACCGTGCCACCTTAACAGGCTGGTGGTAGAGACCGCCGACTTGACACACCCCTTGCGTGAGTGTTCCGCAAGTGCACGGGTGATAAACGCCTAACTGGACGTATTATTTATGTATGTTTGCATATTTATCGAATATTTTTATATGTGTGGATGCCCGTTTTCTGTCTAAATTGGTTTATTTCGTGTTACAGGCACAGAAAATACCGTGGGGAGCTCGACAGCGTGATTTTAGAAGAAATCGGCAGGGAAAAGACCATTTTCGAGCCCGCTGTAGCAGCAATGTAGCATGAGAACTTTGGCAAAATAGCTAAGTCTGGAGGTTCATGCGGGCACCATACGGGCGCATAACTGACCGCATATATCCCTGTAGCAGAGTTACTATAGCACTCCACTGTAACAACTTACATAAAATTCGGAGGCTACAGTACCCGTATGCGGACCACATGCCTGGCTGCATGGCGTCTCGAGAATGACCATTTAAGGGCTTTTAGTTCATTTTTCAAGAGGAGGAAGCCCTAGGTCTTGAGCATACTTGCCACCATCTTCAAATCAGAGCTAGGAGCAGCCGTTGGAGGCCATTTTCGTGGAGAGAACGACGAGGAGAGCAACATACG
Organism: Dioscorea alata; assembly: GCA_020875875.1. Classification (NCBI taxonomy): domain Eukaryota; kingdom Viridiplantae; phylum Streptophyta; class Magnoliopsida; order Dioscoreales; family Dioscoreaceae; genus Dioscorea; species Dioscorea alata. Next base: position 7,706,480 of record CM037011.1, read on the forward strand.
ATGAAATCCACCTCTTTGATCCACATTTGAGGGAAAGAACGACAAGGGAAGCCACCCCTTTGGTGGCGTCTTTGGAAGTGTCATTCGGCCCCTATCTTTTGAGGGAGTGTTTTCTTTGTATTGTTTGGTTGTTTCCATGTATTTTATTGAGTATTTTGTATTCATGAGCAACTAAACCCCAAGGTCACCGGATGTAGGTGAACCTTGGGGGTGAACTTGTGTAGAATGCTTGTTTGATTAGTTTTATGCATTTGGTACTTGTTTGTGAGCCTTGTTTGGTGTATTTGATTGCTTGGTATGCATGAGAACTCTGTGTATCAATGTTTAGAAAATTCTAGGAAGCATGACCATTGCCCTAGTATTAGGCTCACCAAGCTTGGTAGGGATACATGTACGAATACGCCGTGACCATCGGGTATTTGTACCCCTCCATTGTTAGGGTTGACCTTGATTGTGTCTTCTCCCTAACTTGAGAAACCTATCCTTCTCATTGCAATCGTGTGAGGATTCGGGCGGAAGGAATTCCGTACTCGATACTTGTACCGGATTAGGGACCAATTTCCGTGACCATCGGGTTGGTTTAATTTAGGGTTTCTCAGTCCAAACTGCCCATTTGCATGCTAGTTAAGGCAACTTCCGCACTTTAGTAGCCTCCTTGGGAATCCTCATCCGTGACCCTCTCTTTACATTGTTCTTACCCTACGATTATTACCTCAGCCTTAGAGCACTTCACTTGCATGTTAATTATCTTTTTACTTTTCTTTGCACAACACTTAAATTGATCGGCCAAACAATCATACGAAGAGGAAGTAAGGGTAGATTCTCGGGCCCTTGGGAATACGACCCCCTCGCGCGTGCGTGAGGGGTATTACTTGGCGACCTCGTGCACTTGCGGGCTAGTCATCAACGGGTTGTCGTAGTAATAAAGTTTTACCTTGGTGAGTGGGTAGTAGTATCCACAGGGAATAGTGTTTAGAAACAAGAGTTATCACTATTTAGCTATGAAAAAAATCAATGATGAGAGGAATCAGTATAAGAATGCAAAAGAAAATAAAAGAATGCAAGAAGATCAATGAGAGTAAAGAGAGGTAATCGATATGAAGATGGGGGCACCCGGACAATGCTCACCCTAGGATTATTGTTTCAAGTGCAAGACTAATATTATACTTCCTAATTGATGTTTTAATGAGTCGTGGAAATCCAAAGACACATGGTCCCAAGCCTAAGGTTAACCGTGACTAACCCTCTACACTATGCCCCGGCGGAAAGTGATACTCTTGACGCCTCACACTGTGTGGGATTGCATGGGGTTCTAGAGATTCCAACTAATAAACCCTATTGCATAATATAGTTCTAACCCTTTGGTCCAGGCGAAAGAACCCTAGTCTCAATTAAGCCCCAGCATTAAGATTCACTACAACACTTCACTTTGTTGCTTGCGCAGCTAAGCCTCAGTGGAGTCCATCTCTTAACACTTCACTCTATTTTGACCACAAAGAACTCTTGAAACATGGAGGTAGGATAAATTACATTAGAAAGGAAAGAGGACTCACCCTCTCAACCCTCTTCAATATTGTTTAGTCTAACCCTAATGAAGTTGTCACACTTTTAAAGGATTACCTAGATGGATTCTTAACCCTAGTGTCACATGTAAGGGAAAATCATGCAATTAACATTCAAGATTGAAACTCAATTAAAATCATCAATTAAAGAAGCATAATAGAAGTTAATGAAACAAAGTCATTCTAGGGTTTACAAGTCTAAGCACCCACAAGGAGTTTAGCTCTCCATGGAACTCGATGTCGATGCCATCGAACCACTCCAAAAGGCTAGCAAAAACCTCTCCAAACCCTAGCCGTGGTCTCCCAGAAAGTTTGGCGAAAGATGCAAAAGAAGATCTCTAATTAATTCTCAAATCACGGTATTTATAGGGCTGAAATCGGGCATCCAGTGTTGTGAATTATGAATTTCAGCGTGCTATGAACAGTAACTTGCTACAATAAACTGCTACATTATTTTGCTACAGTAACTGCTACATTCTCATACCAAAGTTGCTCCAGACTTTATTTCTTCATCGAGGCCGCTAAGTTGGGCACACAACAAGCAGTAAATCATGTCGCCTCTTGCTTTCAACACATTGATGAAGCTCTTCGATGTTACACAAGTTAGACTATATGAGTATGACTGCCTTCGTGTCCCTCCAAATTGCATAATCCTTGAGTACTTTGGAGGTTGGCACACACCCACGTGTCTACAACTTGTGCCTTGATCCTTGCTTAGTCCAAGAGTTTTCTCAACTAGTGCGTCCATGACCTATTTTTGCTTATTTTTCTTCTACATCGTCTTCACAACCCTGAATGCGTAAAAGAACACAAATACACAAGAATCAATGATAAATCCTGAGAAAAGTAATGTTCAATGCAAGAAAAGTATACTTCGTATTACTAATACACGAGCACTTATCACTACTGCAGTAGGATACCACCATCTAAACCATGCAATTCAAGTATATCTCAACATGGAGTCCATAGCTTGGACAATAATAAATAACCAAAAATATCTGCCATTTCCACACATAAATAATGAATGCATAAGCATAAACAAAGTTTTGTAAAGCAAATCAATTCACAACTTATAGCACAAATATCATCTTGAAAATCTTCCTTTGAACCACAATATTTTTTAAGTATGAAGAATCAATAAATAAGTTTACTTCAAGTCAATCAAAACCTCAATTCAAGTATTAAAAATCAAGGAAACTTCACTCAAGCAATATAATATATATTCTTCTAGTAAAATTATGCATAACAATCCCACACACAACTTTGATGACTAAATTCCCTAGATATGCTAATCCTCTACCGGCTCCTTGCCATGGGCCGAGACTTCACCACCTAGCCAAAGCACACGAACAACCCTAAACCACTCCTAGGTTTGGCTCAAAGCCAACTTCTAGAATTTCTAATGAACTCCTAAGTTATTAGGCTTCACTCCAAACCAAAGAAATTCAAGAAACAACTAAGTTTAACCTATGCTACAATAGTCGATCTATAGTAATGAAAATTTGATCAAGAACACAACCAATAAAAGGATTAAAACAATGAATTTCAAGCAACTCAAACTCTCCAAAAAATTTTCAACAAGAAACACAAGAATTAGACCAACAAAGAAACCCCTAAATCAATCTATCTAAGAACACAAGAGAGGAAAGGAAGAAGAGCTCTTACCTCAAGAATTTGATCTTCCAAAGTGGTAGATATTGGCGAAAAGGCTAGAAGAACACCCCTAACAACTTTCCTTCAAGCTCCAAAGGAAGAACAAAGTAGAGGAGGAAGGAAGGAGAAGAAAGTGGTAAGGGTTAGGGTTAACAGAGATCTAGAAAGCTTTTAAATCAAGGTTGAAAAAGCAAACCACGGGCGTGCTTCGGGAAAGCACAGAGGTCCTTTACCTATGTAATGCTACAGTAACATTGCCACAGTAATTTTGCAAGGATAAATAGTAATTAATCCAATATAGTGCTGATATAGACACCACATGATTGCATTGTACCCTATGAATCTCAATGTAAATTAACAAGAATTCAATAAGTAGATAACCCTTCTTGTAAAATGATTGCCCCTAATCCCATACAGAATAGAAATGTGATTTCTCCTAAAATCTATTCCCTATGATTATGAAGAGTATGGAATTACTTGCTAATTCATTCGGGAGGATTGTGGGAGGAGAAATCTCAACTCCAAAGTGCCTTATTTCTAGGCTTACTAACAATCCCCTCTAATCACGGATGCCTATGGTAGGTGGGTCTTTCAATTCGTTACACAAGCAAAACATACATGAAACTCGGGCTTTCACCTCGATAGTATTCAAGACATTAATAACATGTGATTAAATTCAAATAATACGGATTATAATTAGGAAACAATTAAAGAATAAAGATCCACAACCAATGTCAAAATAGATCAAACCTAGAGTTAATCCATGCCCAAGCATCTACAAAAATAATTTTTCATTAATGGAGAACAACAATATAGTTCACAAGGAACAATATGAATAAATGAAAACATATAAATCCCCTTCTCAGTTGCATCGTTGAGATTGCCATCGAGTCTTCCCAAGAACCTTCCAAAGATGCCGCCAAGAAACTTCTTGATGGCTTTGAACTTTATCCTCCAAAGTAGGTGAGTTATTTTCCCTCTTGATTCACCTTCAAAGCTCTGGAGAATCACCCCCTTACTTTCCCTAAACCTCACAGTAAAAAGAACAAAAGATCCCCTTCAAAACCTTATTCAAGAATATTATACCTAGCTACTTACGAGCTACTTACAAGCGTAAGAACACTATTGTAAGGAGCTAGAGATGATGAGTCGCGAGCCTTATGGGATCACTTATAACAGTAAGTCCCATCCATAAGGTCTTATGTCTGGTGTTAAGATCTAGCTTACGACTGTAAGCGTTGGATAGTAAACTTCTTTGGATTGCCTCTTACAACCATCCCTAGGGGTGCATATTGCTCCTCGTAAGCTCCTTTAGACAGCCTTTACGGTCTAACGTACGATCGTAAGTCCTACCTGTAAGTCCCTTGTTTGTCCTAATACTTCTCCTCACAGGCATAAGCATGCCCACAAGGTTCTCTGAATAAGATTGACGACAGTAAGCATGACCGTAAGGTGCTGATAAGTGGGTCTGTTTGGCCTGTTCTTCAATGGTTTATGCCGAGAAAGCTTCATCTTCCTTGTTTTGACTTTAGAATGCTTCTTTTTGCTCTCTCTCTCATCCTTAAGCACTACCCAAAGCTTGAAAAAACATATTCACCATATTTAGCATCGAATTCCATAACAATACTCTAATACATGCGTAATGAGTGTACAAAATGATATTAAATAATGAATAAATGTACACTCATCTTTTGTACTATTTTATTCATCCAATGAAAGGTACAGTTTCTTTTTTTTATTTTGCCTAAATATATTCTCATTTTTTGTATGTATCATGATACATGTAATGGATTATGGTTTTAGGATGTTAAAGGATTTTATTTAAAAGGTGAAAGCTATATTGTGTATCTATTACCTTCAACATGGCCCCTTCCTTATCAACATGAGACTGTGTTGAGCTATAGAAAGGCCATGTTTTCTACAGTTCACTATTTTAGATTTTGATGATTAAAGTTTTATGTTCTTTGCTGCAAGACATAATGCTATGGACCAAATCCATTGCACACCACTCTCAACTGAAGAAGAGGCAGTGCCTTAAACCATCTAGATAAAGACCAGCGTTATACCACAACATACTAATTAGGGGTATATCAAGTGTTATAAGAGACTGTGTACTAGCTTATTTCATGAGATTCGGATAATTGACTAGTGATTGACTTTGAAAGTGCTAGTGATGCTGTCAGTGGATTAGACACATACTAGTTGACATAGGAATGAGAAGGTATAGTTTCAAACATTTGAAGCGGTCTACTGGATGAGTTACACTTTTTTGACCGATAAGGAGTTCACCTAATTAGAGACCTATGGTCAATTGCTCATTAAGTTTCCTTCAACTATAACTGCAAGCATCTATTGGTCATAGATCAATAGTGGCCTGAAGTATGATGATATAAGGTTGAAGGCTTCAAGCCTAAAATCGCCTAAACACCAGTACATCCACTCACTTGTCAACCACTCTTTGATAAGGCATAGAGATATCATAAGAATCATTGCCCACATGATGTTTTCTATCTTTTAAGCATGATTGAAATGGTTTTGATTCACATCAAGCACAACCTTATACTTTTCATATGGCATCATGGGATAAATCCGAGGATGAGTGTCACTTTCATCGGGTTGTGTTTCACCTGACTCATCCAAGGGCTATGGATTTTTTAGGGCACTCGTCAAATGTAGATGGCTGGTGAAATGCCAATGCTCTCCGGCATTCTCCACTCCAAGGGGATGATCAAGAGCCATCATGCAGCTTTAGGGGCATCAAGGAATGAGTATATCCTTGTCAGATCATTAGAGTTTTCCTCTTCTAATGAGGAAAAGAAAGACCAATATAACACCCCAAGCAAGAGCAACCTATGTAGCCCTTGCAACCCCAAGAGACATGTATCCCATAGAGGTGCTATTACACCACCATAACTCCAAGCATGCATCAAGAGATTGGAGTAGCATATGAAGAAGATTTAGAAGACCTAGAGGAAGATAATTGCTAGTTAGCCTAGGAATGTGGCCCTACTTTATTGCATTGTAGCTTGCTATGTTGTCAACGCTTCACTAACTTGAGGTGTCTCAACCTCGGCTTTTCTACATGCACCTTCCCTAGTCACCACTCCACAAGACTCAAAGAATGACAATAACAGGATGTGCTGACTCGTCATCATCATTATAATCATCACTACTTTAATTTTATTATCCTTTATTTTACTTGTTTTTTCATTGTTTATCTTTTTATTGAGTTGTGTATTTTGTAGTTGGCAAGGGTTATACCCAACTAAGTTATATTTTAGTTTAGTTTTTATTTCATTCTGCTTTTTCATTATTTTTCTTTAATGCCCTTTTATATTTACTTGAGATATAGTAAATTCCTTGTACTTCACAGGAGGAATTTGAATTGAGAAAAATGGAATTCACTTTACCAAGGAAAAACATTCCCTCAACATGCCCCTTGTTAGATTGTGTTGAGGCTAGGTAATTCAAATAACATGCATAATTTCAAGAGCAACATGCTTGTGTTTAGCTAAAGTTAATTAGACATCTATAACTTGAATTGGGGATGTACCAATTTTTTGTATTTAAATTTTTCTCATATATGTTTTTATTGCTATTTATCATCATAAATGCTTTTGATGAGTGTACAATGTTAATGTATTTTATATCATTTTGTACTCATTTGGCTTGTATTAGAATCATATTGGATAATTCGATGCTAATTCTAGTGTGTTTCACATTCTCAGGCTTTGGGCAGCACTTATAGATGAGAGAGAACCAAAAGAAGCATTCCGGACCTTAAACAAACAAGATAGAGCTCTCTTAGTATCGTTTGGACAAGGACAAGGTAAATTGGGTGGTTTACGAGCAGCTTAAAGCTGTAAGCACTTTCTAGAGAACATTGAGGGAATACTTATACCTGTAAGGGTAAGTTCAGAGGCAAACCAGAGGACCTTACAGGCTGGACTTACACTCGTAAGGACTATCCAAAGGAGTTTACGACCAGAGCTTACACCCATAAGGATGGTTGCAAGAAGCAGCACAGTGGAGCTTATGGTCCAGTACTTATAGCCATAAGCTAAATCGTAACACAAATAGAAGATCTTATGGATGAGACTTATCGGCGTAAGTGATCTCGTAAGGCTCGTGACCATCTTCCCCAGCTCTCTTACAGCCATGTCCTTATGCCCGTAAGTAGCCCGTAAGAAGATGATATAAATATATTTGATGAGGATTTTTAGGGCATTCTTGGGGATTTCTTTTAGAATTTTCTTGGAGGTAAAGCTAGGGGAAGAAGAAGGCAAACCTCCAGGGAATAAAGGGCGATTCTAGAGGAGATTTGGATCCACATTCAAAAGGATAGGAGATCATAGCCATCAAGCTCACCTTGATGGCATGTGTAGAAGCTTTTCTAGGGTTACCTATGAAGTGATTGAGATGGAAGTTTTTATGCTTTTATTGTCTCTCATCATGTCTTGCTTGTTGAATGATTGCCCTCCACTGATGGAAGGCTAATTTGTAGATGTTTGGGCATAGTGAACTCTAGGGTTTACTTTTTAACATTGGTTGTTGGATTCATGTAATTAACTTGTTTACTTTATTGCAATCCATTCTATTTGAGTCTAATTGCATGTTTGAATGCTTAATTGCTATTGTGGTGAAAGCCGTAGTTGTTATACCCGTTATGCTATGTGACGAGAAGAAATTCCAACCTAGCATAAACATACCGTGATTTGATGGAATTGTGAGTAAGCCTGGGTATAGGGTACTTTGGAGACTCCATCTCCCTCAATTCTCTTGAGTGAGTTAATGATTATCATCATGTTCTTTGCAATCATGTGGAGTAGATCTTAGGAGAAATCACATCTCTACTCAGTATTCTTATTAGAAGAAATCTCTCTTCACAATGGAGATTATTGATTGGATCACCCGCAAGTGTACGGGGTCATCAAGTAATACCCTGTGCGTGACACAGAGGTCATATTCCTCAGGGCCAAGGAGCTTCGCTTACTTCCTTTTTACTCATTGTTTAGCCTACAAATTCAAGTGTGAGTGTCCTAAATCACTAAAAAGGTTAAAAATAACTAAAGTAAAATGTCTACACGCCTGGGTGTATAAATGGGAAACCTAAAGAAAAGAATGGTCACAGATGCGGATCCCCTAAGGGCTATAAATGCTAGTAGAATGCTAAGGTTATAAAGCAATGGTGATTTGGGCCAAGGGATTCCTAAAGTAGGTAATCCTGAATCCCTAAGTGATCACCCCTAATTCCATATGAGTATTGGTCTGGAATTCCTTCCGACGAAATCCTCCTATGATTACATTGAGGCTAGGGAAATCTCTAATTAGGGTCAAATACACATCTAGGTTCATCCCTAATGGTTGGAGAGATACAAAATACCTGAATCCCTCAATGTATCTGTACATGGATCCCTTTTAAGCTAAGTAGGTCTGATATAAGAGCGCATCTAAGTACAACCTAAGAATTGAACCACAGAGTTCTCATGTAATCCAATACATAAAAGAGCATAAAGATTGAACCAAAAATTAAACTAATTACATTAAAGTAAACAAAGCATTCAAACAAGCAAGTTCACCCTAAGGTTCACTGGCATCCAGTGACCTTGGGGTTTAGCCATCCATACAAGCTAATAAGAGGTTCAATACAATGGGAACAATTGAAACAAGCATAATAAGGACTCCTTTGAAAGCTAGAAGCCGAATGACGAGTTGGATCACGTGGGAAGCTTCCACAAATGCCGTGTTGAGGGTCGCCTCCTTCATTATCTCTAAGCCTCTACAAGTGGGATCAAAGGTGGATTTTTCCAGAGTGTGCTTCTTCCATCTATTTCCTTCTCAAAAATGCCCTTAAACGTGGTTCTTCACCTCAAATCAAATGTGGGGGAGTGGAGAGCTCAAGAAAGAGGATGAAAATGATGACTCAATGCCCTAGAAACATCTTTAAAAGTCCTCTTGAGATAGCTTCACTGCCTGGTTTGCAAGCGCAAGGATGCTCGTAAGCCTCTCGGGATTTATGGTAGAATTTTAGTAAAGTGCTACAGCACCTACTACAATAACTCTGCTACAGTTATTTTGCTACAGTGCAGGTATGCAAATTATCCAACTATCTTATGGGCATTCTCACAACCTCAAGGTTGCCCGCAAGGATAACCCGAGACTTTGCCGTTTCATCAATCTTTTATGTTACAGTACCTGCTATATTATTGCTATAGTGCCCTGGCTCTAAAATGTCTATTTCGGTGCCTATTTCTTCTTGAATTGTGTCGTCGAGCTCACCTAGGTTTCTTTAGGCTTATAACACAAAAGGAACCAATTAAACCATAAAAAGGCATCGATTCATCAAAATAAACATGAATAGTGCAAAACAAATACATATAAAATACACACATTTAGGCATTTATCAAGCATCCCCACACCTAAGCGTTTGCTTATCCTCAAGCAAACAAACATGAAGAATAGGGGCAAGAAGATAAATGGCTAAATGTTTGTCTAAAGTGCTCCATAAGAACTCCATAAGTATGAATGAAAAGAAATTAAGAAAGCGAGTTGCTCAATAAGAAACCACGTAATAATAGTCCTGTTTATCTAAAGTGCTCCTGTGAGTGTCTGCGAACCTCCTATCTTATCCTCCTCACCCTGGATTATCCCAAGATGTCCATTCACCCCTCACACAATGATAACTGGTATTAGAAATGCTAAAAACACCCTCAGTAATCAATCAAAAGTCCTTCAGTCCTTAAGTAAAGCTTTAGCCTTTGTGTGAATGCCAAACAAGTTCCAAGAGATAAATAGGTTTTTACTTCTCCTTTTTATTATTATTATTTATTTATTTATTATTTATTTATTTATTCTTCTTTTTTTTAAGTTCGACTAATGTAGACTACACAAAATCTTTCTAGAGGATGCACATGCTGATTAGGCACAATAGCCACCCAACTTACATGATTACATGTCTACATAGATGCATTCATGTTTTACCAACAAATGAATACTGTCATAGACTGCTTTTTCTTCTCCTTTTTCTTATATATATATACACACACACCCTATCTCATGTTTCCCAGTTTAATACCTGCTACACTTCACTTAGGCTACAGAAAAACAATAAAGGAACCAAAAGCTCTAAAAAGTAACATTCTAACACCAATATCAAAGTGATGGGTTGGCTGGAGTGTATAAGGTCGAAGTTTTCATGATAGAGTGTGAGGATGCACTAGAGATAAAACAGGACTTCCATTCAAGCACAGATAAGAAATACAACTCAAATCTATCTTTCTTTCAAGCTAGGAAGTTCATACTAAGTATCATAGATATCATAGGTAAGACAAGCATGCATAAGTACGAAATACACCATCCCCAAACCTAGAGTCATACATTGCCCTCAATGTACATAAAGTAGCAGTACATGATGAAAAATATTAAATAAGTACAAGGAGATGGTGACACACCCCTTGCGTGAGTGTTCCGCAAGTGCATGGGTCATCGTAGTAATAAAATTTTACCCCGGTGAGTGGGTAGTCGTATCCGCAGGAAATAGTGTTTAGAAATAAGAGTTATCACTATTTAGCTATGAAGAAGATCGATGATGAGAGGAATCAGTATAAGAATGCAAAAGAAAAAAGAAAGAGCGCAAGAAGAGCAATGAGAGTAAAGAGAGGTGATCGATATGAAGATGGGGGCACCCGGACAATGCTCACCTTAGGATTATTGTTTCAAGTGCAAGACTAATATTACACTTCCTAATTGATGTTTTAATGAGTCATGCAAATCCAAAGACACACAATCCCAAACCTAAGGTCAACCGTGACTAGCCCTCTATACTATGCCCCAGCGGAAAGTGATACTCTCAACGCCTCATACTGTGTGGGACTGTATGGGGTTCTAGAGACTATAAGTGATAAACCCTATTTCCTAATATAGTTCTAACCCTTTGGTCAAGGCAAAAGAATCCTAGTTTCAATTAAGCCTCAGCATTAAGATTCACTACAACACTTCACTATGTCGCTTGTACAACTAAGCCCCAATGGAGTTCATCTCTTAGCACTTCACTCTATGTTGACGACAAAGAACTCTTGGAATATGGAGGTAGAATAAATCACGTCGGAAGGGAAAGAGGACGTTTCGCTACCTCTCGACTCACCCTCTCAACCCTCTTCAATCGTTTTTAGTCTAACCCTAATGAAGTTGTCACACTTTCAAAGGATTACCTATATGGATTCTCAACCCTAGTGTCACATTTAAGGGAAAATCATGCAATTAACATTCAAGATTGAAACTCAATTCAAATCATCAATTAAAGAAGCATAATAGAAGTCAATGAAAAAAAAGTCATCCTAGGGTTTACAAGTCCAAGCACCCACTAGGGGTTTAGCTCTCCATGGAGCAATACAAAATCAACAAAGACTTTGAAAGAATATGCATAAAAACCATAAAGAAAACCCCCTTCTGGTCCGTATCGATGATTTTGTGGAGCCGCCTCGTCTTCTCCAAAGGTTCCCTTGTCAAACCTAGGGCACACCTCACCGAATCAATGCCGACGAAAGCTCCCTCAATAGTTCTCCTCCAAAGGAACTTGGTCGATGCCGTAGAACCACTCCAAAAGCTTGCAAAAACTTCTCCAAACCCTAGCTACGCTCTCCCTGAAAGTTGGGCGAATATGGAATAAAGATCCCCAATTAATTCTCAAATCGTGGTATTTATCGGGCTGAAATCGGGCATCCACACAGCCATGTGCAAATTCCACACGCCCGTGTGGATTCTCTGGAATTCAAAATTTCAGCGTGCTGTGAACAGTAACTTGCAATAGTGGATTACTACAGTTGTTTTGCTACATTCTCGCGCCAAAGTTGCTCCCGACTTCATTTCTTCATCGAGGCTGCTAAGTTGGGCACGGAACATGCGGTAGATCATGTCGCCTCTTGCTTTCGATACATTGATGAAGCTCTTCGATGTTACACAAGTTAGACTACATGAGTGTGACTGCCTTCGTGCCCCTCCAAATTGTATAATCCTTGAGTACTTTGGAGGTTGGCACACACCCACATGTCTACAACTTGTGCCTTGATCCTTACTTAGTCCAAGAGTCTTCTCAGTTAGTGCGTCCATGACCTATTTTTGCTTATTTTTCTTCTACATCGTCTTCACAACCCTGAATGCGCAAAAGAACACAAATACACAAGAATTAATTTTAAAACCTGAGAAAAGTAACGCTCAATGTAAGAAAAGTATACTTCGTATTACTAATACACGATCACTTATCAAACTCCCCCACACTTAAGCTTTTGCTTGTTCTCAAGCAAAAAAAAAAAAAAAAAAAAACATTAAAGCACTTAGGAAGAACAATTGAAAGTGTTCGGCCTTAGGTTCACCAAAGTATGCAAAAGAAGCATTCTACAAGTAAGGGAAAATTAAAACATTGCATAAAAGGTATCATTACTCTAGCTAAAAACTTGAATAAAAAAGGATAATAAACCTGATATTGTGTAAGTGTGTGTAGACTCACTCAAGTCAACCCAAAAAGTACTCTTTAAAGCTCTTATTAAGAAGGACTTATTTATAAACAAGAACGAGAAGGTAGTAGCTTCACACATCCTCTAAGGTAGCACTTTCCTAGGCGGCCGCCAAAGGTGGCTTTCACACTTTCGAGGTGGTAGCTCTTTCTACCGGGGTAGTAGCTTTCATGCATCTCATGAGATAGCTCTTTCTCTCATTAGGGCATAACTAGTATCTGACTTATGAAAGTAGCTTTATACTTCATAGGTGGTAGTTCTTTCTACCCCAAATGTACAAATAAACCAACAATATTCACAAAAGTTTTTTTTTTTTTTTGAAACTAAACTCAAAACCAATTAAAATTAAACTAAACTAATCCCTCAAAATGTTGAACTTGAGTTTCCAAAAGATTTCATGAGTGAGTAGTGCAACAAGAGATAATCGGGCAAAAATTCCCTAAAATTCAAGTAAAAACTAAAGCATGATGAGATACAATGTTAAAAATTCTCCTAAACTTAAGAATACAACCGTTGCAACTAAGGTGAACCGCCATTGGCTACATGAGCATAAATAATTGAACGCATAAGTGTAAAGCATGTGTAATGTAACTCCCCCCATACTTAAGATGTACATTATCCTCAATGTACTCATGCAAGCATGACAGGGGCCCGAAAGTGCACGGGTTGTCAAAGTAATAAAGTACCCTGTTGAGAGGGTAGTCGAATCCACAGGGAGTAGTGATTAGAGACAAGAGGAATTGCTACTTAGCTAATATGAAATGATGGTGGTGAGAACAATCAATATATGTGCAAAAAAAATAAAAGAGAAATATGAAAGACGAGATAGTGTAAACAAAGAGTAAAGAGAGGAACAATCAATGTAAAATGGGGTACCTGAACAAGCTCCCCCTAGGACTAATGTTTCTAGTGCAAGACTAATATTATACTTCCTTATTGATGTCTAATGAGTCATGAAAATCCTTAAGCACACGGTCCCAAACCTAAGGTCAACCATGACTAAATCCAATACTATGCCTGGGCACTAGGATTCACTACGATCCTTCACTCTGTTGATCGCTCAACTAAGCCCAGAGGAGTCCATCTCCTATAGCCTCACACTACGTGGAACTGCTTGGGGTTCTAGGGATTCCAAGTGATAGACCCTGTCCCTAAGTATAGTTCTAACCCTTTGGTCCAGGCAAAAGAACCCTAATCTAAGTTAAGCCTCAGCACTATGATTCACTACAACTTTTCACTCTATTGCTCGCGCAACTAAGCCTCAGGAGAGTTCATCTCCTAGCACTTCACTCTACTTTGATTGCAAAGAACTCTTGGAAAACGGAGGTAGGGAAAATAACACCGAAGGAGAAAAGGGACGTTTCACTACCTCACGACTCACCCTCTTGACCCTCTCCAATCTCGAGTAGTCTAATCTTATAAAAGTTTTCACACCTTCAAAGGATAACCTAGATGATTCTCAACCCTAGTGTCACGGCTAAGGGAAAATAAATTACAATTAACATGCAAGATTGGAAATCAATTAAAATAATCAATTAAGAAAGCATAATAAAAGTCATAGAAACAATGTCATCCTAGGGTTTACAAGTCCAAATACCCACAAGGGGTCTAGCTCTCCATGGAACTATACAAAATCATCAATGTATATGAATTAACAAGAATAACAAAAATAGATGAAACCCCCTTATGATGCATGGCGATGGTCTTGTGAGGTCGCTCCGTCCTCTCCACCAAGCCCCTTATCAAGCCTAGGGCACACCTCGCTGGATCGATGCCGACGAAAGCTCCCCCAATAGCTATCTTCCAACGGACGTCGATGTTGATGCTAAAGACTCGCTCCAAACCTCCACAAAATCCTCTCTAAACCCTAGCCATGAACCCTCAAGAAGTTGGGAAAAAGATTCGTCGAAAAGTCCCTGAAGAAATCTGATTCACGGCTATTTAAAGGTTGAAATCGGTCATCCACACATCCGTGTGGAATTTCCACACGCCTGTGTGGATTCTCTGGAATTGATTTTCTGGCGTGTAGTGAATAATAAACTGCTACAAGTCCAAGCACCCACTAGGGTTTTAGCTCTCCATGGAGCAATACAAAATCAACAAAGACTTTGAAAGCATATGCATAAAAACCATAAAGAAAACCCACTTGTGGTCCGTATCGATGATCTTGTGTAGCCGCTTTGTTTTCTCCAAAGGTTCCCTTGTCAAACTTAGGGCATACCTTCCGAAAGCTTCCCCAATAGGGCGAAATATGGAAATTAGGCATCCACAAGGCCGTGTGGAAATTCCACACACCCGTGTGGATTCTTTGGAATTCAGAATTTCAGCGCATTGTGAACAGTACTTGCATCTACACGGCCGTGTGGAAAGTTGCTCCTGACTTCATTTCTTCATCGAGGCCACTAAGTTGGGCACACAACACGTGGTAGATCATGCCGCTTCTTGCTTTTTAACACATTGATGAAGTTCTTCGATGTTACACAAGTTGGACTACATGAGTGTGACTGTCTTCATGCCCCTCCAAATTGTATAATCCTTGAGTACTTTGGAGGTTGGCACACACCCACGTGTCTATAACTTGTGCCTTGATCTTTGCTTAGTCCAAGAGTCTTCTTGACTAGTGCATCCATGACCTATTTTTGCTTTTTTTTTTCTTCTACATCGTCTTCACAACCCTGAATGTGCAAAAGAACACAAATACACAAGAATCAATGATAAAACCTGAGAAAAGTAACGCTCAATGTAAGAAAAGTATACTTCGTATTACTAATACATGAGCACTTATCAGATGGTGTACAAAATTTTCCCCATTTTTTGGTAGAATTGTACAATACATGCATGAATATGGGGTGAGTTCAATCCTTGAGGGGTGGTGAGAGTGAAGCTCTTTTTTTAATAATCATGCAAAGAAAGATCAAGAAGCCGATCATAACTCAAAACTCACAAAGGGGGAGAATCATGATGACAAACAACAAAATGAACAGAGTTTAGCAGGGATTGAACCCTTGCTAATTGGAAAGTATAAGAAAATAAGTACACCACAAAATATAATATTGTACTAGAATAACAACAAAAATGACAAGAAACTCATGTGTGTCAAACAAAAATCAACGTGGGTGTTGTGCATCCCGAGGAATAGGTGGTTCCATGGATGTGGTGATAGCGGAGTTGGTGTTGACAAATGAGGAAGACCCTTGTATGAATGATAGGACCTCTAACATATCGCTGGACATTTGGTGCAAAATTGTGAAGATCTCTAGTAGAGGAATCCCGTAAGTGTACGGGGTCGCCAAGTAATACCTAGTGCAAAAGCACGAGGATCGTATTCCACGGGGCTAAGGTTCTACTATTACTCCTTCATCGCCTATTTTCTAACCTAACATCTCAAACATGATTATAGTGCTCTAATTAAAGCAAGAAACAAGAACAATATGTATAAACAAATTTAAAGCCAAACACAATGGTTGTAAGTGCTACAGTGATGAATGAAGGCCTATGGATGTGGATCCCTTTGAGGGGTCATCATGAAACATGGATGAACAATAAAAGGATAGTTCGGGTGATTTAGACCGAAGGATCTCAAAATTAGATCAACCCCAATTTTTCGGCGATTGAACCCTAATCCCATACGAATACCTAGTGGAATTTCTTCCTAACCGGTATTCCTACGATTGCATTAAATACAAGGAGATCCCAATATAAGGGTACCCTAAACCCTAGTTTACCCTTATATATCGGAGGGCTATTGGTACCCAATTTCTCGGCAATACCAATACAAGAAACCCCTTTTTTGTTCATCAAAGATCTAATACACGCGAGTAGGTCACGTCTACGCGTATAACTCAATAAAAAGCTACGGATTTCTCCTTCAAGTAGCTCTAGGCATGAAACACAATGAACAAAAATCATAAATCAACCCAAACATGATATTAAGTGCAAATCATCCAAAATACATGATGAACCCCCCCAAGGTTCACCGACATCTGGTGGCCTTGGGGTCTAGTGTGCCATCATACAAATAGTAACAACAAGACAAAGTAAATCACTCAAAAAGCTCATAAATGACACTCCCTAGATGAAATGATGGAGGAGAAGGTGGAGGTCCAGACGAATGACGCTTCCCTCGCCCAAAGGGTTGCCAAATGACGCTTTCCCTCGGCTTGGCACCTTGCTCTCTTGATGGTAAAGCTCTCCCCTTGTTGGTGATGCTCTTGCCCCCTTCTTTGGCTCCAAATTGTCGTCTTCCAAAATGTATTTTCGTTCTCCTCTTTGATGTGCCGGCCAAAGGTCTCCCCAAAAGCCCTAGAACTCCCAAATTTATATCCCCGAGGCATACGGGCCATGAAGAGGGCCGTCAAGATGTAGATTGGATCCAGAAAATCCCCAAATCCAGAGCCTCATGGGGTAGTTAACTGGGCAGTGAACTGGTTAGTGAAGGTTAGGCAAAACATTCTGAAAGGTCTTCACTGGGTCGCAGATTGGGCCTTGAGTTCCTCACGGGGTAGCAGACGGGGCCTTGAGGCTTGGGCATAATTCTCAGGATTTTCTTGCCCGAATATGTGCTTGTGATCTCCATGGCTTTTACCTGCCCTACAAAGCAATTATGTGCTCGCAGACTGGGCCGTGAGTTCCTCACGGGGTAGCAGACAGTACCACGATTAGGTTTTTCTTCTCTTTTCTGCCCAGAATATGTGCTCGTGATCTCCATGGCTTTAACCTGCCCTACAAAGCAAATATGACTCAATTAAGTATAAAAACGGTCAGAAAATGTGACCAAATACATGCAAAGTGCAATGTATATGTATACTAGAATACGTACATTTAGACACTTATCAAACATCTCCATACTAAGCGTTTGCTTGTCCCCAAGCAAACAAATCATGAAAAATAAGGAGACAGATAAGTGGCTAAATGTACTATCTCCGGCTCGAATAAATATAAGATTCTACAAGCAATGAATAATGATATACAGATGTTGAGTTACAATCAATAAGTACAACAAAAAGATCCTATCTCACCTCTTACATGTCTGTGCAGT
The DNA here is from genome assembly GCA_020875875.1 of Dioscorea alata. Classification (NCBI taxonomy): domain Eukaryota; kingdom Viridiplantae; phylum Streptophyta; class Magnoliopsida; order Dioscoreales; family Dioscoreaceae; genus Dioscorea; species Dioscorea alata. Next base: position 7,724,245 of record CM037011.1, read on the forward strand.
GTAAGTGAATCTTTTATCTCATTTGCCCTTACTTGGTCTAGCCTACTGACTTCAATCAGTATAGCTCTAGATGCTGATCACTCCACAAATAAGAATACTGGGTCTTAAAATGCTAAGTGCTACCTCAATAAACAAGTAAGATCCTTCTAAGTCCTATGTTTGAAACTAAAACCCTATTCTTCTCAAAACATCAAGTAGGCAGTCTAAGTGATCACTAGGGTTTTATTTACATGTATGAACACAATTTTTTTTTCCGAGTCCGCCTAACGTAGACTTCACCAAAATCTTTCAGGAGGGTGCACATGCTGGTTAGGCACAAGAGCCACCCAACTACTCGATTAAAGTCTACATAGACGCATTCGTGCTTCATTAGCAGAGGAATACTGACATAGACTCTTTTTTTTTTTTATATTCACCCTAGTTCATGTCTTTAGACTGCACTACAAGTTACAACACTAGGACTAGCTCAACAAGGCTTAGAAGTTCTTAAGAGTTCATTGAAGGATAGAACTTAGTCTTCTAAGGCCAAGTACTCAAGGTTATGTGTTAAGCATACAAGAGAGTTAAAGTAGTCAAGTTGGCTATTCCCAGGGCATCAACAAAAGACTCAGTGCACATAACAATACTAGAGGTGAAACATGATTCAATAGAGCACAAAAAAGTATGTAACTCACATCAATCATTAATCCATGCTAAAAGAATCTCACAAGAATAAACAAAGCCATCATTGATAATACTAGCATGTAAATATGGCCCTAAACATGTAGTACACCCATCCCCACACTTAGTGTTGTACATTATCCTCAATGTACACTAGTCATGAATAACAAAGAAAGATAATCAATATAAACAATAGAGGAGGGTGAAAACGAGCTTCCCCGGTTTATCTTGTATAAATGGCGAGATGTGACCCGAACAAATGAACGGCGAGCTCTACATGTCGAGCCTGGCTTCCACAAAATGTGGGGAGGCTCACCAAACTACCCTCAATGCCCTGCAAGGCACAAGGGCACATCATCATTTAACATAAAAATAAATGCAAAGAAAAAGCACTAGGGAATAGTCAAGCACTCATGCTAGATAAGCAAAATACATAAAGTTCTACAAAAGGTTGTATAGGGCATAACCCCTCCCAACTTATTTCAACAAACCAAACATACATGCAGAAAATAAAATAAAAGTAGAACAAACAACAAACTACTGAAATAAAGCCAAATGTCCATGCTCATAAGTGAAAGTGATTGTCGCTGAAAGGTGGTGCAAGTGTGGTAGCGCAGGAAGTGGTGGCGGTCTGTGAAGATGAGCCACGAGAGGAAATGGTAAACTAGTGGAAGTCCTCCGTGAGCTGACGCTGTCCCTCTAGGATCTGAAAGAGCTGACCACGCAGCTCACGCTGCTCATGACGAATAGCCAGTATATCGCTCTCCATCCCTCGCAACCTAGTATCAAAATTTGGTGGTAATGCAGTTCCTTGAGCAGGAGCGGGAGCACCCTCGTGGTCAGAGTCGGAATCCACTGGCATACTGGATTCTCCCGTGACTGAGTGCCGGGAGAGCCTGTACTGCTCATCTCTCTTCTCAAGTAATCCAGTAGCCCACAGGATTGCCGCATTAAGGGGTGCCACACCCCCCACAATGGTCATGTCACGTGCCCGGTCCAATAAATTCATACCTCGGATCAGTCTAGTAATGTTAGGACCGACGAAGATGGCACCCATTCGCGCAAACTGTGCCTGATGTAAGAAAGCCTCGGCCTCAAGGTGCCCCATGTGGAGAGGATACTGCTAAAAAATCCCATATAAGATGAGTAGATCGGACTGAGAAACTACTCCAAGACTGTCCCGTCGACCCCCGATAGATCGAGTAATCAAGGAATGAATGTATCTCAGTATAGGGTCCGCAATTCGAGAAGCTTTTCGGGTGTTCTTGGTGTCACTTGGAGCGATAGCAGCCCAATAATCCCTCGTAGTCATGTCAAACGGGAAATCAATGTGGAGTTGTCCGACCAGGTAATGAACTGGTGTAGTCTTCATCATGAATGCCCAAATACTTGGCAAACTCCAAATGATTCATATCATAGGTCCTCCCAAAGGCTTGAAAGCGAATGGCACCTTGTTTTCGAGAGATGACAGTCCTTTGGTCTTGGCGTGCTTCGAAGGTACTAAGGACTTCCAAGGTAAGTTGGCGAAAGGTTGGCTCATCAATGGAGAAAAGGTTCTCCCAACCATTTTGCGCTAGCAACTCTTTCACTTGCTCGGCTATACCAATTTTCCCTAAGACTCCCCATTCAATGTTTCGAAGGGTGCCAAATGGTTTGGTCTTCAAAACCTCGTATCTTGCTTTGTGGAGAGCGTGTGTGAGATGGGGCTCTTCGGGGGTTTGAATTGAGGCCCTAGGACGTTTCAAGGCAAGCTTCTTGAAGTTCGGCATCCCTACAACAACAATAAAACTCATCAAGCATCAAGCAATCCAAAATAATGCCAAGCAACATGCAAATAATTGGAAGAAAGTAGAAAAAGATGACGAATAGGGTCCATACGGCCGTGAGAGAGGCCGTATGGACACTATTCATCAAGTAGCATAACCCCTTAATTTAAAAAATCTGAAAATTTTTACAAAAATTCGATGGGAATTGATCATACACCAATTACAACATCCAATACAAGCAAAATACTTGAAATCAACCACAAAGAAGCTCAAAGAAACCATGAAAAATGGAAAAAGAGGAATTAGGGCATCAAAGAGCTTACCGATGAAACCTTGATAAATCTTGCTTGAAAACCTTGGAAAAACACTAGATCGAAGTCTCAAAGTATTTAGGAGGTGATCTAGGAAGAAAAATGAGTGGATTTGGCCAAGAAATGAGAAAGAAAGAAGGATAAAAGTTTGTGTTTTGAAGAGGAGATGAGGGGGTGAGAAAGAAGTGAAAAAAAGATGAGAGGAAGGGGAATAAACCAGTGCCTCATAGCCTCAAGGGGGCCGTGAGGCCTAGGCCTTCCTCTCGGCCAAGGGGCAGATGGCCTTAAGGGGGCCGTGAGGAAAACCGTGAGGCCTAGGCCATGGGCTCGGGTAAAGGGCAGACGGCCCATCTCACGGTCCCTTGAGGCCGTGAGGACCTGGAAATCACTCAAAGGTTGAAATTTTCCTTCTCCAAATGGCTAAGGATAACATTGAAACATTATAAAACACCTCCAACTTGAAAGAAACACGAAATAAATCGATCTAATGCACAAAACGACAACAAAAACAAGCAACATTGGAGGATCATTTTTGTTCAAGTAAAGGAAAATTGCGAGCATGGATTTATTCAATTACAAAACTAGTAAAGGAAATGGCAACTAAAACAATAAAATGAAGAACCTAGAACACGAAAAATGAATAAAAGACCCCCGAATGCTTGGGTTGCCTCCCAAGAAGCGCTTGTTTAACGTCACGAGCCTGACGTACCTTTTTCCTTACCTCACGGGCGTTCAAAAAGCTTGATGTTACCCCCGGCCAACTTTGGAGGATCATTGTTGTTCAAGTATAATTTTAATCTTTGCCCATTCACTTTGAAGGTACCTTTTTCTGGGTGGGTTACCTCAACTGCTCCATGCGGGAAGACTTGAGTGACAATATATGGACCCGACCAACGTGATCTGAGCTTCCCGGGAAATAATTTCAACCTGGAATTAAATAGTAATACTTGATCTCCTTCCTGGAATTATTTTGGATGCTTGATATGTCTATCGTGGTACTCCTTTACTTTTTCTTTGTAAAGCTTTGAATTCTCATACGCGTTGGAACGCTATTCATCCAGTTCATTTAGTTCTAGCTTCCTCTTGTTACCTGCAAGAGTAGAATCAAGATTTAGAAATTTGATGGCCCAATAAGCTTTGTGCTCAAGTTCAACAGGTAAATGGCATGCTTTTCCATAGACTAGCCTATAAGGAGTGGTCCCTATAGGAGTCTTATATGCAGTCCTGTAAGCCCAAAGAGCGTCATCCAAAAGTTCTGCCCAATCTCTTCTATTTTGAGCGACTATTTTCTCCAAAATTTGCTTTAAATCTCTATTGGATACTTCCACCTGCCCACTAGTTTGCGGGTGGTACTGTGTTGCCATCTTGTGGTAAACACCATAACGCTTCAGAATCTTTGTGAATTGGGCATTGCAGAAGTGAGTGCCTCTGTCACTGATGATTGCACGTGGTGCGCCAAATCTGGAGAACAATTTCTTTAAGAATTTTACCACTGCCCTAGCATCACTTGTTTGTAAGGCTTGTGCTTCCACCCATTTAGACACATAATCAACAGCAACAAGAATGAACTTGTACCCATGGGAGTTAGGGAATGGTCCCATAAAGTCAATCCCCCATACATCAAAGACTTCACAAGCTTGATTCCAATTTTGGGGCATCTCATCCTGGCGAGAGATGTTACCTACCCGCAGACATCGATCACATGACTGTATGAAATTTTGGGTATCTTGAAATAGTGAAGGCCAATAAAAATCGGCGTCAAGAATCTTCTTTGCTGTTCGGTTTGCATTGTAGTGACCTCCAGTGGGTCCTGAATGACAATGTTTCACGATACTTAGGCCCTCAGTCCGGGATACACATCTTCGAACAACCTGATCTGAACAAACCCTGAAAAGGTAAGGATCTTCCCATATGTAGTGCTTGAGATCCGAAAAGAACTTCTTCTGTTTTTGAAATGTGAACCATTTTGGGAAAACTCCCCCAACTAAGTAGTTGGCAAAATCAGCAAACCATGGCGGCTCTTTCTCATCCACTATCTGAATATTGTACAAGTGTTCTTCAGGAATGAGTCATTGATGTCTTTTTCTCTTAGGACCTCAATGTTGGGGTTCTCTAGATGGGATAAATGATCTGCCGCCAGATTTTCTGCCCCGCGCTTGTCCTTGATCACGAGATCGAACTCTTGAAGCAGCAACACCCATCTGATTAGTCTTTGTTTAGCATCTGACTTGCTAAGCAGGTAGCGTAAGGCTGAATGATCATTGTATACCACTACTTTTGAAAGAACCAAATAGGACCGAAATTTATCAAAAACAAACACCAAGGCTAATAGTTCTTTTTCAGTAGTAGTGTAATTTTCCTGAGCCCCAGTCAAAGTTTTACTTGCATAATAGATGGGATGAAAATGTTTGTCCCGTCGTTGCCCCAGGACTACTCCCACTGCAAAATCACTTGCATCACACATCAGCTCAAATGGGGAATCCCAATCTGGGGCCACCATTATGGGTGCTTGAATTAGCTTCTCTTTGAGTGTAGCAAAGGCTTTCATGCAATCATCATTGAACACAAACGGGACATCCTTTTCTAACAATTTTGTCAAGGGTCTAGCAATTTTTAAAAAATCCTTGATGAATCTCCTGTAAAAACCTGTATGTCCAAGGAAGCTTCGGATGGCCTTCACTGAGATTGGGGGTGGTAGCTTCTCTATGACAGAAATTTTTGCTTTGTCTACCTCAATCCCTTCTTTAGAGATTTTGTGACCCAAGACTATCCCTTCTTGAACCATGAAATTGCATTTCTCCCAACTTAGCACGAGGTTAGTTTCCTCACACCGGATGAGAACACGCTCTAGATTATTGAGGCACAAATCTAATGTATCACCAAAGACAGAAAAATCATCCATAAACACCTCCATGAAGTCTTCCACCATGTCCTCAAAAATTTCCATCATGCATCTCTGAAAAGTAGCCGGGGCATTGCAAAGCCCGAAGGGCATTCGGCGATAGGCAAATGTTCCATATGGGCATGTGAATGTGGTCTTTTCCTGATCTTCCGGTGCGATGGGGATTTGGAAGTAGCCAGAAAAGCCATCCAAGAAACAATAGTAGGCGTGTCCCGCTAGCCGCTCAAGCATTTGGTCAATGAATGGTAACGGGAAGTGATCCTTCCGAGTGGCATCGTTCAATTTTCTGTAATCAATGCAGACACGTCATCCGGTGACTGTACGGGTGAGGATTAACTCATTTCTCTCATTGGTGATCACGGTCATCCCCCCTTTCTTAGGGACCACTTACACCGGACTAACCCATTCACTGTCAGATATTGGGTAGATGATGCCTGCACTGAGGAGCTTTATGACCTCAGCCCTGACCACTTCCTTCATATTCAGATTGAGTCTCCTTTGAGGTAGGACTGAAGGTTTGTGATCATCCTCCATCAGAATTTTGTGAGTACAAAAAGAAGGGTTTATTCCCTTGATGTCAGCTATTTTCCAAGCAATTGCTTTCTTGTGCTTCTTCAAGACACTCACCAAGTCTTTCTTTTGCCCAACTGTTAAATTTGCCGCAATGATAACTGGAAGCTCTGTTTCTTCACCCAGAAAGGCATACTCAAGATGGTCAGGTAGCTCTTTCAACTCGAGTTCAGGTGCTTCATCTATTGAGGGCCTCAAATTTTTGTTTTTCAGCTTTTCGCATTGTTCTGACACTTCCTCTTCTGTTGATCCCGAGCCTCCGTCTACACTGTCATCTATGCCATACAACTACTGCACAACACAATTCACTGTCTCTACTCGATGTACACTTAGTTCAACAATCTGGTTTAGATGGGGTGCATGTTGTTTCTCCATGTTTTCCATGTGCAGATAAGTAGGGTTATCAACCTCTTCTTCTGGTGGAACTCTCCCAAAATTCATGAAGTCTGTGAAAAATTTCTTCCAAGCCTCATCCTTATCTGCCATACTTGAACCTTCCCAAGGTTTAAATCTACAGAAGGAATTGTTTTGAATATATGACAAGTGTTGTATGGGCGGCATTCATTCGTGCCAGATATCAGTCATGATCCCGTCAATTGTTGGTACAAGATTCAGGTTGGCCATGATGTGTGGTACCTAGCACAATCAAGAAGGATAGAAAAAATTAAGCTCAAAAGAAAAGAAAATAAAACAAAAGAAAATAGTAAGTAAATAAATGGCTAGAGCAATAAGCTAGAAGTTTCCTAGAATCCCTTAGGGTTCCCCGGCAACGGCGCCAAAAACTTGGTAGAGGAATCCCGCAAGTGTACGGGGTCGCCAAGTAATACCTAGTGCAAAAGCACGAGGATCGTATTCCACGGGGCTAAGGGTCTACTATTACTCCTTCTCGCCTATTTTCTAACCTAACATCTCAAACATGATTATAGTGCTCTAATTAAAGCAAGAAACAAGAACAGTATGTATAAACAAATTTAAAGCCAAACACAGTGGTTGCAAGTGCTACAGTGATGAATGAAGGCCTATGGATGTGGATCCCCTTGAGGGGTCATCATGAAACATGGATGAACAGTAAAAGGATATTTCGGGTGATTTAGACCGAAGGATCTCAAAATTAAATCAACCCCAATTTCTCGGCGATTGAACCCTAATCCCATACGAATACCTAGTGGAATTTCTTCCTAACTGGTATTCCTATGATTGCATTAAATACAAGGAGATCCCAATATAAGGGTACCCTAAACCCTAGTTTACCCTTATATATCGGAGGGCTATTGGTACCCAATTTCTCGGCAATACAAATACAAGAAACCCCTTTTTTGTTCATCAAAGTTCTAATACACGAGAGTAGGTCACGTCTACGTGTATAACTCAATAAAGAGCTACGGATTTCTCCTTCAAGTAGCTCTAAGCATGAAACACAATGAACAAAATCATAAATCAACCCAAACATGATATTAAGTGCAAATCATCCAAAATACATGATGAACCCCCCCATGGTTCACCGACATCCGGTGGCCTTGGCGGTCTAGTGTGCCATCATACAAATAGTAACAACAAGACAAAGTAAATCACTCAAAAAGCTCATAAATGACACTCCCTAGATTAAATGATGGAGGAGAAGGTGGAGGTCCGGCCGAATGATGCTTCCCTCTCCCAAAGGGTTGCCAAATGACGCTTCCCCTCGGCTTGGCACCTTGCTCTCTTGATGGTGAAGCTCTCCCCTTGTTGGTGATGCTCTTGCCCCCTTCTTTGGCTCCAAATCGTCGTCTTCGAAAAGGTTTTTTCGTACTCCTCTTTGATGTGCCGGCCAAAGGTCTCCCCAAAAGCCCTAGAACTCCCAAATTTATACCCCCGAGGCATACGAGCCGTGAAGAGGGCCATGAAGATGTAGATTGGATCCAGAAAATCCCCAAATCCCGACTCTCACGGGGTAGTTAACTGGGTAGTGAAGGTTAGGCAAAACATTCTAAAAGGTCTTCACTGGGTCGCAGACTGGGTCGTGAGTTCCTCACGGGGTAGCAGAAGGGGCCGTGAGGCTTAGGCATAATTCTCAGGATTTTCTTGCCCGAAGACCCCCAGGTGCTACAGTACTTCGTCTACAACAAAACTTCTACAGTACCGCGCCTAGGTTTTTCTTCTCTTTTCTGCCCATAATATGTGCTCGTGATCTCCATGGCTTTTACCTGCCCTACAAAGCAAATATGACTCGATTAAGCATAAAAACGGGCACAAAATGTGACAAAATACATGCAAAGTGCAATGTATACGTATACTAGAATACGTACATTTAGACACTTATCAATCTCTTACTGTCCTTGACGGAGAGACCGGACCTCATGTTGAATCTCATCGAGCCACTGCTCAACTGGAGTAGGAATGCCCTCAGATGCTAACTCTGTTTCATGTGAAGGCCCGGCATCACGTTCTCTTATGCCCTAGTATTGGCGAGAACATAGGCACCATTCCTCTTCTCTACCATCCCGGTGATGACCAAAGTTGACATCCCAAGTGGGTATTGCCACCAATGATGTGCATGCCCTGAGTGCGCTCTATCAAACCCATGCCTCAAATCAAACGCGTGATGTATGGTCTAACAAAAATGGCTTCAGGCAGACAAACTATCCTTGATGAGAGAGCATATCTGCAAAGAGGTGTCCTAGGTGAATCGGATGGCGCTCAAATATACTATATAGCATCAAAAAGTCAGAGCGCAACATAACTCTTGTAGAGTACAGCAGACCCCTAATCCCTCTAGTTAAGTGTGTGTGGATTTAACAATAGGTCGGGTTGTCCATTTGGGAAGTCTTCTTTGTCTTAGACCCAGCAATGGTAGTCTAATATGAGTCAGATGAAATGCAAGAGGAGAAGTCTACGGGTAAGCACTGAAACTCAGATTTTCACGTGTACAGCTCTTCATAGAGTCCCAAAAATACACCCAGTTGGTCATAACTTATCTTCTGCTTCTTCCTAAAAGTTTGACCACTTCTATTGTACTTAACACCTCCAAAGTGAGCTTGCTGTAAGTGGGTTCATCTATAGAAAGGATCCTGCACCAACCATCATGGAAGATATGCTCCAAGACAATGCCATCCAAGCCCAAGGTTTCTAGGACATTCCAATCAATCTTTTGAATTTTGCCAAAGGGCTTTCTGGCTAACAACATGTATCTTGTCTTGTGGGTATCGTGCTTGAATTACGGTTTATGAATGGGAGATGTGTCATCCTTCAGTGCTCTTTTGGAAGCCGTACATTTTGTCGGCATACCCACAAGACAAGAAAAACAAGATTAAACTAAAAAAAAAGAGAAACAAGGGTTTATCATGGTAAGGGTGTTAAAGAACTCAAAAGAAGTTACAAGACTCCAAAAAGAAATTTGCAAGAGTTTCCCTTGTGCATGGAGCATTTAAAAATTATACTAAGATTTCAAATTGCTCAAAATAACCACAAAAACCACAAGAAAACATTCAATCACAAGATTTGCATCATTAAGACTTGAAAAAGCAAGAGAAAAAGGTGAAGAAAGAAGTAAACCTTGAGTTACGGTTTGTGAGAGTGCCCTAGTGAAAAGTTGGTGAAAACAATTGTAAAATTCCAAATAAATCACACAAATCAAGTTGCTAGAAGTAGGAGATGGTTTTAAAGCAAGAAAAATGAGAGAAAATGGTGAAAAAATGAGGAGAAAAGGTGGAGAAATGAGAGAGTTTGAAGGAGAAAAATGGAGAAGAAGAATAGAAGTAGAGAGAGAAAAGATGGCAACCCTAGATAAGGGTTGTTCGCACGTCTTGCGGGTAAGGGGCTCTGGATGGCCTCATGGGCAAGCTTGAGGGCACAAGTTTTCCCGTGAGGGTCTTTGGCTTTCCTCGCGGGGACGCTCATGGGTGCAAGGTTGCCTGTGAGCCTTTCTGGAGGCCATCCTTGCAACTGCAAGGATGGGCGTAAGGCTCGAGGAATTCCTCCCTTACATGCTTCTTCTTAGCAACTTTTAACACTTCAAAGTACAATCTTTTCAACATCAAATTAAGCATGAAATATCATCCACAAAAGCACCAAATCAAAAAATAATTATCAAGAACTCAAAACACGCATGAAATAACCATAAGAATAATGCAATAAACATGATCAGAAGCATACTAGATCACACAACAAAGATGCTAGAATCAACAACGCAACAATCATGAACATAACCAAGAAACAACTAACCATCTAAACACACAAAGAATACGAAAATGAGAGTACACCGAATTTAAAAGCTTGGATTGCCTCCTAAGAAGCGCTTGTTTAATATCATTAGCTCGATGTACCTTTGCTTACTTTCATGGTGGGTCAAATGTAGGAGAGTTACTTCTTGTCTTTTGGAGCATGTTGCATGAAAAGTAGGGCTCAAATGATGACCACTCACTTTGAGCTTCCTTCTTTCTGGATGGATTATCTCTACAGCGTCATGCGGGAACACTTTTGAGATTGTAAATGGTCCTGACCATCATGACTTCAACTTTCTTGGAAAAAGTTTCAATCTTGTGTTGAAAAGTAATACCTGATCTCCCTCTTTGAAATGCTAACCTTGGTTGATGTGCCGATCATGATATTACTTCGATCTTTTCTTGTAGAGTGCCGAATTTTCATAGGCCATGGTACGCCATTCATCTGATTCATTTAATTGGAGCTTTCTCTTCTGACCTATTAAGTGAGGATCAAGATTAAGATGCTTCATGGCCCAGTACGCCTAGTGTTCAAGCTCAACAAATAGATGACATGCTTTTCCATAAACCAGTCTATAAGAAGTGACTCAGGTGGATGTTTTATAGGCCTTTTTGTATGCCCAAAGTGAGTCATCTAAGTGATCAGCCTAGTCCTTCTTGTGATTAGCAATTGTCTTCTCAAGGATTCATTTCAATTCCCTATTTGAGACTTCAACTTGCCCACTAGTCTGAGAGTGATATGGTGTGGTGGTTCTGTGGGAAACACCATATGATTTCAAAATCTTCTTGAACTGGGAATTATAAAAATTGGTGCCTTTGTCACTAATAATTGCTCTTGGTGTGCCAAATATGGAGAATAATTTTTTAAAATGTCTATTTCATTCCTGATTTCTTCTTTAATTGGGTCATCGATTTCGCTTAGGCTTTTGATGAGTGCATATCATATCATGTTTAATGTACCCTCAATTTATACTTTTGCTCATCTTTTAGCATCTTTGGTACACATTTAATGCTATTCTGGGTATGTTTCATTAATGGTACAAGATTTTAGGGTTCAAATAAAATAGGAGTGAAATTGAGGACAAAACTAACCAAAGAAGGCAGTTTTTCTAAGTGTCCAAGCCAAGCATGGGCAAAGCACGGTCGTACTCTATGGCCGTGAATATTGCTATCTAATTGAAGCTTGAGTAACTCACCAGCATGGGGGTGCTTGCAAGGAGAGCACGGTAGGAGCACTAGTGTGCTCCCTCTTAGTGATTTTCTCTGGATTGATAGCACTCATTCCTCTTAAGGGAAACACAGTCCGTGTGCTCAGTTCATGGGCATGCTCTTGCAAAGCATGAGCAAAGCCCGATCGTGCTCTCCCCATTATTTACTCTGGATGACACTTAGCCAAATCTCTCAAAAACCCAAGGAAAGCACTATCTGAGCAAGACCATGCTCAGACCATGTTGAGCCCGAAAATCCCTTTTTATCTCCCAGATCTAGAATTTGTAAGGGGAGCTGGGTCGAGAATTTTCTTCTCCAACTTCTGGTGATCATCGAGAGGATGATCAGTCTTTACCACACTATCTAAGGGGATCAATTTTGTGTTTGAGGCACTAGAGAAGTGGAGTTAGCTCATCCATAAAGCTCTTGAAGCACAACTAAGGAGATTTTGTAAAAAGGGAAGTCATGATTTCTCACCTTAGTGCTTTCATTTCTTCTTCTCAGTTTCATGAATTCATGAGGGGCTAACTGTTCCATGGTGCCTGGGTATGTTGAACTATGTTGCTTAGTGTACTTTGAATTACTTGCTTTTAATGTCTATGAAGTTTTATTGCGTTCTTTTGTTAATTCATGTATTGCATAACTTGGTGTGCTTGATTTGTGTAGTTGTTTGTGTAAAATTTGACGTGTGTGGATTACTGTAGTTATGATTGCCTTGTGCAGTTGCAAAACTTGGCCTGTATGAAACCTATAGTTATACTTGCAAAACTTGGCATATTAGAGAGCCGTAGATGTGACATTACTTTTGAGCACCCGCAAGAACCTTAGGATGTACTTGCTAGACATTAGAACTAAGTCAATACACTAAAGCGCATATGGATTATCTCATGGCATTGTTCTATTGTTGTTGAAAACTCAATCCTAGTCTACCTGTTAGTTCCTTCCTTTTATCTTTTTATTTTGTTTAGTTAATCTTTCTACCAAATATCCCTTGACTTACTAGAGATTATAAGATCAATTAGTATTAGAAATTCGAGTCCCTGTGGTTCGATAACCCTATCCCTCATAGTTGTCACGGGCTTGTTATTTCGTTCAAGGTCCCGTGCGGCCCTTGGTTGGTTTTTGTTCACACTACACGTGTTTGTTCAAGGGGTTCAAACCAAGCCAAGGCAGCCTTCCCACTTAGAATATTAAAGATTACAAGCTTGCAAGTATGAAAATGCAAAGTAAGGCAAGAAAGTAAAGCAAGTAAGCACTTAAAGAAAATATGTACGAACACAAGTAATAGAACAAGCAAGAAGATGAGGAGAACTCTCTCTTGTATATTGGATGCTTATAATGAAGCTAACTTGTGTCTCTTTACAATTGTCATGAGGTGTTTATATAGTCCTCCACCTAACAAACCAAGGGCTAGGATCAATTTGATCCAAGGGCTCACATGAAGGTGGTAGGTGGCACCTACCCACAAATAATATATAATAATCCCCACCAACCCCCACTCACATTCTCTACCTACCACCAAGTCATGACAAGTAATGAGAAATGTCATTCTTGTCCTCCTATGGTGATGAAGAATATTGTAGGGTGTGACATAGGGTACCAGTTTATTACTTGTTATGATCCGTACACTTGCAGAGAGTACATCAGCTTCTTTAAGGCCTGTAACACAAAAAGAACTAATTAAAACACATAAAGGGCATCAATTCATCAAAATACGCATAAATAGTGAAAACAAATATGTATAAAATACACACATTTAGGCATTTATCAATTATCTACTCAGAAGATCATCATTCGCTCACTGTGAGGTTTCATAAAGTGTTAATACAATTGTGTCGATGTCTGTATCAACTCTGCTCTGATTTAGTTACTCCTCACCCTCGAAATGGGGGATTTAGTATAATTCTGGAAACCTCTTGGCTCAAATAGGATTGCATACATAGATAACTTTTGTCATGCACTTTATCAAACCCTTAAGAGATGCTATGCTCAAGCATCATTCCTTCCTTTGATATTTTCTTTTGTTTTATTTTTGTATTTTTTGCTTTATTCTCTTTTGTTCACACACATTACTCAATCAAATAGGCTAATTTTCGGAATTAGCATTATTAGTAGTACTCTCATTCTTCCCTGTGGGTTAACATCTTGCTTAATGCACACTATTATTGTGAGATCGGCACGTACACTTGCATCCCTATCAGCTTTATTGTGTAAAATGGGGATAATGTACAATGTTAAGTATATGGAAAGGGATTTAGGGCTTTATTTGTTAGTGTAGACCCATAGGTCTTATGATAGTAGTGTTGGGAGCTTCTTAGTTTAGGAAAATGACAACTGTTGAGTAATTTCTCCTATGGATTTAATTGTTGTATTACTTTATTGGTTGGTTCCCATACAAACTTTTGTGAGCACAAGCCTTTACCATGTAGCAATTTGGACACTTAGACATGGTTCTTGATAATAGGGACCTAGTAGTGGTGGGTAATTTTTCGATTTTCTTGGGAACAAAAAGAGCAACCATCTCTAATATTAATGTGTGTAATCACTCATGGAAGTTTCATACCACGTATGCCCACTAGGAACATGTGAAAGCTACTATTAGTGTACATAACAAAATATAGTAGAAAAAGATCCCACGTTTGATGCGTGAAAGGCGCTCATGAGTAGTCAGATATTGTGCATCACAATTATGCAGTAGATGACCTACCAGAAGAAATGTCTATCTTAAGAGTTTTGTGCAATTGTTGTCCAAAAATTTTATTAAAAAATAAAAAGTTATTTGATTAGTGTTAGGGTTCAATGACTACCCTGTTCTCATAGCTTGATTCGAGTTGAAGAAGAGTAAAGTAGTGAGAATAAGGAATGCACATGTTTTTTATACCATAAATTGATTTATTTAAGTTGTCATTTTGTGCAATTTGTTTTTTTTTTTTTTGAGACTTAGTTTGTTCAGTTTTCATATTCAAGTCACAAATTACCTGCTCGAAGTAAAAGAAATGAGACTAGAGCAATGTAGAGCCTAAAATGATCAAGTATTGGAGCTCTAAGAGAAAATATTGGTTCAACACAATTCGGTGTTGATTCTTCACTGAAGACTTAATTATGTGTTGAGTCATATCAAGGCTATGTTGGTCATGAGTATTTTGGGTTTTATCGAGGGTTTTGAACAAGGACAAGTATATGGCCTGAAACACACCCCATAATTTTGTGTTTAGCCCTAACTTTGCAACTATAAAAAGGGATTCAGATTCTAGAACACAAGAGAAGCATAAAAAAGGTTATAGATAGACCAACATCATCTATTATTCTTATTAATACCTCACACATTAAGGGAACCAAATGTACATTTGAAATACTATAATGGCCTTCAAATGTCGAGATTATTCTATTGTGGTTTTGAAGGGTGAGATTAGATATAAAATGTTCAATTTATTGCAGTGACCTTCAAACATTGAGATTACTACATTAAAGATTTCAAAGGTGAGATAAATGATGAGTGTCTAAATGTGCACGTTTTCATTGTATTATTTCATACACTCCGCATGTATTTTCTATGGATCAATACTTGTTTTAGGTTTAATTTGTTATATTTTCATCCACATAGCATGGAAAGGGTTATTGGAGCTCGAGAATGCGTTGTGAAGTGTTTTCTAGGATAAACAAGCAAGTTTGAAGCGAAGTATTAGATTATTCATGTAGCACTGACACTGTGATGTACGTCTTGCACATTATAGTGTTATGTAACACAACAAGGATCTGTGTAGCCCATAGAGTATGTAAACATCCCAAATTTCTTTCATATATTTATTATAAACTTTTGCAAGGATTTCATGGCAATGATTTACATGAGCGGGCCTTAATATGCATTTTAAGGACTCATATGAAGGGGTTTGTGGACAATTAGGAGCTGATTGTGAATTGTTAGGAAACTTTTTTGTAATGAATTCTATTTTTAGGGGCTGCTAGAGAATTTGCATAAAATTGAAATGATGGCACGTGGTGGGCTCTGGAAGTGATGAGTGGCTGAGTGAGTTTTCAATGATTTTGGTGAAAGTTTCACATTTTATGTTAAACCTTGTATAACCATGGGTTAGTGAGTAGTTATTATCACCTTCATCATTCTCACAACTTTGAGTGTGTGTTTGAGAAAACTTCTCCATGTCTCTCCCAATTTCATGAAGGTTAAAGAGTTTAGAGAGCAAGGGAGACTGAGGAATTAGCGAACACTGGCGAAACATAGTGGAGCTAGGTGAGTATTCTTTTAACTTGTATTTTCCATGATTTCTTTGGTTTTTGAGCTTGATAATGAGATAGAGAGATCTCAAATAGTGAATCTCATGCATGGTGAAGTTGTATGAATGTGGAACATATGCATGAGTGTATGTATTTGAGTATGCATGCATGTAGATGATCTCATATGCATGTTCATATATTTATTAAAGCATGTGGTGGTTGTATATGCATTGATGGAGGTGAAAGGAATTGTTTTTATGGCTGCAAGGTGTGGGTGATGTTGATGGGGTTTGGTTAAATGGAAGACAATGGCAGTATGCTCAAATATGCATACTTGTGGTTTGTGAAGTAGATGGTGGTATGGATGTCACACCCCAGCCCTAAATCTCACTTAACAGATAACGATTATAAGATATACAGCCTCAACATTCAGTTACTCCCCATCTTAAGCTTACTAGTCACCTGAAAAAGGAAACCACAAAGTATATGAGCCACAAGGGCCCAGTAGGATCGTAAAATAATAGAAAATACATGGTAACTGCAGAAATAATAATATATCATACAAAGATACATAATATAATCAGAATACAAAAAATAATTAGAATATAGAAAATAATCAAAATACAAAAATAATTAGAATACAAAAAAATATGTGAAAACCAAAAGTGTACATCTCCCTGACTAATAAACAGAATCAACAGCTTGAGGCTGGATCTTCGACTATGAAGTTAGAATAGATAGAATATCAACAGCCAAAGCCGGATCTTCGACTGCAGTCAGAACGGACACGCATGTCAGTAGCGCTACTGTAGAAAACATGTACACATAGCTAGAACTTACTCCTCATAGCTGGGCAATTTGCCAAGAATGGAGATGTACTAAAAAGCACAAAAAATACAAAGTGCAGAGAGGGAATTACCAAATAAATCACATTACAAAATAAAGTGAATAAATAAATAAATAAATAATGATAGAATAATAATAGAAATACCAACAACAATAATACCATAATTCCATAAATAAATAAATAAATTCTAAATCATTATAAAATTAACTATGCACAAGGAATGCAAAGTTATACGAGTGCGAGAGCCTGCCTAGTTCTGAGCTACAAAGTTGGGTTCACCAAATCCCTCGAATTAAGACTCACTACAGGATCTACCCAACAAAATAAGCTATACTTAGATTACAAACCTTGGGTCGGGCTAAACTTATAACTAAAGCCCATGGCTTGAAGAGTGTCACACTAAGCAATCAACAACTCTAATACACAAGACTAAAATATCAAAACTTATAAATATAACTAAACAAATAAAAACCCAAGAGGATGAATCAGGAAATATGATAATTTTAAAATAGCCGCTCAGTTAAACCCCAACATTAAATTAACAACACCAAATAATAAAAAGAACAAGCATTTTAAGACCATGCCTTTTCAAAGTGGATGTAGTTAGACATTCTTCCTAATTACAAAACGATAATCAAAATTCAAGATTTCAAAGCCAACTAAAGCTTCAAAACATCATTAAAATGAATGTTTATAATTATAAATTGATTACACAATGGCTGTAAGTTTAAAACATGAAGCTTACAAACATGTGTACATATATCTAGATAATTTAAATCATGAATGCATGCTTATAGGTTCAGGCTTACAAATACACACACACACACACACATATATATATATATATATATATATCCAAGAATTTACCAGGACTGGATGCTTATAAAAATTTTCAAGCCAAGATACACATTTTAAAAAGGAAGATGTTCTTGAATAAAGTATGCAAAGTAAAATAAAAATTCAAGTATTACACTCAACACACTAATCAACTCAAAACACTCCAACAGAACAAGGCATAAGAATCAGTAAGGATCAGGAAATAACTAGGGATTAAAGCATACATTAACAACCATAAAATCTGCAGCCAAATACTAAGCTTTAGTTCCTACGATCAACCAAGATGCTAACCTTGAATCTTGATGAAGAACTAATCAGTAAAACTCCATCCTCCCTTGTTGCTGGCAATGCCAAGATGTTGCAATCAGGTGATCTTCTTCACAACTGCCTCATCAGTCGCCAAAGCTCCAAGGAAAGGTTGCAATGCTTTTAAGGAGAAGAATGCTTGAAGAGGAAGCTGGACTTCAGTTATTCAGCTTTAATCACCTTTACTAATCTGTAACTAAATTTTAATCAATTCCACAAATTCAGGTAATGATGCCAAACATGTGGGGGAGGGCTTGTCGGGTATCCAAGGCTTCAGCAACTTGATCAACATGATGGCAGATATTAGAATGGATATATGAATGCATGTGTTTAATGTATCCATACATGGTATGTTAAGTGACTGTGCTTGTGAGTAGGGGTGTATTTGAGCTGAGCCGTTCGTGAGGGGCTCGGTGTTCGGCTCGATAAGAGCTTGTTCGTGTTCAGCTCATATTGTAAACGAGCCAAGCTTGAGCTTCATTTTCAAGCTCGATTAATAAACGAGCCAAGCTTAAGCAACTGAAAGCTCGGCTCTTTTTGGCTTGTGAACACGGTTCACGAACAAAACTCATGAACAAGCTCGTTTATATATATATATATATATATATATATATATATATATATATTAAGGTGTATATGTGACTATGTTGTTGTTGTTAACTTGAGTCACACATATAGGGTTGTAAACTACTATTTAAAGGTTGAGCTCGTTAAAAGCTCGGGTTAGCTAGTTCATTAAGTTAAATAGAAAATAAAAAAATAATCAAGCCTTAATCAAGCTAACGAGACAAGTTTCAGCTTCAAATTTTCTTAACAAATTGAGTTCGAGCATGAAGCTCGAAATAAGCTCGTTTAGAGCTCGAGCTCGGTTAAAATAGTAATGAGCCAAGCTTGAACCTGAAAAATGAAGCTCGAAGAAAGCTCGCCTCGAGCTCAAGCTCGATGAAATAGTAAGGAGCCAAGCTTGAACAAGGCAAAGCTCGGCTCGGCTCGGCTCATTTACAACCCTACCTGTGAGTGTGTGCCAGGTGTGGTTTAGAGAGTGCATGTATAGAGTCCCATGAATGGGTTATGTATGTATGCATGCAAATAGCAAATGGAATACTTTCTACCCTGGTGGTGTTTGTGGAGTGGGAATTAGGCAATGAGTGGTTTTAGATAGATTAGTTGTTGGATTGAAGTTGAGTTAAAATGGGTTCTAAGTAGAGGTGAGCAAAAAAAACCCTAATCCGATAATCCAATCCAGTATCTAATTTTTTAATCCGAATTTTGTGGGTATCCAATCCAAAAAAACGGATCGGATACCCGATTCAAATTTTTAAGATGAAAATTGGATTAGATCCAGGTTGGGAAAAAATAAAAACTGGGTACCTGAATTTAATCCGATTTTCAATATATTCTAATATATATATATAATAATTTAAATTATACCCGGGTGAAGAGTAAAAAATCAAAATTCATAATCTAACATCTTTAAGAGTCAAATGTGTACATTAATAAATTAAATTTTCCAAAAAAAAATCCAAAACCTTAATCTTACTAATTTAAGAGTATATATATACATATAATTTTTACAGAGACTAAAAAAATCCCAATTCCCTAATCCAATTTCTTTAAGATAATTTTTTTTTTCCTTTTAATTCCTCTCTTTCAGTTTTCATCACCCATGTTGTCTCTCTAGCTTCATTATTGATAAGATGTTTGATGCATCCCAAAAATACTTAATTTTTTTTTGTATTGCTTAAGATTGGTAAATTTGTTTTTATTATTTTTGTTGTACAGAAAATAATATAAGGTTTTAATGATTTTTGTAAATTATAAGTTTGTTATATATTTTTTTAAGTAATATTATTACATAAAAAAAATTGCATAAGATGGATAAAATTTTAATTCATATCCTGATATTTGATATTCAATCTGGTTTAAATGGGTTCCTAGTTTTTGATATCTATTTAAACCTGATTGGATTCAGTTCGAGTTTTTGCTGATCTAAAAAATCGGATACCTGATCCGGTTTTTAATTACCCTGTTTTGCTCACCCCCTAGCTCTAAGTAGTAGAATGGGCTTGAGTTGGTTCAAACCCAAATCAATGCAATTAAGTGCAGTGGAGTTGGTTTAAGTTGGTTGGACTCAATTAAGTTGGATTGTGCCCAGTTTAGATCATGATTCAAGGTGGTTGAGCTAGCATGGTTCAATTGGGTTTGGGTTCAGTTGAACCAATCTAGTTCAATTCAATTTACTTGAGGATTGAGCTTAGTTCAGGCCTTGGTTCAGTGAAATTGGGCTGAACAGGTTTAATTAATGAGATTTGGATTCAATTAAACCAACTTGGTTCACGGAAATTATGTAAGAAATGAGCTTGGTTCACATTAGTTTGGTTCAACTGAAGTTGGTTCAAGTGGATTTAACTAAAATTGAGTTGATTTAAGCCTAATTAGCTAGTTTTAAGTTGGTTTTTTAGCATGATTTAGGTATTTAGATCTCGGTTTTAATGGTTTAAACTGATTGAGTGAGAGGGCTTGATTAGTGGAGTTTTTTAATGATGCCTATGCTTATTCTCTTTTATAGATAGATGGCAATTATGTGTCATTAGTATTTATTACTTACATTTATTTATAGGTCGGACAAGATCCAAGAGATAGAAGAGTTTTTTACTTAGAACCAGGCCAACCAAGAAATTCCAGGAAAAACATGTGAGTTGGTAATGGATTTTTTCATAACAATTGTTTGAATTTTTTTTTTTATAATTATTTTATAAAATTCTATTTAGCAAGATATCTTGCTTCTAAACAAGTTTCTTATGTTATCATAACTAAGTATGCTATATATGCTCAGTACTTCATCATTGCACGATTTATAATATATATGGTTCAAGGCCTCTGTGACTATACGCTTATATGATGTAAACCATTGTCAAATCTAATGTATATCCTATTTTTAAAAAGTTAGGCACTGAATAAAAATCATGTTTTATTGGAGACATTTGTGCTAGCTAGCCGCATGGAAGTTTCCCCATAGTTCAGCTTGTAAAGAGGTAGTGTGAGTAAATATGGTCCCTAGTCAGGAGTTGCGGAGAGAACTTGATGGGGAGTTAGAGAGTTAGAGGGACCCTTCTATGTGACTTGCAACACTATGGGTCATCACAAGAGTGGATTCAGAGGCCAATGCCAATTTGGTGGGCCTAAATATTATTATGTGTATATGTACATCCAATTAGGCATTAACAGGCCCAAACTTAACTTTCACTACAAGAAAATAGTTCAATACCGACAGAGTTTTTCTAACAGATTAATTTCCTTCAGGAATTTTACCAACAATAGTATACCGATGAAGTTCCATAGGTATATTATTGTTGTGCTCCATCTTAATTTGTTCGCAGATAAAATTACCAACGGATATCTTCATGTTATTACCGATGAAATTCCGTCAGTATATCTTCATGTTATTACAATGACCAACGTCGATTTACCGACGAAATTTGGTTAGTATGTTAATAAAACTTATTATCTAAAATTATTTATATTGATTTTTATTTATGTTTTAAAAAAGGGAAAATTATTGTTTACCCATCGGGAATTTCAAAGCTTCCCAATCAGCCCCTGCAAGTTTCGAATACCATAGACATGCCTTCCATTATTGTTTAACTTCCTTTCTGACCACTGTGGGTCAGTCAGACAGTGTTCATGTTGTGAAATTCCTTCTTTGCCCTTGTAAATGGTCGGAAAAAAACCGGCCAATCACATCATGTCAAACTTTTTTCTGTGCCTTTTGCCATTCTTTTTCATTCGTTTTTGCTTTGTTTTTCTCAAACAAAGTTTGTAAGACTCATCCTGCGAGAGAGTAACAAACTTTGGTCTGCATTCGTTTGAATTTTGCAAGTTGCCCGATAAGGTGAGAATCTCTTCCTTTCCCTGACTTTGATCATCCTTGAAGAGAGAGTAACAATTTATATTTATGTGTAGGTTTATTATGGAGAGTTTTTGTGGTATTGCTAGATACAACGAGGAGGGATGAATGCTAGTGTTCACGGCACAGACTTCTTGGGATTCAGTCTTAGCGGAGATATGTGAGCGATGGGGTCTCGATGTTTCCCGTATCAGAGTGAAATTTATCACACCCGATGGACATAAAACGATTTGTCCAATAGAAAATGAGGTTGACTTCCAGCGAGTGTGTCATGTCAAGTCCCTCTTTAAATGTGCTGTAGTCGATCTCGTGGTTGAGACAGATGATGTGCCATTGTCACATCCTACTCAAAATGATTTCTTTTCGTTGTAAAGTTCTTCTCCTTTATGTTTACTCTTAAAATTATATGTTTCCGTTTAATTATTATAGTTTTCGCTTAATTATTCCATTTCCCGCTTAAAATTTATGTTTCCGTTTAAAACAAAGCAAAACCATAAGTTCTTCTCTTAAAATTTTATGTTTCCTTTTAAAATATTGAGTTTCTATTTAAACTTTTATGTTTTCATTTAAAATATTGCGTTTCCATTTAAACTTTTATGTTTTTGTTTAAAATATTGAGTTTCCATTTAAAATTTTATGTTTCCGCTTAAAGTTTTTGGTTTCTTTTCGGTTTCGGTTTAAGATTTTATGTTTCCACTTAAACTGAAATATTGGCAGGTATTTTGATTCTGCGAGCGCACCTGTTTCAGCTCATGGCGACCCTGACGGTGTGGCAGGCCTTCCGTCCTCATCAGAACAATCCGAACTGTTGTCGTTGGATATCGGCCAACGTTTTGTAGGCGTTGAACATTTCAAAGATGCACTTTAGAATTTTGCAATTCATGTATCAAAGGTGACTGTAGAATACACTGCCGTTGGTTGTGACTGGCGCCTTCATGCATCAAAAGAATACAACAAAAATACTTTCAGAATTAATACAATGCACCCGTCACACACTTGCTGTGGTAGAATTGGCTCGGTGTCACATCCAAAAGCGTCTAAAAAATGAGTAAGCACATGAGTGATTCAGAAGCTTAAAAACCATCCTTTGTACAAGGCCATCAACATTCAGAGGGACATGTTATGGGAACATGGTGTCCACATTCCATACAAGCAAGCTTGGTTGGGAAAAGAGTGTGCCCGAGTGATCCTCGACGGCAGCGACGTCTTCAGCTACGATCTGTTGCTTTGGTTTGTGGATAAATTGGCTGAGATAAACCCCGGCAGTATTGCGATTATGGAAAGAGACGGTGAGCATTTTAAACGTGCATTCTTTTCATTCCATGCGTGTATCATGGGATTCAAGAGGGGTTGTAGGCCGCTGCTGTTTCTCGATGGTACCCATCTTCTTGGAAAATATCAGGGTACTCTACTGGGCACCACGGGCAAAGATGGAAACAATGGCTTCTTCCACGTGGCCTTTGGTATTGTCGATAATGAGACAGATGCCAATTGGACGTGGTTCATTTCCATGTTAGGTGATGCGTTATACGATGATGGAGATTATGAAGAGAGTATTACAATTGTCTCGGAAAGGTCTAAGGGTCTTGTAAACACCATTGCAAAGATGTTCCCTTCTTCCCCACATACATACTGCCTTCGACACTTGGTGGCCAATTTTATGAAAGCCAATATCAGACTTGGGAAGGTGTTGAAGGAGGAGTACTGGTCCATATACTTTCATATTGCATGGGCATCCACGACTAAAGAATTTGATGATTCGGTGAATGAACTGCAGGCCACATCACCAGAAGTGTATCGCTGGTTGTTTCATAAATCAGATATGTCACATTGGTGTAATTATTTGTTCAAAGGTGAAGGTTGGGGCAAGATGTATTCAAATGTCGCAGAGTCCTTCAATGCGTGGAACAAAGAAGCTCGCCGTTTATCGGTGACGAAAATGGTCGACTCCATACGGTATTTGGATGTTTGATTGTGTTTTGTTGAAATTTCTTTATTTCTTTGTAAATATGTTTGTTTCCATGTAAGTATATTTGTTTCTATTTTAATATCTTTGTTTCTATTTAACTACGTTTGTTTTTGTTTAAATATCGGGCTCTTCGTTTAACATAGTTTGTTATCATTTAAAATATGTTTGTTTCTATTTAACTTTGAATGTCTTGGCTTAACAATCGCTTATAATGTTTAAGTATACAGGTTCAAACTAATGCGCATGTTATGCACCCGTCGTGAGCAAGCGAACAAATGGGAGACGTACTTACGCTCCGATATACATAAGAAGGTAGAGGAAATTGTTGCGGAAAGCCAAAATCTTTATATTGGTTGTGTCGATGATCGTTATGAAGTGATTGACCAGTGTAGCAACTCCGTAGATTTATCGGGTAGAGCATGCTCATGTCACAGGTGGCAAGTTTATGGTATCCCGTACACATAGGCTTGCGCTGCAATAATACAGACAGACACCAACATTCATCAATTTATTATCGGCTACTTCACAGTGGACAAGTACAAATTGGCGTATAAGAAAGCTATTTTCCCCATACCCGACCATGAAAGGCCTACGAAAATAATCGAGAACTCCATTTGCATCCTCCTGTTAAGAGAAGGTAACTGACAACACCTTTGCGACTGCCCCACAAGTGCATGGGTCATCGTAGTAATAATACCCCGCTGAGTGGGCAGTCGAATCCACAAGGAGTAGTGATTAGAGACAAGAGAAGTTGCTACTTAGCTAGTGTGAAAGTAATGGTGGTGAGTGAAAACAATGTGTGTGCAATAAGAGAAAGAGAAATATGAAAGAAAGAAAAGTGCAAGCAAAGAGTAAGGAGGAAACAATCAATGAAAATATGGGGTACCCGGACAATGCTCCCCTTAGGACCAATGCTTCTAGTGCAACACTAGTATTATACCTTCTAATTGATGTCTAATGAGTCATGGAAATCCAAATACACACGGTCACAAACCTAAGGTCAACCATGACTAAATCCAACACTATGCCTGAGCACTAGGATTCACTACGACCCTTCACTCTGTTGATCGCTCAACTAAGCTCCAGAGGAGTCCATCTCCTATAGCCTCACACTACGTAGAACTACTTGGGGTTCTAGGGATTCCAAGTGATAGACCCTGTCCCTAAGTATAGTTCTAACCCTTTGGTCCAGGTGAAAGAACCCTAGTCTCAGTTAAGCCCCAGCACTAGGATTCGCTACAACCCTTCACTCTATTGCTCGCGCAACTAAGCCCCAGGGGAGTTCATCTCCTATCACTTCACTCTACTTTGACAACAAAGAACTCTTGGAATGTGGAGGTAGGGAAAATCATGGCGAAGGAGAAAGGGGATGTTTTGCTGCCTCTCAACTCACCCTCTCGACCCTCTCCAATCTCGTGTAGTCTAATCCTATAGAAGTTATCACACCTTCCAAGTATAACCTAGATGACTCTCAACCCTAGTGTCACGCTAAAGGAAAATCAATGCAATTATCATATAAGATTGGAACTCAATTAAAAGCATCAATTAAGAAAGCATAATAAAAGTTATAGAAACAATATCATCCTAGGGTTTACAAGTCCGAATACCCACTAGGGGTTTAGCTCTCCATGGAGCTATACAAAATCATCAAATATTTGTAACAAAAAGCATAGCATACATGAATAAAACCCTCTTGTGATGGGTGGCGATGGTCTTGTGAAGCCGCTTCATCTTCTCCACCAAGTCCCTTGTTAAGCCTAGAACACACCTCGCCTAATGGATGCTGACGAAAGTTCCCCCAATAGCTATCTTCTAAAGGATGTCGATGTCGATACCGTAGACTCGTTCCAAAGCCTCACAAAATCCTCTCTGAACCCTAGCCGCGATCTCTCCCGAAGTTGGTCGAAAGGTAGGTCAAAAGTCTCTAAAATAAATCTGAGTCGCTGTATTTAAAGGGCTGAAATCTAGCATCCACACAGCAATGTGGAAATTCCACACGCCCGTGTGGATTTTCTGGAAATTGATTTTTGGCGCACAGTGAACAGTAAACAGTAAGGTAGGTCAAGTTGTTCCTGACTTTATTTTCTTCATCGAGGCCGTTAAGTTCGGCACACAACCAACGGTAGATCATGTCATTCCTTATTTTCTCTTTATTGACGAACTTCTTCAATGTTACACAAGCTAGACTTTATGAGTGTGACTACCTTTGTACCCCTCCAAATTATAGAACAATTTGAGCACATTGGAGGTTGGCACACACCCACAAGTCTAGAACCCGTGCCTTCATCCTTGCTCGGTCCACGAAGCTTCTCAACAAACGCGAGCATGACCTAATTTTGCTCATTTTCCTCTAACTCTTCTCCATAACCCTACATGCACAAAAGAACACAAAATCATCCCAAAGGAGCTTGACCTATTCTCATAGATGATTTTGAAAGTAAAAGCCAAAGAAAGATGTGGTATTCATTTGAAGAGAAAGCTTCAACCATTAAGAACTCAACACCTGGGAGACAAAGTGATCTACATGATTGTTCTTATCTTGCGGACATGTGTCATTTTATCTATATTTTCCATGTGTCTGTTGGTAATCAATGTTTAGACTTAAATGAAAAACAAAGTGGGTGATGCCCATTAAGAAAGCAACACTTGGGAGCTAAAGTAATTCACATGATTGTTCTCATCTTACGGACACATGTCATTTAGTCTTTCTCATTAGATAATCAATGGAAAACAACTAGGTGTAAATATGAGCTTATGGCATGAAATTATGAGCAATAAATAGCAAGAAGGGAACAAGTAAAAGGTCAAGTAGAAACCAGAATTCTGGATTGATACAACGAAGGCTATTGAAGATATATATATATACCAGAAAGATGAAGTCAACCTATGCCAACATTTTCTCTCAATTATATATATATATATATATATATATATATATATATATATATATATATATATATATATATATATATATATATATATATATATATATATATATATATATATATAAAAGAATGTGAATGAAGGTGAAAATATGGCATGAATGTGTGCATGACTTCTTATGTGAATATACTTGCATGAATATACATGCACATGTATCCACACAAATTGCTTCATTACAAGCTTGTAAAAAAAAAAAAAAAAAAAGAAGG
The DNA here is from genome assembly GCA_020875875.1 of Dioscorea alata. Taxonomy (NCBI): domain Eukaryota; kingdom Viridiplantae; phylum Streptophyta; class Magnoliopsida; order Dioscoreales; family Dioscoreaceae; genus Dioscorea; species Dioscorea alata. The sequence goes on from CM037011.1 coordinate 7,751,113, forward strand.
GCCCACCATGAAAGAGAGGCACATGGGAATGAGTAAATGGTAAGGATGGATAATAAAAAATAAAATCTTGGCTTTTTGCATGGATCACAAAAGCTCAGAAAGGCAAATCTAGCAGCATAGATATGGGGGCCCACCACTGTTAACAATTGTCTAAGTGGACAGAGAGAAATGAATATGATTTTGGTGCACCTTATGGCATTGTTGAAATCAAAAGCATGCATTATATATATATATATATAATAACAAGTTGCATGGGATGTACGTGATGCTAGTTAGCATCTTGGCAGGGATAGCAAATTCCACTTGTAGTAATGAGAAGCATGAGGGGGGATTTACGTGATAAAAAATATTCCTCGTAAAGCAACAATAAAAATACTAATACTCAAGTAATGATAAGAATACCTATCTCGAGGTGATAACGGCAAATAAATTGTTTAGAAAATATATGAATTTTGAGACGGTAATGAGATGTATATCTCAGTATGGCAACAAGGCAGCGCAGCGCAGTGACAAAGCACAGGCAGTGGCAACAATATATATATATAAAATAAATAATAAAATTTATAATTTGCAATTTCCTCGCTTTTACTTGTACTTGAGCCCTTAATCGGAGGTTCCCAAGATTTTTTTTTTAATCTGGGGTAATTAATAATAGAGGCTTACCTCTATTAGGAATGGAAGAGTCCACAAAAATAAAATAAAAATAAATTACATTTGTGATTCGATATATCACCTGGTGTCTCTTCACCGACACGACGCCATGGCGCGTATTTTCGATCCCACAAATTCTGGCACGCCCGGTGGGACTCTTTTAATTCCTCCTCCCATCTTTGAGGCAAAAGTACAAGTAAAGGCATTGCTTTTTATAACTCATATATAAGAAAATTAATATTTATATTGTTATTGCAGGTCAAATGGCGTTTAAGAATTCAATTGCACCAGGGAGCCCTAAGCTGACTATTTTCCTTGGAGAAGGATCTGAAGTCCAATTGCCCAACTGTGTTTTCAACACTGAAGCTGCTGGAGCTGAATCCGGCACAATCTCTAACTCGGTACAGTTTGTGAAAAGAATTCCGTCTTTGGAGGAAAACTTGACTGTCCCACGACTTACATCTAGGTGCCATCGCCCAAATGTCATTGTTCCTGCATTTGAAAAGAATGCTTTCGATGAGAAACCAAGAACCACTATTTTTCAGAGGTTGTCACGTCTTAAGAAGATAGTTTCTACAGATGATGAAGACGATGAACCCACTTTCACTGTTACTGCCAAAGGGAAAGAAAGTGGGATATTTCGGTCCGAGGAAATTAAGCCCAAGAAAAGTGTGTTTTCAAGGCTGACTCCCAGGAAGATGAAAATGCCAAATTACAACTTAAATTTTGTCTCATTCCAAGATCAAAAGGATAATCGAATGGGTTCATTCAAAAATTCCTTCGGACCACTCAACATGGTGAAGAAGAACGCAACCACTGCTGAGCTGCGTTACCAACCATATGAAAAGAAAGGCGGTAGACCCCCAAAATCTCACAAAAATTTCTTTGGCAAAAATATTTATAACATATATGCAGAATCGAAGAAATTGCAATCAAACCAAATGAGACCAAGAGAATTCTACCAAAAGAAGAGGCAGTTAGTGCTGAGAGCACGTAAAACTGTCTTTGATCGAATCACTTTGCCAGATGATCAAGTTTCACAACAGCAAGCTTTACAAAGTCAAGCTTTAGTTTCTTACTCAGAGTTTGACAGAAAGAAGGAGAGTTAAGATGAAGATATGTCCGATGGAGATGCTGAGGTACACACTGTCCGTATGATTACTGAAGCTGGAGGAGATCCGACAACTGAACAAGAACAACCAGGGCCAGTCACAAGATCTCGTAGACGGGCACCAGATTCTCAAAGCATGGTTAGAGAAGAAGGTTTAAGCCATGTTCCACATGATGCACCAAAAGATTACAAGGGGGCAGACCCTCCAAATGAAGATGATGAAGATGAACCAGTTTTTGGTATGGACCAGAGCAACATCTTGGAAAATCGGGAAGCAGAATACAAGAAGATGAATGAAAATATGATGATGTTAATGGATACAATGTTCCAAATGCAAAAACAAATGGCAGCCTTGATGGCAAATCGCCCTGAACAGGTACAGAAGTCAAATAATCCAATCCCTCAACCAAAAAAGACTGTTCAAGCAGTAGGGCCAGGAGAAACAACAAATATCCCTATCCAAGAACATTCGGTTGTAATGACCAGGGAGGAGATACAACAGATGGTTGCTACTGAACTAAAAAATGTCAAAAATAGCGAGATAAGAGTCGATAATGACAAACCTTATCCTAGCTATCATGATTTGGTTCCTTATCCTAAAGGATACAATGTACCTAAATTCAAACAATTCAATAGGATTGGTAATCCTGATCAACACTTGGCCCATTTTGTAACAGCATGTGGAGACACAAGTGCAAAGCCATCACTTCTCCTCAGACAATTTTCTGCCAGTCTCACAGGAGTTGCATTTGAGTGGTATGCAAGTTTGCAACCCGAATCGATTCAGAATTCGCAACATATGAAAGATGCATTTCGAGTACGGTTTGGAGGTGTCAGTGATAAGATTACAATAGCTGATCTTGCAGCCACTCGCCAAAACAAAGATGAGAAAGTAGTTGACTACATTATGAGATGGAGAAAACTGAGTATTAAATGTGAACAACCCCTGGATCAACCTCAAGCAGTGGGATTGTTACTCGGGAATATTGACAGCTGGATGGCACCTTTCTTAAGTACGTCTGGCATCACCACATTTCAAGAGTTGATTTCACAAGCCAAGAAACTAGAAAGGACTAGCTCGAGGGTGTTGTCTAATTTCCAAACTTCCAAAACTGACAAGCCTAAAAAGTCAGAAGGTGTTAAGTACATTGCTACAACCTTCAATGTTGATAAAGGAAAAGGCACAATAGAGCCACATAAACCAGAACAAGCTATGCCACCCATCTTAGGTGTGCCTGGAAATGAATCAAGGTCCATTCCCTCTTTGAAGGAGAGGATGAACAAAAAGTACTCTTTTCGAAGAGATAAAGTACTAAAAATTTTTAAAGATGCCGTGAATGGAGGCCTACAACTGCTTGAGTGCAAAAGACCTGAAGAACAGAGTAAGAAAGATCATCCTAATTATTGTCCATACCATAGAGTGTTGGGGCATACCATTGAAGACTGTTATGTCTTTAAAGATTGGCTTGAACGTCAATATCAAGAAGGGAAGATCACACTCTCCAAGAGTGTCCTCTTGGAACAGCCTGCTGAACATATCCGGTATGTGACAACCCCAGACTATGAGGAATTATCCCAAGGAGAAGTTACAGTGGTGGGTAATAAAATAATGATTCCATCAATATTTAATGGTAAACCTCCTTCTGTTCCAGAAGAATTGTGGGAAGTATTCATATCCAAAAAATCAAAGAAGATGTTGAAGAAGTTGGCTAAACTCCCAGGAATCAAGTAGAGAAATGTCGAGAAACTCCCCAAAGGGCTTCCAATAAAGCAAACTAAGAAGAAAAATAAGAAGAAGAAACAGAAACGTGAAAACTCAAAGTACAAGAAGTCCATCATAGAAGAATATATTGATTATCTCAAAGAATATGAACAGAAGGAAAGGGTGTTGATCACTCTTAAAGACTATTTCCCCCAAGAGGTTGAAGAGCTACTTGAGGAATTACTTGAAGAAAATGATGAAATAGTGCAAGTGGAAACTTGTAGTGTTATTTCTGGAGCTGAATACCCTACATATGATCAAGATGATGATGAGGATAGTTTTTCCGAGTCGGAAGAGCTGTATGATCGCCATAGTCGGCCTTACATCAGCAAGAAACAACAAAAGAAGATGGTATTCAGAGAAAGAGTAAAGAAGGCAAATTCCAAACTCTCAGAGCCACACCAGAAAGGAAAGCCAAAGATACCATACTATACTCCAGAAGCCCCGAAGTATAAAGTTCTGAGAAAAGTGATGCCTATTAAAGAAATCCCTTCTTTTATTCAAAAAGTGACGGAGGAATCAGCTAACAGGCTAATGCAACTGCATATCACTGATAATAAATGGGATGAATCTGGGAGATATCCTCCAGAGTCAACAGGCGATAATTTTAATCCAGAAATCATGAAGCCTACATCCTCGGTAATAAATATCAAGGACAAGTCTATTCCTTCAAACATTGAAATCAGAAAAGACAAAAGAAGAGAGTTTTTTAATCAGGCCATGGAAAAAGGACTAGACTTACCCAAGCCCAAAAGGTCGTGTTTGATGCATTTGGACAACTACCCAAATTACTGTCCATATCACTGACTCGTGGGACATACTATAGAAGATTGTCGGAATTTTCAAGAATGGCTACAAGAGCAAGTCTCCATGGGAAACTTGGAATTGAATGATGATGATTTTGAAGCGAGAGGTGTTTGTTACACCATTGCATGCCAGGAAAGTTCTGATGATGAGTTGAATTTTCCAGATGAAGAGAATGAGGTATCCTATCATGTACATCAAATGCAGCTTAGAACTGGAAAGTTACTCCAATCAAGACAAGCTTCCAGCTCTAATGATAAAAATAAAGGAAAGATGATGGAAGAAGAAAATTTCTTACCAAAGAAACCCTTGAAGAAACCAGACTACAATATCTTAGCACACTTGAAGAAAGTCCCGGCTCTACTCAGCATGTATGACGCACTGATGATGTCAGCAGAAGTCAGAGAATCTTTAATACATGCTCTACAAAACCCTGAGGAGTATCAGGCTTATTTTGCTGAAATAAACATGACAGAAGCTTTGTACGCAACACATACACTTTCAGTATCATTCACTAATGAAGACTTATTACTTGGAACTGCAGAGCACAATAGACCATTGTATGTGACAGGGTCTTGTGATGGGATAAAGATTAACCGAATTCTTGTTGACCCAGGGTCTTCCTTAAACCTAATAACCCTCAATACTCTTCGGGTATTAGCTCTAGAAATATGCCATTTATCACCAGAAAGGATTATTATTCAAGGCTTTAATCAGCATAGTCAGAAGGCATTGGGATCTATCACTCTCCCGATCAAGTTTGGAAAGATCATGTCTGATGTGAAGTTTCATGTGATTGATGCCGATGCTTCATACAAAGCTTTGTTGGATAGGGCATAGATTCATGAAAATCGGATGGTCCCATCAACCCTTCATCAGTGCATGAAATATATGGTGGATGGAGAAGAATGCAGAATTGATGGTGAAATTCAACCCTTTGGTGTCCATGAAATACATTATGAGGATGCCAAATACTATCTTGGTGTCTCCAAAGGGGGAAAAACACTAAACTTAAAGGAAAAGTCATTGGTGAAACCATCTAAAGCTAGGCCAATACCTGAGAAGAAAGAATCAGCACTGCCTCACTACGGTAGTGATACTGAATCTTCGGAAGATGAAAGTGACACAAGTCAAACTAGAGGGTCTGCCCAAGAATGTACATTGCATATCACAAGGGTTCCAGATGGTCTCTGTAAATCCCTAGATGATTTGAAGGTTGATACAGTCGAGCAATTGAAGACATTCTATGTGCCAGCTCGAAATGGGAATGAAAGAGGTATCCTCTTCTACAAAGTTAAAAATAACAAAATTTCAAGTGATAACATTATACATATTGAACAAGAAAAGGATGGTGAAGTTCAACCTATAAACTTCCCAAGCCAGTATCCAAATAAACTCAGGAGAATAGTTGAAGAGTTTGGAGGCAAAATAAATTGGTCAAAGAAATCATATCAAAATTTTCATCAACTATGGAACCATTCTCATCCAAACAAGAGAGGGATAGGTTATTTTGAATCTTCCAGGCACTCGTGTTACATGATGGAGTCTAAGGAAGAAGAAGATGGTAAAATGAAAAGTGCACCACCTGAATTAGAGGATGGTGGTCAAGCAACAATTGATGAGTTAATTGAAATCAACTTGGGAAGTGATGAAGACCTGAGGCCAACTTTCTTAAGTGCACAACTGACAGAAGAACAAAAAGAATCATTCAAGGCTCTTTTGAAAGAATATGTTGACTGTTTTGCCTGGAATTACAATGAGATGCCAGGATTGGAGAATGAGGTAGCTGTTCACAGATTAGCTATTGACCCCAACGCTATTCCAATCAAGCAAGCCCCAAGAAAGATGAAATTTGATTTAGAAGAGAAAGTAATAGAAGAAACAAAGAAGTTGATAGAAGCAAACTTTATCAGGGAAGAAAAATACCCAGATTGGGTTGCCAGTATAGTACCTGTGAAGAAAAAAGAATGGTCAGATACGGATATGTGTTGATTTCAGAGATTTGAACAAAGCATGTCCCAAAGATGATTTTCCTCTACCAGTCATGGAGATTATGATCGACAACACCTCAGGGTATGAGATGTTCTCCTTTATGGATGGATACTCAGGATATAATCAAATTAAGATGCACGCAGATGATGAGAAACATACCGCCTTCCGAACACCTATAGGCATATATTGTTACAGGGTAATGCCTTTTGGCTTGAAAAATGCGGGGGCAACATATCAAAGGGCTATGACCAGAATATTTGACGATTTGATTCATAAGGTCGTCGAATGCTATGTGGATGATCTGGTAGTTAAAACAAGTTCAAAAGACAAACATCTTGAAGATTTGAGAACCGTTTTTGTACGCCTCAGAGAATATAAATTGAAAATGAACCCAATGAAATGCGCCTTTGGGGTCCTATCAGGAAAATTTCTGGGTTTCATTGTGAGACATCGGGGGATAGAAGTAGATCCCTTCTAAGATAAAGGCAATTTTGGAAATGCCGCCACCACAGACATTGAAGCAGTTGCGGTCTTTTCAAGGGCGTTTAGCATATATCAGAAGATTCATTTCCAACTTATCAGGAAGATGCAAGCCTTTTTCCAAGCTGATTATGAAAAATACACCTTTTATGTGGGATGCTGAATGTCAAAAAGCTTTTGAAGATATTAAGCAGTATTTGCTGAATCCACCAGTATTAGCAGCACCGATTTCAGGAAAGCCACTAATCCTATATACTGCTACCTTAGAAGGGTCATTAGGAGCTATGCTAGCTCAAAACAATGAAGATGGAAAAGAAAATGCATTGTATTATCTCAGCAGAATGTTGATAGGAGCTGAGAGTAAATATACATCCATTGAAAAGCATTGCTTAGCTTTAGTGTTTGCAGTAAAGAAATTGAGACACTATTTGTTGGCACATAAAATTATTCTCATATCCAAAATTGATCCGCTAAAATATCTCATAACGAGGCCACTACTCACAGGAAGACTTGCAAAATGGGCATTGATCCTAATGGAGTTCGATATAACATACACTCCGCAAAAAGCTATTAAGGGGCAAGCGCTAGCAGATTTCTTGGCGGCACATCCTCTCTCTGATGACTCGCCTCTAAACTATGATCTCCCTGATGAAGAGACGCTTACAGTAAAAGAGGCAGAATGGCGACTGTACTTTGATGGAGCGTCATCCATAAAGCCAGCACTCAGATATGAGATTCCACAAATCAAAGCTGGGATAGGGCTTGTGTTTGTTACACCAGAAGGAGGAATCCTTAGATATGCACTTTCTCTTACAGAGCAATACACAAATAATGAAGCAGAATATGAAGCTCTCTTAGCTGGTTTGGAATTGGCAATCCAAATTGAAATTCAACATATCCATATATTTGGCGACTCGCAACTCATTATCAAGCAAATTGAAGGAGAATACAAAATATACAAAGCTGAACTTCTTAAATACTATAAGAAGGTCAAAATGTTAATGAAGAAAATTCCTCAAGTGCAGCTGGAGAGGGTTTCAAGATCAGAAAATGGAGAAGCTGATTCTTTGGCAAGAATAGCGAAGGAGCTGGCAAATCCATATCATGATGAAGTTCAAATCACTATAAGAAATAGAAGACCCATAAGTACAATCCTCAGGGATGTCGAAGAAGAAAATATTGAAGGGAGCAGGGAAGTCTTCACTCTCGAAATGCCAGAAGAAGATTGGAGGCAACCATTCATGGAATATTTGAAATATGATAAATTGCCTGGGAATAAATCAGAAAGCCTTCAAATAAAACGAAGAGCTGTAAGATTCACCGTTATTAATGATACATTGCATCGCAGATCATATGATCATCTACTCTAACGACGTCTTTCATATCAAGAAGTAAAAGAAGTCATGCATGATACACATTCCGGGATATGTGGTGCACACCAATCGAGACCCAAGATGCGACTCAAGATTAAGCGCATGGGATATTATTGGCCAACCATGGTCAGAGATTGCATTGAATATGCTAAAAAATGCCATCTATGTCAAATTCATGGGGATTTTATTCATCAACATCCAAATCCCTTGCATGGTCTCCTCATGGCCTTTTGAGATATGGGGAACAAATGTGATTGGCCCCATTGAGCCTCCGTCATCTTCAGGGCATCGATTCATATTGGCTGCAACAGACTATTTCTCTAGATGGGCAGAGGCAATTCCTTTAAGAGAAGTAAAGACTGAGAACATCAAAAAATTTGTCAGAGAAAATATCCTATACAGGTTTGGAACTCCGAGAAGAATTATATCAGACAATGGACCTACTTTTAGAAGCTTCAAAATTGGGAGATTTGCACAACATCACAAAATAGACTGGAGGTATACCTCCATCTATAATGCGAGAGCAAATGGGTTAGCGGAAGCATTTAACAAAACTCTCTCAAAATTGCTAAAGAAGGCTGTGTCCAAAAATAAAAAAGATTGGCACGACAGACTCCCTGAGATGCTATGGCCATATCGTACCACGTACAGGACACCAACACAATGCACGCCATACTCTTTAGTGTTTGGAACTGAAGCAGTTCTACCTCTTGAAATTCAAATACCTTCACTAAGGATGGCATTACAGAATGAAATATCAAATGAAGATAATGTTCGACTTCACCTAGATGAGTTAGATTCTCTTGATAAAAAAAGGATAGAAGTACAACAAAATCTTGAAGTTTACAAAGCAAAGATGTCCCAAGCCTATAATAAGTTGGCTAGATTTCGCACATTTACAAAAGGAGAAATGGTCCTTGTCCTCAGAAGACCTATCATCACCAACAAGCGAGCTGGGGGCAAATTCAAAGCAAATTGGGAAGGCCCATATGTAGTGGAGATTGTTTACGAAGGAGGCGCATACCAACTCATTGATGCGAATGGAGAAAGAGCCATGCCACCTATCAATGGCCGTTTTTTAAAGAAGTATTATGCATAATGTAAAATGTTTGTCTATGACGGAACGTCTGGTCCTTTAAATATAAAAAAAAGTTGACCGGTCATGTACGATTGTACGTACTTCCTGAGGCAAAACATTGACCTTTGTATACTTTTGTTTATGATGAAAAGCATGTCATGTTACCTCAAAGTTCCATTTTCATGAATCAATAACATGTTTGGTAGTAACATATCAAAAGATTTGGAGTTCCTACTTCTCTCACTCAATCTCACTAAAATTGTTCGTGAGAGAAGTATGAAGGGGGCATTTGTTTACACCAAAAAAAAAAATAATAATAATAATAATAATAATAATAATAATAATAATAATAATAATAATAATAATAATAATAATAATAATAATAATAATAATAATAATAATACATGTCCTAATTTAAATTCAAATCAAAATCAAAATTTAAAATATTAAAATCTTAAGATCAGCCGAGAGCACAGATCTCGAGGCGATCAAAATATTTAAATCTCACGATCAGCCAGAGCACAGATCTCAAGGCGATCTAAAATACAAAAATCTTGCGATCAGCCGAGAGCACAGATCTCGAGGCGATCAAAATATTTAAATCTCACGATCAGCCAAGAGCACAGATCTCAAGACGATCTAAAATACATAAATCTTGTGATCAGCCGAGAGCATAGATCTCGAGGCGATCAAAATATTCAAATTCTAAGATCAGCCGAGAGCACAGATCTCGAGGCGATCAAAATATTTAAATCTCACGATCAGCCAAGAGCACAGATCTCAAGGCGATCTAAAATACACAAATCTTGCGATCAGCCGAGAGCACAGATCTTGAGGCGATCAAACATAGTCAAATTACCAAAATCAGACAAAATTCTGATCTTTTGGCCATTTAAAAAAAAATACCCAAATCTAAAAATCATCTGAATGCAAATCACGAGACAAAACATTAAAAAAATATATAAATAAATAAATGATTAATTAATTAATAAAACTAATAATAAATAAATAAAATCAATTCGGATAATATATATGTAATAAACTAAAGTCAAATATAAAATATAATAATGCTAAAAAAATAATAATAATAAAATTAAATAAATAAATAAATATATTTAAAAAAATGTATATAAAAAGAATGAAATGAATCCAATAAAATAATATGTATGCATAATAAAGTAAAACAAAAAAAACATATAATAAAAAAAACATATAATAAAAAAAATATATAAATATAAAAATATCAATTCAAATTAAACTAAGATAAATCAAATCAAATAAAAAATAAATATCTAATAATAATCAAATCAAATAAAAATAATAATAAGGATAATAATAAAATTTAAAATAATTAAGTCAAATAAAAAAAATCAATCAAATCAGATAAAAAAATACAAATAAGATAAATAAGATAAATAATTTAAATAATAATAATGATAATTAAATAATTAATAAAAATAATATATGATAAAAATGATTAAAAATAATATATGATAAAAATGCTATAAAAAAATAAAAGTTAATTAAAAAAAAATTAACGAGGTTGTCTTCGTGGTCACTACACGATCCCTGCAACCATTTACGACCCCTGCAACCGTCCATGATCTATCTCGACAGGGAATTGAAGAAGCTTTTATAAAGAGTGATGGGGATAAGCCAAGGGGCAGGAGGGAACGCACAGAAGACACGAGAAAAAAAATATCAGCAAAAAAAAAAAAAGAAGAGTTGAAGAAGAAGAAGAAGGTGCTTCTTGTTAGGATGTGAGGCTAGTAGAAGAAACAAAGGATAAGTGAAAAAATACCAGGAACAATGTAGGATAATATTTGCTAAAGACCTTCAACTGTCTTTCTTACATTCATTGGTTAAAATAAGAACATAACATACTTGGTAGTTATAACCACACAACAAAATGTGCCCAACCACAGCCATCATAACAGCTAAATCTTAGCCATTCAAACTCCTACACCTAAGACACAAAAACACGACATAAAGAAGCGGCCAGCAGTGCCGACCAATGACGGCTCATCAATGTGGTACAGCTCCTAGCTCAGCACCAGCTTCTCCAACATGGACAGTCTTCATCCTATCAGCAGGTCAACGTTTTCTGCCTGGGTTGACTGTGCAAATCCAACACCCTCTCCTTGCTCAGTCATCCCAAGCTTAGTCCTCAATATTTCATACTTCTGTACCGTGAGAGATTTTGTAAAAAGGTCTGCTGCTTGCTCATGAGTCCCACAGTGAGTCAATCGTATGGATTCCTTTGCAACAAGGTCACGGATGAAATGGAATCGACTATCGACGTGCTTGGTTCTCCCATGCTGCGCAGGATGTTTAGCAAGCAATATCGCGGACTTGTTGTCGCAATATATGGTGGTGGCTTGCTCCTGTTTTTGGTCAAGATCTTCCAAAATCCTCCGTAGCCAGACGGCTTGGCATGCAGCTGAACCGGCAGCCATGTACTCAGCTTCGGTGCTAGATAAGGCCACAACATCCTGCTTCTTCGAACTCCAGGATACAGTTGCTGAACCAAGGTGGAAGACCCATCCTGTTGTCCTCTTCCTATCATCTAAACTCCCCCCAAAGTCACTGTCTGAGTACCCACTCAGCTTAAGCTCTGACATTTGCTTGTAACTTAGTCCCAAGCTTAAGGAACCTGAGATGTAATGCATGATTCGCTTCACTGCACCCATGTAGTGCTCAGTTGGACTTCGAGTGAATCTGGCCACAACTCCAACTGCGAATTGGATGTCCGGACGTGTGTGTGTGAGGTACAAGAGCCCACCTACCATCCTTCTATACCTTTCAGCATTTGCAGGAGCTGTGCCATCCTCTTGTTGTAATTTTTCACTTACATTCATAGGAGTAGACAGGCCCTTACATTTGAGCATCCCACAGTCCTTCAATAGAGTCTCAGCATACCTTCTTTGACAAACCCTGATCTCCTTCTTCAGCTGTGATACTTCAAGGCCTAGAAAATATTTAAGAAGTCCTAAATCGGTCATTTCGAATGCCTTCATCATCTCCACTTTGAACTTGAGCAGCATATCCTGAGAATTGCTTAGATATATTATATCATCAACATATATGCATAGAATAAGAACTCCTTGACCTTCAAGCCTCTGTTTGTAAAGAGTGGGCTCATTGTTGCTTCTCTCAAACCCCATCTTGAGGAAATGAAGATGTATCTTCGAATACCAAGCTCGTGGCGCTTGTTTCAAGCCATACAATGCCTTCTTAAGTTTGTATACTTTCTCCTCACTCCCTGCAGCAGTGAATCCTTCAGGTTGTTGGACAAAAACCTCCTCATCAAGCTCACCGTTGAGGAAAGCCGACTTGACATCAAGTTGGTGAATCTCCCATCTATTTGGTCTCCAATCTAGCAACAGGAGAGTATACCTCTGTGAAATCCACCCCCTCTATTTGAGAGTATCCTTTGGCCACAAGTCTAGCCTTTCTCTTGTTCAGGGTCCCATCTGCATTATATTTGGATTTGAAGACCCACTTGAGACCAACAGCTTGCTTTCCCTTGGGTAAAGTGGTGAGCTCCCAAGTATTGTTCTTGATAATGGAGTGAATTTCTTCTTTCATGGCTTCATTCCACTCTTTGAGTTTGCTTGTCGTTGCATAGTTGGTAGGGTCAGTAGCTGTAAATGCAAAAGAACACTCTTCATACACATCAGTTAACAACTTGTACCTCTTGCAATGAGTGTCACTTTCAGGTCTGGTTGTCTCCTCTTCTTCACTAGCTGAGTCAACAATTTGATTGGTAGGTTTTGACTCCTTTTGTGAGGCTGCTATGCTGCTATCTTCATTGACTTCAACTGCAGAATTTTGGATGGAATCTTTGACAGTATTCCAATCCCACTTGGTTGTTTTACAGAATGAAACATGTGTACTGATAGTGATTTTTCCTGTGGAGGGATGCAAAAGTCGATATGCCTTGGACTCAAGACTGTAGCCTAGAAGCACGCACCGATCTGCCTTTGCTTCAAACTTTCCCCGAGATTGAGAGTCTACGAGCACGTATGCCACACAGCCAAAGACACGAAGGTGGTCTATAATTGGTCTTTCTCTGGTAAGCTTCTCATATGGAGTGCATTCTTCTAATGCACTGGTGCAACTTCGGTTCAGCACATAGACAGCAGCAGCCACGGCTTCGGCCCAGTACTCGGTAGGTACGTTCATCTCCAGTAGCATGCACCGGCTCATCTCAACGACAGTCCGATTTTTTCGCTTGGCCACCCCATTCTGCTGGGGTGTGTATGGAGCTGTGAATTGTCTAGCTATACCATGGTCTTCGCAATATACATTGAACTCCTTCGAAAGAAATTCACCACCTCTGTCGGTTCTGAAAGCTTTAACTTGCAAGGACAACTGTTTCTCTACCAATATTTTGAATTGTTTGAAGTACTTCAGTGCTTCTCCCTTCGAGTTGATAAAGTAGGCCCAGCTGAACCTAGAAAAGTCATCGGTGAGTAAAAATAGATACCTATTGCCTCCAGCTGACTGTGCTTGCATTAGGCCGACTAGATCTCCATGAATAAGTTCAAGTGCAGCTTTTGCTCTTCGTGCTAGGCCCTTTGGAAATGAATGCTTGGTGAGCTTTCCTTCCAAGCACCGTTCACATTTCTCTGTTGTAGTTACAGCAGGCATACCAAGAACCATCTTCATTTTTGCCATCCTTTGAAGACTTCCACAGTTGAGATGGCCAAATCGTTTGTGCCATAATGAAGTGGATGATGGCTGTTGTCTTGCAACATGTGTTGCACCTATGTCTTCTACTTCAAGGGAGAAAAGCCTATGAGTTCCCATAGGAACTTTAACAAGCACAGTATCTCCCTCTTGATCAAGAATGGTGCACTCCTTGTTTGAGAAGGTCACAATGTAGCCTGTGAGAATGAGTTGACCCACACTAAGCAAATTGTGGGCCAATTGTGGGACAAATTGAACTTCTTTTAAGTACTTTATTTTCCCATTGTTTGTTTGAAACTTAACAGTTCCAACACCTTCAACCTTGATGGTCTTCCCATCTCCAAGCCTTACCACTTGTTGAATATTCTCATCAAGATCATGGAAATGCTCTTTTATGCCGCTCATATGATTGGAGCACCCGCTGTCGATGAGCCACACCGACGATGCTTCAACACATCCTCCTCCACTGGCCATGAATAGCTTTTGTTCTTCAATAATCGATTCCTCTTCAGTCACGTTGGCGTCACTCTCTCTATACCAGCATTGTGCCTTCACATGCCCATACTTCTTGCATATGTGACACTGAAGATATGCTCGGTCAGTACTTCTACCTCGCCCTCTTCCTCTGAAGCGACCTCTGAAGGGAGCTCTCCCTTTGCCTCGTCCTCCTGAGTTGCTGTTTTCACCGGGCCAGGATGGTGTAGTTTCGGCCTGCAGGGCTTTAACTTCTTCATCAGTTGTTGATAATGCAAGGATGGCTTCATGGCTCTTCAAGGACCCACTCAGTTTCTCCACTAGTCATTGTTTTGATATCATTCCCTTCCAAGATGGATGATACCACACGGCGATAGTTTGGAGTGAGGGTTCTCATGATTTTGAAAACAACCTCTTGTTCAACAAGAGTTTCTCCAAGAACCCTGATTTTGTATACGATGTCAAGAACACGGCTGATGTATTCTTGAACTTTCTCCCCACTCTTCATCTTTACCTCATCAAAATCTATCTTCAAGCCATAAAGATTCACAGTAGCTATCTTTTCATCACCTTGATACTCAGTTTGTATCATTTTCCATGCTTGTTGAGCAGTGTTTGCTTCAGCAATCCGAATAAGAATCTTGGCATCCAAGGAGCGTTGAAGTAGGTAGAGCGCGTGAGCATCAAGCTTGCGTTTCTCCTCCAGCTCCTCTTCATCTTCCTTCGTCTTCTTCTTCTTATCTTCTACCTCACCAATGCCTTCTTCTACTATACCCCACAGCCCTTTAAACCTGAATAAGGTTTTCATTTGAAGGCTCCATAAGGAGTAACCCTCACCTCTGAAAACTGGGACTGAAGTGGAGGTGTTTTCAGTAACATTACAACTTTTAGCCATTTGTATAGAAGGATAAGTAGCAGTCTTTAGGGAGCAGCGTCTCCAGTGATCAGTCGGACAAGCAACTGACCTCGTGGGCTCTGATACCACTGTTAGGATGTGAGGCTAGTAGAAGAAACAAAGGATAAGTGAAAAAAATACCAGGAACAATGTAGGATAATATTTGCTAAAGACCTTCAACTGTCTTTCTTACATTCATTGGTTAAAATAAGAACATAACATACTTGGTAGTTATAACCACACAACAAAATGTGCCCAACCACAGCCATCATAACAGCTAAATCTTAGCCATTCAAACTCCTACACCTAAGACACAAAAACACGACATAAAGAAGCGGCCAGCGGCGCCGACCAATGACGGCTCATCAATGTGGTACAGCTCCTAGCTTAGCACCAGCTTCTCCAACGTGGACAGTCTTCATCCTACTCAGCAGGTCAACATTTTCTGCTTGGGTTGACTGTGCAAATCCAACACTTCTCTCCTCCTATACCCACATATACATCCATATAAAGAAACAAGGTCATTGCCATTGCCAACGCGAGCGAGGGTGGAATACCCCTCGCTCTCCTCGAATTGCCGTGGCCAACGCGAGTGAGGGTGGAATATCCCTCACTCGTTTCCCAGTTCTGACTGCTGCCTATCGCTGTGGCTGCCAACGCGAGCAAGGGTGGAATACCCCTCACTCGCTTGGCCGTCGATTAAAGCCCCATTGCTATTGCCGCTCACCGCTGTTCGTTGCCGCTTTGTCATTATTGTCGCTGCTGCTTGAGGCCTGTATGCATTGAAAATGGCCACCCTCCTATGCCTTTGCCCTATTTTCTCTCAAGAGATTCGGTGAATGGACAACGGCATCTTGTGGATCCATGAAGTGCGAGCACCTCTGCTCAATGTCCAGTAGGGAGCAAAAGTGGACTTTATCATGAGACTTTTGATGACAGTGTCCAGTGCTGGCTTCATGCTAAACAGAATTCACACGTTTTGCATCATAATTCTCTACAACTGCATTCTGAAAGGGCAAAATCCTATTGTCCTCCATGAACCAGAGGAAAATTATTATTATTATTATTATTTTTTATATTGGAACATATAGGAAGATTTAATAATAAAAAAAAACACTGTTTCATCAGTCCTTCCTCCCATTGCTCTTGCTAACAATCTTGGCAGGAAGAGACATTCAAACACAGATGATCTTGTCCCCTCAAAGAGCCGGAAGCTACGCACTGAAAATTAGTGGTTTCTCAAGGATGTTCTCTGCGTAAGGAACTGAAGAAGATATGCAGAGTGGCTAGTGGCTTAATGGGTGCTAAGTTGGTTATCATACATATTGATAATTTTTAAAGTTTCTAATCAGGTAAAGAACCTTCATAATGACCCTGAAACTGTCAAAACACATGAGCAGCCTAACAAAAGCCGAAAAATCCATTTTGTACCTCTTAATATCTGTGATGACTGGAAGGCAGCTCTGTCTTTCATTGTCCACGTCTAATTGTACTAAAATATCAACATTCAACGTTTTATTTATATTCAAGACTGCAAAAAGATTAATGGGATGGACGTGTTTGGCTTAATGGTTCAACAGCAAAATATCATGTGTAACTATTTATCTTATAGAACCTGGGCGTCAGCCGTTGTGTGAATGAAGATCTTGATGCATTATTATCATCCCAAAGGAGCTTGACCTATTCTCATAGATGATTTTGAAAGTAAAAACCAAAGAAAGATGTGGTATTCATTTGAAGAGAAAGCTTCAACCATTAAGAACTCAACACCTGGGAGACAAAGTGATCCACATGATTGTTCTTATCTTGCGGACATGTGTCATTTTATCTATATTTTCCATGTGTCTATTGGTAATCAATGTTTAGACTTAAATGAAAACCAAAGTGGGTGATGCCGATTAAGAAAGCAACACTTGGGAGCTAAAGTAATTCACATGATTGTTCTCATCTTACGGACACATGTCATTTAGTCTTTCTCATTAGATAATCAATGGAAAACAACTAGGTGTAAATATGAGCTTATGGCTTGAAATTATGAGCAATAAACAGCAAGAAGGGAACAAGTAAAAGGTCAAGTAGAAACCAGAATTCTGGATTGATGCAACGAAGGCTATTGAAGATATATATATATACCAGAAAGATGAAGTCAAACTATGCCAACATTTTCTCTCAATTATATATATATATATATATATAAAAGAATGTGAATGAAGGTGAAAATATGGCAGGAATGTGTGCATGACTTCTTATGTGAATATACTTGCATGAATATAAATGCACATGCATCCACACAAATTGCTTCATTACAAGCTTGTAAAAAAAAAAAAGAAAAAAGAAGGGCCCACCATGAAAGAGAGGCACATGGGAATGAGTAAATGATAAGGATGGATAATAAAAAATAAAATCTTGGTTTTTTGCATGGATCACAAAGCTCAGAAAGGCAAATCTAGCAGCATAGATATGGGGGCCCACCACTATTAACAATTGTCTAAGTGGACAGAGAGAAATGAATATGATTTTGGTGCACCTTATGGCATTGTTGAAATCAAAAGCATGCATTATATATATATATATATATAATAACAAGTTGCATGGGATGTACGTGATGCTAGTTAGCATCTTGGCAGGGATAGCAAATTCCACTTGTAGTAATGAGAAGCATGAGGGGGGATTTACGTGATAAAAAATATTCCTCGTAAAGCAACAATAAAAATACTAATACTCAAGTAATGATAAGAATACCTATCTCGAGGTGATAACGGCAAATAAATTTTTTAGAAAATATATGAATTTTGAGACGGTAATGAGATGTATATCTCAGTATGGCAACAAGGCAGCGCAGCGCAATGACAAAGCACAGGCAGTGGCAACAATATATATATATAAAATAAATAATAAAATTTATAATTTGCAATTTCCTCGCTTTTACTTGTACTTGAGCCCTTAATCGGAGGCTCCCAAGATTTTTTTTTTAATCTAGGGTAATTAATAATAGAGGCTTGCCTCTATTAGGAATGGAAGAGTCCACAAAAATAAAATAAAAATAAATTACATTTGTGATTCGATATATCACCTGGTGTCTCTTCACCGACACGACGCCAGGGCGCGTATTTTCGATCCCACAACGTTGTCATCGGCGAACACCGGGGCGACCTCGGTAGCATCCAGGCTATTTGAACTTGTATTAATCTCAGACGGTGGAGGAAGAGAAGTCGTGTTGGACTGTGCATGCGATTCCTACGCCTCCACGTGAGCATCAAGCCGGGGGAACTCTTACGTCAGTATCTCGCACACCTACAATAGACGTGCTGTGACATCGTCGGTTGTTGGCTTCGGCAGGGGTTGGAGGGGGTGGAGGGGGCTTGCACGGCACTGAGAAGTACGCGTGTGGGGTGGGCTTAGAGAAGGCGATCGGCGTCGGATGTGCCTTGCTTTTGGTGGCCTCTCATCTCTCCGTTTCAGTAGTGGAGCGGTTGTAATGTCACCTCCAACGACGGTGGTATCACCGCGGCGGGTTGCCTGAACATAGACTTCTTCATCCGTGTTCACGACGACAAGTTCATGAAACTAAAAATTTTAAACAAGACAATCTCAGTGACATCCCTCATGTTAAACAATAACAAATGGTGTTAAACACCAAACAAACATTGTTAAACGGCAACCCATAAATTTAAACAGTAACCAAGAACTTTAAACAATAAAAGCTTAGTTCAAATACAAATAATATAGTTAAACGGTAACCCAATAACTTAAAGAGTAACAGAGATTTTTAAAGACTAAAAGCCTGTTTTAAACACAAAAGAAAATTGTCAAATGATTTAAACCAAAGTTAATTAGAAACAAGATTTACATACGAAATTAATGATTTATTACCTCTTTTCCTTCGAGAGATAACAACATGGGTCCCATCGACACTTGCTTTCGGTAACTGTTTTCATCGTAGCACAGAATCCTTGGGGTCTTACCAAAATGAACTTTCTTGCCGATGCCGGTGAGCTCATAGAACCATATGGCCAACTCAACTGAGCAACCTTTGAGGTACCTCGTGTTCGTCTTCTTCCCAGCACATCTCTCTTGCACTCTAGCGGCCACTTGTGGAACGTCCTCCATGAGCCACTTGTGTGTCACTTGCGCCCATGCATATCATCCCATTCCAGGTAGGTCATCGACATAGTCAATGATCCAATTCGGAACCGAGCAGGACGTATTCGGGAAGAGGATAGTACCCATGAAGTAGACCATAAGGAGCTTTACAAAATTCTCCTCTTCTCCCCTCTACCGAAGTATTTGCTCAAGTGTTCTCTTGATGGAGTCTCTGTGCCTTTCATAGGTCTTTGATAAATACTTGACTTCGAAAACTGAGTGTGTTTTCTTCTTCTGAAATATGACTATGTCTTCATCACAACATAGACCAAGAACGAGAGCCACATCTTCAGTCCTGAAACTCACCAGGCTCGCCCCGATCGTGAATTTGTTGGTGCGGTCATCATACCTCTGCAGCAGAGAATCAAGGAGGGCCCTCTCTTGGAATACAGCTTCAATTTCAATGAATACTATAAACGGTGTCCTTTGGATGATCTCCCAATGTCGTCCACTCATGTGAACATTCAACTCAGCCAAAGTCTTGACTACCGGTGTCAAGTAGCATCGGCCATTAACTAGGTTGACCGCCATGATCACAAAAGTACCAGAAGAACAACACATCAAGTAGTATTCACAACTCTTAAACGGAAAGCTATTTTTAAACGGAAACTCAATTCTTAAACTGAAACTTCAGTTTTTAAAGAGAAACCTCAATTCTTAAACACAAACTTCATTTGTTAAACAGAAACCCAATATCTTAAATGGAAACCACATTTATTACACAGAAACCTCAATTATTACACTGATACTATTAAACACTACATAATGCAACTATGTCAAATTAAAGGAGAAACATGCATTATAAACATTACACAACACAATGATATTGCATAGCAACAGAGAAATCACCTTTAACACAACATTAGCGCTTTCGATCGTGTACAAAGACGAAACACAAAAACAAAACCCTACCGGAAAATTCTAACAATAAACTATAAAATCATCCAATAATCAAAACCATGAAATCGGAAAAGGAAAAACACCACACAGAATGAAAAACAAAAGAAAACAACACAACTTCTTCAAAGGCGTCCACCTCTTCTCAATACCTTAGAGCGTAAACAAAGAAAAATAAACCGCTTCCTCTAAAAGCGGAAAAATCATTACACATAAGAACATTATTGTCAAACCAAGTAGCACTTGCCACAACTTCCCACGTAAGGGCAATTTCGTCAAAAAAACTTGATATTAACTCTCTCAATCACCATTACAGCCTTGGGGGGGGGGGGGGTGTTTTGAAAATCATAGCATTGAAAAGAAAGGGGTTTTTGAGGATATTCAAATTTAGGGAGTGAATTCGGATATATTGCAAACTTTGGGGGTGTTTTTGACAATTATCAATAAAAATAGTTTTTATTTATATAAATTATTATCAAGAAAATATTTTTAAATAATTTTTTGATAATGAAATAAATATTTTTAATAATAAATATTTTTAATTTAAAATATTTTGTTAAACTAATATTTTAATTATATAATATTTTTAATATTTTTAAGTAGAGATTATTAGTGAACATTTAAAATATATATTTTATATTTAATTATTAGTTCAGATTAATCTCCACCATTGATCATTATGATCAATGGGGGAGATTGTTTATTGTGTAAAAAAAAACCTAGCATTTCCCTTCTTCCTCTCTTCATCAGATTGCATTTCCTCCTCACAACCACAGGATCCCCTCACATTCAAACCTCCTCATCTTCGCCGGTGCCGCCGCCGCCGCCAGATCCCGTTGCATACTATTCTTCACACTCTACTCCGTGCTCCGAAAGCAACCCGACAACATCGAGGTCTATGCCCTGCCATATTTTCATCTTCAAGTATTCCTCTATTCTCATTTTCTTTTTGTTATTGATCTTGGTTTTGGTTTTTTATCATCTTTCTTGGCTTGCAGTTTGAGAGTGTTTATGTTGCTAGGGTTATTGGGGTGTTTGTGTTGGTTCTAGTGTGTTCTCATCTTTAGGTATACTTCTATTCTAGTTTTTTTTTTTTTTTTTATTCCCTGAATTAGATTCAAGAAAAGAGTTTTTCTTTTTTGTTAGGGGTGGAGGAGAGTTTTAAGAGAAACAACAAATAAATTCAAAGGCAAGAAAAGATCTTCATTGGTTGTTGTCCACTTTGTGAAGCTTTTGTGACAGTGTATGTGGTGATCTCTGTTATGTTTTTACTAAATTTTATTTATTCATTTTTTCACTGAATTTATATTTGTGTTTCTTGATTTGTATGTAAAATATGGCATTTGTATTTTTGTTACATCTGAAATATTGATTTTTGAGGCAAGCTTGTGTGGATTTTTGAATGATGTGTATACTTTTTTTAATTTTATGTTTGTTCTTATGATAAGTGGGGATTAGGTTGAGGGTTTGGTGAAGCATACAATTTTGGGAGTTTAAGTTCTCTGCTATTGTATGTTCATTGAGTAACATACAATTTTGTGAAATGTGATCATCTTCAGCATCTTGTTGTTTATTTATTTATTTATTTTATGGTATGGGTTGCAGAGACTTTTGATAACTTAATAAACGAAATCAAAAGTGAGGATCATTGAAACATGGAATTGAAAGAGATACATGTTGTTGCTTTTGTATGTATTGTGAATATCATAATGAGAATAATTAGAGGTTGGTGTTGTCACCTTGTTAATTAGGAATGATCTTGATGTCCTCTATTTCAGGCAGATATTTTAATAAAAAAAAGGCTATCTTCACTTCCTACAAACCAGGGAGGAAATGACTGAAGGGGTCGTTTGGTTTGCAATAATGATATATTACCCCGGTAATGAGATTACCGTAGTAATGAGATCAATAATGTTGTATGCCCGAGAATGTTGTGGTAATGTGAGATTACCCTATTTGGCTGAGAATTTACATTACTGGTAATCTTTCATTACCATGTTGGTTAGTCATGTTAATCACCTTAGCAATATATCAAATTTACCAAAGTACCCCTATATATAAAATTTTGAAAAATATAATTTAAAATATTTAGATAAATAAATAATTAAATTATAATATTAAAAAAAAATTGAACAAATTTTTAAAATACCTTTGTATTTACCAAATTACCCCTAAATATAAAATTTTGGAAAATATAATTTAAAATATTTAGATAAATAAATAATTAAATTATAATATCAAAATTTATTTTTTCCACAATTTTTTTAAAATACCTTTGTATTTACCAAAATACCCCTATATATAATTTGAAAATTTTAATTTTAATTATAATATAAAAAAAAATTTCATGATTTTAAAAATACCTTTGTATTTACCAAAATACCCCTACATGTAAAAATTTGAAAAACTTAATTTAAAGTATTTAGATAAATAAATAATTAAATTATAATATCAAAAATAATGATGGAAAATAAAAACTAGGGTTTTAATGAAGAATGTGATAAGGAATTAGATTAAATGAGTGGGCATAATTAAAAAAAAAAAAGTATTACACATTACCACCAACCTAGTAATCTGGACAGACACATATTTTGGTGGTAATCACATTACCACTCTATTTGATAATATTTTACTATTTAGTAATCTCACATTACCATCAACATTATCACTACTACTGTAACCAAACATGGTAATCTGAACATATTACCACCAGATTCACGGTAATATTTTCACATTACCGTGAACCAAACGCCATAGGCTCATTTTGTTTATTATTATCTTGTTTTGATTTGATTACCAAACCTTTTTTTTTTAACTTTATTAAATTGGAAAACAAAGAAAAGCAGGGTCATAAACTCATAACTTTTGGATAAATATATGTATCATAGAAATAGAAACCAATTCTTTCAAATAAATGAATGTGACATATCAAGACAGTGTTAGATTATCTCTCTATTTCTCTTTTGCTCAGATAAGAGTGATAAAAAATCTTGTGAAAGATTCTTGTTTTCGTGATTGAACTTTGATGATGTGAATTAAGGTTTCCTTCTCATGTCTGAGTTTAATTGTTATCAAATTTATATATATCTTGCCATATGAATTTCTTTACGTCCCCATGATTTCTAACTAAATTTTCGGTGGTTGCATCTCTTTTGTCATTGCACACCACCCACTTTCAAAAGAACAAGTTTTTGGACTATTATTCCCTAAGTTTTCTACATAATTGATATGATAATGATTGGAAGTAACTTTATTGTTTATATTATCATGTTGGATGTATCTGACTTGTCCTTTTATTTTTCATATTATTATTATTTCACAATTTCATTTTGCAAGCATTGCTTTTATTTCATTTCATAGGAGTTAGAGAAATTTAGTTCCATGCATCTGATACTTATCCATCTGCTGGTAGAGAGCTCTTTCCCTCAAAAAAAAATATATATATATATATAATTACTTGTCATTGTCTCACCTTTTTGTCTCCACTGTTTCTCCACTTTAGCCCTCTTTCTGCTTCCGCCAACGGATTAGAGTTTTTGTTTGTTTGTTTTGATGTTAGGGATTAATCTCAGAACATATAATCCAATGAATACTTTATATATATATATATATATATATATAAAATTTTATGGAGGTCTGACCTTTGCCGATTTGCACTTACCCTACTAATCTTTGCCAAGGAAAAAGAGACGATTCTTGTTTCCAACGCCCTAGTTTTGGCTCGATCTACTAAGATAGTTGTGTTCATGTTTGTATTAAAAAAGGAAAAAAGTTGTTTTCGTGCCCAGTTCAATGAACAAGATAAGCGAATTAAAGGGTATTTGTTGCTTACATGTTAGTCCTTCCATCATTTTTCATTTTTTTATTTTTCACTATGTTTATTTTCAATGTAGACCACCTCGTTTACTTGCCTTTATTTAATATCAGACATAATAAAAAGCCATAGTTAATCTAGATATCTTTGAATTACATGTCATGTTATCCTTGATAATTAAGCATCTACCCTTGCTCTTGAGGTGCTATTTAATCCAGTTTTATTTACATCTTTTAGTTTCTTTATTGATAAGTCAATTGGTGCATTTAGTGAGTTGATTCATTCATGCTATTTGTCCTTTTAGTTAAATTTGTGTGAGAATTGGAATTTATATATTATAGATATTCATTCTTGCTTGATGCAGACAAAGGAGTTAGAGTACACCCCACTGACACGACCCCTTGCGTGTATCCCGCAAGTGCACGGGTTTGTCGAAGTAATAAATTTACCTTGGTGAGAAGGTAGTCGAATCCACAGGGAATAGGGAGATAGAATATAAGGTTTCACTAATTAAGCTATGCAGAATACGGAGAACGATAATAAGATTGATGAGTGAAAATAATGCAAAGCAATAAACTAAGTAGAGAGATGGAAGAAAGAAGTGCAAGTAGGAAAATCGAGAAGGACTAATAATGAGTAAAAAGGGGGTATCCGGACAAGCTACCTCTAGGGTCTATGTTTCAAGTGCAAGACTATGATATTATACTCTCCTATTGATGTCAATTGAGTCGAGGATATCCTAAGACTCACGGTCCCAAACCTAAGGACAACCGTGACTAACTCCAACACTATGCCCGGTGTTAGGATTCACAACACCCTTCACTCTGTCACCTAGATGACTAAGCCCCAGGGGAGTCCATCTGCCTAAACCTCACACTATGTGGAGTTGCATTATGCTCTAGGGATTCCTAGTGATTAAACCTGTTCCTATACGTAATTCTACCCCTTTGGTCAAGGTGGAAGAACGCTAGTCTAGATTTAGCCCCAGCAAATAGGATTCACTACAACCCTCCACTCTATTACTTGCGTAACTAAGCCCTAGGGGAGTTTATCTACCTATTGCTTCACTCTATTTCGACCGCTATTAAATCAAGGAATCGGAGGTAGGGAGAAATCACATCGAAGGGGAAAGGGGTACATTGCTACCTCACAACTCTCCCTCTCAACCCTCTTTAATCTTGAGTAGTCTAATCCTATAGGAGTTGTCACACCTCCAAAGGAAAGCCTAGATTGCTCTCAACCCTAATGTCACGTTTAAGGGAAAACAATATGAAAGGATAATCAAGATTAAAAACTCAATTTTATTCATCAACGATAGAAAGCATAATAATCAATGTCAAAGAAACATAAGAAACCCTAAAGTTTACAAGTCCGAATACCCCACGAGGGGTTTAGCTCCTCATAGAGCTATACATGTTCATCAACGTGAGAAATAAAGCATAAAACATAGACATCAATGAAAAACCCCCTCGAATTGGTGTGGCCGTGGTCTTGTGCAAACGTCGAACCTCGAAATCGATGCCGACGACGCGCTAGAACCTCCACGAAATCCTCTCCGAAACCCTAGCCGCGCTCCAGAAAGTTGGGGAAAAGATAGGTCGAAAGATCCGTAAAAAGGTTGCAAAAATCCCCTTTTATATTGTTGAATCGCGGCTTTAAAATTGGACTTATCGGGGGCTTCACACGGCCGTGTGGAATTTCCACACGCCCGTGTGAAGCTTCTGTCTCGGCTGAAAAATTAATTTCACACGGCCGTGTGGAATTTCCACACGCCCGTGTGTCTTCACTGGATGGCTGAAATCGCAAAACACACGGCCGTGTGGAATTTC
This sequence comes from Dioscorea alata, assembly GCA_020875875.1. NCBI lineage: Eukaryota > Viridiplantae > Streptophyta > Magnoliopsida > Dioscoreales > Dioscoreaceae > Dioscorea > Dioscorea alata. The sequence continues at coordinate 7,777,108 of CM037011.1, forward strand.
CACACGCCCGTGTGACTTCTCTGTTTGGCTGGAAAATGGCTCACACGGCCGTGTGGAATTTCCACACGCCCGTGTGACTTCTCTGGAACACTAATCTTCAGCTGAACAGGCTTGGTAACTTGCCGAAACGCCTCCCGGGTCCATCGTTCTTCATCGAGGCCATTACTTGGGCACACAAGCAACGGTAGGTCGCGCCGATTGCTTCAAGTCTTCTTCTTTCGCGAGATTCTCCTAAGTAACACGGATTGGACTTGTTGTGAATGTGACTGCCTTTGTGCCCCTCCAAAAGAGGTTGGCACACATCCACAAGTCCAAATACGTGCTTCGTTCTTTGCTTGGTCCGAGAACATCCCAACATTGGCGAACGCGACCTAATTTCATTCTTCTTCTCCAATTAGGCTCCACAATACCTTCAATGCACAAGAGAACACAAATGCACACATTTAGTGATAAAACCTGATAAAAGGTATGCTTAATGTAAGATAATAGCGCTTCGCGATACTATAACACAAGCACTTATCAAACCCCCCCACACTTAAGCTTTTGCTTGTCCTCAAGCAAAATAGAACGTGAAAGTACTTGGGACGAACAATTGGAAGTGCTTGGCCTTAGGTTCACCAAAAGTATGCAAAAGAAACATTCTACAAGTAAGGGGAACTCAAAACATTGCATAAGGTTACCAATGCTCTAGCTAAAAACTCGAATCAAAAAGGATGAAAACTCGGAAATGTGTTAGTGTGTGCGATCTTACTCAAGAGAACCGACGAGTATTCCTCAAACTTTGGTTAGAAAGGACTTATTTATATAAAAACAAAAAAATAGTGGTGGAAGTAGTAGCTTCACACATCCTTGAAGGTAGCCCTTTCCTAGGCGGCCGCCAAAGGTGGCTTTCACTCTTTCGAGGAGGTAGCTCTTTCTACCGGGGTAGTAGCTTTCACGCATCCCATGAGATAGCTCTTTCTCTCATTAGGGCATAACTTGTATCCGACTTATGAGAGTAGCTGCATACTTCATAGGCGGTAGCTCTTGCCACCCCAAATGCATAATTAAAACAAAGCTAATATTTACAAACTCATATATATATATATATATATATATATTTTTTTTTTTATATGCATTTTCCAAAGTAAAACTAAGAACAACGATAAACTTGTCCTTAAAAACTTCAAGATTGAGTTTCCAAAAGATTCCAAGAGTAAGTTGTGTACTAAGATGATTCGAGCAAAAATTCCCTAAAATTCAAGTGAAAACTAGAGTATGATAGGATACAATGTTGAAAATTCTCCTAAACTATAAGAATACAACCGTTGCGACTGAGGTGAACCGCCATAGGCTACATTAGCATAAGCAATTGAACGCACAAGTAAAGGTGTGTGTAATGTGAACTCCCCCCCACACTTAAGATGTACATTGTCCTCAATGTACGCATATAAGCACAATAATAAGTGAAAACGATAAAAGCAATTAGTGTGGAAGTGGCAATTGAAACATTACTCCCCTGAACTCCAAGTGTTGCGTTTGATGAAGCTAGGTTATTGAGAGTTGAGTCTCAATGGTTCGTGGAGCACACACGATTCCATGACCGTGTCAATGACTATTCCTCAAAATCCTTACATCCAAGACCATCTGCGCACACATAAACGAGGGTTCAGTAAAGCTCAATAAAACTCGAGTATATAAAATGTAAAGCAATGAATACAACTCGAGATAAAAAGAAAAAGCAAAATAAAAGCTATACTCAGAAGGAGAATCCTTTCTGAGTACTACAAGTCCAAAATAAAGTAAAGATATACAGAAATGACAAATAAAAGAAAAGAATCTAAAATCTAAGACGCCTCAGCGTCGGTGTCCTGAGTGGTGGCCTCTGGTGCTGCTGGAGGCTCTGGATCTGCTGGTGATGCTGGAGCTGCTGGTGCTGAGGGAGATGGAGGTGGTGGAGTGGACACTCGAGGTCGGACCACGAAGGAGGAGGAGGCGACAATCTGCTCGAAGGTCTGTCGCAAGCTCTGGAACTGCGCCATCACCTCCTGGTGCTGTGTAATCTGTGTGGCCCTAACCTCGGCCACCTCGGTCTGTAGGATCCCTACTGCGCTCTCGAGGCGCTCCAGTCTGTCCTGGCCTCGAGACGGTGAAAACATCCGCACTGGAGGTGGCTCCGGCGCGGTGGGGGGTACCTCGGTCTCTGTGTCCTGCGGGGGTGGCTCCAATGCTGCCCGGGATCCCTCGCCCTACTCCGTATGGGGTATAATCCAGGTATACGTCCCTGATCCTCCTCTGCGGATCATACCCATCATCCTCAAGGTATCTGTGCCCAGGGGAACTGGTACACTCGTCTTCTCTGCTCCCCTGACTCCATCTCTGAGCCCCAGGCCAATAAGAAGTCTGGTGATGTAGGGGCCTGCAAAGATAACTCCTACCCTGGGGTACTGGCCCTGATGGCGAATGTAGTCGGCCACAATATGCCCCAGGTGGAGTGGCTCACTCTCCACCATCGAATACAAGTAAAGGAGCTCCTGGCGACTCAGAACACCAGTACTGTCTCCCCTGCCACTGATAGATCTGCTTATAGCTGCGTGTAGACATCTATAGGCAGGTCGAGAAAGGCATGAAGCCTTGGAGACGCCCGGCTCGTACTGACCCTGACCACAAAGTCTGCTATACGCCTGCTGCGGTGTCACGGTACCCGGGTAGTCTGTGGGGAGCAATGAGTACTCCTCTGTCTTAGTGTATGCCTCATCATATAGACGCATCCCAATCGAAAACTGGCTCATACTAAGGCTGTAATGTCGACCGAGGGCTCTGAACTGAACTGTGGTGCCCTCGGTGAAACTGCTGTACCCCCGGTCGAACTCAAACGACGCCAGGACCTCTAAGGTGAGCGGTCGGATCACCGAGTCCCGGATAACCATCAATCTCTCCCAGCTACCGACTGAGAGCAGCTCGCTAATCTCATCTGCGACGCTGTCTCCCCCCTGAATACTCCTCACTATACTCAAATCCAAATATCTCGTCTGTCCAAAACGGAGTCCTGATAAACGCTCGAACCGAACCTGATGCTCGGCTATACTGAACTCTGTCTCTGCTGGAGGAGGTGTGGGATCACGAGGGCGCTTCCCTGTCGATTTCCTGGGTCTAGAAGACATTCCTGTAAGATTGGAAAAGAAAACAATCAAAAACAGTTCAAAATAACCAATCTGCAAAAATCCACACGGCCGTGTGTTAATTCCACACGCCCGTGTGGAGTTTCTGACGGGCAAAGCATCACGGCCGTGGGGTTAAAAATCCACAATTTACATCTAAATTCGTTCTAATTTCATTCTAAGCATGCTCGTATGTAATGTAAACATTCAAACCAAGCAAAATTGTATAAAAGAACGAATTGAATCAAGAATTGACGAAGAAAAAGGTATTGAAGGTCTCACCGGCGGTGGAGATGAAAAACAAAGTAATACGGCCGGAAAACTCGAACAAATTCCTTCAAAAACCTCAGAGAAAGTCGGGGAAGTGATAGAGAGGGTAGGAGAGAAGTTTAGAGTGGAGAAGGAAGAGGCACAAGTGATTTCTATAAGAAAAACGCGCGGCTTTTGAAGTTCTGGAAATTCACACGGCCGTGTGTTATAACCACACGGCCGTGTACCTCAGAAATTAGGGTTCACAGGGGCTAACACACGCCCCTGTGCGCACTCTGATCATTCTCTGAACGACCTCACACGGCCGTGTGTTAATTCCACACGGCCGTGTGCCTCCACAGGGGTCTACACAGGGCTACCCACACGGGCCTGTGGATTCACGGGAAAATACAGAAGGTCTCTGAAAATTTTCACACGGCCGTGTGTTAATTCCACACGGCCGTGTGCCCAACTTGGCCAAGACACAAGGCCGGCCACATGGGACAACACACGCCCCTGTGGTCTCTCTGACTTGCCCGAGAAATGCTAAGTATTTCACACGGCCGTGTGAATAATCCACACGGCCGTGTGCCTTGACAAGCTCTCCCACAAGGGCTCACACACGCCCCTGTGGTTTCTCGGGATGAAAGGGAATTCCTGCAGAATTTTCACACGGCCGTGTGGAAATCCCACACGGCCGTGTGCCTTAGCACAGTGGCACTCACAGGGGCATCCACACGCCCCTGTGGACTCTCTGGAAGAGAGTTGAAGTTCTGCGAAATTTCACACGGCCGTGTGTTAATTCCACACGGCCGTGTGCCCCTTCTGAAGTTTTTCACAGGGGCAAAGTCACGCCCCTGTGTCTTCTCTGGTTGAGCTCCAATTGGTAACACACGGCCGTGTGTTAATTCCACACGGCCGTGTGTTTTCTCTGGTTTACTTAGAAAATTCTACAGACTCTCAGAAAAAAAAATTCAGAAATTCTTTTAAAACACTTAGAACCTGTATAAACCATAAAAACACGACCAGAGACCATCGAAAACACACTCAACCGACTCAAACTTTGTCAATTAACGTTAAGGCACACGTAAATAATCGAAAATCCACATGAAAACTCAGCATATGCACATGAAAATTGGGACACCATTGCTAAGACTTTTATTCAACCCTAAAACTAAACTAGGTCCTAGAAAAACTGCAAAAACGCTTGGGTTGCCTCCCAAGAAGCGCTTGTTTAACGTCACTTAGCTTGACGTACCTGTTTTACCTTACGGAGGTTCATGAGTGGAATTTGCCCTCTTCCCTATAATTTGAAAGCAAGCATTACATAATCGTTGCAAGGTAGAGGGAGAATTATCGAGTTTGTTACCACACATGGGTGAAACACCCTTACTCCGTGAATGCTCATCCCCTTTCTTGTTGGGGTTCTTTTTGTGGCGACGTCTCGACCTCTTCAGTCTCCGAAGGACTTTCTTTCTAAGCTCCTTCTCCTTTTTGATGTCTGTTTCGACTGAAACAAGCGCGAGCACTTCTTCCTCTTCAGTCTCCATGTCTTGATCCGGCCACCCTTCATATGGATCCGGGTTAAACATATCCTGCATATATTCATCAATGCAATCATCAGTGACATCAAGATAATATAGAGCATCATCAAAATCAAGAGAATGTCGCATGGCTTCGGCGAGGCGGTAAGTGAGCTTGTCGTCCCCAACCCTAAGTGTGAGCTCTCCACCGTCCATGTCTATCAAAGCTTTGGAAGTGCGCAAGAACGGCCTCCCAAGGATCAGCGGCACCTCGACATCCTCGTCTACATCGAGCACTACAAAGTCGACCGGGAAAATGTACTTATCCACTTTCACCAACACATCTTCAACAATACCCCTCGGATGCCTCACCGATCTATCCGCAAGCTGAAGTGTCATCCGGGTAGGTCTAGGCTCGCCCAAGCCTAGCTTTTGGAAGAACGTGTAGGGCATGACATTGATGCTTGCCCCCGAGTCGGCTAGTGCCATCTCCTCACCCATATCACCAATATTGCACGGTATGATAAAACTTCCGGGGTCCTTCCTCTTGCATGGCAAATTCTTCTGTAGCACTGCCGAACAGTTTGCATCGAGGATGACGGATGCACTTTCCTCTAGCTTCCTCTTATTGGTCAAGAGGTCTTTTAAGAACTTCGCGTACTTGGGCATTTGGGCTAATGCTTCCGCGAATGGAATGTTGATGTGCAATTGCTTGAAGACACCCAGAAATTTCTTGTATTGCTCATTGTCTTGGTCATTCTTCAATCGTGAAGGATAGGGAATTCGCGGCTTGTAAGGTGGGGGTGCCACCTCTTTCTCCTTTGGTGCTCCATCCTCTATTTCCACGACTTCGGGTGAGTCCTTAGTCTTCTCAAGAGGGAGATGTCCCTCAACCTCCTTACCACTTCTCAAGGTAATTGCCTTTAGTTGTTCTCTTGGGTTGGTCTCCGTATTGCTAGGCAAACTACCTTGAGGTCTCTCCGCCAAAGTCTTCGCAATTTGCCCTACTTGGGTCTCCAAGTTGTGTAGGGAGGCGGTGTGATTACGAAGAGTAGCTTCCACCGATTGGAACCTTGCGTCCGAAGAAGAAACGAACCGTGTGAGGGCTCTCTCTAGGTCAGTCATCTTTCCCTCCAACCCGGTCACTCGGCTTTCTAAATTCGGAGCTTGTTGACTTTGAAATCCCGGTGGTGCACTATTTTTGTTCTGTTGTGACTGTCCTTGATTGCTCCAAGAGAAGTTCGGATGGTTCTTCCATCCCGGATTGTATGTACCACTATACGGGTTGCCTTGGCCTTGTCCTCGATATGAATTCCCCACAAAATCGGCCTGCTCTACCGCACTAGTGCCTCCAATAGCAATAGGACAATCGCTTGAAGCATGTCCTCCCCCACAACCGTTACAAGTAGTGATGGCCGCAACTCTTGGCGAAGCTAGAGCATCTAGCTTCTTACTTAACGATTCCACTTGTGCTGCCAACGATGTAACTGCATCAACCTCATGAATTCCGGCAACCTTTTTCCTATCCCTTGAGTTCCATTGATAGCTATTCATAGCCATCTCCTCTACAAGGTGCCGAGCTTCACCGGGAGTCTTGCTTCCAAGAGTCCCTCCGGCCGCCGCATCTAAGAGTTGCTTTGTACTCGGATTCAACCCGTTGTAAAATGTGTGAATAATCATCCACTCGGGAAATCCATGTTGCGGACATTTGCGAAGGAGCTCTTTGAACCTGTCCCATGTCTCGAATAGAGACTCCAATTCCATCTGTACAAAGGAAGATATCTCATTCCGGAGTCTTGCATATTTCCCCGGTGGAAAGTATCTGGCCAAGAATGCCTCGGCCATTTCCTCCCACGTAGTAATGGAGGCTCTAGGTAATGAGTGCAACCAATGCCTTGCTTTTCCTTTCAATGAAAATGGGAAGGCTCTCAATCGAATTGCATCGTCCGTCACTCCATTTATCTTCAACATGTCACACACTTCCAAGAAATTTTCTATGTGACTATTAGGGTCTTCATCGGCTAACCCATTAAACTGTGCGGACTGTTGCAACATCTGAATGAACGACGGCTTCAATTCGAAATTCATTGCTGTAATTGGGGGCCTCACTATGCTTGATTGGGTCCCCATAACTGCGGGTCTAGCAAAATCGGACAACGTTCACTGCTGCTCGTTCTGTTCTGCCATTGTCTCTGACCCTTCTGTCTCAATATCGGCTTGATTTGATGCTTCTTGTGCAGGTTCTTTCCCTTTACGATGTGTTCTTCTTCCAATGTCTGGGTCTCCTTCAACAAGTATTGAAGGGTTCCCACGGGTCATAACCTGGAGCCGAAAACAAAGAAAAGAAAAATAAGAACAATGATAGGTAAAGAAAATATGAAATAGAATGCGAAGTGAATAGCTAAAATAGTGAAAAACAAATATCTAAAACGCCTATTCCCCGGCAACGGCGCCAAAAACTTGACACGACCCCTTGCGTGTATCCCGCAAGTGCACGGGTTTGTCGAAGTAATAAATTTACCTTGGTGAGAAGGTAGTCGAATCCACAGGGAATAGGGAGATAGAATATAAGGTTTCACTAATTAAGCTATGCAGAATACGGAGAACGATAATAAGATTGATGAGTGAAAATAATGCAAAGCAATAAACTAAGTAGAGAGATGGAAGAAAGAAGTGCAAGTAGGAAAATCGAGAAGGACTAATAATGAGTAAAAAGGGGGTATCCGGACAAGCTACCTCTAGGGTCTATGTTTCAAGTGCAAGACTATAATATTATACTCTCCTATTGATGTCAATTGAGTCGAGGATATCCTAAGACTCACGGTCCCAAACCTAAGGACAACCGTGACTAACTCCAACACTATGCCCGGTGTTAGGATTCACAACACCCTTCACTCTGTCACCTAGATGACTAAGCCCCAGGGGAGTCCATCTGCCTAAACCTCACACTATGTGGAGTTGCATTATGCTCTAGGGATTCCTAGTGATTAAACCTGTTCCTATACGTAATTCTACCCCTTTGGTCAAGGTGGAAGAACGCTAGTCTAGATTTAGCCCCAGCAAATAGGATTCACTACAACCCTCCACTCTATTACTTGCGTAACTAAGCCCTAGGGGAGTTTATCTACCAATTGCTTCACTCTATTTCGACCGCTATTAAATCAAGGAATCGGAGGTAGGGAGAAATCACATCGAAGGGGAAAGGGGTACATTGCTACCTCACAACTCTCCCTCTCAACCCTCTTTAATCTTGAGTAGTCTAATCCTATAGGAGTTGTCACACCTCCAAAGGAAAGCCTAGATTGCTCTCAACCCTAATGTCACGTTTAAGGGAAACAATATGAAAGGATAATCAAGATTAAAAACTCAATTTTATTCATCAACGATAGAAAGCATAATAATCAATGTCAAAGAAACATAAGAAACCCTAAAGTTTACAAGTCCGAATACCCCACGAGGGGTTTAGCTCCTCATAGAGCTATACATGTTCATCAACGTGAGAAATAAAGCATAAAACATAGACATCAATGAAAAACCCCCTCGAATTGGTGTGGTCGTGGTCTTGTGCAAACGTCGAACCTCGAAATCGATGCCGACGACGCGCTAGAACCTCCACGAAATCCTCTCCGAAACCCTAGCCGCGCTCCAGAAAGTTGGGGAAAAGATAGGTCGAAAGATCCGTAAAAAGGTTGCAAAAATCCCCTTTTATATTGTTGAATCGCGGCTTTAAAATTGGACTTATCGGGGGCTTCACACGGCCGTGTGGAATTTCCACACGCCCGTGTGAAGCTTCTGTCTCGGCTGAAAAATTAATTTCACACGGCCGTGTGGAATTTCCACACGCCCGTGTGTCTTCACTGGATGGCTGAAATCGCAAAACACACGGCCGTGTGGAATTTCCACACGCCCGTGTGACTTCTCTGTTTGGCTGGAAAATGGCTCACACGGCCGTGTGGAATTTCCACACGCCCGTGTGACTTCTGTGGAACACTAATCTTCAGCTGAACAGGCTTGGTAACTTGCCGAAACGCCTCCCGGGTCCATCGTTCTTCATCGAGGCCATTACTTGGGCACACAAGCAACGGTAGGTCGCGCCGATTGCTTCAAGTCTTCTTCTTTCGCGAGATTCTCCTAAGTAACACGGATTGGACTTGTTGTGAATGTGACTGCCTTTGTGCCCCTCCAAAAGAGGTTGGCACACATCCACAAGTCCAAATACGTGCTTCGTTCCTTGCTTGGTCCGAGAACATCCCAACATTGGCGAACGCGACCTAATTTCATTCTTCTTCTCCAATTAGGCTCCACAATACCTTCAATGCACAAGAGAACACAAATGCACACATTTAGTGATAAAACCTGATAAAAGGTATGCTTAATGTAAGATAATAGCGCTTCGCGATACTATAACACAAGCACTTATCACCCACTCATGGCCTTATTGAAATTAAACACACTTCACTTCTTTGTAGTAGTGAGCCATTTGTTTTGGCTGCACAAGCTACACAATTTTATTATAGTGGTTATCCCTCAACATTAAAAGAAAGACGAGATTTGTGGGTAGTGTTTAAAACAAAGGCTAGGGGCACGTTTCATTTTAGTTGTATTTAAGCTAATAGAGGAAATGAGAATGACCTTAATAGAGGGGTATATCAAGAAATTGAAGTATCTTTTCCAAGACATTACTCTTTCTGAAGAACTTGATGACCTTGCAATTCTAGGTGATGGTGAATTTGAGGAGATGAATACTTCAACAATGGTGGATGATGGTGAAGATGGTCAAGAAGATGGAGATGATGTCTCTAAAGGAGAAGATGAATATAGCGATGACAATAATGATGATAAGGACACTAAAGATGAATTGCAACATGAAGACCATGAATTTGCATCCTCTGATGATGATTAGTAATACTATTAATACTTTGCTCACAAATTTGAGGATAAATATTGTATTTTTGAATATTTTTCTTACTATGTATTGTGTTGCTATTTTCATATTTTGCTTTTATGAGTTTTGTAGGGTACTGAATTTGGCATCATGTAAAGTTTTAAATTTTTCTATTGTGTTGCTATTTTCATATTTTCATATTGTGAAACAAGAAATTATGCTTCTTTTATTTGGCAACATGTAGTGTTGTAAATTTGGCATCATGAGAAACATGAAGGAATAAGGTCAAGATAACGGCAAAGGTAAAGGGCATTCTTCATCGCATCATGCAATGTCGCAAAGGTCTACTAGGACATCAACTACATTGGCTCCCATCATTTAGTCTTCCACTAAAACACCTTCTTCAGCTCTTGTGGCACAGATCAATTTGCAGTCTGCTTTTGATCATAGCCTTACTCCTTCCTATAACCTTGTTTGTAGTGGATTTTGATGAGTGGAAATGATGGGTGTACAAGATCAAGTAGTAGGGGTTCTAGTGTGGGACTACCCTATCTTCTTAATTATTACCTCTTAGTTACTCATATTCGCGATGGGTGACACTATTAAACTGTGCCCACTTTAATGTTTTAGATGTTGATATGTATAAGTTGTGGGCACCATTAGCATGTGATTGATTGGTAATAGAGATATATACCCATGTTTGGATATTTTACTATTAGCTTAGTAATGAGTACTATAGGTAATTGCATGATGTATAGTGAAGGAATTTGATTACCCCCAAAATTGGGGGCATAGAGGGAAATAAACACTATTGATAGCGAATGACATTTTTACCCTTAGTTGAGATTTAATTAAATAATAATTATTAATTTAAATAACTAATTATAATAATTAAAGTAAATAATAATTAACATAAATTAAGTCATTTAAATATTATAATAATTAAAATGATTAATAGTTATTTATATACATATTACTTTATAATAATTAAAGTGAAATGACAGTTTTGCCCCTACATAGATTTAATTCAATAAAATAGTTAGAAAAAATATTTAATTATGATAATTAAAGTGAAATGATATTTTTAGTTAGAATAATTAAATACTATTAATATATATGAATTATTTAATCGGGGAAGTACCAGAAAGTCCCCCCAAAGTTTTCTTTTTCCCTCAAAGTCCCTTCAAGTTTGCAGCTTCCCTATAGGTCCTTCCTTTTTGAAATATTTACTTCAAAGTCCAAACCGGGTTGACAGAGTTAACGGAGGTGAATGTTTGGATTTGAAATGATGAGAATGCCCTCCTGAAATCTAGCATCATTAACGCCTTTGAAATGACTGAACTACCCCTCTTTTTTCCTTGAGAACCGCCGATGGCGTTTGGCGTGCCGAAGCGTTAGGATGCGCGAAGAAAACCCTACCAGCGAAAAGCCGCAACCTTTGGCTCGCTTCATATTGCCCTAAAGGCCGTTGCCGTTCTTCTTTTCCACTTTCTTTTTCATCGCGAAACACATTTTTGGAGTTCTCCGGCGAGTTCCATCAAGGACTTCTGTTCTTCGGCGAGTTTCACGGGCAAAAGGAAGCACAGAGGTGAGAAGAAGTTCCTATGTATGATTGTGTGGTTTGCTGTGTATAATTTGTTCTTTGTTGCTTATAACGTAATGTTTCTCTCAATGATTGACTGTGTGTTTGCATTGTTGACAAAGAATAGAAGATGGCGACCACACTTGTAAACGCGCGTTGTTATCTTGGCCTTGTTGTTGAGATGATTTTGGAGTTGAGAAAGCATATAAACGAGCGGCATTGGGATATCCTCCGCGGGACGCCATTCGGGCATTTCATGGACGTCGCTCCCATGCTACAAGAACGAGGGGTTCTCGACGCTGTATTGCAATTGTACGATGAGAAGAAGAAAGGCTTTCAGATAGGGCAAAGCCTTCTCGCGTTTAGAGCAAAAGATGTCGCTCTAATCCTAGGTCTCCGTTGCGATGGAGACATTGTATCCTTCAAGCACGAGAAAGGATGAATCAGACTTTGAGAAGAGATATCTACACAAGATGCACAACCGCTACCGCGACTCCATTAAAGACAACCTACTCACCATTGTCCGGAGCAAGAAACACGAGGACGAACAGACCTTCATGAAGCTCCTAGTGGTCTACTTTATGACGATGATCATGTTCGCCAACAGTGTTCTTCATGCGCCGACGTTTGTAGCAAGGTACGCCGATGACCTAGCGTCACTCAGCGGTTATGCCTGGGCCCATGCTACGCACAGGTGGTTGATGGACGACATCCCGACAACAGCCGCTCGTGTCCAACTCCGTTGTAAAGGGAAGTCCACAACTGCAGGTTACATGAAAGATTGTTCCGTTGCTCTCATCATCTGGTTCTACGAGCTAAAGGCAGTGTCAAGAAACAAAGAGTAGGAAAGACACCCCGTATAATGTGTTACGGGGAGTCCAGTTTCATCAAGATGGCATCCATCGAGCCGCTATTGAATTCAATCAAAGTAAAACAAGTAAGTTATTAATATATTGATGTGTCAAATGTGGATGAAAATGGTTTTCTATGTGTACTATGATAGTCATGTGTATAATATGATGTTTATGTGTATATAATCATGTTATTGTGTATATAATTAGTTTCCTGTGTATAATATTTATTTCCTGTGTATCATATCATGTTATTGTGTATAATTTTATGTTCTTGTGTATAGAATTAGTTTTCTATGTATAGTTTCATGTTTCCTGTGCATAATATTGTGTTCATATGTTAATGTTGCAAAGTTTGGTTTTTGCTTTTCAGTTTTTTGAGCTTCTGCCAGCCAACGCTGAAGAGCGTTTCTTGGTTGGTAGTGTTAAGAGAACCCATAGACAAGGCCCCGCCAGTTCCCCGAAACTTGGCGAGTATAAGAAGAAGTCCCGTCCAACAACAAGGGCCACTCCTGCTGGGAAAAAGGTAAAAGTTGACCTCGCAAAGAAGCGAACTCGGGATCAATCCTCTCCCAACCCACAAGAGATACCGGAGGAGGTTCCCCGAGGTGATGATGACATGCGCCGTTTACTGCAACAAGTTTTAACGGAGTTCCACGATCTGCGAGCTCGTATAGACGAGCGTGACCGCCAAGATGCAGACCGGAAGAAGTTTGACTCACAATCGGCGGCCTCGTCCCACCTGCGCCAGCAGTAGACATCGGCCGTTCACATTCGGCGGCCCCGTCCCCCCTGTGCCGGCAGCAGACATCGGCCATTCTCATTCGATGGCTCTGTCCCCCCTGCACCGGCAGCAAACATCAGCCGTTCACATTCGGCGGCCCCGTCCCTCGCGCAGGCAGCAAACATCGGCCGTTCACATTCGGCGGCCCCGGCCCCTACTCCTGGTCGCAGATTCAAAAGGTTAGCACAAAGATCTCCACGATGTCGTGGCAAGTTAGAGGCGGTGTTAACCGCCTATGAGGAAATTCCCGCACAGCCTGATGACGCTGGTTGAGCGAATGTTGATCTTCCACCGAAAGGCAGTGAGAAAATTCCTGCACAGCCTGTAGACGCTGCTTGCGGGGATGTTAATCTTCCACAAGCAGGCAATAAAGGTACTAAGCCATAAACTGCATCACAGGTCCCCGCAGCTGATCGAACCGTGTCGAGTGATGAAATACCTGTCCCTGCCGAAGGCGATGATGAGATAACTGTTCCTGTGGAGGGCCAGGATTCTGGTTCCGCCATGGATGAAATCCCCTCTAAAGACACGGCTCCTACTGCCGCCATGGATGAAATCCCCTCCAAAGTCACGGCTCCATTGGCAACTTCCCAAGATACTCCCCCAAGGCGTGTTATGCGCCGCACTGCTTCGCAAGAAACACACCAAAGCAGTCCCTCTCTGTCAAAAATTCCACCAAAACGAGCCCCTCTCAAGAAGACACCGGCAAAACAGGCTCCGCCGAAAAGAGCCCCAGTGAAAAAGCTTCCTGCGAAGAGAGCTCCTAGGAAGAGGGTTCCACCACCACCGAAAACCAAGCCTTCTGATAAGGCCTCCACCCCGAGTGACGTCTCCGGACCAGAGGATGACGCATTACAGGCTGTCGATGCGCTACTTCAATCCCTGACTGGTTTGCGGAAGGATAAACCCGCAAAGGATCCTCTTGCGGTGGTTCCTTACTATGAGGATCAGAAGAAGCCTGAGTCAGGCTTCCTTCCACAGAGGAAGACCTACTCTGGTTTTGCAAAGCTTAACAAAGTGGAACGAGGAGCTATCACCATCTTTCTAAACACACGCGTCGATAGGTATTGTTTTTATTTCGTATGATATATGTTTCATGCCTTTATCATGCTTAGGGTTGCGATTATATATGATTTTGTGTGTATAATATATGTATAATTTGTATCATTTCATTATCTCTGTATTGTTTCTTGTTTCTGTGTATAGTTAATAGATTCCTGTGTATATTATATTGGTTCCTGTGTATAGTATGTTGTTTCCTGTGTATAGTAGGTTGTTTCCTGTGTATAGTATGTTGTTTCCTGTGTATAATTATATGGTCTCATGTGTATTGCTCTATATAGTTCTGTCATTTGGAGGAACGTTGATGATAACGGGTTTACCATCTGTGCCTACCTGTTCGTCCTTCTCGAGGGGAAAGAAAATGTACCCGACGATGTGTTGGATGCCCTCGTACTTATGCTCAATGGTGACAACGCTACCAGGATTTGTCTCGGATACTTTATCAGCATACCATAGAAGCAAATCGTAGCTACTAACCTTGCTACCGTGAATAACCGAACTGGCAACCTTCTTCCCCATCCAAGCACGTTTGTATGGTAGGCGAACACCATGGTCACGCAATATGTCTTTTTCTATGTCAACAGCTCTATACAACGGGCTTTCTTTTAATTTATGCATGACACGTTCGGAAACCCACTTCTTGCTTGCTTTTGGATGCGCTGTCGTACCAATGCCTCCACCGCAAATGTGAGTTGGTTGCATTGTCTTCAGCCGGAACTTGTCATGAATTCCCTCTTTAGAAGCATGTACTCTCCATTGGCATTCCGGGGTAGCACACCTTACAGTCACCCTCATTTTGTCATTTTTTATAAACATAAAGTCAAAATTTTTCTTGATAGCTATGCTTCGTAGGCAATCTTTAAAATGATCTGCGTTCTCAAACTGTTGGCCTACTTGCAAAGTTGAACAATCGTGTGCATCGGTACACCCGGTAACACTCAGCGTCCCAGAAGAATTATGTTGGGAGAGGAAACTATCGCCATTGGGGTTTATGCTGTCCAACAAAGAACCCCTACTTTCGAAAACCCAGAAATACAAGGGAAATAAAATATTATATACACAGGAAGTGAATATTATACACAGTAAACCTAATATTATACACATGAAACCAATATTATATACAGGAAACAATAATATACGACACGAAATAAAATTCACATTCAAAAGGGCAGAAATCTATTCAAACAACAACACGTATAACACAATTAACAACTACTTGAGTTCGTTGTTTTATTACGATGGGATCAACGGGCCCGAGTTTCCATCTGCAGAGACATGCACTTCCTCGACAATGATGTCGACGACGAACTTGTTAAAGCTATGGTATATATGACACATTCGTTGAAAATCCACTTCGGACTCAATGGGGCAAAGCGTCATGTATGAGTCAGGCGTTACGAACTTCACTATCACTTCAGAAGCATCTAGGGACCAACAGGCACATATCTCACCCATGACTGACTGCCATGAACTTAATACAGTAAATTGTAGCACACGGCCTTCTCCTTTGAATCTCGCCACGGCAGAGTAAGTTTCCATTATACAACTACAACAACAATAAAAAAAAACAACAATGGAAATAGAAGAAATAACAAGAACAATTACAGGAAGAACAACAATTACAACAATAAAAACAAAAAGAAGAAGTTCAAGAACGAAAACAAGAAGAACAATAACAATACGAACAAGAAGAAGAACGAGAACATGAAGAACAACAACTAACTAGACCTGTCCAAGGGCCGGGCTACCCGCCCAAGCCCGAAGTCCCCGCCCGAAAAATGGGAGGGCTTAGACAAGTATATAAGGCCCGATGTCCGGGCCTTGGACAAAAAAGGAAGCCCATTTTAAAATGGGGGCGGGTTTGGTTTTCATTGTTAAAAGCCTGACCCGGCTCGGCCCGGCCCGAATTATAAAATATATTTATTAATTAGATTTGTTTATACTTATATATATATATATAATGGTGAATTTTCATTGTTTTAAGTGTTTTTTAGAATAATATTTGGTCATATTCACATATTAATATTATTGTTAATTTTTTTATAACTTATATATTATTTGATGAAAAACCTATTTGGGCGGGCCTTGGGTAGAGGTCATTAAATTTGGACGGGTTATGGCAAAAGTTAAGGCCCGAATTTTCGGGCCGGGCCGGGCTTGGACAAAGTTGAATTTTAGTAATTATGGATAAAACCCGGCCCGGCCCAACCCATGGACAGGTCTACAACTAACTTACGCATGCAGGAGTTCACTTCAAGCTTTGTCAACGGACCAAGATGAAGAACGGCAAACCCAACCCAAGATGAGAAGAAGAAGAAGAAGAAGAAGAAGAAGAAGGAGGAGGAGGAGGAGTGAAATATACTCACTTTCTGACATAATATATTGCATAGCCTTACTCACAATAAATGGGATTTGACATGGATATAAAAGTTACTTTTTGCTTTATTAATTTTTGCTTTATTGTGCATGGGCATTTGTGTAAATTCATCCCTCTTTAACTGACGGAAGCAACGGCAGGGACTAAATGAAATTTGCATTTTAAAAGGAGGGATCTAAAGGGAAACGAAAATGTCAGAGGGACTGCAGTGGAAGTTTGAAACTTCTCAGGGACTTTTAAGTAATTTTTCCTTATTTAATATGCATATTTAATTATAATAGTTAAAGATAGAATTAATTTAATTAAGATATATATTTATAATTATTATTCAAATTATTTTAGGATCTAATAAATTTAATTATAATTAAATATCACCCATTATTTTATACAACAACATTTATTTATTGTAAAAGAGAAACAAGTAATCTTACCACAATTCTCTTTTATATTTTTTCCTATTCTACACTCCCATTCCTTCCAACCAAACAATATTTTATTACTATTCTTATTCTCCCTCAGTTCAATTCCTCATAATCCTATTTCCCTTATTCCATTCCCCCTAATCTTATTCCGCAAACCTAAATTGAAGACAAGGAAATAGTAAGAAAGAAACAACAGGACCTCCCATTAACAAAAATATATATAATAAGAATATTAGTTGCTAAGAAAGTTGAGTGTAATCCAAGTCTGATTTAGATCAATGGCTTTATGTTGATTTGTTTTATTATCTTATCCCTATGCTTTTATTTTATTTTTTTGGTTTTCCTGGATGTGTTCACCCAGTTCCAGTATTACGTAACACTATTGCTACTTGTTTGTTAAAAGAAAAGTCTGTTTTGATGCTTATGTTACTCGATCTCTGTGCAACCATAAACATGCCAAGTGTTTCATTGGCTCATTATTATTATTATTATTAAAACAAAGTCTGCCTCAGCATGTGATAATGTTTATAGTCTTTGTAATAATGTAAAAATGATGTGATTGTTTCCTAAATTTCTTTTCATAGTTTTTTTAAGGGTATAATACCCTAATTAGTCCCTCTACTTTTCTCTCTCTTCCCTTTTGGTCCCTCTACTCAGAAATGCTCATGATTAGTCCCTCTACTTTTGAAAATGTGTTCACTTAGGGAGAAATGCTCCTAATTAGTCCTTCTACTTTTGAAAATGGGCCCACTTAGTCCCTCCACTTAGTCCCATTTTAAAAAGTAGAGGGACTAATTGGGAGCATTTCTCCCTAAGTGAGCATATTTTCAAAAGTAGAAGGACTAATCGGGAGCATTTCTGAGTAGAGGGACTAAAAGGGAAGAGAGAGAAAAATAGAAGGACCAATTCGGGTATTATACCTTTTTTTAAGCTATGCAAAATCAAGGATGTTCTGAATATCTTTAAAAAATGGGGGGACGATTTTAAGGAATTAAAAATTTCACTTTCTTCTACTTTTACTTTTAGATAAATAAAAGTTTTTTTTTAATTAACTAGGCGCTTTCTTTAATTACTTATGATCGATACACAAATAAAATTAAATTAATTTTTTCTCATTTTGAAACTTTCCTAATGTAATAATTGCAAAAATATGAGTTGTTTAACATATTTGAATGACTACATTGAAGACAAGGAAATAGTAATAAGGAAACAAGAGGAAACATAAAATATGTAATAACAGTAACTTTGAGAGTGACTTTGTTGAATATAGAGATTTCAAGTTTTTAATTTTAAATACATACTTGCAAAACTAATTAATCAAGTAGGCTAAGTTGAGGGGTAAATTTTTTGCCAGGGTACCAAACTATGGCCCGTTTTCATTTTGGGATCCAGACTTCAATTTGAATCAAAATGGTTACTCAATTTTAATTTTGTTTCATTGAATGGTCACCCGATTGATTTTGGCCTATTTTTGATGATCTGATTTTATAAATTTCTATCAACATTTAAAATGAAATTGTCAATTGGGCGGATAGTGTGTCATGCATATGTTGACAGAGAATTTTCGGCATTTATATCATCAAAAAATAGGTCGGAATCTCTCAGGTAACCACCCTGTAAAACAAAATTGAAGTTGGGTAACTATTTTGAATCAAATTGAAGTTCGGACCCCATAATGAAAAATAACCATAGTTTGATACTC
Organism: Dioscorea alata; assembly: GCA_020875875.1. Classification (NCBI taxonomy): domain Eukaryota; kingdom Viridiplantae; phylum Streptophyta; class Magnoliopsida; order Dioscoreales; family Dioscoreaceae; genus Dioscorea; species Dioscorea alata. The sequence continues at coordinate 7,795,685 of CM037011.1, forward strand.
TGCTAAAAAATTATTTCTTTAATCAATTTAGGTGACATGAAACTAATATCTTCAATCTATTGGTAGTATCCTGATCCTAAGAATCAATTTTTTTTTAAAATAATCATGATTGATGTCAATTCACACAGACATACTTGTATGCTAGGCCTGTGACATGTGAATAAGTGTATAATTAATGTGCTGTTGATTTTATTTATTGTGATATGTACATTCTTCTGCCCTTGTTCTCTTTGGAAAAATTGTTTGTCATAGATCATAATAAGATCTTTTCCGTACATCATATTTAACATGTAATATTTTATCTACACATATATTCTCACAGTTTTAATATTGTTGTGCGTATTGTTTATTTATGATTGTGTCACTTTTGTTAAATTATTAGTACATATGAACATTTTGTTTCTTTTATTTATGTCTTTCTAAACTTTAGAATGCAGGATGAGAGGCTAGGCAGGAGGTAGGATATTCTGAAATTTTTCAGGCTACACACAAGCGCAATGGTGGAGAGAGAGTGAATTTGTGGACAACAAGTCAAGAGTTGTCAATGTAGGTTAATTTGAGTTATAAAAACTAATGATTTTTCCTTTTTATCATTCATTTTTATTTTATGAGTTATAAATGATAAACTTTGCTTTTAAACATGTTATAGGAAAGTATGTGCTGCATTGATCGACAAATATGGCGATGATATCTCTTCCCATATAAATTTTGATGGTTAGTCATGGTCCGATGCAATTAGGGGATTGAAAGCTACACGCACAAGTGTTTATGGTTTCAGGAGTAGGGTAGACTCAAGACAATTATTTAGTGCGGCATCTTCTTGTCTTTCCACATCTGATTCAGCTTGTGGACATTCCACCTATCAACCTTTTGCAACAAATGAATCTATGTTACAAACACAGCTTACGAGGAAAGTTGAGAATTTAGAAAGTACAATTCTTTATATTCAACAAGGTTAAGCTGGGATACAAAGTAAATTGGATAAAATCTTGGAGTTGGTGGAATGTGGTCATCTAACATTATTTTCTCAAGCAAGCCAACTTGGAATAAATTCAAGGGATACTACTAACGGAGATGGTGGAGAAGATGCATTAGGAGATTTAGATGAGCCTTAGAATGATGTCACAATTTGTTTTGTTGGAGTACCTTTAAAACTATTTTAATATTTTTATTGATTGTTTGCAACTTTATAACTTCAAATACTTTACATATGTTGTTGAATTGTATCAAGAATTTATGTTTTTGTTGGTTGTGATGAACAAGTGATTGTATTATGGTTTGTAGGATTGTTAAATGCATATGCTATTATGTTCATATTATGCACAATAGAGGTTTAACGTGTAAAATCTGTATATATAATACATTAGTAATATTTATTACCGACAGAAAAGTATATTATTCACTGACGGAATCACATTCTTTACCCTCAGAGCAATTAATATTTGGTGAAAATAAAATACCTTTACCGACGGAATTCCTAAAATTTAATATTTATTACCAATGGAAAAATACGATACCGACAAAACTTATCATAATGATTATGCTTCACCGACTAATAACAATATTTGCGCCGATAGAACCATAATTTTTACCGACAAATAGTATTAAGTTAATATTCTTTACCGACGAACAAAAATATTTTCTACTAATGGAAAATTATCTTTACCGACATATTTTCATTAAAACAATTCTTTCTAGCGATGAAAACAATACTTTTTACCGACGAAAACTTACCTTTTATAGACGGAATGATCGTAATTTAAAATTTTTTACCGAAGAAAAAAAAACTTTTTACCAACATAAAGGTTCCATTAACGATGAAAAACACCGACCAAATGAATTAAATTTTTTATATTTAAATAATTATTGTAGACAGAAATATAATCATTACCAACACATATTTCCGTCGATAATGGCTTAGTGTTACCAACAAAACTTATCATTACCGATGGAAGGGCATTACCGACATGAGATTTAATGATGGATTAATTATGACTACCATTACTGGCAAAAATTTTCATCGGTATTGAACTGTTTTCTTGTAGTGTGTGCACACAATTAAGACTGGGATAAATTTTAGCTAGCTCTGTTTTGGATTTATGTTTTGTTGGCTATGGATCTTGTTTTCTAAACTTCATGTTTGTAGTTTTATTATGATATATACTTGCAAAATTGGATACTAAGCAAATTCTTTAGCTATATTATTTATTTAAATATTACTTCATATTATTTTTATATGAAATATTTAAATAACCACTACCAACTAATTGAAATGTGCCAGAGTTGTAGGAGCAAGAGACTCAATAATCAGCCAGTGAGAGTGTAGGTAGAGTTAAGAGTAGCTCTAGCCATGAGAGTCAATGTTCTTTTATTTATTTTTGAGGTTTATTCTACAACGGTTGTAACTGCAAATATAGTCTTGTATAATGCATGCAAATGTATATGTACATGTAGATTACTTATCAGCTACTAACTTTTGTATATAATGAGTTCCTAATCTTTTTAGATCAATTGTCTAGTTGTCAGTCAAAATAGCCTATTAGCTGGGTGTTGCATATATCCGTTATAGTAGTAGAGATAGGTATAACATAGTACGCTAGGGGAAAGCATCAGTCAGTTTGGTAACCGAACCAAACCGAATTGTCGGTTAACCGAACCAAAATATGTTAAAAAAATGATAATCAAACCGAACCAAATAAAGGTAAAAACCAAAAATAACCAAATGGAGAATTTTTGGTTCAGTTAGATTATTAACCAAAATGTGTTATTTAACCAAAATTATATAAAAAAAATTAAATGATTTGTAGGGCAATTAATTGAACTATTAATTCATAATTTCTTATAATTCATCATTCTATCATTTTAGGTTGATTATAACCTATTAAGTAATGGGTTTATAAATTAATCATATATAACTTCTACAAAAACCTAGCCTCTATATATATTTTTTTTATTTATATAACATAATTCGGTTCGGTTTTGGTTAAAGCAAATTTTAAAAAAAAAACCAAACCTAATTGAATACCAAATTATCAATTGAATTGTTACCAAACCAAACTAGAAAAAATTTGGTAACTGAACCAAACTTCTAATTCGGTTTGGTTTGGGTTTGGTATTTGGTTTTTCTGAATAATGCTCACCCCTATAGTAGGTCACATAGAATGGGTTGAAAGGCATGCAAGCACTTATGTGCCCACATGAGAGGCCACATGGAGTATTCTAGGAGATGTGCAGACACTTTATGCGCCAGCACAAGAGGCTACACGGATACGCAATTTTTGCATTGTAAAAGCTCAACTCTAGGATTTGAGAAGGGATTTTTCTTTCATCTTTTGGTTGCCCCTTATGCAACACTTTGCAAAAATTTTGAAAAGATTTCTAGGAGCATTTGGGAGAGATCAAACCGACATCTAAGCATCAAGTTAAGCTACTTGAAGAGATCCAACGTGACATTACACATCTTGTTGAGTTTGGTCAAAGTAAAAGGGGATGACTTTATTAACTCATGAGGATTTTGAAGCTAAAAGGAGTTTTTATGATTTGTGTGTTTTATTGTCTCTTTAATTTTGCTTTCCTTATCATGAAAGCTTAAACTCCTAAGACCATTAGATATCAATGAACCTTGGGATGAGCATGTGATTGTTGTGTGCTTGGTTTGGTTTAATGCAATTTTGTTGTTTGAGATCCAATCGATGATACTTGTGTGCCTTGGATTACATTATGCAGAACTCCGTAATTCATGTTTGAATTGTGTATTTAAGCATAGTTATTCCTTTTTACTAGGTACATAGATTGAAAGGGTTTGAGATATCGACATAACCGAAAACTTGAGTGTTGGCAAGCCATTTCCTTTAGGGTAATCTCTAAGACAAAGACTCCTATAATGTGATACAAATGTAGAAGAGTCAATTATAAATAGTTTTAAATTGATTATCATATGGGATTAGGAGTTAACAGCTGAGGTTTTAAGGTTACTTCATCTTAGAGATTTGGCAGCCCAAACACAACTTTGCAATACCAAACTGTCTTCCTAGATCACACTAGTAGTACTAAGGGAATTCACATTCGGAGGCCATCATGTCCCATTGATTTTTCCCTTAGAAATTGTATGCTTGGTGTCAAGCTTCCTAGTTTTAGCTTTCTTTGTTAATTTAGGTGCAAACCATCTTTAAATCAAATAAGTTAGAAATTGGTGAAGAGTAAGTAAGCGTAATTCCTTGGCTCCAAAGAATACGATACTCGTGCTTTTGCAAGAGGTATCATTTGATGACCCGTGCGGTTGTGGTGGGCAACCATCAATAGACATCTAATATTTTAGGGGTCGTTTGGCATTGTTGCCAATTCCAGTTTTTTGTTTTCAATTTCATATTTTGGAAACAAAACTAAAGAAGCATGTTTGGCACCTTATTTTTGTTTTCAAAAATTTTGGCAACAATTCTCATGTTTCCAAAAAAAATAGGAAACAAGATTTTTGTGTTTTCAACCTTTTTGGAAATGTTTTCAAAACTCTTCCTTCCACTATGAAACTCTTCTCTTTTACTTCTCTCTCTTCCCTTTTAATTTTTAATTCCTTTTATTATTTTTATTTTTTAATTTTTAAAAGTATCAAAATTTTTTTTACAAATTAATACTAATAATTTTAAAAAATATATTTTTTTAAAAATATTTATAAAAATTTATTATTTTGACTTGATATTTATAATGTATTTACGAAAATTATTGTTTTACCCTTGATTTTTATAAACTAGGATAAAACATATTATATAATATATATATATAATTTTTTAAGGCAAACCCCAAAATATTTTTTGGTTTTAAATGGTACAATTTTTATGAGATATTTTTTACCCATACAATACCAGTCTATGTTATTAATTTTATTTAATAATACAATCAACAAAACTAATATAAAAAATAAAGTTTATAAAAAAAATTTAAAAATATGAATTTGAAAAAATGATATTGTTAAAGGAGGTATATATCCATACTTCTCTATATTATTTCAACATGTTTTGGTTGGAGGAGATATATAACTTTGCTTCTATATATTATCTGTACAATAAAGAATATTTGTGTAGATGTTGTACTCTATTAAATTTTCTAACAAGAGAATTTTCTAATAAGAAAATGACTTAGAATTTTCATTTACTCCCAAATTTTTGGCTTAAGTCTAAATAAGCATTTAAAATCTTACTTGTAATATAGTTGATATATTCACATATCATGCCATATATAGTGACATATTTTAAAACAACACTGTATTTTATTTTTTAAAAATTATACCATATTGTATTTTAAATATATATTTGAAAATATGGATAACTAGTTAAATGACATCTATTGATTGATTGTTGACCTCGCTAATGACTCTAGATGAGTGTCTACAATTGTACAGGTCACTCAAGTAATAAAATGTGTGTGAAAACACAGGATGTCAATCTTATAAAGAGCATAAGTAGTAGTACTAGGGGATTTCCTATTATCTAATGTACCAATTGAAATGGGGTTTTGTGATCTAACGAAAATTAAATGAATCAACTAGCAAACTAAAAGAATAAAACGGCCAGAACTTAGAAGGGCAATCGGTGGAGAGGTTCCGATAATCAATTACCCAAAGATTTCTCAAGCATCTAAACCTTAACTTCAGTTTAACTCGAGGTTGGATTGAGCCGTGGAGATTGTACAAGCATGTTAACTTTTATCAAAGCTACCAGCATCTAATTCAACGGAGGGATGAATGAAACTCTAGTCAATTTCGGTGAGTCACTGTTTCTTTATCACTCTATTAGAACTCAAACCCTAACGATAAACACCATTAATGACGTTGTTTTTTAATATCTGATTAATTAATGAAGAGTGACAGCAATGACAGCAATGTAATTATAAAATAAAAACAAAAAATTCATGTAGCAAGTGGGGATTATACTTGAGTTCTCAGAAACATTATAATATTTCCTTAAGCCAAACAATTCATGTAATATAAGTTGTTGTGTTGTCCTGTCAAGGAGTTGGCGCCTGCCTCCCTTGATAAAAGCACAGAATCAAGGTATGTTATTCCTAGAGCTTTCCCATTTTCATTCCTTTGTTGAAATATGAATATCAATGACCAAAACTCTAAGCAAGTTTAGTCATAATAAAGTTTTGTCACATAGCTGTAAGGAACCACAAAAATGATTTGTCTCAATTATACTACTAGTATATTATGAAGACTTAGTTGACAAAAGAATATTAATATGCATTTCAATGCCAATTGGGTTGCTCATTAATTAGTACCAACATCGTATGGATTCATGATCTCTAGATGTTTATATAAACTTGTTAATAAAATGAATAAACAATGCAAAGTTCAGCAAATGTGTTAGAATTCTTTATGTTTTGGAACACAGGCATATCATAAGGACAATGTCATGTGTTGGCGTCCATATTTTGTAGGACATTTGCCTTTATCCAATTGGATGCGCCAAACAAATAGCTTTTTCTTCTTCGAATATTTATGTGTTAAACTATGGCTTGTGCTATGAAAATTGTACTCGAGGTAAGCAATCAAACTTTAATATGCCCTTAAGCATGGAACACAAGGGTTCAAAGAAAATGGGAAGGTTATATATAAATTCAGTAGGTAGGCTGGACGAGTTCAAACAATGGATAGACTTGACAACAGTCTTTTTTTTTTTTTCATGCTTTACAAAAAACATAAGCATAAATAAAGTAATTTTTGTATTTTTTTATTTTAGAATCAATTGTGTAATTTTAAATTTTTTGTTACTGCACAACTTATTTTATTTTTATTAGATTTCTATATTTTGCAAAAATTTAATATAGTTTTTAATGAAATATATAATCATTTTAGTTTTTAAAACAATGTGTGAGACGCTAATGTGGCAAAATCCATTCTTAATAGGTTATATCATGGTCAGGCCCATCTTTACTCTGAATATCACGTCAATTAAAAAAAATAAATAAATAGTTTTATAATTTATATATTATGTAAAATCTAAATCCTATTTGATATTTTGAAACTATAAAACTATAAATTAAAAAAAGAAAGAATTATATTGAACACAACGATGAAAAATATAAAAGTGGAAAAACAGTGAGATAGCGTGCATCCCTAAACATGACTTATAATTTTATATATAAATATAGTATTTCCAAAGGTTGTTAGTAACTGAAATTTAAAAGTGGAGGGAGAAACCCATGAAGGAGTTATTTTTGTGTCGGTGGGGATGCAATGGAGAAGATGATAATTGTCAAACTATATAGCACATAGGAATCCTTCACCTAAAACCAACAACTCAAATCTTAAAATTCTCCAATAATTAACTACTTAGTCTTCAACTATATAATTCATCACATTGATATTAAATAACATCAACTCTTGCTTCCTATTCCATTTAATTCGGGCGGCGAATAAATTTAAACGTTGATTATTATTTTATTCCACTATTGATGAAAGCTGCTGCAAACCTTCTTTAAATCCTGTCACATAGTCTCTCCGGGCCATCAAAGAAGTCACTAAGATTTTAAGTCTTGTACTTTGCTGTACTTCTGGGAATAATGGGTTGCAAGGCATGTGAAAAGCCAAAAATAGTGTATAGGAAGGGCCTATGGTCACCGGATGAAGATCAGAGGCTGAAGGATTACATATTGAAACATGGACATAGCTGCTGGAGTGCGGTACCTATCAATGCTGGTAACTAAGTTCAATGTTATCAGTTGAATTTTTACTTGATTTATTAATTCTAAGTTTTGATTAATTCTTCAATCTTGTTAGGATTGAAAAGGAATGGGAAGAGCTGCAGATTAAGGTGGATTAATTACTTGAGACCTGGGCTAAAACGTGGGTTGTTTTCTGCAGAGGAAAAGCAAACAATTCTGAATCTCCATGCTTTGCTTGGAAACAAGTAATAGTTTATTATTCTTTAGCATTTACATTTATGTCTCCTAAATAAATAAAAATTTGTGTGTACTGTTAAACACCAAAATTGTCACATATATACATCCTAGGACTGAATATTAACTTAGACTTTAGAGATTTACATTAATTAATAGCAAAAGAAAATAGTGGAGGTTATTATTAATATTAACATGTCTTATTTGATGCAGATGGTCTCAGATAGCAATGCATTTGCCTGGGAGAACTGACAATGAAATCAAGAACTATTGGAACACTCATCTCAAAAAGAAGTTTCAGATAAAAGATACGGAATCAGAAACAAATGTTTCACCAATTTGTACTACTACTTCACCTAAAGAATCCATTGCAGAATACTATGAACCAAACTCAAGTTTGAAGTCCTTGGAAGTACCAATAATGGACCAGTTGGCAGATAAAACCATGCCAAGAGTTTTGTTTGCAGATTGGTTGAATGTTGATCTCTCATCAACTAATAAAAATGATCATGCAGTGCGTTCTTCATGGTGTTCAAGCAATGCTGATGGACCAATCAAAGCTGAGGGTTTGCTTGGATTTGGAGAAGTTGAGATCCTTGGGGAGCTTGCATTAATGCAGTTTGACGATGGATATGAGCTCATGGGCAGTGAGTTCTTTGATCTTTCTCAAATGGATGAAATTTGTGATAGTTTTGTACAGTAATCAGGATGTCTGGTTTGATTTATCAGTGTTTTATTCCAAGACATTTTCTTTATTGCCAATTCATCAATAGATTTTATATGTAAATTGAATTTGAGGGTCATGGCTTATCAACTGTTATTTTGGTTCATGGTCAATTTTTTTTTTTTTTTTTTTTTTTTGGGTGTATGCAAAATGGCGTTAAGGAAATTTATATTTTTCAAAATTACTGTCACAATACGGTATAGTATTGTGCAAACATACCATAAACATTTTATAGAAATAATGTATTAGTACTGTTCATTCCCTATTTATCGGGTTCTCTGTGGGAGGAGTCGTATTTTCCATCCCTCCGGTGTTGTAAGACAGGGAGGATTTACTCAGGGTTGTGGTCATTGATATATTATCTTGGGCGCACATGACAGACCCTAATTGTTCTGCGTGTTAGCCCGCCTCACATAGTAAATTCTTAAAGGGACGTTAAATCACCATAACTAGTGCACCATTATACCTTCATGTCCTTTTGGCACTTTTTATGGGACAGCACTTGTCGCCGTTTGTCAAAAAAATAAAAAAAATAAAAACTAAAAAAATACTACCCATCAAATACTACCCATCAAATAAGTTGCTCGAAATTAAAGAAAAAAAAACTGTCATTCTAGTTTTTCCATAATAATATGTTTGCAGTTTATTTTTAAAAAACATTTACAACAAAATTTGTCAAATTGTACTCGTTTGTTTTAATTGGAAGATGTTTCTCATTTTTTTTTCTAGTTAAAAAACTCCAGGTTAGTTACTGTATCTGTAATGATGAGAATTAACTAGTGAGATGGTTGAAATCTATATAGTTTAGTTATTTATTGTATTTGTTAGGTTTTTAATAAATACTATAATTATTAAAATTATATGTTTAAAATCTATGTTTATGATGGTTAAAAATCTTATAATCATGAACCTTCTTTCATCATTTCTTCTCTTGTGTTTTAGTTTAAATTTTCAAATATATTGATTTGTTATTATATTTTGTTTTTGTTCATTGATCAGAATGCCAATATCTTAAAAAAAATGGTAAATATAAAAGAGCACTCTAATATATATATATATATATTGCACTTTTATTTCGGTGAGAAAAACCATAGTTATTTTACTCTTTAGATACTCTACAAACATACACAATTGACTCCGCGGATTAAAATAATTTATTATTAAAGGTGTAATTCCCAGATTAGTCCGTGTCCTTAGTGTACTATAGCAATCCTCCTCTTTTAGTCCCTCTACTTTAAATTGTGCCCATTGAGCCCTTTTACTTATCAAGTCAGGAAATTTCAGTCCAAGCACAAACTACCGTTTTCTTTACTGGCTATATATGCTGAGCTGGATTTTTTAAAAGTGATGTGGCAATTCCTGGAGTTGACATGGTTTTAGTTAATAATTTCCCTCCACTTTGCAAGAGTGAGTTGGGTTTATTTAATATTTTAATAAAAGGGAAAGTTGAAACTTTCAACTTTCCTCTTTGGCCGATCACCCTCATAGTTGTGCCTTGATCATGATCATCAGATTGAGGAAATCATCGTCGTTGTGAACCCAACAATGCTAGCCATCACCGTTGAGGACTTGTGAAGTCCTCCCCAGTGCGTTTCACGCTTCGGGCTACTTCTCACTTGATCCGCTCCGGCCGCGCATCCCTTCTGTTTCGTGTGGCTCCCCACTTGCGTCAAGTGAATTCAAGATAGTCACAGGTGTTTGGATCCCCCACCGCTGGAATCAATCTCAGATCTCAAACATCGGTAATCTCTTTATCAGTTCTCTGATATTCTCATTTGATCTCATCTTATTTTTGAATCCATGCTTGCGGTGTTCTTTCTGGTTTTTTTATCCGTATTCTGATAGATTTGATTGTGAGTGAGTTGATGATTTAGATTTATAAGTATCAACTCCATCGGAGTCTTTTTGGTTTTTACTTTTGGCATCTTAGATCGAAGGCAATTATTGTTTTTAGAAATTATCTCTATGTATGATTACCATGTTTACCATCAATCACATTAGATTTATTTTTCATTGTGAAGGAAAACCTTGTTAAAATTGAAATATATATATATAATTAATTAATTAATTAATTAATTAATTAATTAATATCGTTTGAAGAATTTATCCTAAATACCTTATCTGAAGAAATTGAAAAATTATAAATTTAAATGGTAATCTTTTGAAAAATTTATCCTGAATGAAGACCTTATTGAAATGAAGAAATCAAAGCCAAAAATTTTAACTAATCGTTGGCCTGATTTTTTTTTTCCTTGTTAGAAATAGTAGATCTAGTTATTTTTTAGCTCATATATATGTTGTGGTATGATAGATAAATTTATCCTATGATTTTGTCTTGATTCATGTTACCGTTTATGTTTACGTCAAACCACACCAATGATCATAAATATCTCTTTGTGATGTTTTCATTAATAAGTATCCTTCATTCTTTGTCCATGTCTATGGCTTAATGGCTTAAGAATATATAACATTAATTTATAAAAATGTAGTTATTTATGAATAATCTGTAGAACTACAGAACTGCATATGAAAGAATTATGTTTAATTGGGAACATTTGTGCTTAGTTTGACTTAAGATATTTTTAATGAACTTGTTTTTTATCCCTATCTTATGATAGCCCTTAATGTATTGTAATGAAGTAGCAGATGGTGAATGAGAGGTAGCTCTCAATCCATGAGGCAAGTTGGCTACTTGGCTTAATGGATATGCAATTTTAGTCGCAATCCATCACAAGTTGCAAGGATATGCAGTACAAGCAATTCGGATAAAAGTAATTTCAAGAGCCATGAAGTAGAGATTAGCATGCCTAAGTTGACCACACTTCCAATAATTAGTTAGAACAATGCATTTCCAACACATTTGTTGTGACTATAAGTTCTCATTTAAGTCAGTTTGATTCACAATTAAAAGAGGAATTAGATCACTAATTTATCATTTACGAGAGTATATGTCATATTTGATGTGTTCACTTATTTACAATATTTGATGACTCAGCTGTAGTTGAGCAGCGTTCTACTAAATTAATAAATTTCTAATCAACTATTAGAACAAAACCTAGAACACTCAATGTTTCTTCAGCCCAAGAGACATCACATAATTGATGTGTTCACTTATTTATAAGATCTGATTTGTTCACAATTAAAAGAGAAATTGGCTCATCTCGTAATTGATGTAATTGTGCCATCTGATGTATGTTTCACATTGTCTACTAGGCCATTGAATTGTTTTTAACTATGAAAGAACACACTGTCAAGTACCATCATCGAGGGAGATTATTAAGAGGTAATGAGGTCAAATATATGGATGGGGAAACCACTGAATTTGCCGTTCACCCTAATCGTCTTTGTTATTAGGACTTGTTGGGGGATTTGAAAGAGTTAGGATATGATGTTGAAAAGTCATTGAATTTGTTTTTCTTGGATGATGGGGGGACATTAAAAACTGTTAATACTAATGAGGGGATTATTGATTTGGTTGATCAATTAATGAGGCATCAGGTGGTTAACATCTATGTAGAGTGCTCTGATGGTGAGACAAGTGAGGAATTACCAGATAGTTTATTGCCTTGTCCTATTGTTGATGGTATTTCAATTCCCTGTCCCGAGAATTTGGTAGATATTTCATTACAATGTCTTGGTGATGATGTTGCATTTAGTGTGAATGAAAGTGCTATGAGTGAGCATGACATTAGCTCAGGAGAGGAGTATGAGGAAACTTTGGTAGATTTCCCAATTGTAGGATCAGATATAAATGATGAGAGGGATCAAGCCAGGGTTAAAGTTACAAGATATATGGAGATGAAAAAAGCAGTGCAGGGATATGCTGGTGATAATCTGGTAAGGTTTTTTTATAATGCAGGCAGTGATAATGCAAGGCTAGAGCAAGCTAAGGAGGAGAAAGTAGTTGATTTGAAAGTGATTACATCGACTCATCAGACCCGGGAAGCTATGAACAAACCAGTGAAGATTTTGATGCAAATGATGCCATAAGGCATATAACTACTTCACAATATTATAATCCTAATATACCATTAACTGAATTCTTCTTAGATCTTAAGTTTACAGAGCTGAAGCAATTTAAGAGTGCACTTGTGGATTTCTCAACTAGGAATGGCTTTGAGTTTAAATACATAAAGAATGATAAAGTCAGAGTAAGAGCAAGGTGTTCTGTAAAGGAATGTACATGGATGATTTTGTGTTCTTGGTGTAATGCTAAGAGAATATATGTGGTTAAGCATTATGTTGCAGAACATTCATGCCTACTTCAAACAACAAAAAACAGGAAGGTTACAGTTAATGTAGTTGCAAATTGATTTGGAGATCTTATAAGTAGCATGCCATTTATTAAGCCCATTAATCCGAAGGCAATGGTGAGGAGGGAGCTAGGAGTTTTTGTTTCAACCAAGGTGTGTAGAAATGCTAAAGGTTTAGTGCTCAGAAAAATTGAACAACAATTCAGAGAGGATTTCTTAGTGATTAACAGCTATGGAATGGAGCTAAGACAATCAAATCCTGGCAGTACTGTAGTTATTATATCTGAAAAGAGAAGTGCAGATGAGTTGCCTATTTTTCAAAAAATGTACATTTGTTTATCTACAGTTAAAAAGGGGTTTATTACTGGTTGTAGAAGGTTATGGATGTTTTTTGAAAGGCCTGATAAAGGACAATTACTTGTGGGAGTAGGTAGAGATGGGAACAATCAAATGTTCCCAATAGCTTGGGTTGTTGTAGGTAGGGAAACAAGTGAAACCTGGAGTTGATTTATTCAACATCTGCAGGCTGATCTTTGTATGGGGGATGGACTTGGGTGGGTTGTAGTAAGTGACATGCAAAAGGTTAGCAACTTCATTACAATGTTTTTTTCCTCATCTAAGTACTTATTAATTTTAATGAAACATATTTCTTTGGTAGGGTCTAATCCATGCAGTCAATAAACTCTTACCTTCAATTGAGCATAGAATGTGTGGAAGGCACATTTATGCTAGATGGGGGAGGAAATACCAGGGAAAAGAGCTACAACTACATTTTTGGAACACTGCTAGGGCAATAAGTGTTCCTGAGGTGCAAAAATACTTAGAAATCATGAAAAACCTAAAAAGGGGAGTGCAGGCTGTTGAAGAATTGTTGGAGAAGTGGCCAATTAATGGGTGGTGCCAAGCTTTCATAAGTGACATGGTTAAATGTGAAAATGTGGACAACAACATGTGTGTGACTTCTAATGGAGTGCTACTAGAAACCAGAAGGCAAGCGCATAATTGGAATGTTTGAAGAAATAAGGTAGTATGTGATGAATAGGTTAGTAGTGAAAAGGGATTATACTATGAAATGTAATCTGGACTGTGGACCCAACATAGTTGCTAAACTGGAGAAAGAAAGGAAAAAAAGTGTGAAATGGAAGATTGAATGGAATGGTGGGGCAAGCTATGAGGCATTTTGGGATGATGTGGTCCAACATGTGAGGCATGGCTTTGTTGTTAAATTAGAACACCAATGCTGCTCCTGTGGAAGATGGAACAAAACTGGGATCCCATGTGAGGATGCAATGGCAGTCATTATTTTTTGTGGGGAAGATCCAATTCATTACTTCTATGAATGGTTTAGTAAGGAAATTTATTTGAGAGCTGTAAGTTCAATGTCAACCAACTCATTGGCAGGATGTTTTGGCCAGAAACTGTGGAAGGTCCTTTGCTTCCACCATTAGTTAAAAGAATGTCTGGTCGACCAGCAAAAAAAAGAAAAAGAGAGCCATTAGAGGGGAAGAATAAAGGCTCATCGAAGCTTGCTAGAACAGGTAGAATCATAAGATGCAAGAATTGTAATCAACAAGGTCACAACAGGATAAAATGTCCAAACATAGGCAACACTGTAAGTTTGTTAAGTATATTTTTATTGTTATCAGTTTATTCTCAGGACAATTAAATGGCTTTATTTTTAAAATATTGTGTTGTTGTAATCTTCAAGTGCTGCCTCTCCACCTGAGAGACCTCCATCATCAAGTATTGCATATGATGATGCTTAACAACCAAGAGGGAAAGCACCCCAAGTACATCAAGGGAAAAAAGGAGTACAAAGACTAATTCTTCTAGGGGAAATCAGAGAATTGTATCCTATAGTGCTCCATTCAATACATTATCTGATAATGCTCCAGTCATTATATTAAGGGTAAGTGAATGTAAGAGTTGATATCAATGATTAATATAGATGAATCTTCCATGCACTCTGAGAGTCATTTATTAAATAGCATGTATTTTTAATACAGGGTGCACACACTAGTGAGCAAATTCTTGGCAAAGAAAATCCACAAGTTGCCTCTTTTATCACTGTAACTCAATTGATAGTGAGAATTGTTCTCATATGAATGTTCTTAACAACTATCTCTTGTTCTTTTTTTTGGAGAATTTCTAATGACTACTCTGTGGTGAAAATTGTGATGTATAGGCAAGAAGAGATAAGAGGAAGACAAGGCATGGTGAAAGGGAATCAAACCAACAAACCTTATCAATAGTAGAGAATCCAGAGTTCACATCAACACAAGAAAGCATAACCAAGGATGCAAGATGAGAACCTCAAATTATGATACAATCCCATAGGTTTTGTTTTTGTTAACAATGGTGCACATTTTGTATAATTTTGTATGTCTTACCTAATGTCATGCAATACTATGAAGTTTTTATTTTTTGGAGAATTGCATGTCAAACTGGGTTTGTCAATCTGGAGTATGTAAATTGACAAGTTTATATGTATGAAAATAGAATTGCACTGCTCGTAACTTGCAGGTTACAGATAATGTGTTTTTTTTTTCTATTACATATGGACAACATTTATACTATCCAAATAATGTGACAAGAATGTAATTTGGTGCAAGGATGCAGTTTTGCAAATTCAACAATCCATACTTTATAGATTCTTCAAAAAGATTACAAGTTTAGTGTTTGTTTATGGTTTAATTGATTTAGAAATAATATCACCTTTAAAAAATAGCAGGTTACAGATAATGTGTTTTTTTTTTTCTGTTACATATGGATAACATTTATACTATCCAAATAATGTGACAGGAATGTAATTTGGTTCAAGAATGCAGGTTTTGCAAATTCAACAAACCATACTTTATAGATTCTTCAAAAGATTACAAGTTTAGTGTTTGTTTATGGTTTAATTGATTTAGAAATAGTATCACCTTTAAAAAAAAGCTAGTTCAGCAAATATAGAAGCCAAAGAAAACAGTCATCTATGTTTAGACTAGAATTTTCTGATTTGAAAAGGAGAGGGACTCAATGGGCACAATTTATAGTAGAGGGACTAAAAAGGGATGGTTTCTATAGTAGGTAGACCAACCCGAGAATTACACAAAAATAGTAACTAAAACCACACCACTTTTGAAAAATCCAGCTCAGCACATAGAGACGGCAAAAAAAAAAAAAAAAAAAAAAAAAGGTCATTTGTGCTTGGACTGAAATTTCCCAATTTGAAAAGTAGAGGGACTCAATGGGCACAATTTATAGTAGAGGGACTAATCTAGGAATTACACCAAAAACTAATTAGAATATTCAATAGTAAAAGTATAAAGTAAATATTTAGGTTGATAACGAATTATAACAAACATATTTATATATTTTTATTTTAAAATTTTATTTTTCAAAGACCACTACCTGGTACGATGGCTTGTTACTTGAATAGTGAATAGGTAGATCCAGAATTGAATCGATGGACCGTTAGTATTGTAGTAAGACTTATTAGCGTAAGTTCATTCTTAAATTTAATATGAAAATATTAAGGTAACATGAAAATTGTGAAATATATGATTAATCACATAATTTAACCAAACATGAAATATATATTTTGTACAGGAGAAGAAAAGTGTAAATAAATATATCATTGTGAAAATGATGTGATATTTAAATAATCTTTAGTGTATAGATGTTTTACTAGAAATAAGCCTTTTACTTTGTAAATATATATAGGGACTTTCTAGTAATTTACTAGAAACTGTATTAGTAGGGCTAATACAATTAATTATGAAAATACTCATGTGATTACTATTTTAATATAATCTTATATATATATATATATATATATATATATATATATATATATATATATATATATATATATATATATATATATATATATATCTATCTTAAATTTATCAAATTTTTTATTGAAAAAAATTCCTCTAAAATCATTTGGGAAATCATAATTCTCTTGAACCCGAAAAATTTTAAATTAAGCAAATGGTTTCTTTTGTGTTAATGTAACAGGTCCTAATTGAATTTATCAAATTTTTTATTGAAAAAAATTCCTCTGAAATCATTTGGGAAATCATAATTCTCTTGAACCCGAAAAATTTTAAATTAAGCAAATGGTTTCTTTTTTGTTAATGTAACAGGTCCTAATTGAATTTATCAAATTTTTTATTGAAAAAAATTCCTCTGAAATCATTTGGGAAAACATAATTCTCTTGAACCCGAAAAATTTTAAATTAAGCAAATGGTTTCTTTTTTGTTAATGTAACAGGTCCTAATTGAATTTATCAAATTTTTTATTGAAAAAAATTCCTCTGAAATCATTTGGGAAAACATAATTCTCTTGAACCCGAAAAATTTTAAATTAAGTAAATGGTTTCTTTTGTGGTAATGTAACAAGTCCTAATTGGTTAATAGGGGATGTCAGTTAATTATATAATTAAAATGAAAATAATTAGTAAGCAAAAACAACACTAATTGGCAAACATAAGCAACAACACTAATTTGGTGCAATCAACCACTGATGAAGTATGATATAAAGGATTGTCAATTGTATGACAATGTCAACATATAGTATTGTATATTATCATTAATTAAATTTAGAATATCTTAGTAGGTATATTTATAAATATAAAAAATATAGTATTGCATGCCATCATCATTATATTGAAAAATTGATATAAAGTATATTTAATAACTCTACGAAATAATATAATATAAACAAAAATTTTAAAAATAATATAAATTTAAAAAATTAAATAAAATTAAAATCTGTAGCAACTTTGATACAATTTTGTTGCAAACTTTGTAATGCCATAATTCCATTGCACATTTCTGTTGCAAATTCTTGTTGCAAAATTGTAATGTTATATGCGTTGTCAGTCCATTACGAAGTCATCACAAAGTTTCTCCTGTGCACTTCCCTCCATATTTTTGTAACGGAAATTTATGCTATCACTAATCTATTGCAAACTTGTCACAAAATAGGTTCCAAATATGTTTCAAAAGCACTCCCACTATTTTTGCAACAAATTTGTTGTCTCGTTGCAATGTTCATTGCAAATTTTCAATGTTGTTGCAAATCTATTCCAAACTGTTGCAAAAGTGCAACGGAATGTGTCTGTTGCAAATATCCATTGCAAAATAGTAATTTTTTTTTTTTGCAATGACTGTACAATATTGTAGAAATAATGTAGTAGCATTGTTCATTCACTATTCATTGGGTCTCTTGTGAGAGAATGTCGTTTCTTTCCCCTCCAGCGTTTGTATGGCAAGAGAGATTTATTAACTATGTTTGGTTCTTGAAAAATCTTCTAAGCATGCACTTACACTACAAGAAAAACAAGAATTTTGCACAGAAATGAGCCAAAAAACTGTGACAAACTGATTTTTGCGTGGAATTTGGCACCAAAACATAACCATGCCTATAGTATGCGTAACGAATATAATTTGTCACAGAATAGTAAAAGCGTACAAAATTTCGTCACAGTTTTAGTAGACCGTGCCAATTTTATCATGGTTTTAGGCATAATTTTTTGGCACCATTTTTTGCACGGTTTTGGCTTGTCACAATTTTTGGCATGGGTTGTCATAGTTTTTGGCACGGTTTTTTTTTATCATTGTTTTTTGCATTGTTTTTTTGTCACAATTATTGGCATGGTTTATGTTGTCATGGTGTTTGGCACGGTTATTTTGCCACGGTATTTGTCACACTTATTGGCAAGGAAAATGTTGTCACGGTTTTTGGCACGAGTTATTTTTGTCACAAATTTTGGCATGATATCGGTTGTCACGATTTTTGGCACGATGTCAGTTGTCACGGTTTATAGTGTCACGATGAATTTTGTCATGATATTTAGCACTGTTTTATTTGTCACGCTTTTTGGCATGGTGCATCTTGTCATGATTTTTGGCACATTTTTGTCATGATTTTTGGCACAATTTTAAATTTAACATAATTGTTAGCATATTTTTTGTTATGTTTTTAGCACGGTTTTTAATTTAGTAAGGATATTAGTATGGTTTTTGTCACAAAATTTGGTACAGTTTTATTTAAAAAAAAATTAAAAAAAATTACAAATGGATTTATTTAATAATAGAACCTGCATTTGATTTCATCAAAATATATATTGCAATATTTGTAAAATAAGCAAAATTGTTATTGCAATCATAGCATGACAACAATAAGGTCCAATCTAATATAACTCCACAAAACTCTTAACATAAACCACGTACATTATCAAATACCCTCTACATCATCCTCCAAGTCTTGAAGAGAATTATCTGCAAACGAAGAAAATATGGACTCTCTTCGGCATTGGAGAGTGCTCATCGACATGCGTCTTTCCTGTCGGCACTCGAGGGCATGTGGCATACGAGCAAAAATAGGCATGCTAGAAAGGTCAATACCTTGCCCACGAAGTGTGGCAAGCAATGATTAATCAAATAACTCGCGATGAGCCGACTGATAAGTGCTTATGTTATAGTAATACGAAGTATTATTATCTTACATTGAGCATTACTTTTCTCAGATTTAATCACTAATTAGTGTGTATTTGTGTTCTTTTATGCATTGAAGTGTTGTGGAGAAGATTTAGAGAAAAAGAAGCAAGAATAGGTTATGTTCGCCATTGTTGAGGAGTTCTCGGACAAAGCAAGGAACAAGGCACGAGTCTAGACTTGTGGGTGTGTGCCAACCTCCATTGGAGGGGCACAAGGGCAGTCACACTCACAAAAGTCTATAACTCGTGTGGCATTGGAGAACTTTGCCAATGAAGAGAAATGAAGTAATCGACATAATCTACCGTTGATTGTGTGTCCAATTCAACGGCCTCGATGAAGAACGATGAATTTGGGAGCATTTCGACAAAAATACTGTAGCAGCACTGTAGGTTTGTTGTTGTAGGAAACGCTGTAGCAAATTACTGTTCACTTTCTGCCGAAATTCAGAATTACAGAGAGTTCACACGGGCGTGTGGAAATTTCACACGGCCACACTGTAGCAAAAACACTGTTCACTGTCTACCGAAAATCATTTCCACACGGCCGTGTGGAATTAAGACACGGGCATGTGGAATTCCTGGTTTTACACAAGGCCGTGTGGAATTAACACAGGGGCGTGTGGAACTCCGATTTCAGCCTATAAATAGCCCGTTTTCAGATCTGTTTGGGGACCCTCCCCTTCTACTTCTTGCCTATCTTTTGGGGGGCTTTCGGCTAGGGTTTGGAGAGGTTCTTGGAGGTCTTTGGAGGCGATTATACGGCATCGACATCGACATCTATTAGAAGATAGCTATTGGGGGAGCTTTCGTCGGCATCGATTCGGCGAGGTGTGCCCTAGGCTTGACAAGGGATTCGTTGGAGAAGACGTGCGACTCCACAAGACCATCGATACGATCTACAAGGGGGTTTTCTTTATGGTTTTATTGCATATGTTCTTAATCTCTTTATTGATTTTGTATTGCTCCATGGAGAGCTAAACCCTAGTGGGTATTCGGACTTTTAAACCCTAGGATGATATTGTTTCAATGACTTTTATTATGTTTTCTTTATTGATGAATTTAATTGAGTTTCAATTTTAATTATCTTTTGCTATTGTTTTCCCCTAACCGTGACACTAGGGTTGAGAGCAATTTAGGTTACCCTTTGGAGGTGTGACAACTCCTATAGGGTTAGACTACTTAAGATTGAAGAGGGTTGAGAGGGAGAGTTGTGAGGTAGCGATGTACCCCTTTCCCTTCCGGTGTGATTTCTCCCTACCTCCAATTCCTTGATTTATTAGCGGTCGAAATAGAGTGAAGTGCTAGGTAGATAAACTCCCCCAAGGCTTTGGGGTGACGTGAATCCTATGCACTGGGGCTTAATTTAGACTAGGGTTCTTCCACCTGGACCAAAGGGTTAGAACTACTACACATAGGAACAGGTTTTATCACTAGGAATCCCTAGAGCTTAAAGCAATTCCACATAGTGTTAGGCTTAGGTAGATATACTCCCCTTGGGCTTAGTTACGCAAGTAACAGAGTGAAGGGTTGAAGTGAATCCTATTGCCGGGACATAGTGTTGGGGTTAGTCACGGTTGACCTTAGGTTTGGGACCGTGTGTTTAAGGATATCCTCGACTCAATAGGCATCAATTGTAGAGCATAATGTAAGTTTTGCACTAGAAGCATTAGTCCTAGGGGGAGCTTTGTCCGGGTACCCCATCGTTATATCGATTACCTCTCCTACCCTCATTATTCTTCTTGCACTCTTTTATTTTCTTTTACATCTATACATATATACTTTTCTCATCATCGATTCCCATCATAGCTAAATAGCGATAACACTTGTTTCTGAACACTATTCCCTGTGGATACGACTACCCACTCACCAGGGTATTTTATTACTTCGACAACCCTTGCACTTGCGGGGTACACACGCAAGGGGTGTGTCACCGACTCAACTTGCAATCGATCATTAGCCATGGCACAAGACCTAGCAAGCTCCGCCAAACTTGGGCATTTATTACTTGGACCATATTCGCGAGCTTAACTCTGTCGCGAAGTTATTCAGTTGATTCAGAAGATCCCTGGCGTGGTTTGCAAGTGGATGAAGATATTTGCCTAATAATATTACCCTTTCCTACCACTCTGTTACGACTCTCGATGGCTATCTCATCCCATAATTCATCTTGGTTAATAGAATTATGATCTACCCCTTGATTACATTTATCTACTATAGCTTTGTCAAATTCCTCCTGCATCCATTAAAAATTAAATTGTTTTACCATTACTTGTAAGAATAGGAAGCAATGACAAGCCACATGTTTAGAACACCACAGTTATGTAATACTTAACTTTAGAACTCCACATCTAGATTTACCAATAACACATTAGGAAAATGGATTTCATAACAAGCCCTGGTACATTGATGCAAGGGAGATTGAGAATGAATGAACTATTAATTGTTACTTCTGACAAATACAGAACCAACAAAAATTATAGCTCAAAGGATCAGGAAGAGGTTGGAAGAGGGTGAGAATAAATTCTTTATACTGGATACAATATTATTGAAGGGTTGATTTTGGACTTAGATGTAAACGATGGGGATAGAAGATGAAAATTGGCTTCGTAAGAAAAGCTATGCTGAATTAAAAAACAAGAGTACAATAGAAATTTAAGTTAACATGACTTCCATTGCTAGCATGATAATATTTCTAAGAACCTCATGATATAGGAACTGCAAACTTAGTAAGAATCACAAATAAAAGTTTATATACAATGACAAAGACGGTGGGAAGATGAGCACATAAGTATGTTTATAAAATTATTGTTGTACAGGAATTGGCGTAAGACAAACACAAATAGTCTCATACAAACAAGGAATTCTAAATAGCATCAATTGAGCCACATCTGCAATTATTTATACTGAATATCATTTCTAGAAATGCCATTAATATAGATAACATTTTGATTTACATTTAGAATAGAGATGGAAAATCTAATCCTAAAGGAAAGTTAAGGAACAACAATTATATTCATACCTTAAAAAAGCAAAGCCGGGCAATATTCTCCCTAAGTCCATATTTATAAAATTCAATGTTTTCTTGATGTATAAGAGAAAATATGTGTTCAGAAGATGTTTAAGAATATGTATGAACAATACATTGCAATAACTAATTATGTATTCAGTTTAGCATGTGCAAAGAATGTGCACACTCATGATTATTATCATTCAAACTTCGACACATATCTTATTCCCTAACACTTGAAGTTACATACAAATGATGTACATGATCGTATATAAATTGAGAAAGAGGAAACAACTAACTATTCAGCTAAATTATATGCATGATCAGGTACTGTTTATATACAAAATCATGACATATACAATCCTAGCAAAACAGTTCAGGGTTGCTCTCACAGAACATATACAAGTCTAGCAAAAGAGTGAACATATGGTTCATAAAAATAATATAATTGGCTGGGATTTACTTCAATCAAGAACTGCTTACTGCATTATCTTTTAGTTAAAATGAGAACCATTCACCACTAAATCTACCCAGCAGCAAATGTATAAGAACTTCTTAGAAGATATTTATGCTATGAAAGGGAATTATATGTATTCCAAATTGCCCAAGGAGTCAAAAATGAAGAACTTGAGAAAATTAAGAATTGGCAAACCAGTTAATCACGCAATTGGATTTTAATTACTCGTGGTACGACTACTCGCATAAAGAGAAAGAATATCCTGGATGGCGACATACATCTAGGGAAAATCGGCACATATCAGTGCGGACAATACTACATTGCAATAACTAATTTTAAAAACCTCACGATGCACGCGTGAGGTTTGTAAGCGACGAATCTTAGAAATTAAGAGAGTATATCATATCTAAACACATCATATAACACAATAATTACAAAAAATCAGGGCACTTACTTCCCAAGAGTAGCTTAGTAGACCAAAACTGTTAAAATACACTCTCTATTGTTACGTCTTCAAAAAAAAAAAAAAAAAAAAAAAAAATATATATATATATATATATATATATATATATATTGGTCTATATATTTATAATATTGTTCAATCCTTCTCCTAGAAGGATTAAATATATTTTAAAATTTAAAAAGATTATTATCTAAAATAACTGTTTGAATTAATATTGGATGCTGATAGGGCTGTAAACGAGCCGAGCTTGATCGGGCTGGGCCCAGCTCGAAATCGGCTCGAAATAGGCTAGCTCGAGCTCGAAATTAGCTCGAAAATGTTGGCTCGAGCTCAGCTCGGTTTTATTTTCGAAAGCTCGAGCTCGGCTCGGCTCGATTATATTTTCGAAAGCTCGAGCTCGGCTTGGCTCGATTAGCTCAAAATTAAAATCTTATTTATAAATTATAATTTATAACACATGACAAAATTTGTAAAATTCATAATTAATCAATTTATTTATCAACCTAAACATGCAAGTGTATTTTTTACCTATATTATATTTAACATAACACAAACGATAAACACATTAAAATAACAAGAAAAAGATATTATATATATATATATATATATATATATATATATATATATATATATATATATATATATATATATATATATATATATATATAATTTCGAGCTATCGAGCCGAGCCCGATCGAGCTCGACTCGGCTCGAGCTCGGCTCGAAATTAATTTCGAGCTCAAAATTCAAGCTTGAGCTCGGCTCGAAAGCTCGAAATTTAGAGCCGAATTCGAGCTTTTACCGAGCCGAGCTCGAGCTGCTCACGAGCAGCTTGATCATTTGACAGCCCTAGATGCTGATGTTGATAAAATTTTAAATCACTCTATCTAAAATAACTGTGATAATTCACCTTTTAAAAAAACACACACACACAAAATTATCCATTTAAAAAATATTTATTATTTTTAATAATATTATATTATTATAAAATAATATTATTAGACCTAAATACTCATTATTGTGTGTGTGACTCTCCACTAATCTCCTATACATGTTAGGATAATTTCTTCAGTGTTTTTGTTAGGAAATCTAATGACACATCTTTACTTATATATTTAGCTCATTTTATTATATATTCATTATCTGAATGCCATTTGATGCACATTAGTTTAAAGGCCTTTAACATAAATACATGAAATTTATCTAGGTTTTTATGCTTATTTTTTTCTTTTATGGAGCAAACTAATAAGATAATATCCAAACTTATTTTCTAACAATTATGAGTAAACTTAAGGAATTAACAACAGATAAGTTCAAATAAATCGCTTATATTCAATGTAGATGTATATGAAAACAAATGACCCTAGTTTGAAGCAAATATTCCAATAAAATCGCATATTTCAATGCTTTTAATTAAATTCCAAAAATTAAAAAATAAAAACAACAATCCCTACCATTCAGACGACACCTAAACCCCTAACTTTAGCTTCAAATGCATTTATTTTGAGAAAGTTATCTCATACTTACAACAATTTGTGTGGCACGACCATCCTTGAGTGTGGCATCCTTCTTTTTGTGCGTGCGGCATTCTTTGGTGTCGGCTCTCTACCTAATTCTTCATGTGGTACTTTGACTCTTTTTTACTTATCCATCATGTTCGACTTGTTTTCTTGCATATATTTCGTGTGTAAGAGCTTTTGGAAGTGGCCGTAAGGGATGAAATGAGAGGCCATGCTTCATGTCTTTCAAAACCATACTTGTCTTTTCAAAGCCATACTTGTCTTTCAAGGCCATGCTTGTCCTTTCATTCCCTTTTTGTTTTTCTCGTGAAGAAGAAGGGGGCCTTGGATAATGTTTCTCTCCATGATAGATTGAAGCTCCATCTTTCCTTCCTCCTTCTCTTTTAAAGCTAGCAAGGTAAACATCCCATTCCTTCATGTTTTCTCCTTGTTTTCTTCATCCTTGCTAGATGAACCTAGTGCTTGTGGTAAATGAGCATGTTTAAGCTTTGCTTTTTGCACTATCTCCTTATTGTTGTGTAGAAGGTTGTTGGAATATCATTCCCTTGTTTGTTTCCCAAAATTTGTTGGAATATGGAGTGAACCTTATGCTTGGAATTTCGGGGCTATTGTAGCACCGAGAGCAAATTGTCATTTTCTTTAAATTCTTGTTCCAAAGTATAAATATTGATGCTTGAGCTTCTGATAAGTGTTCGTGTTATAGTAATACGAAGTGTTATTATCTTACATTGAGCATTATTTTTCTCAGATTTTATCATTAATTGGTGTGCATTTGTGTGCTTTTGTGCATTGAAGGGCTGCAGAGCCAATTTGGAGAAGAAAGAGCAAAGTTAGGTCATGTTCGTCGTTGTTAGGGAGTTCTCGAACCAAGTAAGGAACAAAGCACGAGTCTAGACTTGTGGGTGTGTGCCAACCACATTTTGAGGGGCACAAAGGCAGCCACATTCACAAAAGTCTAACCCGTGTAGCATACGAGAACTTCGCCAATGAGGAGGATTGAAGCAATCGACATGATCTACCATTGATTATGTGCCCAATTCAACTGCCTTGATGAAGAACGATGAAATCTGGAGCATTTGATGCGCGAGCACTGTAGTAATTACTGTAGCAGTTTGCAGTTTACTGCGTGCCAGAAAACTGAATCTAGAAAATCCACACGGCCGTGTGGATGCCCAATTTCAGCCGATTTTCAAGCCGCAACTCAAACTGTTTAAAGGACTTTTTGGGGACTTTTTGAGGATCTTTTTTTTGCCTATCTTTAGGAGGGTCGCGGCTAGGGTTTGGAGAGGACTTTGTGGAGGATTGGAGTGCGTCATCGGCATCGACATCGAAGCCCGTTGGAAGATAACTATTGGGGGAGCTTTCGTCGGCACCGATCCCGCGAGGTGTGCCCTAGGCTTGACAGAGGGCTTCGTGAAGAGGCGAATCAGCTGCACAAGACCTCAACCATGCTACACAAGGGGGTTTTCATCTATGTTTATCTTTCTTGTTTAGTCATACACATTGATGGATTTGTATAGCTCCATGGAGAGCTAAACCCCTTGTGGGTATTCGGACTTGTAAACCTTAGGATGACATTATTTTTATAACTTTTAATATGTTTTCTTAATTGATGCTTTCAATTGAGTTCCAATTTTGATTGCTTATTGTATTGATTTTCTCTTAGCCGTGACACTAGGGTTGACAATCATCTAGGTTATCTTTTGGAGGTGTGATAATTCCTATAGGGCTAAACTACTCGAGATTGGAGAGGGTCGAGAGGGTGAGTCGTGAGGTAGTGAAACATCCCATTTCCCCTTCGGTGTGATTTTTTCTACCTCCCGTTCCAAGAGTTCTTAGTGGTCAAAGTAGAGTGTAGTGCTAAGAGATGAACTCCCCTGGGGCTTAGTTGTGCGAGCAACAGAGTGAAGGATTGTAGTGAATCCTAGTGCTGCGGCTTAACTAAGACTAGGGTTCTTTCACTTGGACCAAAGAGTTAGAGCTACACTTAGGAACAGGGTCTATCACTTGGAATCCCTAAATCGTAATGCAATTCTACATAGTGTGAGGCTTAGGAAGAAGGACTCCCTTGAAACTTAGTTGACAGGTCAACAAGAGTTAAGGGCCGTAGTGAAATCTAATGCCAAGGCATAATGTTGGGATTAGTCACGGTTGACATTAGGTTTGGCACTGTGCGCTTTAGGATGTCCACGACTCATTAAACATCAATAGGAGAGTATAATACATTGTCTTGCACTAGAACATTAGTCCTAGGGGGAACTTGTCTGGGTACCCTAATTTGCACTTGATTGTTTCTCTCTTTACTCTATACTTGCATTCTACTATCTTCCATACTTCTCTTTCATTTTATTATTTCTTTTAAATATTCTTGCACACACATATTGATTTTGTTCTCACTTTCCGTACTTCGCATTAGCTAAATAGCAAGTTCCTGTGTTTACAATCCCTACTCCCTTTGGATTCGACTACCCTCTCACCGGGGGACTTTATTACTGCGACAACCTGTGCACTTTTGGGCTCCTGTCAGCTTCCTTGGTATTGTTTTTTGTTACTTTTTAGGTCTTTTGGGTCCAATATTTGTGCCATTTGGCCTATAGTTTTAGGGTTTGTGTATGAGAGCATGCATTCTTGCATTCTGTGTTTCCATCCTTTCATTTTCGTATTTTTTATTTAAGGTTTGCATTCTGTTAATTATGTGGTGAAACCTCTTCCAAGGGAAAAGAGATTGTCGAGGAGTAATCGTGCCCAAAGCCTAGGAGATTTATTTTGTGTGTGGGATTATTTATGTATAATTCTACTAGTAGAATACTTATAATGATATTTTACTCGTGTTAAGTTTTATTAGCTTTTATACTTGAATTGAGGTTTTGATTGACTTAAATGAATTTGTTTATTGATGCTTCATACTTGCAAATTTATGTGTCGAAAGAAAGAAATTTCAAAATGATACTGTTTTGTAAGTTGTCAATTGCTTGGTTTTGTAAAACTTTGGTTTTGCTTTTGCATTCATAATTTCTGTGTGGAAATGACAGATATTTTGGTTATTAATTATTGTCCTGGCTATGGACTCCTTGTTGTGATATGTATGTCTGTATTATTTGGTTAGTAACATCTTACTGCAATTGGCAGTTTCCACGACTAGCCTGTTGAGGTGGTGTGGAAGACCGGCAGACTTATCAGTCCATTTTAGGTGGGAGTGTAGAACCCTGATTGGATATTCATCAGGAAGCCGGGTCACCTCGCTGTGAATTGATTGGTCAACATCAAGGGCATGAGTACTTTGATGGCTCTGAAATTAGCCACGGCCACGGCGAAGGTTTACAGAGGTTTCTAGATCACTACTTACTAGGCATGTTGTGAGTTAAGTAGTATCATCTTAAATTTGTGGTGAGGGGGCGAAGCCCAGCTATTGTTCTTAGGAGGACAGTCTCCCACAAATTTGAGTTGGCAACGTGTATTATGTTTTGTGAATTTTGAAACTCGTTCTGTATAGTTTTTCATATGTGTGTGTGTGTGTGTGTGTGTGTGTGTGTGTGTGGAATTGTGCTAATCTATATGTACTAATGTAAAAGGCTTGGCTTGATGATTATCTTGGTTTATAGTATAGAACCTATATTTGGTATTTCATGGATCTATTGTTGAAAAATCCTAGTTTGTGTAAAAGACTTTCTTTGCACTATCTATTATGTTAAGGATTACTATTATATGTACTTATATTCTAAACTGTTTGTATTATCGGTAAAACCTTATTTGGCTGATTTATATCATGTATTTTGGTATATTCTTGTAAAGTTATACTAGTCCACTTACTAAGTGACTTAAGTTGCTGACACCTCTTTCTTCTTTCCATGCTGTTATAGGTAGTAGTGCGTCTGTGTGGTAGCGTACAAAGCATTTGCTAGTCTCCTACCTTCCGTGTTCATCTTTCAGTTCATGTATGTTTGTTTTGGTCATGAACATGTTATATGAGTCTTAAATCCACTAGTATGTTGAAAACTCTATTGCATGGTTACGTATTTGTACACTTCTTAAACTCTTGTGTATAAGTATCTTCTACTGTTGTTGCTTCCTTGCATGTTTGTGAATCTCCCTTTCTGAATTCGTTGTTCAATGTTGTTGTTATTTCCACTACATGTCTTTGTATCCTATACTCTGTACTTGTGTTTATTATTGTTAATTCCAAGTTTGTTTGGTCAGCCTTGTGGTGACCCGAGGGTTGAGTGATAGTGTATCCCTCCTTGGGTTATCGTGGTAATTGTCATGTCTCGTGGGCCCGAGAATCAAGGTGTGACACCTCCTCTTAAATAAAAATATATTAAAGAAAAGTTAAAAGTTAGGGTAAATTATAAACAACAATATTAATGGTATTTATATGAATCAGGGCATTACTAGTCTAAGGCGGTGCACAGCAGTACTGACTGATCCACTGACAGGGGCCCGAAAGTGAACGGGTTGTCGAAGTAATAAAATACCCCGGTGAGTGGGTAGTCGAATCCACAGGGGATAGGTAATTAAGATACAAGATTTCACTATTTAGCTATCACGTTGTGTGGAAAGAAATCGGTGAGTGAGTGCGAAAATAATCGGTAAAATCAAGAATTTAAAAAGAAGTGTGGAAGACGAGAGAGTGCAAGTAAGAGTAAAAGAGTAGGACTAGTAATGGGAAAAGATGGGTATCCGGACAAGCTACCCCTAGGACTTATGCTTCTAGTGCAAGACAATGCTATTATACCTTCCTATTGATGTTAATTGAGTCGAGGAAATCCTTAAATACACGGTCCCAAACCTAAGGTCAACCGTGACTAATCCCAACACTATGTTCCGGTCATTAGGTTTCACTACGACCCTTGACTCTCGTTGACCTGTCAACTAAGCCCTACGGGAGTCTATCTACCTAAGCCTCACACTATGTGGAATTGCCTTAAGTTCTAGGGACTCCTAGTGATTAACCCTGTTCCTATGTATAGTTCTAACCCTTTAGTCCAGGTGAAAGAACCCTAGTCTAAATTAAGTCCCGGCGCTAAGATTCACTTCAACCCTATACTTTGGTATTTGCGCAATAAAGCCCTAGGGGAGTTTATCGCCTAGCACCTAACTCTATCTCGACCGCGAATAAATCATAGAACATGGAGGTAGGGAGAATCACATCGGAGGGGAAAGGGATCGTTCCGCTACCTCACGACTCACCCTCTCAACCCTCTTCAACCCTAAGTAGTCTAATCCTATAGGAGTTGTCACACCTCCAAAAGATAAACTAGATTGTTCTCAACCCTAGTGTCACAGCTAAGGGAAAACAATAATAAAAGAAAAGAATTTAAGATTGAAACTCAACTTTATTCATCAATTACGGAAAAGCATAATAGCAATGTCAAAAAAACATAATAATCCTAGGGTTTACAAGTCCGAATACCCACAAGGGGTTTAGCTCCTCATGGAGCTATACAAATCCATAAATATAATAATAAGAACACAATTTGAATGCATAGATGAAACCCCCTTTGTGTGCGATGTGGCCGTGGTCTTGTGCCACCGTAGGACATTGATGTCGACGCCGATGACGCGCTTCAAACCTCCACGAAGTCCTCTCCAAACCCTAGCCGCGCCTCTCCAGAAGTTAGGGCAAAAAAGAGCCAAAAAGATCCCAAAACAGTCTCCAAAACGGGCTTTTATAATGTTGAGTCGCAGCTTTAAAATTGAACTTATCGGGATTTCACACGACCGTGTGGAATTTCCACACGCCCGTGTGAACTCTCTGGTTTTCTGAATTTCAGCCGAAATGAACATCTTGCTACAGTGCTCCCGAATTCGTCGTTCTTCATCGAAGCTGTTGAATTGGGCACACAATCAACGGTAGATCGTGTGGATTGCTTCAGATCTCCTAATTGGTGAAATTCTCCTTGTTAGCACGAGCTAAACTTATTGTGAATGTGACTACCTTTGTGCCCCTCCAAAGGAGATTGGCACACACTCACAAGTCTATGCCCATGCCTTGCTCCTTGCTTAGTGCGAGAGTCTCCCCAACAACGGCAAACACGATCTAACTTCGTTCCTTTTCTCCAATTTATCTTCACAACCCTACAATGCACAAAAGTAAACAAATGCACACTTTTTAGTGATAAAATCTGATTAAATCAATGCTCACTGCAAGATAATAACGCTTTGCATTACTATAACACGAGCACTTATCATCCACCACAGCAAATAACGATGAAGGAGCTTCCAATTTCTGCCTTATTCTGTTTATTCTTTCACTTTTTCTCTTAAACTCCTCAGACTCTTAATGCCTCTGTAAACCTTCCCAAACTGCAGAAGCCATCCATGGAAATGGATCCTTATAAAGATTATGTGCAAGATACAAATTTTTCTTCAACCATTCACTTGCCTCATGGTTGAAATTACGCAACACTGAAGATTCATGTTGCGGCTCCCACATGTATATGCCCCAGGAAAAATGAAGGTTAACTAAGTTATTGTTTTTCTCATAGTTCACATACATAATTAGAAAGCATTAATGAATTTAATGGTTTAAATGATGTTTACCCTAAAAGCAGTGAATATCCTTTGCTTCACATCTTTGGGCACTTTCCCCCATCCGATCCATGCCTCTTTATAGTGACCTTTGACCAATTCATTGATTACTCTATTAACTTCATAATCTCTTGAAAAACCATGATATAAAATCACTTTAATTAAAATGAAGAACGCTACTTTTAAAAAAAAATTTAACTCAAAATTATAAAATTATCATAACATGGAATTTTACTTACATAATTAGGCTATTTGGGTGATAGCCCAAAGGGCCCAGTGCTCGCAGACTCATTAGATGGCTCCTCTATTGCTATGGGTTGGTCCTCAGTGGCATGAGCAGAAATCTCAACATGTGGAACCGGAGGGCTTTGTGAAACTGGCGCAACTATTGAAGGTTGAGGAATTGGTGTCGATAGAGTCATTATCGCTATTACTTGAATATTTGGATGAATACAAGGAGGCATTCCCAAATCTATAGGTGTATTAGATACTACTACAGGGTTAACAGATCTTTGATGAATATTTGGGGTGCATTGGTCATGGCCTGATGTGGATCAACCACCACGACTGGATGTTGATCGACTACTAGATCGACGTCCAGACTGACCCCATCCTGAGGCTACCATAAATTAATCTTAAATGGTAAAACTAAAAAACCAACTTGGACAATAATGAGATAAGTATACAAATATAAACAACTAAAAAAAATAAAAAATAAAAACTAACCATGGCATTTGAACATATATGATTAAGTTAGCTTTGATCTAATAATTATACAAAACATGTTTTTTTTAAAGTTGCATTCAAAGAAATATTCAATGTGTTTACAAATTAAAGTTGAATAAGTTTGGAAAAAGGTAGGCATTACAAATGATAATCAAACCTGATGTTGTGCCAGAATCTTGAAAGGGATCCATCATTGTTCAAGTGAAACTATCTATCCACCTACATAGAAGAGTAGAAATGTTAATATAAAACAGTAAGTTTAAGTATGTGTTGTATCTCTACAAAGTAATTATTTCAATGAATATATGAAAATATTAGATTTTTACGGCGGAACTACTAAGAAAACTTCTATTCAATAGATATGTATGATAGCCAATTTGGGGGAAAAAAATAGGTTCATATCTAAAGGAGGCAAAAATAAGTTCATAGTGTATAGTGTATTAAAAATCATGTTCTTCATCATTTTCATCATCATCATCATCATCATCATCATCATCACCATCATCATCAGATTGTTCATTTTCTTCATCATCTGTCAATTCATCTTCATCGTCGTCCTCGGTCTCACCCTCTAATATAGGTTGCAACATATCAATAAGTCAATAACAAGTTATATGCCTTGTGGGTCAAACAAAAAAGGAATTTCTTCCATAACATCGACGTCTATTAAGGATTGAATTTTCTCCATTTGATATGTAGATCCATTTTTTTCTGGCCAACTTGCATCAACCATTCTCCTAGCTTTGGTCTTGCACATAGCCAACCAATCAACCTTATCCTTCTTTGTGCTTAGGTAGTTAATGTAGTTCACTTAAATAGCTGATGTGCTTTCCGCAAGTGTATGGGGTCACCAAGTGATACCTCATGTAAACCACGAGGATTGTATTCCTTGGGGTCAAAGATCTACTATTACTCATTCGCAGCCTACTTAAGTGATGGAATGTTGTTTAACTAGCTAAAGAAAACAAATAAATGACCAAACAAGAAATGGGGACCGATGCAAAAGACAACAAGCAACACAATAAGATGTGAGGGGCCACAAATGTGGATCTCCTTAGGGGTCAGCAAGGTATAGGAATGAATATTAAAAGATGCAAAGGTGGTTTGGACCAAGAGATTTTTATATTAAATCAACCCCAATCTCTTGGTGATTAAACCCTAATCCCACACGAGTGTTGATCGGAATATCTTCCCAATCAACCCTTCTATAATTGCATTAAAAACAAAAAAATCTCTAAATAAGAGTAAACACAATTAAGATTTATTCTTAAAAGTCGAACGGCTACCAGCAACCCCTTCTAATTCATCCATGATCTATTGCACATAAGTAAGTCATATCAACGTGTACAACCCATAAAAGAAATATGAATTTCTCCAAATGTAATTCTCGCATTAAAGTATGATGGATTAAATTACAAACCAAAGCAATATATTAGAATTGAAAAACAATCATCCAAAGTACATGATCAATCCCCCAAGGTTCACCAACAATCGGTGGCCTCGAGAGTTTAATGTGTCATCAAACAAAGATCAACAGTAGTGTAAGCTAAAACACACAAATAAACCATAAATGACACTCCCTAGGTAAAATGATGATGATGATGATGAGGTAGATCTAGCCAAATGATGCTTCCATTTCTGAAGGCTGCTTCCCGGTCCTAATGACATCTCTCCTTACAAATGATGCTTCTTCCCTCGACCTTGGGCGTGTTGGAGACTCAAAGACCCTTGAAATCACCTCAAAAGTGTGCTGCTATTGCAAGCTTTCCCCATCTTCTCCAATGGCCAAAAAGGCCCCAAATCAGCCCTAGAATAGGCCATATATACACCCTGGGAATGCAGGCCGTATGGGGAGCCATATGGGGTTGTACAGAAGATAAATGGAGAAAATCACGATGCATACGGTTTCCCATATGCCCGTATGGTCTAGGCTAGAGGGGGCACGGCTGGTTAACCGAACCCAGTGGGCCCGACGCGGCAGGTCTGGGTTGGGTTTTGCCAGACCCGGAACCGGCCAGGCCACTATTGAAGACCCGCCGGGCCGGGTTGACCCGGCGGGCCTGTCGGGTCACGGGTCACCAACTTGTGACCCAAACCAGGCCCGGAATAGTAAAGAACCTGCTGAGCCGGGCCCGGCGGGTATTTAATTTATATATTATTAATTTAAATAAATTTTAAAATGAAAATTAAATTTGTTACCAACTATCCTATGAAAGTTTTATGTACTTATGTTAAAACATTATAAACAAAAAGAAGACTTCAAAATAAATTAAAAATAAGAAATAGTTTAAAACAATTTTAATAAATTGGAAGAATTTAAAATGATTCAAAATAAATTAAAAAAATAGTAATAAAAAATTACACTAAGTTTGTTTATTTATTGAATTAAATAGTTTATATATTCTTTTGAGTTATAAAATTATATTATATGAAAAATCATAGTCATAAAAATGTGCTACTTTATATTAAAATTTTACAATCTATTTGTTTGAGAGATTAACATAAAATTTATTGATGATTGACATAAAATATTAGGGAAATTATATTATAACTAATCTTATTAATTGGTGATTGAAATTATGTTATATGAAAACTTATTAACATAAAATTTAAAACTCATGAACTTAATATAAAAAAAAAATAACTAATTTTATTAATTGGTGATTGAAATAATCAAATAAAACAATCATGTAAATATAAGGGAAATCAATACTAAATTATTATATTATAACTAAAAATTAAAAACACTTGTTATAAT
This sequence comes from Dioscorea alata, assembly GCA_020875875.1. Lineage (NCBI taxonomy): Eukaryota > Viridiplantae > Streptophyta > Magnoliopsida > Dioscoreales > Dioscoreaceae > Dioscorea > Dioscorea alata. The sequence goes on from CM037011.1 coordinate 7,830,505, forward strand.
AAATATATAGAATTTGATAAGTAAATAGAAGTAAAAAGTAAAAATTCAAATAATAAAATAAATTAAAATAATTGGATAAAAAACTTATTAACATAAAATTTAAAACTCATTAACTTTGAATTTGAATTCAAATTCATATCTTCATTATAAATTTATTTTAAAAAAAAATTTAAATCATCACCAACAAAAGCTAGCTCAATCGGTTTCTCAATGAACCTTGCTCTTTGAAGACCAAAGTTCAAATCTTGGAAGTAACCAGTTTTAATTTTTTAACACACAAATTAAAAATTAAAAAAAAACCCAACCACCGGGCCAGTCTGCGGGCCAACCCGGCGGGTCACGGGCCAATAAAAGCCCAACCTGTAACCGGGCCCGCTACAGTGCGGGCTGGTTACGGGTTACTTGCCCGACCCGCCGGGTCAGCTGACCCGGCAGTTTCTGTCGGGCTGGGCTGAGCCAAATCTTGGCCCGTACCCCCCTCTAGTCTAGGCAAAACTTTCTGCCTTGGCAAATCTTTTGGAGCTACAGTAAACTACTACAGTGATCCATACGGGTACCATACGACCCATATGGAGGCCGTATGGTTATTCCTCTGTAGGCAATTCTGCAGCACACCCTGGTGGATGGCAGCTCACATGGTCGCTTGGAGGCACTTTATAGCCTTGATTTCATATTATAAATAGCCATTTTACCCTATTTTTTGGGGATTTTTTCACGGTTTTAGAGAGACAAAACGGCTAGGGTTTGGAAAGGTGTTTGTGGCTTTGAGAACGCTTCTTCACCAACTTTAATCAATTCCCATTTGTTATAGTATCAAGAAAGCCATCGCGGGACCTAGCTTCGGAGAGGAATCCATCAAGACATTGAAGCTACCCATCAAGACTATTATCACAAATTCAAGGGAGTTTATTTCCATGGTTTTCATTGATTTACGTTGCATTATTTGTTTCGTAACTTGTTCCATGAATAACTAAACCCTAGTGGGTATTTGGGCATATGAACCCTAGGATTTTATTTTTTGTATTAATTTACATTGTGTTTCATCTTAATCAGAGTTGAGTTTTAATCTTGTGTTCTTAATGCTTGCTTGCCTTAATGATCTTATGATTGTTTGGTTTGCATGATTTGTTTACCTTGGTGAGAGAGATGTTTCCATTAGGGTTAGAATTGCGAGATTAAAGAGGGTTGAGAGGGTGAGTTATGAGATAGTGAAGTGTCCCCTTTCTCCTCTGATTGATGTACCCTATCTATATATTCCCTAAGTTTTATGCAACCATATGTGGTGTGAGGTGTTGAGAGAGTTCTCTGCCGGGACCTCGTAGGGGAGTTAAGGGCCTTTCACTTAGAGGCAGGGATAGGTTTAATTTTAGAAATCGGGTCCCTACAGTGCTTAGCGGTTATATGTGGTTGAGGTGTTGTGACTGAAAGATTTCTCCCCCGAGACCTCATAGAGAACTAGTATTGGTGATCTAGAAGCAGGATATGATTACCTATAGATTTCTATGACTTAACTAGCTCGGGTTAGAAACACTTTGTGAATCTTGTGCTTAATGTTGAATCCTATGGGGACCTCATTTTCATTGATTGAGATCTTCCTTTGTTTTCACTCTTGCTTACTTGCTTGTGGAATTCATCTTTCCATGATTTAGTTCACTTCATCATATTCTAGATTCTAATTAGATAACTTAGAAATAGCCATTACTAATACTTTCGTTCTCTTTGGATTCAACTACCCTATCCAGTGGTTACACTTAATTACTTGAGCGACCCGTGCACTTGTGGACACATGCAAGGGGTGTGTTAGAAATCAATAGATGAATAAGTAGTATTAGTTCCTTGTACACAAACACTACTATTCATAGTGGCCTTCTTCATGCCATATGTGATAGTATGAAAGTTATAGCCATTAATTAAATATCTTGGTCATGTTGTTGTCTTAGATGGACCCCAAGCCAAGCTCTGTAAGAGAGGATCCTTGACTTGATTGATCTCATTTACAACTTACATCACAAAAATTATTCATGAAATTTTTACTAATTTTTTATATAGTTTCAACATATTCTTGTCATAACTTACAAAATTTTCAAACCACTTTGCAAAATGCTTATCAATCGCCTTATCGATGGCATCAGTGGGATTTCCTTCCAGATAGATGACAAATATCCTAAGAATATGCAGTGCACTAATAGTTAAATATTTAACACTTTGTATGATTATACAATTTAATAATTGATAATAGCTTACTTGTAATATGGTTGTACTTCTGGGTAATTTCGCAATATGTACTTATGTACTACATGTAGCTCATTTTCCAATAGCCACCTAATCTTTGGATGAATGTAATTGAATATGGAGAAAGGTGGAAAAATGTCATTGTTCACACCCTCATCATTTTGCCTCAATCTCCTTCTCCTACATGATATGTGAGATTCGAAGTAATGCTCTGCAAAAATGTTGATTTCCTACACAATACATGCTTAATAGATTGAACCCTCAACATGTGCTTTATTGCTTAAAGTTTTTTTAAGCTCTTGAAGAAACCTAAAGATATAAGAATAACAAAACATTATATAAACTAAGCCAAAAAAAAATATATTGTAGCCTTGTAAATTAGATTATGACTTATATTACCTCTCGAAAGGATACATCCATCTATATTAAACAGGGCCTCCAATTCTAGCCTCATAAGACAAATGAACAACAAGATGCTCTATAGAATCAAAAAATGCCAGTGGAAAAATCTTTTCCTAGTTACATAAAATCACTGTACCTTTTCATGCTAGTTATTTTCAATTCATTCATGTCAGCACACCTTCCAAGATTAGAAGCATAACCATCTAGAAACCTTAATTGGTGAATCCATTCATAAATAACCCTCATCTGTGCTCTGGTTAAAGTGTAGAGTGCTTTAGGAATAAAATGACATGTACTATTTGAAGGAACTATTATCTCCTTATAGTTTGAAAGAACTCCGACATCTTTTTTTTGCTTTAATGGCATCCTTGCTCTTCCCTTTCACATCTAATATAGTGCAAAACACATTATCAAAAACATTTTTCTCGATATGCATCACATCAAGCTTATGTTGGATCAGATTAGATTTCCAATAAGGTAAATCCCAAAAAAATGCTTCTTTAAGTTCATTTATGATATGCTCTATACCCTTGGGGAGTGTTAATTGGGTCCTCTACTACTGTTGGGAACATCATAACCTAATTAAGAACTTCATCCCCTGACAGTCTTAGTGGTAAACCATTTTTTCCCACATGGCCTCGAATGAAAGACTTCTTGTCCTTTTACAATGAGCTTATGCACACCAATGTACACTAAGAAGTAATCTTTAGTCCTTCGCAAGTACTTAAGAATACTCTTGACAGCAAACCAATGGTGTTCCCCTGGATCCTGTTGGAATCTTCTAGTTATGCTTAGTGCATGTGCGACATCCAACCTAGTACATAGCATGGCATACATGATAGATCCTATAGCAGACGCGTAAGGGATCTTACTCATGTGTTCCCTTTGTTCTTTAGTCTGAGGATAATCCCTTTTACTTAGAACAACTCCCTGAGACATAGGAAAAAAAATCCTTTCTTGGATTTAGACATACTGAATCGCTTCAGTATCGTATCTATGTACTTTTTTAACTTAGTCCCAAAAGCCGTTGTGATCTATCCCTATAAATCTTTATACCTAGTATAATCTCAGCTTCACCTAAGTCCTTTATTGAGAAACACTTCCCTAACCATTGCTTAACATTTAACAATGTCGGATGTCATTTCCAATAAGCAAGATGTCATCGACATATAACACAAGGAAAACTACTAAGCTCCCACTAACCTTCTTATACACACAAGGCTCATCCTCGTTTTTGAGAAAGCCAAACCCTATGACTGCCTCATCGAAATGGAGGTTCCAACTTCAGCATGCTTTCTTGAGTCCATAAATGGACCTCAGCAACTTGCACACCTTGTTAGGGTCCTTCTGATCGACAAAACCCTCAGGTTATGTCATGTACACATCCTCAAGGAGGTTTCCATTAAGGAAAGCTGTTTTGACATCCATTTGGCATATCTCATAGTCATATTATGCTGCTATGGCAAGAAGAATCCTAATGGATTTGAGCATGACTACTGGTGAAAAGGTTTCGTCATAGTCAATACCATGAGTCTGTCTGAAACCTTTCGCCACTATTCTACCTTTGAAGATGTTATCAGCCTTATGTTTGAAAATCCATTTGCACTCAATAATCTTAGCACCTTCTGGTGGATCAACCAAAGTCCATACTTGGTTATCATATATCGATTGCATTTCGGATTTCATAGCTCCAAGCCATTTATCCGAATTAGAACTCTCAATTGTCTCTCGGTAGGTGATGGGATCATCCTGATCCAATAGCTCTAAGCTTTGATTGTTAGTAATGAGAAAACCATATTTCTCAGGCTCGTGATGAATCCTACCAGACCTTCTTGGTTCTTGTGTAATGGGTTCATGTTACACAACTCTTTGTGAATCTGTTTCCATTTCCAAACTATCCTCTACAGGAATTTATGGTACTTGAACCTCCTCAAGTTGTAATCCACTCCCACTATTCTTCTTGAGAAGAAACTCCTTTTCCAAGAAAACAGCATTCCGAGTAACAAACACTTTGTTCTCGTTAGGGTTGTAGAAATAGTATCCCTTAGTTTCCTTGGGATACCCCACAAATAGGCATTTGTTGGTCTTGGATGCGAGCTTGTCTGATGTTAACCTTTTAACTTGTGACTCACAACCCCAAATCCATAAAAAGGTCATATTAGACTTTCGCCCACTCCATATATCATATGGTGTCTTTTCAACTACCTTAGTTGGAGTTCTATTTAGTAGGAATGTAGCAGTCTCAAGGGTATATCCCCAAAAGGATATTGGAAGACCATCTTGAATCATCATTGATTGAACTATATCCAATAAAGTCTGATTCCTCCTTTCTGACACACCATTCCACTGAGGTGTTCCAGGAGGAGTGAGTTGTGAAACTATTCAACACTCTCTCAAATAATGATCAAACTCTTGGCTTAGGTATTCACCACCTCGATCGGATCGAATGGCTTTAATATTTTTGCCAAGTTGGTTTTGCACTTCATTCTTAAACTCCTTGAATTTCGCAAAAGTCTCAGACTTGTGCTTCATAAGATAGACGTAACCATATCTACTGAAGTCATCTATGAAAGTAACGAAGTACTCAAAACCGCCTCTAGCATGTGTGCTTAATGGTCCACATACATCAGAATGTATTAGTCCCAATAAATCACCTGCCCTTTCACCTTGTTTGTTAAACGGTCTTTTAGTCATTTTGCCATGGAGACAAGATTCACATGTCTCAAATGATTCAAAATCAAATGAGCCAAAAACTCCATCCCTATGAAGTCTTGAGATGCATTTCTCGTTCACGTGACCCAAACGACAATGTCAGAAGTATGAATGGTTCGACTCGTTCAACTTAACCCTTTTAGTATCTATGTTGTAGATGGACTTATGATTTTTAATGTCTAGAATGTAAAGCCCATTACTAAGTATAGCATTGCCATACAAAATGTCGTTACAAAAAATGGAAATAACATTATTCTTAATAATGAAGTTATAACTATCATTATCCAGACAAGAAACTGAAATAATGTTTCTACCCATAGCAGGTACATAATAATAATTTATTAAATTCAAAATAAGTCTAGAAGGCAAAGTTAATGGATAGTGTCCTATCTCTATAGCAGCAACCCTTGCTCTGTTCCCTACTTTTAGGTCAACTTCGCCTTCAGTCAAACGTCTCCTATTTCTGAGTCTCTGCACATTTGAACAAATGTGAGAACCACATCCGGTATCCAATACCCATGATATAAAAATAGAGAGATTGACTTCTATCATATAGATTCCTAAAGTAGAGGGCTTGTCTCTCTTCTTTAACTCTTCCAAGTAAAGTGGACAATTTCTCTTCCAATGACCAGCTTCATTGCAGTGAAAACATATATCCTCCTTCTGAGGTTTGGGCTTGGGTTTCTTAGCCTCCTTGCCTTTGGAATAAGGTCCAACCTTCTCCTTTGGCTTGGACTTAGCTTTACCCTTCCACTTTCCTCCCTTTCCCTTGTCTTTTCGTACCATAAGCACCGGGATGGATTTCTTGATACTCTGCTCAGCATTTTTGAGCATCCCATACAGCTCAGTAAGTGTCTTATCCATACCATGCATGTTATATTTCATGATAAACTGATCATAACTATCTGGCAAGGACCCTAAGATAAGGTCCACCGTAAGTTCCTTTCGGATCGGCGCATCAAGTTTCTTGAGCGTATCGATATACTCCTTCATCTTGAGTACATGGGCACTTACCGAAGTACCCTAAGCCATCCTATAGGAGGTCAACGCTTTTGTGGTCATGAACCTTTCATGCTTGGCTTGTTCTTGGAACATTTCCTTAAGATGCACCATAATATCATAAGCCTCTATATCCACGAGCTGCTTTTGTAATTCTGGACTCATGGTGGCCAGCATGAGGCAGGTAACATCATTAGAGTCATTCTTTGACTTGTCGAATGCCTCTTTAACAGCAGCCGTAGCGTTCCTTGCTGGTGCTTCAGGCAATGGTTTCTCAATGGATTCCAATTTCCGTTTTTACCTACGAATAATTCTCAAGTTTCGAGATCAATCAAAGAAATTGGTTCCATTAAGCTTGTCCTTCTCAAGGATAGATCGCAACAAAAAATTTTGTGGATTTGAATTATTGGTTGTCATTATGATCTACACGGAATTGAAAGCAAGATTCAGTTATGAGGTCTTAAATTTTTTTCCCACAATTATGAATTAATATCCCAATGTAAATAATTCGTTGTTAGTGATTTATTGAGGGCCAAGATCCATATTTCACTTCATCTTGGTCAAGCTGAGCTTGTACACCCAAGACTAGGTTATTTAGGTAGGAACTCTTTCCAATCACATCACATGTGATTCTTGGATATAATGGGGTTATCATTTAGTGTTAAAGCACACCCCAATCTTTTCAATGCCTAGGGCTAGGACAGTCCCACTACCCATGTTAAGTCAAACCATTACTCGAGTGTTGGCCATAACCATTATCCCAACACTTGCCTCACAAAGATAATCTAACGCGCTCAGCTTTAGCATGGCCAGTGTTTCGATGATCGATGCCTTGACAAGTTTCGAGTAAGGGAAGGAATTTTCATGATTTACTATTGTTGGGATTAATTACGGCTTACATGGCAATAGCGGAATTCCATTCATCCAAAACATATGCAAGGAATACATAAAAAACAGAAATAAATGTGACATTCATGAGCCAGAAAATCCTAAGCCTAGAGACTATCTTCAGCAGGTTCCTCTTCTGGTTGTGCAACGACGAGCTCTCCCACTAACCTCTGGGGTTCTGTCTTCATCAAGTCGTCTTGTCTTTAATTTTTATACAATTTAAAATAAAAAACAAAATTAACGACGACATGCAGGCCATACACAAAAATATAATGATTCGCAGGCCGTTTAAATTCACAGTCGACATGCAGGCCGTTTAAATAGCTAAGGCCCATGAACGCACCAACCAGCATTCATCATACGCATATTAAATAAACCAAGCAAGAAAGACATGGAATCCAAATTTTAATTAACTTTTAATTTAAGCCATACAAGAATTGTGTGTTTAGGTTTTAAGAACTAACCCAGTGACGGGCTTGGGTGTTAACCCAAATGATCAAACCCTTTGATCTACTTCATCAAATGAAATATTTTTTAAAAACCCTAAAACTCACTATTAGTTGATTTGTGCTATAAATCAAACTAATCAATTCCTTACATAGAATTTTAATGTTTAAGACATAACAATTATACCAAAAACAATAAAACAATCATACCATAAGAGCACATATAAGCATGATCAATTATTTCCTAATCATATTAGGAAATATTAATTAGTTAATCAGATTAACAAAATTAATAGAATAAAGATCTAATAAAGATGATTAATTATTTCCTAATCATATTAGAAAATATTAACTAGTTAATCATAATAACAAAATTAACAGAATACAGATCTATCATCCTATTCTTTTAGCATGCAATGTCAATCAAAATAACATTATGAATAGATCTAACATCTAATCCTATAGGCATGCAAAATCTGGCTCTAGTACCACTGTTGGGACCTTATCACTCTAACAAGAGAATTATCACGTGAAAATACATGCCAATACGCAACGGATAACAACATTTTAATGGCAAGTAATCATGATAAAACCCTAATGCATTCCAGAACTAGGATTAAATTCTAAATAAATAGATAATTAAATGTTATACCTTTCCTTTGATGACGATTATTAACGTAGCCTTGTTTTCCCCGAAATCGAAAAGGGACTGGGAATCGTGACTCCCCTCTACAATCATGTACACACGAACGCCTCTGGGAATCAAGCAGGTATGCTAGTACCTCAAGAAAGAACACTTGTTTCTTTGTTCGAATAGCAAGCACCCGAGATTCAAGAGAAAAGGGGCTGTAGGCGTGGCGGCGGCGGGTTCCGGTGGCGGGATCCGACGGTGGAGGCCAAGGGAGAAGAGTGGGTGGCGGCTGGGGTTTCTTGAGAGACAATCTCTCAATCACTCTATTTTTCTCTCTAATTTTTTCATATTAGGTTTAGACCATCTATTTATATGGGAAACCCAAAACCCTAATTTATGAAAAAACCCTTCACACCTAATCAAATTAGGAATCTCTTCTTACTTGATTAATTAAACCATTTTAATTAACCAAATCGATTAGATTGGATCAACACTTAATAAGACCCAACCCGAATAAGCTATTCGTTCCATCTAATTTAGGTTTTTCACCAAAACCCAAACAGTGATATTCACTCTCTCTACAAAGAGGAAGAATCCCTTCACTTCACTCATGTCTCTCAGCATGAATCGCGACATAACCAATCATACCCGTACTTACCACTCAGTTACAAAAAACGTTAGACGTAAGTCAAAGCATGTAAGGATTCATCCGAAATCCATAGTGATTTAAGGTCGAAGGAGTCTAGTACAAGAATTGCTTGAGAAAAACACTTATGACTTTACAACCATGTAGTGTTCTCAAGACCGGATTGATCCAGGTACACTGTTCCCTAACATGTATCTATGTCCTTTGATTGATATCCCATATCCTATGACCCGTAAAACGAGGCCATCTCACGAAAGATATACTAGTCTTAATATATTTTCATTCCCATGAAAATAATCGACTAGGGACATTTAGAATATTGTTCTAGTTTATGCTTCAAGGTTTTACTATCGAAATCACGCATTTGATAACTTGAGCAGAACCAATATTCAAGGATATTTTATCTTATTAACTATGCACAGAAAGAGGGAATGCCAATGACGAGTGCATGCTTCTAAAGAGGGAATTCATGACACGAGTGTATTGTTTTTCCTTTCCACGTATATTTTGTTTCCTAAGTCGAGTATGTTTTGCCTCTTTATCATTTGATTTCCAGGTTCAAACTTATGAATATGTTCACCGACAAAAGCGAACAATCCAACAAGTGGGACACACATCTCTGCCCCAAAATTCAGAAAAAGATTGAACAACTCGTTGACGACAGTCGTTACCTAAGAGTGGGTTGGTCGACTAAACACAGTTACGAAGTCATAGATGATAATAACAACGCAGTCAGTCTTCAATTTCGTGGATGTTCCTGCAGGAGATGGGAAGTACATGGCTTACCGTGCAAGCATGCATGTGCGCCTATCATGCAAACAGAAATGAGTGTCCATCCTTATGTTGATTCTTACTTCACAGTAGAATGGTATCGTTGGGCGTATGGGAATCCGATATTCCCTGTTCCTAACAGTGACAAGCCATCTGATAAAGACCATAACCTACGAATTAGGACGCCAATATCAAAGAAACGGCCAGGTCGTCCAAGAAGGAAAAGAATAGAGTCACAAGCCTTCGACGTCCGAGAACTACATTCTTGTGTATTATTTCACGTTTCTGTTTATTTTGTTGTGTTTATGTGTATATATCCTCTTTCCTATGTATTATTTTGCTTTTCTGTGTATATATCCTATTTCCTGTGTATTATTTGGCGTTTCTGTATTTATATTTGTGTTTATTATTCAGAGTTTCTGTAAGGATATCCGTATCAATATGGATTTGCTAAGTAATTACATATCCAAGTTTTTAGTCACAAATAAATATATGAAATATAATTACAAGGTATGCGAAATTAATTGTTCATGTCAGTTTGAATAACTTCATAAAGTATTGTATGTCACTTGTAAATAATACTCAGGTATGGCAAATTAATTGTTCTCGTTACTGCCTTCAACCTTCTGCCGAGAATCAATATAATCGTCGATCCTGCAATGCGGTCATAACGGACTGAGCATGCCACACGTAATGGTAGCGTACAATATTTCAGTTTTGTTTCGCATGTTCTTTGGCATGAACTTTGTTTTATTTTCATTTCCTATGTATGAATCCTTTTTTCCTGTGTATTTATCTAACTTTCCTGTGTACTAAATTCTAGTTACTGTGTAAGTTTCTTGTTTATTGTGTATGATATTCGCTTTCCTGTGTATACTTTTGTGTTTTTGTGTATTAGATTTGCTTCCTGTATATACAATATGGATTTGTTAAGCAATTACAACTCCAATGGATTTGTCAACAATTCCATGTGGAGCATGAGTACCAGGGTATCCAAAACATCATTGGGAGATTTTCTTTCCCTTCAAGGAGGACGTACAGGTTGTCACGGGTGGTATACCCGTACTCATGTTTATCCCTCCAAATCATAGAACTATGTAAAAAAAAGTACACATATCTCTCTTTTTTTTCCTGTTTATCATCATTTTTAAAAAAAATTGATATTTCGGTTTTTTAATCCTAAAAATCTCGAAGTTATTTATCTCTCGTCTTTTTTCCCAGATTTATTATTTTAATAATAATAAAAATTTTATATTTTTCTTTTTTTAATCCTAAATAAAGATGGTTGTTTTATTATTTTTTATTTTTTATTTATCTGAATTCGAAAAAAATGGAGATTATTTAAGGATATGTTTTTCCAATATTATAAAAAAAATTTTCAAATTGCCCCTCAATTTATTTTTTCAAATAGCCCCTCAGTTTTCCATGGAAAGTTTTTCTTTGGATTGGGAGAGGAAAATTTTTCCACAAATTTGAGAAAAAAATGGTCACGTGACCCTCTTTGTGGAAAAGTTTTTTATAGAAAATATTTGCAATCAAATAACCTAGTTTAGTGGAAAATCCTTGATGGAAAAATTTTCCATGGAAAAATTGTCAATCAAACACAGCCTAAGTGTACACAGAAAATCAAAATTTATACATAGGAAACATATTATCTACAGGAAGCACATATAATACACAAGAAACGAAATCTTTACATAGGAAAACTAAAATATACACATGGAACATATATTATAAATAGTCAATTATAAATATATACAGAATGCTGTAAAAATTAAACAAACGACAGCATCATGATGTTTTGAATGTATCTTACAGACATGATGTCTGCGTATACGGGAAAAAATCTTACCTATCAACACGTATGTTCAAGTAGATGGAGAGGGTTGTTTTTTCCAGTTGGTTAAGCTTTCTGAAACCATGGTAGGTCTTCTTCTATGGTTAAAATCCTGAATCAGGCTTTTTATGGTCCTCATGGTCAACCTGCCCTTCTGCTTTAGCTTGAAATGGGACTAACGCAAGCTGCTCCTCTGTTGGCTTATCCTTTCTCAAACTGGTCAGGATTCAAGTAGCGCGTCGACAGCGTGTAATACTTCATCGTCAGCTCCGAAGACATAACTCGAGGGGGAAGCCTTTTCAACAAGTTTGTTTTTCTGTGGTAGGACCTCTTCCTTGGAGTTCTCTTTGCTGGAGCCTTTTTCGGTGGGGCTCTCTTCTGGGGAGCCCTCTTTGGCGTTGTCTTCTTGATTGGGGCTCCTTTTGGTGGAATTTTTTTTGGAGATGGACTGGTTTGATGTGTGTCTTACGCAGCCGTGAGTCGCATAACACACCTAGGGGGAGTATCTTGGGAAGTTGTCATTATTTTGGTGGCCATTGGGGGCTTAGGAGGCATGACTTTAGACGGGATATCATCCATAGCGGCCTCAGGAGCTGGGGCGTAACAAAGAAACCACACAATATTACACATGAATGTCGATGTTCTCACCTAAGTTTACACAAGAATGTCTTCTCACCTTTGTGACTTCGTTTTCCCTTGAAAGTCGCCGGAGAACTCAAAGAAAATGTTTCGCGAGAGAAAACATAGTGGAAAAGAAGATCTCAATGGCCTTCAGCAGAGGCGAAACGACTGTCAGAGAATTTAGGGTTTTGTTCACGAATCTCAATGTCTCACCGTGGCAACCGCCATCACCACCGATTCCCAAGGAAAAAAGAGGGGCAAAAAGGTCATTTCAAACGCATGATATGATGGCAAATTATCAGCGGGCATTCTCGCAATTTCACCACCATTTAAATGCCTCAATCTTCTCCGTTGCCATGCTTTGGATTGAAAAATAATTTTATCAAAAAGGAGGGACCTATAAGGAAGCTGGAAATTTGAAGTGATTATACGGGAAAAAGCAAACTTCTCGGGGACTTTCTGGTACTTCCCCATAATAATAATAATAATAATAATAATAATAATAATAATAATAATAATAAGGGAATCAGGATGTGGTTTTTTTCCAAATTTCGTGTCCCAATTTTAACCATAAATTTGTTTCTGTTGTTGTTGTTGTTGTTAGCAAGCATTATTTCAAATAATAATAATAATAATAATAATAATAATAATAATAATAACGGAATTAGGATGGTTTTTTTTTTTCTTTCAAATTTCCCGTCCCACTTTTAACCATAAATTTGTTTCTTAGACACAATTTTTTTTGTGTGTACATATATATCATGTTGTTGTTGTTAGAAATTTATTAATAAATTTCTTTATTAATAGAATTTTCCTTTTCATATGAGTATATATATAATTAATATCAACTAATAGAAAACACATAAAAAGTCAAGTTTTTACTGCACATGAATGATGGTTGCATAAGTATTATAAATGTAATTATAAAATATAAAAATAATAATAAGCAAAGTCATATATAAAAATTAACCATTTGAAATTTTTTAAATAATCAATTTTAATTATATTAGGTAATTTATAATTATTTAATTTTATATTATATTATAAAAATTAATTTTTTATTGTGGGTATGTAATTATTATAAATAAAGTATAATTATTATAATTATAGATTATCATGTGCATGAATTAACTATATTTGATTGGCATGGTTTTGTGTTCGCCGTGCCAAAAACCATGCCAAAGAAGGAGACGATGTGGTTGTCATGGTTTTTAGCACGGCTTATATGCCATTTGTCACGGTTTTTGGCATGATTTTGGGTTTGCTGTGCCAAAAACCGTGGCAAATGCCATATATTCTATTGTCACCGTTATGGGTTCGCCATGCCAAAAACCATGCCAAAGAAGGGGATGATGTAATTGTCATATTTTTTGGCACGGCGAACCCAAAACCATGATAAACATCATATATTCCATTGGTACGGTTTTGTGGTGGTCATGCCAAAAAACCGTGCTGATGTAGTTGTTACGGTTTTTGGCATGACAAATCCAAAACCGTGCCAAAAAACCATGCCAAAGAAGGGGATGATGTGGTTGTCATGGTTTTTGGCACGTTTTGTCTAAATTTTAGATGAAAGCATAAATGGTGACAAATACCATGATAAAATTGTCACGATTTAGTAACCGTGCCAAATGTCATGACAACGTTGACATTAACTTGTGTTCATGCCAATTTTCATGACAAATTTGGCACGGAATTAAAACTGTGCCAAATAGATCATGTCAAATTCTTGGTTTCCTTGTAGACACTAATTGCCCTATATAACATCCGGCTGAGTTAATAAATCTCTAAGGTCGATAAGTCACTGTAACTAGTGTACCATCATACCTGTATATCTCTTGACAAACTTTTTATGATGCAGCGTTTGTCAGCTTTTAAAAAAAACTCTAAAATAACTCAACATCATAAGTAATTCTCCGAAAAGCAACCAAATAATATTTAGGGTTTTCCCCAACAATCTTTATCATAATTACTCTTAACACGGGCCAAGATTGATACATGTACATTCAAAAGAGGAAAAAAATGGGTAAACAACCCAAATGGTCTCCTACCTTTTCATGTGTTTTTCATTTCGGTCACCCAACTTTAAAAGTTACAATTTGGTCCCTTACCTTTAGTTTTCTTTACGATTTAGTCACCCGAGCATACGTCGTTAGCAGCAATCACATGTGGCATACTACGTGGCATATCTTTGCTCAGAGCTTACATCTTACCTGCCATATGCCACATGTGATTGCCATTAACGGCGTATGCTCGAGGGACCATTTAAGTTGTTTACCTAAATAAAATTGGCTGAAAAAGCCTGTCTAACATACATGCATGTGCACGCAAATTACATATTCATATAGAAAACTAAGAAATTTATGAAGTATTGCTTTTGATCAATGAATGAAATGCCCCATACATGATTCTCTTAAAGAATCAATTTGATTATCAATAGGCTACTATTCTTCCTAATACATCATCTATTTTAAATTAATATTTAGGTTTTAGAAATAGGTCCCTTTTTATTTTATTTTTCTTCCTTTCTCTGTAATCCTGAATCCACCATCAACTTTGATAGGAGTTCATATTTAAAACTCGAAACCCAATATCATGGTTGGAAAATAGGGATCCTTGTTTTCTTAATTCTAAAAGTAACATAAACACAATATGGTACTTTAAACAAAATTATTACAAGGCGTGTGATAATATGCAAATAAAGTTTATATATATATATATATATATATATATATATATATATATATATATATATATATATATATATATATATATAACAAAATAAATTACTTTGATATGTCACCCTAAAAGATAAATTCTATTTATTTTGTTGAATAATAATTAAAATTTGCTAGCTTTGGTTATTTAGTACTTTAAGTTGATATGTTTTACTTTATTATTAATTGCGAGGTCCTTTATTCTTGTACAACTTTTAATAAGGTTGACCGGTCAAAAATAAGTCAATCACAAATCAAAATTTTAATTATTTAAGTTTCAAGTTATTGTGAAGTTCATGTTAATCGCCCCAAAGTGTCATGGGAACCTCCGTTTAAGAAACAAGCATGAATGAAAAATAATTGAACAAACATGAAATCAAAATTTATTGACTTAAAACAGCATATGAGTATATGACCATGAGTGAAAATCCTACTTTCTAATTTTTTATATTCGCATGATTTGGGTGGTGCTCCTAATTTTTTTGCTAAAAGCACATTCCAATAGATCTTTCTTCAGCTCTACAATTGTGGTCATCTTTGATTCCTTATTTTCTTGCCATGTGTTTGCATCTTGTCTTATCACTTGGATCTCAAGTTACAGTCACCCTATATTTGTGAGTTACATACTTGATTTTCTTTGACTTTTCATTTGTTGAAGACTTCGGCATTTTGTGCTTGTGAGATTCTTAGGTCTTTACCTTGTGGAACTCCTTCGCTCTTTGACTTCTTTGTGTCTTGAGACTTCAGAGTTACATTTGACATTTTGTTTGAAATATTTATCTCTCGATTCTTCAATGCTTTTGAGCCTTGACTTGCATATAATCAGGCCATGACCTCTCACCTGGTTGAGTCATTAACCTGATTACTTTGACATTGTTTGCTTATGGAATAGATCTCAAGTTATAGTCATAAACTTGATTTCATTTGACTAAGTCATTAAAAGCCTTTTCCACTTTACCTTCATGAGTATCAAACATTGGACCTCACAGTAAGTTTTAAAAAAATTAATCAAAAGTTTTCATTGCCTCTGTGAATGGTAAGCATTAGACCTCATCATGGGTTTCAAGAGAAAAGTTGAAAGATTTTCATCAACCCCTGTAAGAATCAAGTATTGGACATCACAGTGGATTTCATCATTTCAATTTAGCTTTGTGAGTGTTAAGCAATGGACCTTATAGTAGGCTTCCTTAATTCCATTCACCTCTATGAGTGTCAAGCTTTGGACCTAGTAGTAGGCTTCATTCTATCCACCTCAATGAGTGTTAAGCTTTTGATCTCACAATAGGTTGTATTGATTCATTCACTTCTATGAGTGTCAAGAATTGAAACTCACAGTAGGTTTCGGGAGAATTTTTCATAGATTTTAATCATCTCTATTTACCCCTATGAGTGTCAAGACCTCATAGTAGGTTTCAAAAAAAAATTTCATAGATTTTCATAATCTCCCTTTACCCCTATATATGAGTGTCAAGAACTCATAATAGGTTTCAAGAGATATTTTCATAGATTTTCATCATCTCCATTCACCTATATGAGTGTCAAGATCTCATATTTGGTTTCAGAAGAGATTTTCATAGATTTTCATCATCTTTATTCACCCCTATCAGTGTCAAGATCTTCTTCATCATCTATATTTACCCCTTTGAGTGTCAAGATCTCATAATATGTTTTGAGAGAGATTTTCATAGATATTCATCATCTCTATCTACCCTTATGATTGTCAAGACCTCAAAGTAGGCTTCAGGAGAGATTTTCATAAATTTTCATCATCTTTATTGACCCCTATAAGTGTCAAGAATTCATAGTAGGCTTCAAAAAAGATTTTCATAAATTTTCATTATCTCTATTCACTCCTATGAGTGCCAAGACCTAATAGTAGTTTTGAAGAGAGATTTCATAAAATTATTCATTGACTTCACCCGCTTCTATGAGAATCAACAGATCTCATAGTGAGCTTCAAGAGAGATGACAGGGGCCTGAAAGTGCACGGGTTGTCAAAGTAATAAAGTACCCCGGTGAGAGGGTAGTCGAATCCACAGGGAGTAGTGATTAGAGACAAGAGGAATTGCTACTTAGCTAGTGTGAGATGACGGTGGTGAGAACAATCAATGTGTGTGCAAGAAAATGAAAGAGAAATATGAAAGGCAAGAGAGTGCAAGCAAAGAGTAAAGAGAGGAACAATCAATGTAAAATGGAGTACCCGGACAAGCTCCCCCTAGGACTAATGTTTCTAGTGCAAGAGTAATATTATACTCCCTTATTGATGTTTAATGAGTCGTGGAAATCCTTAAGTACACGATCCCAAACCTAAGGTCAACTGTGACTAGTTCCAACATTATGCCCCCGCATTAGGCTTCACTACAACACTTCGCTCTGTCGATCTCTTAACTAAGCCCGAAGGGAGTCCATCATCCTAAGCCTCACACTACGTAGAACTGCTTGAAGTTCTAGGGATTCCAAGTGATAGACCCTGTTCCTAATTATAGTTCTAACCCTTTGGTCCAGGCGAAAAAAACCCTAATCATAGTTAAGCCCCAGTACTAGGATTCACTACAACTTTTCACTCTGTTGCTTGTGCAACTAAGCCCCAGGGGAGTTCATCTCCTAGCAATTCACTTTACTTCGATTGCAAAGAACTCTTGGAACACGGAGGTAGAGAAAATCACAATGAAGGGGAAAGGGGACGTTTTGCTACCTCACGACTCACCCTCTTGACCCTCTCCAATCTCGAGTAGTCTAATCCTATAGAAGTTGTCACACCTTCAAAGGATAACCTAGATGATTCTCAACCCTAGTGTCACGGCTAAGGGAAAATCAATTACAATTAACATGCAAAATTGGAACTCAATTAAAATCATTAATTAAGAAAGCATAATAAAATTATAAAAATAATGTCATTCTAGGGTTTACAAGTCCGAATACCCACAAGGGGTTTAGCTCTCCATGGAGCTATACAAAGTCATCAATGTATATGAATCGACAAGAATAACAAACATAGATGAAACCCCCTTGTGATGCATGGCGATGGTCTTGTGAGGCCGCTCTGTCCTCTCCACCAAGCCCCTTGTCAAGCTTAGGGCACACCTCGCCGGATCGGTGCCGACGAAAGCTTCTCTAATAGCTATCTTCCAATGGACGTCGATGTTGATGCCGAAGACTCGCTCCAAACCTCCACAAAATCCTCTCCAAACCCTAGCCGCGAACCCTCAAGAAGTTGGGGAAAAGATCGATCGAAAAGTCAGAAAAAGTCCCTTAAATGGTGCAGAGTCGCGGCTTTAAATCGGCTGAAATCAGGCATCCACACGGTCGTGTGGAATTTCCACACTCCGTGTGGATTCTCTAGAATTGATTTTCTGGCATGCAGTGAACAGTAAACTGCTACAGTAAGACGTTTGGATAAGGGGATTGGGCACTATTAGCATGGGATTGATTGCTAATAGGGATATATACCCATATGTGGATATTTTACTATTAACTTAGTAATAGGTACTGTAGGTAATTGCATGGTGTATAGTGAATGAATTTGATTACCCCCAAAATTTGGGGGGCATAGACGGGAATAAACACTATTGATAGCAAAATGACATTTTTGCCCATAGTTGAGATTTAATTAAATAATAATTATTAATTGAAATAATTAATTATAATAATTAAAGTAAAAAAATAATTAACATAAATTGTGTCATTTAAATATTATAATAATTAAAATGAGTAATAGTTATTTATATACATATTACCTTATATTAATTAAAGTGAAATGCTAGTTTTGCCCCTACATAGATTTAATTCAATAAAATAATTAATAAAAATATTTAATTATGATAATTAAAGTGAAATGATATTTTAAATTATTAAATATTTAATTAAATAAAATAATTAATTTAAATAATTAGAACAAATTTACTTTTTTTTAAATAATTAGGAGGATAATTAAAATAGATTATTTAATTATTTAATGGTGAAAATAAATTATTTAATCTAAATATTTAATTATTTTACGTATTAACATATCATTACTTATATTAAGGGCATTAAAGTAATTTTATAAAATTCTCTATCTCACTTTTCCCATTCCCAATGTTTATTTTTTTCAACCAAACATCTTTTTCATTCCCATTACCATTACCATTACTACTACCTTTCCCATTACCATTACCATTAACTTTCCCATTCCTATTTCGTGATCCAAACGGACCGTAATAGCTATAGTGGATTGTTGCAGTAACTGTTACAATACTTGCGCACAAAATGTTCCCAATTTCATGTTCTTCATCGAGGCCGTTGAATTGGGCACACAATCAACGGTAAATCATGTCGATTGCTTCTTTCATCCTCATTGACGAAGTTCTTCAATGTTACACGGGCTAGACTTTTATGAGTGTGACTGCCTTTGTGCACCTCTAATGGAGGTTGGCACACACCCACAAGTCTAGAACCCATGCCTTGTTACACGGGCATGACCTAATTTTGCTCTTTCTTCTCTAAGTTCACTCCACAACCCTATATGCACAAAAGAACACAAATGCACACCAATCAATGATAAAATCTGAGAAAAGTAATGCTCAATGTAAGAAAATTATACTTCGTATTACTTTAACATGAGCATTTATCAAGATATGTCACTAAAAATCTTCATAACTCCATTTTGACTACTCATGAAAGGTTCCTTGATGTCCTCTAGGCATACTACACAACTTACCAAACACCAACTCAATCAATGCCATATTCATTAGTTTCTGGAACTGAAGCTGTCTTACCACTTGTGGTCTAGATTCCATCTTTGAGGATTGCTTTTAAAAAATGAACTCACCAATGAAGATAGAGTTCATTTGCATTTGGATGAACTTGAATCCTTCGATGAAAGTGAATTAGAGGCTCAGCAAAATCTTGAAGTCTACAAAGCATAGATAACATGAGCTTACAACAAAATACCTAGCATTTGAACATTCAAGAAGGGGAAGATGGTTTGGGTTTTAAGAAGACCAATCATCATGAACAAGCATGGTCAGGGCAAGTTCAAGCCAAATTAGGAGGGCTCGTATATCATTGGAACTGTCTATGAAGGAAGAGCTTATTAGCTAGTTAACGTTAATGGAAGAAGACCTATGCCACCTATCAATGTAAGTTTTTTATCTGACTTCTTGACTTGTGAATCAAGTCTTGGAATGTATATATTTTGGATAAGCTAAGAAAATGTGTTGTCCAATTATCAATGTTTTCCACCAACAACCCTATAGCTTGAACTTGATCAAGTGTCTACTCACATTTAATGCTCTGATTATGCTATCTCATCACATAACTGATAACCTTCTCATCCTTGTTTCTTCTTGTACTAGCCAGACCTGCTATAGTGATTTTATCACTTACTCTTCCAAAATCAGACTCTAAAGGCATCTCTCATATGTTACCTTGTTTGGATAGATTCCAATGGCAAGTTTGCATATCACTCAAATACTACACCAGTTAAACTTGCAGCAAATTATTATAATAGGAGGGATGGATTGTTGTTTGTGTCTCCACATGCTATTACAAAGTGAGCCAAGTGTTAATATGGATTTTCTATGCTAAATTGTTTGAACTTAGGAACATTGTACCCCTTGGGATAAGCCACTTGATCATGATAACAAGAGTATGTCTTATCATCATCACTCTTAAGTGTACCACCTTTATCTTGCATTAATTCTGCAGTAATTATCTTCTAAACTTCTTTTCTGGATATCATCAGCTTTGGAGCTGCTGATGTTCCACCTCATTCATGTAAACTGAAAACTTCCTCATCATCATCTTTTTCTTCTTGAGCAACTTGTACAGATGACACTTGCCTATGCAAGACCCTTGAGTTCTCTTGGAGTAAATTTTGAACTTGATCATTCAACCAAGAGATGACACCCGTCAAAGAGGTAATAGTCTACATCAATGATAAGTGACCTTTCTCTACTTGACCAAATTATTTCCTAATCCTTACAAGAACTGAGTCTTTATAAGATGTAAAAAAATAGTGAAATCTTCTTTGTCACTTGAATCATTATTTCTTTTATGAGGAGTTTGAAACCCTTTTTGGGATATACATTTGCCTTTTTCTTGCATTTCTTCATTAAGATCTTCTTTTGGAATAACACTTGTACCAACCATCGTCTTCTTCCTCAGCCTAGTAAAAGAACAAACTGCCTCAGGTGGATACTCTAACCCTTTAGTAATTGTCACACCCATCCCTTCTACCAAGGTAAATGTGACACCCATTAGTTAAAACCCATTTTAATTGGAAATAAACTCCATTAAGAACAACAACCAATGTATTGGAAATAACTGCTAACCAATACACAAGAGTACAAGTCTAAAGACATATACACAAATAATAGAAAATATTTTATTTACGGGTACAACCACTACAGGACCACCACAAAAGGATAAATAAAAAGGGGCTCTCTATCACCACTGATGTAATCCTGTCTGGCTTTATACTCGTACATGCGATCTAATAAAGGTCCTGCTCCTACAACTGTGATACATTTCAGTTGGTTGATAGTGGTTATTTAATTTCAAATTAAAACAATATAAAATATACAAAGATCAACTTCTCAAACTTTTTCTAAGCCTCAAATTGTAAATACAATATACTTATTGTAACAAAGCAAGCAGTATAAATTATAACCGATGAAATCCACACCCAGTAAAGCATAAACCAAAAACAGGGCTAGCCAAAATCATCTCAGTCTTATGCATGATCACAGTTAAGTCTAAATCCACCAAGACCTCATTATAATATTTATATATACATATACTCACAGAAAATACTATTTAGGCCCACCTTGCCATTGGCTATTGAGTCTATCATGTGGTGACTTACGATGCCTCAATTCACATAGAAGCATCTCTCCTATCCATCGGGGACTCTGCGCCACCCCAAATGGAATCCACATTCCCCCGGTCATCCACATCACCTCTTAAACAGATCAGTTGTGGGTAGACCCCTTACTACAGTAGGTCGAGCCCTAGCTCAATATCATCACCACAAAAGAACTATGTAACTCAAGAATATTAGTAAGCAACTATGTACAACATAGAAATCTTTGCCAATATAGCTTTTCACGAAAAGTATAATTCAAGCAAGAAAGCCTTTCATTAGCCAGTCAACATTTTTAGAGTCAGAGCACACACAACCTTTAAAATAAATATCTCAATAAATAATTAAATCATATATACAGATATTTTCCATAGCTAAAACTATGTATAGTTATACAAAACTAGATGTATTAATACGATTGCTATGGCATAACAAATTGCGAATAAATGTAAGTATACGATTCCCGTAACATAACAAATTGCAAATTAAAATAAACAAAATAAGTATAATAAAATATCTGTAATCATTATTAAACATAATATAATAAAATAATTAAATAATTATTTCAAAATAGTAATCATTAAACAATTATTTCAAAATACTAGCCACTACTAACTCACCTTGCCTCCCTCAGGTTTCTCGCTAAACTTGGAACTCCCTCCCAAGCCCAAACCCCACTTAACAAGAAAACGGATTAAAAATAAATACAACAAACTAATGACAGGACTATACCCAAAAGAAAATGCAAGAAAAAAATAACCGACTCTTTAATTGTACCCATTCACTCCACCTAGCTCAAACCTAACCTTCTTTTATCAAACTGGCCTCCAAATTACACTTAAACCAACACAATTTAGATGAAACCCTCCTGAACCAACTTGAACCAACCTCAATTTCATTGAACCAAGTCCAATTGAGCTAGTTTAACTTGAACTAAATTTAAAATCTTGAACCTGGGTGGTTCAATTAAACTAATCCTAATTGAATCCTTAGTCCAATTAGACTGAACCAACAAAAATCGAACTCACTCAATTACACATTGGGTCCAAATCAAATCAATCCTTAATTGGTTCCACCAAACTAATTCTTTAACCTCACTCAAACCCAAATGAACCCAATCTACTTCAACTTGGTTAGCCAAACCCAACTCCAAATCCATTTGAATAAACTCAACCAACTCAATTAGGCTAAACTCAACCAACTCAATTGGATGAGATTGCACCCAACACTTAACACATCTCAATTTCCAACCATTATCATCATTATCATCATCAACAACAACAATAACTATTTCAACTTAATTAACTAAGACTAACCCTAATTCTGGTTGCTACGGTACCATTACAATAATCCATGAGAATTTCTTCAACATTTCAAGCATGATTCTACTCAAAATACAAGTATTTTCAATGAAATTGAAACAACAATCATCTACAACGATAACTTCAACTTCTCCATTACTAACCCTTCATCTTCTCCAAGAAAAATACAAAACATAAACCCAAAATGCAGACACAAATCTAAGTATATCAACCAAATAAACTATCAAAATTCTTACCAAAAGATATTCCACCCCATTCTCTCCCTCCATCAAACACCAAGTTCCAACTCTCCCATTTTCTTTTCTTTTCTTTTTTTATTTCCTTCGTCACAACCTCCATTGGGAGAAAAAAGCTAAGGGTGTGATCGCTTATGCCCTCTCTAGCTTTATATGTGCATGTCCCTTTGGAATTTTAAGTTGGCCCAAAATAGAAGCTCGTGACTCAAGGAGCAACTTCTTCTTCCTTAAGGAGAATTCCTTTGGTGCCATCTTCTCCGTCTATAACTTTTTATAAGAAACATAATTATTATAAATAGTCATCCAAAAATTCTCCTTATGATTGTGAGACTTCGGTGGCCTGCCCTCATTCTTTTTTCTCGTTATGTTGAGACAGAAGCTCACCAGTCATAGAGTTTTGTTTGACCATTCATAGTGATTCAAAGAATTTTGTAAATGAATCACATGAATCTTTTCAAAAAATCTTTGAATATAACAAAATTTGCTTTCTCCTGAGGTGAAGCCATTTTTCTCTTATTCAACCTTGGCTCCCATTGCAGAGGATTTTGTTGGGGTCACCTTGGGATTCTTGAAAATGCCACTCTTCTATACTTAGGCAATGATAGTGGACAAAGGTTCTTCTTCATCCTCCCTTCTTGATGTTCACAACTCTCTTAGGAAAAGTGAGTCTGTCAAAGACGAATATTCTTCCAGTAGGAACAACCTCTCAGAACTTAGTAAGTGTTATTACATTTGGGTGACGTCCACATTATGGAAAAAGTGGAACATGAACTTCAGTTGGTGACGGTGGTAGACTTAGAACAAATGTGCTATAGTCAGAAATAGTTCCAAACTTGATATCTACCCCTGCAGTACCATGTAGATGGAAGTGTAGGCTCGCTTCACTTGAGTACCTTCTAGAAATATGGTGTAATTTAGAAGCCATGGTGTTGTTACTTGTAGATGGCATTGCAAAATTCTGCACAAAAAAATGTTACATTAACATCTTGGAATTAATTTCTTATAATCTATCATTTACATTTGTTTCACAGATGGCAGCAAAAGTCATGTCTCACCAAGAATGCTAGAATTCTTATCCTACCTTTAATAAGGTCGACTAGCCAAAAATAAGTGTATCATAAATCAAAATTTTAATTATTTAAGATTTCAAGTTATTATGAAGTTCATGGCTTCCATTAAGGGTAAGTCCCTAACGTTAATTACCCCAAACTTTGTCATGGGAACTTCCAATTAAGAAACAAGTGTGAATGACAATTAATTGAATAAGCATAAAATCAATTTGTATTGACTTTAAGAAACATATAAGTACATGACCATGAGTGAAAATACTAAAACTAAGAGTTATACATTTCCTCAATCCTACGTTTCAATTTTTTATATTTGCCTGATTTGGGAGGTGCTCCTAACTCTTTTGCTAAAAGCACATTGGAATATGCCTTTATTAAGCTCTACGACTATGGTCCTTTTTAATTCCCTTTTTTTTTTAATGTGTTTGCATCTTGTCTTATCACATGGATCTTAAGTTGCAATCACTCTATATTTGTAAGTCACATACTTGATTCTCTTTGATTTTTCATTTGCTGAAAACTTTGGCATTTTGTGCTTGTGAAGTTCTTAAGATTTTGACTTGTGGAACTCCTTAGCTCTTTAACTTCTTTGATTTAAGTCATTAAAAGACTTTTCCAATTTTCCTCTGTGAGTATCAAACATTGGACCTCACAATAGGTTTGAAGAAAAATGATCAAAGGTTTTCATCACCCATGTGAGTGCCAAGCATTGGACCTCACAATGAGTTTGAAGATAAAAGTTGAAAGATTTTCATCACCCTTATGAGTATCAGTTATTGGACCTTACAATGGATTTCATCCATTCCATATAGCTCTGTGAGCATGAAGTAAATAAACCTCATAATAGGCTTTATTAATTCTATCCATCTCAATGAGTGCCAAGCTTTGACCTAGTAGTAGGCTAGTAGGCTTCATTAACGCCATCCATCTCTGTGAGTGTCAAGCTTTGGACCCCACTATAGGTTGTATCGTTTCTTTAACCTCTATGTGTCGCAACTATTGAACCTCACTGTAGGTTACAAGAGAAATTTTTATAAATTTTCAATATCTCTATTCACCCCTATGATTGTCAAGACCTCATAGTATTTTTTGTAAGAAAAATTTTTATTGATCCTCATCATCTCCATTCACCCCTTTGAGTGTCAAGACCTCATAATAGGTTTTAAGAGAGATTTTCATATATTTTCATCATCTTTATTCTCCCCTATAAATATCAAGACCTCATACTAGGTTTCAAGAGAGATTTTCATAGATTTTCATCATCTCTATCTACCAATCTGAGTGTCAAGGTCTCAAAGTAGGCTTCAAGAGAGATTTTCATAATTGTCATCATCTCTATTCAGTCATAGACACCTCAAAGTATGTTAAAAGAGAGATTTTTATAAATTTTTATAATCTCCATTGATGTGCTAACCGCAAGTGCACGGGTCGCAAGCAAGTAGTAAAGTGATACCCTGTGAGGGGTGGGATTGTCGAACCACAGGGAACTATACTCAAAGTACTAATTGCTCTTCTGATGTCTAGTGAATTACAAAGAGAGTGAGTGAATCAAGAAACAAGAAAGTAAGGATACAATGGTGGAAGTGATAGGAAGGCTAGGATCGAGTGTTTCAGCAATATGAGAGTAATGCCCCGGGGTGAATCCTACAGACTATTGCATGCTATCTTATCCTAAGTGGCTACCAGGTACATTCCAATGATCCAAGTGTGTGCTCACAAGCAATGTTGCATCTATGAGTTCAACTACACTGAGTTTTACCAGGGTAACTGTGCACTTCTTGCTAGATAAGCCGTGCACCGAGTTTTACCTAAACAACTGCGTAAATCAACACATCGAGTTATGCAACACAATATTAAACACAAGAATCAAATAGAACTCCATAGAACAAAGATAAATAAGTGTCAAAACATACAAATCATCTCAGTCCATAACCCTAGGGCACTATGGCTAGTTACCCCTCATGGGCGGGTATAACAAGGAAAATACAATAGAAGAACAATGATAGGAAGACATGACTCCCTTCTCTTCTCTAGATGATCTCCTTTGTCGAGCTCCGTGTGATAACCCCACCTCTCTTGGTGCCTCAAACTCGTCCTTGCTCTCCTTAGGCAGTGTGGTGACGCTTGATCTTTACTCTCATTAAGGTCCTTCCGGTGGAGAAGAGAATCCCTGAACAAAATATGAGAAGAAATCCTAGAATCTGGAGTTAAAAAGGTAGTTTTGGGCTCGACACGATCTCAACATGGTCGTGTTCATCCCATGTCCTTTTTAGAGAATTCCTTGAGTGAAAAACCCGAGATAATTAGCAGCAGGAGCATGACCGTGCAGTCCCCATGTCTGTCGGCACACGCCCGTGTAACTGGCAACGTGCCCATGTTCCTCCTAAAGAAGAAGAGATGACTTTTCTCCAGAGATTTGTAGTGAAAGGAACACGGGCGTGTAGTGACCGTGTTCTGCCTGGGACATTCCCATGTCAGGATTCTGCTAGTTTGCTCTCCAGACAGGGAAGATCAATGGGGAGAGCACGGCCGTGCTCTGCCCGTGTTCAGCTTTGATGAGTGCATTTTATATCATGTTTCTTTCCCCTTATTATAGTATTTTCTCTGTCCTTAAGTATATTTACTGATTGGAATTGGTGCTATTTAAGGTATTTTATTCCTTGTGTAAGAATCTGGGGCCCGAGTCAATTTGGTGTGAAATCGAGGGTGTTTCCCGCGTGTTCAGTGACCAAAGGTTCAGTAATAGCTGCCACGGGCATGACACGCCTATGCCCCAAGTGCTGCAAATTATGGCCTGGAGTGTACAAGAGCTAAAATCTAGACACGGGAGTGTCGCAGGCAGGACACGGTCACCACACGCCCGTGCCCCAAGTACTGCAAATCTCAGGTGACGTTCACTCATGAACAACACGGGCACGGTGCCTAGTACACAGCTGTGTGCCAGGTAACATGGGGGACACACTCCTGTACCCCAACTACTGCAAATCTCAGGAGTTTCACCCCTGGATTCCGAAAAGAGTTCACGGTCGGGACACGCTCGTGTGCGGACCGTGTCGGACCCCGAATCAGCCTTTTTAACTCCAGAAATTAGGGTTCTTTCTCATCTTTGTTTTGGGGATTCATCTCTCCACCGGGAGGACGTTGTGAGATCGAAGATCAAGCTTCATCAAACCGCCTAAGGAGATCAAGGACTAGTAGGAGGCATTGCAAGAGGTGGAGTTGGCGCAAGGACACTACAAGGGAGGACATCTTGAGTATTACAGGGGGGGTTCTTTCTCTCTTTCTTTGTTCTATCTTTGCCTTACCTTGTGTACCTGCCCTCAGGGGCTAACTGGCCATAGTGCCTTGGTTGTGGACAATTGTTAGACTGTATTGCTTATACACTCATTGTATTTGACTATGGAGTTCTAATTGATGCTTGTGTTTAATCTTGTATTGCATAACTGTAGTGTGTTTGGAGTGCATAGTTGTTATGTTGTACAAGAAAAACTGCAGTGTATCCTCGAACACATAGATACAATATTGCTATCGAGCACACACGAACGTTATTGGAATGTACCGAGGTAATCAACTAGGATGAGATAGCGTGCACGAGTCATTGGAAACTTCCGAAGAGATTTACTCTTGTGGTTGCCGAGTACTTAGTCCTAATCTCCTCCATTATCATCACCATTACCTTTTACTCATTGTTGTTATGATCCAATACCCTTTCTATTTGTTTCACTAGACATCAAAGGAGCAACGAGTACTTTAAGTACAGTTCCCTATGGTTCGACAACCCTACTCTTAATTGAGTACCACTTTATTAGTTCTTGCGACGCGTACAACCGTGTCGATGACCTGTTTTTAGGCTATGACTGAAATTGTGTTGTCTTCTTCTCTTGCAGATCATGCCTCGAAAATCTGTTACTTCTAGGGGCCCAAAGGCGCCGCGGACTGATCCTCCTGCTAGTCGCATTGACACGACACCGTGATTCCACACTCAAATTCACCAAGCACACTACGATCGTCTTGTTCGCCGTCATTTCAGTGAGTCACACGAAATTGATTGGGACGCTTTGTGCGAGGTGGGTCTTGAGACGAACGTTGGGCCATTAGTGGGCGTTGGGGCTTGGACGCAGTTATTCTAGATCACGGACACCACATATTAGCAGTTGACTCTCGAGATTCTCTCTACATTCGAGATGTTCCAGGGCACCATTGCCTTTCATCGGGCCGATTATATTCAGTTCCAGGCTTTCGGAGCTCTCTACTGGATTAGTCTTACTAAGTTCTCCATTCATTTAGGGCTTTATGATGCTACTTTCACTCGGACTCCCGAGTATAATGCTTTACTGACATCTCGGCCACCGGGTGAATCTATTGAGTAGGCTTGGCAGCTCACTGGCACGACACTACCATATGACCCTCGGCGGACTAAGGCGACTGCACTGCGCTCACCCGCGTTCCATTACATTCACTATCTACTGAGTCACACCATAGCGGGGCGTGGGGACAGCGCGGGAATCGTGAATCTGTGGGAGTTGGATTTTTTGTTGAGTATGGTGGATGGTTTTCACTTTCATTTGGGGTATGAGGTCGCCGTTTCCATTTCGTGTCAGGGGACGAACCCCTGTATCGGCGCTATCTTTGTTGGCCCGTACATCATGCGACTAGCTCGGCACATGGGTCTTCTTTCTAGCACAGTCACGTGTGAGATGCAAGTGGTCGGTGGGGTGTTACTTGTTTCCATTGAGACATTGAGATCTATGGGGATGCTTCACCGGATTCAGACTACTCGAGGGATCGAGTACCGGGTTCGGCGTGATTCTGATCTACCAGCGCCCGCTCCGGCCGCAATGTCTTCCTCAGGCCCCGGCTCCTTTGCCCGTCACCCAGGCCTGATCACATGTTCATTTGCAGAATTCCGGTGGATACAGAGGAGTCTCCAGCGTATTGCCGATCATCTGGGGATCTGTCTGCCGACCCCATCACGTTCACCCACTCGTTCATCTCCGAGTTCGCACACAGATACCACTAGCCCTTCGGCCCCGTCCACTGATGTTCCTCCTACTCCTACTTCGTTTGGTTTTGGCTCGGGCAGTACATCGGAGGATGACACTTCTGGTTCGGGCAGTGCTTCTAGGGACGACAGTGCCACCCCTTGATCAGCTCTTGCAGCATCTGTTTTTATTTTCTGCTTTTTTATGTTATGTTATTTGTTGTTTTTTGTTGTTTGAACTTTGTACCTTGTGAGTCCAGTAGCAAGGGACCCCCCTGCTCCACTGGCATTTTGGTTTGTTTACTTTTCGTATGCCATTCCCATATTTTGTTACACTATTTCACCTGTATGCCTCTTCATATCTCAGGTGTGTGCTGGTTGCTTGGAGTTATTTTGGCAACGAGTTGAGAGTAACCACATCACTCTCCGCAAATTGTTTGTTTAGCACCCATGTGAGAGCGGCATCTTCACTCTCCATGTTCAGGGAAGATTTTCACACCCTCGTCCTTTCATTTTGTTTCCCATGATCATTCTGTTTATTATTTATTTCTACATTGGGGACAATGTAGGTTTCAAGTGTGGGGGAGGGTTGCATGTTTGCATGAGTGTTGTATGCTTATATAGATGAGTACCTTGCTAATGATAACCTATGAATTGTTTGTGGACTCGGCTTAAACTTAGGAAGACATGAGCATGTTAGGAACCCTTTTGAACTTAAGTATAGACCCTTCTCTACTTGCAAGACGAATATCAGTTCACTTTACCCAGAGTTTTGTGCCACTCATTTTGATTTAAACTTGTGTTAAAAAAAAAAAAACTGGAAAGTCAGATCCCGACTTCGGGATGCCCTACCAGTCACACTTTTCGGTAAATTGTTGAGTTAAGATGATAGAAAGAGCTGTCACCCTATGTTGAGTGAAAGCCGCTCTTGAATAGTCGAATTTTGGGCATTACAATTGTACATTTGATGACCTACCGGGAGAAAAGGCTACCACTAGAGTGTATGAAGCTACTACCCATTTTGTGAGTGTAAACAGAGTGAAGTAGTTTAAGTCCTTTCGAGATTGTGGGGCTCATACTCTTGGGTCTGGCACACACACATAGTCTTGAGAGTAGAGGAGAGTCTTATATGAATTATGGGGTCTTATAACTCTCACTGTTCCTCTTTTGTTTTAAGCTCTGTCTTTCATGTGAGGTTGGAAGTTTGGCACTCATCAGTATTTCTCTTCATGTGTTTGTGTTGTGCTTTAGGACAAGCAAATGTTCAAGTGTGGGGGCATTTGATGAATGCATTTTATATCATGTTTCTTGCCCCTTATTATAGTCTTTTCTCTGTCCTTAAGTATATTTACTGATTGGAATTGGTGCTATTTAAGGTATTTTATTCCTTGTGTAGGAATCTGGGGCCCGAGTTAATTTGGTGTGAAATCGATGGTGTTTCCCGCGTGTTCAGTGACCAAAGGTTCAGTAATGGCTTACTCAGGCATGACACACCTGTGCCCCAAGTGCTGCAAATCCCTGCCTGGAGTGTAGAAGAGCTAAAGTCCTGACACGGGAGTGTCGCAGGCAGGACACGGTCACCACACGCCTGTGCCCCAAGTGCTACAAATCTCAGGAGACGTTCCCTCATGAACAACAAGGGCACGGTGCCTAGTACACGGTCGTGTTCTAGGTAACACGGGGGACACACGCCTGTGCCCTAACTGCTGCAAATCTCAGGAGTTTCACCCCTGGATTCTGAAAAGAGTTCACGGTCAGGGACACGCCCGTGTCTGGACCGTGTCGGGCCCCGAATCAGCCTTTTTAACTTCAGAAATTAGGGTTCTTTCTCATCTTTCGTTCAAAGATTCATCTCTCCACCGGGAGGACGTTGATGAGATCGAAGATCAAGCTTCACCAAACCGCCTAAGGAGATCAAGGACTAGTAGGAGGCATTGCAAGAGGTGGAGTTGGCGCAAGGACACTACAAGGGAGGACATCTCGAGTATTATAGGGGGTTCTTTCTCTCTTTCTTTGTTCTATCTTTGCCTTACCTTGTGTACCTGCCCTCAGGGGCTAACTGGCCATAGTGCCTTGGTTGTGGACAATTATCAGACTGTATTGCTTATACACTCATTGTATTTGACTATGGAGTTCTAATTGATGCTTGTGTTTAATCTTGTATTGCATAACTGTAGTGTGTTTGGAATGCATAGTTGTTATGTTGTACTAGCAAAACTACCATGTATCTTCGAACACATAGATGCAATATTGCTATCGAGCACACACGAACGTTATTGGAATGTACCGAGGTAGTCAACTAGGATGAGATAGCGTGCACGAGTCATTGGAGACTTCCGAAGAGATTTACTCTTGTGGTTGCCGAGTACTTAGTCCTAATCTCCTCCATTATCATCACCATTACCTTTTACTCATTGTTGTTATGATCCAATACCCTTTCTATTGGTTTCACTAGACATCAAAGGAACAACGAGTACTTTAAGTACAATTCCCTGTGGTTCGACAACCCTACTCTTAATTGAGTACCACTTTATTACTTCTTGCAACCCGTACACTTGCGGAGAGCGCATCAAGCTTCCTCTTTTCCCTTGGTCATGAACACGCACAATTCGCTCTTGGATTCACTCCAAAATTATTCACTCCAGAGATCTCTACAAAATGAATATTATACCTTGAATAGCACCGATCATACACAAAAATATGCTAAAGGGTGAATAAAAGGATGGAGTAGAAGGCATGAAAATGTGACATAAAATACATTCATCATCCATTCACCCCTATGAGCATCAAAACCTCATAGTATGTTTCAAGAGAGATTTTTATAAATTTTTATCCTCTCTATACAACCCTATTAGTGTCAAGACTTCATAGTAGATTTCAGGAGAGATTTTCATCATCTCTATATACCCCTATGAGTGCCAAGACCTCAATGGAGGATTCAAAATAGGTTTTCATAAAATTTTAATCATCTCTATTCACTCCTATGTGTGTAGGTTTTGAGAGAGATTTTCATAGATTTTCATCATCTCTATATACCCAATGAGTATCAAGACCTCAAAGTAGGCTTAAAGAGATATTTTCATAATTTTTCATCATGTTTATTAACCAGTATGAGTGTCAAGACCTCATAGTAGGCTTGAAGAGAGATTTCATAGAAATTCTTCATTTACTCAATCCACTTCTATGAGTGTCAGCAGACCTCATAGTGAGGTTCAACTATTTAAGAGAATTTTCATGGAAAATCTTCATAACTCCACTCACTCCTATGAGTGTCACAAGACATCATAGTGAGCTTGGGGGGATTCTTTTGATAGTCTTGAGAAAGTTACCAAACTGCCCCCTTACATTCATAAGAATTCCTTTTCCTTTCTTATCCATTTTTGTTAGTTTTTTATTTTTGCATCTTAGCACCTCTAGTACTCTTTTTACATTGTAGTCCCCGTGTTCTTTTTTTTACAAATTTTCATAAAATTCTTTTTTTACAACTAGACCCCTGATCTTTTAACTTTTGACATTTTCCTAGGAGTTTTGCAACTAAGCCCTTGACATTTTCTATTTTTAACATTTTTCCATAAATTTTGCAAATAAAGCCAATATTTATATTTTTTTTATTTTCATCCTTTCACTAGGATTACTGTAGTATTTTGGGGTTTT
The DNA here is from genome assembly GCA_020875875.1 of Dioscorea alata. NCBI lineage: Eukaryota > Viridiplantae > Streptophyta > Magnoliopsida > Dioscoreales > Dioscoreaceae > Dioscorea > Dioscorea alata. Next base: position 7,863,511 of record CM037011.1, read on the forward strand.
CCTCCTTGTGTAGGTCGGTGTTTTTCGATCTTTCTGATAAGTGCTTGTGTTATATTAACGCGAAGCATTATTATCTTACAATGAACATATCTTTTATCATATTTTATCACTAAATGGTGTGCATTTGTGTATTCTTATGCATTGTAGGTTTGTGGAGCTAATTTGGAGAAGAAGAACGAAGTTAGATCGTGTTCGCCGTTGTTGGGAAGTTTTCGGACCGAGCAAGGAACAAGGCATGAGCCTAGACTTGTGAGTGTGTGCCAACCTCCTTTGGAGGGGCACAAAAGCAGTCACATTCACAACAAGTCTAACTCGTGTAGCTTAGGAGAACTTCACCAAGAAGGAGACTTGAAATCAATCGGCATGATCTACCATTGATTGTGTGCTCAAATCAATGGCCTCGATGAAGAACAATTGATTCGGGAGCATTTCGGCGAGTTACTATAGAATCATTGTAGCTTGATACTGTAGTAAAACACTGTATCAAGCTACTATTCACTTTCTGCCGAAAATTAGGATTCCAGAGAGTTCACATTGGCATGTGGGAATTCCACACGACCGTGTGAATTAATTTTCCAGCAATCCAGAAACTTCACACGGCCGTGTGGAAATTCCACAAGACCGTGTGAAGTCCCGATAAGTCCAAATTTAAAGCCACGACTCAACATTATAAAAGCCCGATTTGGAGACTTTTTAGAGATCTTTTTCGACCTAACTTTCTCCCCAACTTCTGGAGAGTGCGGCTAAGGTTTCGGAGAGGACTTCGTGGAGGTTTGGAGTGCGTCATCGACATCGTCATCGACGTTCGGCGGCCGCACAAGACCAGGGCCACACCATACACAAGGGGGTTTTCATCAATGTCTTTAATTTGTGCTTTCTTTCATATTTTGATGAACATGTATAGCTCCATGAGGAGCTAAACCCCTCGTGGGTATTCGGACTTGTAAACCGTAGGATTATTATGTTTCTATGACATCGTTATTATGTTTTTCCATTATTGATGAATAAATTCGAGTTTCAATTTTAATTATCTCTTTCAATTATTTTCCCTTAGCCGTGACACTAGGATTGAGAACAATCTAGGTTGTCCTTTGGAGGTGTGACAACTCCTATAGGATTAGACTATTTAAGATTGAAGAGGGTTGAGAGGGTGAGTCGTGAGGTAGCGAAGCGTCCCCTTTCCCCTCCGGTGTGATTTCTCCCTACCTCTATTTTCCTTGATTTCTTAGCGGTCGAGATAGAGTGAAGTGCTAGGTAGATAAACTCCCCTGGGGCTTAGTTGCGCAAGCAACAGAGTGAAGGGTTGACGTGAATCCTAAACATTGGGGCTTGATCTAGACTAGAGTTCTTCCACCTGGACCAAAGAGTTAGAACTACACATAGGAACAAGTTTTATCTCTAGAAATCCATAGAGCTTAAAGCAATCCCACGTAGTGTTAGGCTTAGGTAGATATACTCCCCTAGGGCTTAGTTGCGTGAGCGATAGAGTGCAGGGTTGACGTGAATCCTAATACCGGGGCATAATGTTGGGGTTAGTCACGGTTGACCTTAGGTTTGTGACCATGAGTTTAAGGATATTCTCGACTCAATTAATATCAATAGGAAAATATAATAGCATAGTCTTGCACTAGAAGCATAAGTCTTAGAGGTAGCTTGTCCGGATACCCTATTTCATCCATTACTAGTCTTGCTCCTTTCACTTCTACTTGCACTTTCTTATCTTCCATCTCTCTCACTACAAGAAAGTTGGGCTATAACGACTAAATTTAGCGGCAAATTTATAAATTTGTTGCTGTAAAACTCTATAACGGTGGATTTTCTAATTTATCGCTATAGATTAACATCCATTAGATTTGTAGCGACTAATTTTTATATTAGCCACTATAGATATAATTTTAGCGGCAAATTTTTGAATTAGCTACTAGAAACACTATTATAAACATAAGTTTATTTATTATTTTTTTAAACAATATTTTTAATAGCGGCAAATCCCTATATTAGCCGCTATATATATTAAATTTAAAAGATTATACTGAAAGACTGAAAATGATCCCATTATTTTTTATCTTTAATTTAAATAAAAATTTTAGCAGAAAAAATTATTATCTCTAATTTTATTAATAATTTTTTAATACAGAAATTTTTAACAAGAAACTTTTAACAAACTTTGATTTTTTTAAATTTTATGGATAATTTTTTAAGAACTAATATGTATATGCCAAAGTCACTTGGTTGAAGTAGTTTTTCCACTGTAGAAATTATTTAATTATATTATTATTTTTTTTTTTACATTTGATATTTTGAAGCCTCTTTCAAAATATTAAAAACTCTTACGTGAAGGGGTTTACCTAGTAATAATAAAAGCTAGTTCTAGTGTTCCTTTCTTCCTATTAAAATTTTTAAATGAAAATGCTAAATCTAACCTAAATATACGATGATCATAACTTACAAACTAATGCAAAACGAAAATGTTGCTTTGGTTTAAAAATAAATCATATGAGTTGCGTTTCATTAAAAAATAATAAAATATTTGTTAAATAAACAAATAAATAAATAAATCTGAGTTCATGTAAATTAAATAAAAAAAAATAAACCACATGGATAACATAATCCCACGTGCCATTTGTTTTTGTCTCATCCGAACAAATCATTTTGTGGAAAAGCCAATCTATATCCAACGGTCACCAGAGCTCCACGGCACCATCCGATCACACTCGTCCATCCTTCTACTATAAAACGACCCCCCCAAATTCCAAATCCCAAAAACCTAATCCATGGATTCCACTCCTTCATCCAAATCGATCTTCATCCTCTCCGGCCAAAGCAACATGGCTGGCCGCGGCGGCGTCCACTCCCATAAATGGGACGCCATCATCCCTACTGAATGCGAGCCCCACCCCTTCATCCTCCGTTTCTCCGCCTCCTCCTCCTGGGACACCGCCGTCGAACCTCTCCACACCGACATCGACGACTCCAATGCCTGCGGCATTGGTCCGGGGATGCCCTTCGCCACCATGCTCCTACTACATCTTCCTCCTGGATCAAGTATGCTTCTTTTCCGATGATGCTGCTGCAATCCTATCAACTTTTGGCTTCATGAACTTCTTCATTGATTTTGTATCTTTTGTTCTCTTAGCTTCATGAGCCATGCAATGCAAACAGTTGCCCATTTTCAGAGAGAAAAGAAAGAGATGTGTTAGAAACTTAGAATGAGCTAGTAGTGATTGTTTTAGAATAAGTAGTGCTTAATTTATAGGTGGGAAGTTAAGACTTGAGAGAAGGATTGATGTGCATGTGGTTAGGGAAAAGGAGGTTTAGGTGGAGTATGAGTGGGTTTAGAATGAGTCAAAAAGTATTAATAGATGTATATTAGTTAAGTAAAACCATTATTATATATCTAATGAAAGGGAAAAATTAAGAAGACTGTGGTTCTTCTTGAGGACTTGTTACGTGATGATGTTACATCAAAGAGGAATTACTTTAAATTTTAATTGTTGTTTGTTATGCGTGTCCTGAATTTAGATTCTTTAGGTTTAGTAGGAGATCAAGTTTTTTAAAAAGAGAACTTAGGTTTAGTTGGACTTAGTCAATATTAAATTAGTTTAGTTTTTAAATTATTTTAAATTTGCTTTTATATGATTATTATGTAAATAGTTCATAAAAGGGGTTTAATTATTAAAGACTCTACAATTTCTATTGATAAACGTCCATCTCTCATCCCTATATTTTGGAATTAAGTAACTAAAGTATAATGGTTAGCAAAATTTATTAAAATGGTTTGCTGTTGAGGGCAACATCATTATTTCTTTCTTGTGAACCATTTTGGGCTGCATCTTATGTTTGTTATATTCGAGTCTTTTATTCTTATAATTAAAGACGGAAAGTCCTGCACCTCTGACGTGGGTGTTCTGGAGCATTTATCCTCATCTACTTCATGTTATTTTTTTTTATTTAAAAGTCTGGTGTTCACCTTTCTACGGAGGGCATATTTTAACTCATGGAATAGTCCAAGTGCTTTGCCTCCTTGCTTTTTTTTCTCGTCATATATGATTTCCAGATTTTAAAAGAAATTGATGGACCACTTTAAGTAATTTCTCAATTTTATTATCATTTAGGAATGATCTCATTCTATTCTCGGAATATGTTATGTATCTCATAAATAATTTTCTTGCCGTTGAATTTTCTTTTCTGAATGATGACTTATATCATTTGTAGTTTCTTGATAATTTGTCAATAATTTGTGTCTTACTACCATGTTGTGAACATCAAAGTTGTGTGGTTTCTGTAATCTATTATTTCCATGTTTTGTTTAAGAATTACATGAGCTTATATTTCAAAGTTTTACTCTACAATTGCAATAACAATATAAAGGATGCTGCCCATTATTTCGCCTTTTGTTATTGATCCAAGTAGACTCCTATAATGACAATCAACTTTCAAGATTCATCTTAATCAATTTTTTTTATTTTGTGTATGATTGCCATCCACCACTTAAAGTGGTTAGGTATGTGTAAGTCTCATGGTGTTTTCTTTTTGCTTTTTATTTATTTTATTTTCAGTTTGTCTTAGTGCAATTTGATTGTTTGACAAACAACATCTAAAAAACTGTGGTATTTTAGTTGTCTGCTTCCCACTCTAAGCATACAACTTTGATTGTTTGTGGGTCAGGTCTGAGGGTGGGGGTGTGCCCAATTATCAAGGCCTTCTAGATGAACTCTCACGTAAGTACTCATTTTTTTTCTTATTACTTTGGATCTGCATCCTGTTTTTTCTCTTAGGTTTTTCTTGTTACATGTTATACCCTTAGGCAATTGCTAAATTACACATAAGTTCTCCTAAACTTTTTGGTTATGATGAATTGATATTTTGTTTTACTATATTCTATCAAATCCAATTTACTGTCTATTATTATCATGTAATAGTAGATAAAATTTGGTAAAATGTTTTTATATGTGCAGCTCTAAATAGTTAACTTTTCATTTGAAGCCTATATGGTTATGGATTTAGAGTTTTACATGATTGTTTAGGCTTAAAACCATTAGTCAAAATGGATAGCCTAAATTTTATATGTAATTAATAGTTTGAATTGATCTTTCATTTATATTTTAGAGTTATACCCTGTTATAAAATAAACTTATATTTATATAAACAATTAAAATAATTTAATGATGATATAATGCTGATTCTATGATTATGGCGGTAATTTTAGCTTTTTGTGAGGGTATGTAGGTAAAGAACTTTATTATTCTTTATGTATACGTGACAGTTGTTTAGTGGTGGGCGAGCTCGTAGATCGGTGTATTAGTTTTTTAATTACTTGTGTGGAAATGTGATAAGATAAAGGGATTTGTTTGTTGGATTTGATATATTATTTTGGTATAAGTTCTTCGATATGTCAGAGCCATTCGCAAGGGGTGGATTAAATTTGACAAGACAAAGGAAGAGCCACCCTTTCGGTTATTTGCAGTAATATTTAACTTCAATTTACTAATTCCTGTTCATTATTCAAAAAGCCTAGCACTATATTCTATGTTCCATGTTTTTCTTAGGGCTTTTGCCTATGTGCGTACATGTGTCTTACGTGGCGGTATGCTTGTTGTGTTATTTTGATTATTTTTTTACTTGTCAAAGCTCATCCATCGGATAAGTGATAACTCAACAACAAATTAGTCATGCAAGATTTTTTGTATATATTTATATTTTCTAATTATATGTGGCTGAATAAATATTATATCCACTTGCTTCTCAGATATCGAAGGAGCGAAGGAGGGGACTTAAATGTTTTCATTTGTGATTGTCGATCAACAGACGTAAGATTAATTTTTGAATCTATATTTATTCAAGCACATACAATTAAGGTGTCTTCACTCATTTAATACTGCTAAAGCAAGTTGTACCATTTTCTATTTTTCTGACAATAAAATTGGTGCAAATCTTATTAGTTTACTCTTTCTGGAATCATTTGGGATGATTTTTTTCACAAAAATGTTGAGTTCTAGATTTTCTAGAAATTGCTCGATTGACAATTTTAGCATTAGTTACGAAATCTTGGTGTACCTTTCAGAAAAACTCGTACATGTATATATCAGCCTACTTTACCTACAATGGTTCCAGATGATCTGCCCAGATCAAGAATGTCATCCGCCATGGATGGAGCAAGATTTGTATATCTTGATTGCAGTTTGTAGGAAATTGATTTGCTTGTTGCACAAGAGGTAAATCCATATGAACATATAGATTTGCATTTTGCATTCCACATTCCGTGTTTTTTCTTTGCAAAGTTTTTCAACAGAAAGTTTTCAACTTGCTGTTATGTTTAATGCATAATGATTATCAAGATATAATATAAAACTGAAACAATTAATTCTCCACCAAAACTGCGTTGCTAGAAAACCATCAGATTGGAAATTTCTATTCTGATAGTAGCTCTATGTCGTTATTTCTAATTATACTGTTCACATGCGAGTTATTCATAACTCTGAAATATAACCAGCTCTGTATCGATGACATAATTTCAATTTATCTTCAGCTTTGTAAAACTTGTGCACTCATGGGAGTTCTCTCAGAATGTAGGTGGTTTTGTATATTGCTAATGCTTGAATAACCATGATTAATGAATAGGATGTACAATTTAACTAGCAACGTACTCGGCATCTAATTTGTAACCTTCACTTGGTAAATGCTTATGAGGATGTTTTTGTTATTCATGCCAAACGATTCTTGCTATTTTCCCACTTAATGTATTTATTTTGGTAATCCGATTTTGCTTCTGTTTTCTGAGCTCGGCTTCTAATTTTGTGGGTTTTCTCTGTAGTGTTGGTGAGCTTTCGGCTGCAGAGCTGGAGAACCTGATGACCATCGTTGCCAACCTGCGCCAATTCAAGATTCCTGACTGGTTCTTGAATAGGAAGAAGGATTAGAAGGACAGGAGGTACTCCCATGTGGTCTCTAACGTCCTCGACATGAAGCTTCGTGACAATCTTGAGCGTCTTAAGAAGATCAGGTTTGTTTTCTCATCCTCAAGTTTTCATTTTTTTCCCTTACTAGATTGATGCTCTCTGCCCAGTTTTTTGTTTATTGAAAAATTTATATTTTCATGATTTTGGTACTTGAGATGCTGCTGAAATTTGTTTGTTGTGGTGTGCATGTTTGGAAAGCTTTTTTTTTCTAATGGATATCAATGATTTGTCTGGCGGCTGAATTTGCCAAATTTAAAATAAATAGAATTCTAGCACATGAATGTGGTAGCCTGCTTTAAAAGAAGACTTTTAACATGGCTAGATATACTTATATTCTTACATGGGCTTACTTTTAAGCTTGCAATATGCTCTTGCTTCATCCAAGTCAAGGTGGATTGTAGAGGTTTTAACATGCATTGATGAAGGAAATTGTTGTTTTGGTGGTCATTGTTTTTCCATCACATAGATGGTAGTCATGTGAAATCTGGTTTTTCCAATATAGATGCGTTTCAAGCTTAGCATGAGTTATTGCTTCATGCAAATTGATGTAGAAGTTTTAAAATGTTGATATGAAATACTTTTGTTTGACAAAGAAGAATGAATTATTTTGATCTTGCTGACATTATCGAATGGATGGTGGTGGTAAGAAAATTTGTTTTGTTTTTCCCATGTAGATGTGCTTTTAAACTTGAATTAAAACCCAATTTATAGAGTTTTAAATGCATTGGTTGATAGCATTTTTGTGTTTAACAAATAACAAGGAGTTATCATTGTGCTTTTTATTAACTAGAAACTTAAACCAAAAAAAAAAAGTTTAATGAATGGAAATATTTAGCATATTAGCACTAGTCAATAGTCAAATATCCAATTAAAATTTCAGAGACAAGTAAAAAATATAAATAAAAACACATTTATTGAGAAGATTAATGAGCCAATAACCAGTAACCTTGAACCCAAGGTCCAATCAATTATGAATACTTGCTTCCCATTTTCCATACAGTGGAGTTTTAAAAAATGAAAACCAATATAAATTAATATTTATTTTATTATTAATCCTTCGTTCTTGTTTCCAATTGTTCAGCTTAATTCACTGTTTTCCGATTGTGATATGAGTCTTTTCCTTTTTGTTCTCCGCTTTGAGTTTTGGTTTTTTGTTTTAGTTTTAGTTTGGGTTGGAGTTTGGAAGTGTGGGTTTCTTGATTTTTTGGTATTTATTGAATTGGCTTTGCTTTGTTCTTCTTTAAATGTTCTTTAAATGGATGTACGGTATTTAGTCTTTGTAAAACTTTGAAATTTCTTAAAAGCTGGTTGTTATTTGGTGGGGGATTGCAGATGTGTTTGTTTGTGATTTGGTACTGTCTCTAAGGATTTAGTCTTAAAACAGCCTACTTGATGTATTCCACTATGATTTCTTTGAACTTGCTGATGAATTCCTTCCTAATTTCGATAATTTGCATGTTATTGTTTGTACGAGAAGTATGGGTTTCTTGATTTTTAAATGTTTACTATTTTATTTTATTTGTTGTGTCTGTCTTCGTAGTTCTTACTGGATAGCGGTAATGAGTGGATGGACAACATTTATTAGAGTATCTGGACTATAGATTTGCATTTTGTTTTCTTTCTTGATTTTGGAAGAGGATTGTAGATAGGTTTGCCTTTTGTTTGGCTCTGTTAGAAGGGATTTTTGTTTTCAGCTACAACTTGTTGTGTTTTACCTTGAATTCTTTGAATTTTTTGTCAAACTCTTCTGTTGTTTCCAGAAAATCTTTACAATTTGTCAAGTATATGTGCTGTATTTGCCCGGTTCTTGATTTTAATTGTTCTGCTACTAAATTTGGTCATTTCTGTAATGTCTGTTAGTTATGCAGGAGTTAATGGAGGATTCAGAGGCTTTGAATTCAAGGCTCTGTAATTCTGTGGATGGGCCATGCTTGCAAGTAGTAGTTTTAAGGAGAGTGATATTCTTGGGAATGATTCAGCTTTATATGAAAAGTTCCTTTTAGATGACTTGGATTCATACTAGGATGACCTTAGTGCTCGTCTGACTATTTCGCGGATGGTTGGTGATTCTGTTATTAAAGGAATAGTGAATGCCACAGCAAAGGAGCTGCACAGAGAATTGCTTTGAAGAAAGCAGAAGTAGCAGTTTTGAGTGACAGATTAAAACGTTATGAAGCGGGTGTTGTTCAATGTAACAGAATGGGGCCATTCATGATGATGCCAAAACTTCCAAGAATAATGCCGACGGAAGGACTAGTCATCAGAGTTGAGGTTAGGATTAGATTATAATGAGCAGCTAATTGGTTTGAGGATTGCAGTTGAAAAATAGCTTGATAGGTTGATAGATGATCTTGGTAGTTTAAAGTGCTTGAGTTCAGGAAAAGCCAATGAAGTGGTTACTAAAATTGATGATAGAGTTGATGCTTTGTAAAGAACAATAGAAACAGTTTTCAAACAAGTCAGCTGTGGATTTGGTTCATTGATGATAGAGTTAATAATAATATTTTATTATTTAAATATTATTATTGTCTTTCATTTTATCTCAAATATATATGTATATATATATTTGTTTGCCTATATTAGAAATATATTTTATTAGTTTTTAAAGCTTCTACTTAATTTATAAGGGTTATAGCGGCAAATTTTTTGGTCGCTATATGATATTAAACAAATCTATTGGACTTGTAGCGGTGGAACTGTTCCGCCATTATAAAATTTATAACGACAAAATTTTTTGCCACTATAAGAATACTAAATAAATCTTTAGGACTTATTGCGGCAGAAATGTTCCGCCGTTATCAAATTTTATAACAACAAAATTTTTAGCCGCTAAAGATCATTGTGCAGCTCTAATCCTAACGGATGACATAGCGGCAAAAGTGTACATTTGTTGCAAAAAAGATATAGCGACCAAGGATTTAGTGGCTAATTAGTTATTTGCCGCTATAAGAGTATTGAAGCTAAAATGAGACCTATAGTGGCTGATTTTTTTTGCCGCGATAAGTCCTCTTTCTTGTAGTGTCTATTTAATTTCTTACCTTTTATTCTAATTGCTTCCATAATTCACTCATCAATTTCATTATAACTTTTCGTACACAGCACAACTAAATAGCGAAATCTTGTGTTTTAAATCCCTATTCCCTATGGATTAGACTACCCACTCAACAGGGTAATTTTATTACTTCGACAAGCCCGTGCACTTGCGGGATACACGCAAGGGGTCGTGTCACTTTCCTTGTTTGTTTGTTTGTTGTTTTCGTTGAGTTCTTCTTTGTTTTGAGTTGTTGCCACTTGCCGAGGGTTTTAGGTTGAATTTTGAGGGTTTTAAGAGGTGCCTGGGCTGTGTACAGGCCGCACAGAAGTTGTGCGGGCTGTAGAAATGGTAACGGGTCAGGTCAGGGTACAGGTTTTTCCATATCTGTACCCGTACCCGCTAACCCGCTCCCATACCCGAACCCGAACCTGAATCCGACGGGTTTTCAAAAACACAACCCGCACCCGCACCCGATGGGTATTCGGGTACCCGCTGGGATACCCGCCCCTCCTTGATCTTAATAAAAAATATTTAAAATAAAATTAATCTACCGAGTAAAAATTAAAAATGTCAATAAAAAATCATAGTTTTCTTGTTTGAATGAACACCATGGAGTAGAAATTGAAAATATGTATTTAAAGAAACACAAAATAGACAAATCCAACATCATAGGATACGAATTTAAAACCCTAACAAAAAATTTGAATATCTATAATTGGGTATATTTGTTAATCAATTTCGGGTCGGGTTCGAGTTCGGGTTCGAGTCGGGTATCAGGATTCCATACCCGCACCCGCACCCGCTTTACATTAATCGGGTTTTACCTGAACCCGACCCGAAACATGGTCAAACTGGGTTTTACCCGTCAAACTCGAGTCGGGTCAGATTTGGTCTGGTCGGGTTTGGGTATTATTGTCATCCCTAGCAGGCTGTGCACAGGCTGCACAGGCACTTCTGTGGCCGCACAGTGGCTATGCGGCCTCTTGTATGGCCTTGTGCGGCCAGCACACCCCAGATAGAGGGGTGTATGGCCTAGTGTGCGGGGCCATACACCAGGCCGCACATCCCAGGCTGTGTGGTGTGCGGCCACTGCACGGGCCACAAACCAGCCTGCACACGCGCGGTTTTAGCCTTTTTAACCACGTTTTAACCCCTTTTTCATTCCTTTCTTCTCCCAAAACCCCCTCATCCTTTCCCCCTCTCTTCCTCCATCTTTCTATAGAGTTTAAGGCTGGTTTTGGAGGAGTTTTTGGGGGCTTGTTGGTGGGTCTTTGAGTTGATCTCCTCTTGGTTCAAGGTAAGCTCTGCTCCTCTTCTTCTTTTCTTCTTTGGATGAATGAAACTAGGGTTAGTTTGTGGTCTTGAGTTGGAGTTTGATCCTTGTTTTCATTCTTGTTTATTGTTGGTGGATCTTGAGAGAAGCTATTGCCTTGGATTGTTTGGCTTTGATCTCAAGTAATCCTTGAGTGTTCTTCTTCCTTGTTTTCAGAGCTACTGTAGCTCCAGTGAGCTTTCCTTGTTTTCTTGGTTTCCTTGGGTTAGAGAGGAGCTTAAACCCTTAGATTTTGTTTAGTAGCTTGGGTTGTTAGTGGAGCAAACCCTAGAGCTGGTTAGGGTTGTTGGTAGGGAAACCTAGGGTTTCTTTGTGTAGCTTGTGCTAACCTTTGTTGTTTGTTGTGTTTTGGCAAGGAGAAGAAGCATTGGCTCGAGGCATGGGTTTAGCCGAGGATTAGCTTGTGAGGGAGACGAATCGCCAATTCTGTGAGTGGGATCATTACGCATAGCTTTATTAGAAGAATGACGATAGCTAGATATAAACACACACACACACACACACACACACAAACACACATATGTATAGACACTTATATCATGTTTTTAGCAAAGTTTTATTGATTTATACTTGTTTGGCATTTTGGTGAATGATAATTATTATTGAGAAAGATCTTGAATGTCTTATTAGATAATTGATTTGTTACCGTTCGATTTGTAATGGAATATCACCTTAATGAGTTTGTGAAATCCTTGTTTGTGTGAAACTTGGGATTTATTGTACAAATCATTGGTTTTGTTAAATCTAAGGCTTGAAACTCATTTTGAATTGTTGAGAGGTTTTTCCATGTTTTTTCTTGTGTTGGGATTTGTATATCACTTTGTTTATAAAAGCTTGAGCTTTGTTTGTGCTTTTTATCATTTCCTTGTGGAAATGCGGAGATGTTATTGATTGTTGAGTATTTGTTGGCTATTGTGCTTCATGTGGAGTTGTGCTTATTGTTGGTTTTGTGTGGTGATGTCCTACTATTGTAGGCGGTCCCCATGGCCAGCCTAATTGGATACTATGAAGGCCAGTTCAGGTGGGAGTGAAGAACCCTGATTGGATACTCACTGGGAAGCTGAAGTAACCAACTAGTGTACTGGTCGGTCAATGTCAAGGGCATGAGTGCCTTGACGGCCCTAAACCTAGCTGTGGCCTTGAACCTTGGGTCATCTTAAACTTATGGTGAGGGGGTGAAGCCTAACTGTCGCTCCTAGGAGGGCAGTCTCCCACAAATTTGACTTGACTCGAGAGTTGAGTGTTCTCGAGCTGGTGTTTCTTGCATTTGATTCAAGATATAATTTGTTTTATTCTCTTTTGTTGCCATCTTGAATTTGTGGTAAAGGGGTAAAGCCCAGCTATTACTCCTCAGATGGCAGTCTCCCATAAATTCAATTTGGCACTATTTATTTGAAATTCTCATTACTTATCTGGTAATGCCGATGTTTCAATTTATTTTGAGTTTTGGTTGATGACCGGTGTGATGTTTAACTCATCCTTTATATTTTGAACCCGGTGTTCAGTATTTTAATAGATTTGAAGTTGTTAAAATCTTGTTGAGGTAAAAGGGTTTCTTAACCCTATATTTTTGTTATATTATATTAAGGTTGCTATCATGTGAAATATGTTCTAAATGTTTATCTTGCTTTTGGTAAAGTATTTATTTTGGTGTATTATTATTATCTTTGTTATTGGTGTTTTTTGGTGGGGTTATGCTAATCTCTCCTCACTGAGTAACGCTAGTTGCTCACCCCTCTTTCTTTCTCCTAGACTACTACAGGTAGTAGGTGAGGCGGGGCAGCAGTGTGCTGGGCATTTGTTGCTATTCTACCTTCTGTGTATCTTTCCCATTTCATGTATGCTTATTTTGAATATGGACATGATGATTGGCATATGGATCCACTAGTGTGTAGTAAACCTTGTTGCATTGTTTTGTATCTATTCAACTTTCAAACTCTTGTGTATTAACACATGTTATTGTTGTTATAGCTTCCCTATGCATTTTTTACCTTGTATATTATTGTATATCATTGTTGTTGTTGTTACTTCTGCGGTGCATCACTGTGTCTCTCCCCTATGTTTTTGTGTTAATTATTGTGGATTCCAGGTTGTTGGTTAGCCTTGCGGCGTCCCCAGGGCTGAGTGGCGTTGTATCCCTCCTCGGGATTGTCACGGTGGTTGTCGCGTCCCATGGGCCCACTGGTTGGGGCATGACAATGACACCATATGAAATCTAGAAAGGAAGAAAGACAAATCTTAGATACTTGCATATCTTTGGAAGCAAATGTTACATGTTGAATGACAGAAATCAGTTGGGAAAGTTTGATGAAAAGAGTGGTGAGGGAGTATTCATGGGATATTTTTACAACTACTTGTGCCTATTGGGTGTTTAATTCAAGAACTAGGAAGATAATGGAGATAATCAATGTCATTTTTGATGACTCCTCAGGTCAAATAGCTAATGTGGAACATTTGATTATGCTCAAAGAATCAGAAAATCAAGACATCAAAAGCAATGTTTTAGGTGATGATGACGCACAGGAAGAATAGCATGTTACACACCTACTGTAACACATGGAAATACTCAAGACTTAGACAGACAACCAGATATGATGGATGATACAACAAGAGATATAGTTTCAAAATCTGATCAATACTATCAGGAAGAGTACACTCATGATCCATCTTTAAGAATAAGAAAGAATCATCCTATACAAGACGTGATTAGTAGTGTTAATGAAGAAAGACACATCAGAAATACTCAACGGGTTGATTATCGAGAATTGGCAGGATATATATGTTACACTTCCCTTATTGAGCCAAAGAATGTGAATGAAGCCTTGAATGATGAACACTGGACTATGGCCATGCAAGAAGAACTAAATCAGTTTGCCCGAAATTAATGATATATAGACTTTGGTCCCAAGACCAAAGTATGTGAATGGTATAGGAACTAAGTGGATCTTCAAGAACAAAACTGATGACAAAGGTAATATTATTAGAAACAAAGCAAGTTTAGTTGCACAGTGGTACACTTAAGTTAAAGGAATTGATTTTGATAAAACATTTGCTCCGGTTGCCCATCTCAAATCCATCAGACTGTTATTAGCTATTGCATGTTGTATAGGATTCAAGCTATACCAAATGGATGTCAAAAGTGCATTTATTAATGGAATTCTAATGAAGAAGTATATGTGGAACAACCAAAAGGCTTTGATGATCCTCATTATTCAGATCATGTGTTCAAGTTGAAAAAGACTCTCTATGAATTGAAGCAAGCTCCCCAAGCTTGGTATGAAAGACTTATAAAGTTTCTACTTGAAAAGAGATACCAAAGAGGGGGAATAGACAAGACATTGTTCATCAAGAAGCTAAAGTCAGACATCATGGTTGCATAGATATATGTTGATGATATTATTTTTGGCTCTACATCTCAGAAGCAAGTTGATGAATTTGTGCTACTTATGCAGCAAGAGTTTGAAATGAGCATGGTTGGAGAACTAAACTATTTCTTGGGCTTCCAGATTAAGCAAAGAAAAAATGGTAGTTTAGTCTCACAAGGCAAGTAAGCATGGAATCTGATGAAAAGATTTGGATTAGAGAATGCAAGACTTGTCAGAACACTAATGAGTGTTAATGAGAAATTGACAAAAGATGAACATAGGAGTGATGTAGACCAAAGCCTTTATAGAAGCATGATGGGAAGCTTGCTCTATATAACAACTAGTAGACCAGATATTTGCTTCAGTGTTGGAGTTTGTGCAAGATATCAAGCATCACCAAAACAATCACACTTAACAGCTGTCAAACTCATTATCCGTTATATCAGTAGTACTGTAGATTTTTGGGATTTGGTATCCTAGAGATTCAAATATGCATCTAGCAGGCGACAGTGATGCTGATTGGGCAGGCAATATAGAAAATTGAAAAAGCTCTTATGGTGGATGTTTTTATCTGGGTAGTAACCTAGTTGCATGGTATAGTAAGAAGAAAAGTTCCATCTCACTTTCTACTGTAGAGGCTGAGTATATAGCTACAAGAAATTGTTGCACATAGTTGATATGGATGAGGCAAATGCTTGAAGATTATGGCCTACAACAAGGATAGATGACTATATTTTGTAACAACAAAAGTGCATTTGATATATCTAATAATCCAGTTCAACACACTCATACCAAACACATTGACATTTGACATCATTTCATAAAATATTTGGTTGAGAGTAAGACTATTACCATTGATCATGTTGCAACTAAAAAGCAATTGGTAGACATTTTCACCAAAACCCTTGATTCTACAAGATAAGGACACTTAAGCGGTGAATTAGCCTTTTCCAAATTTAATCCTTGTTAGAAGGACTCTGCAAACAACCATATATCTAATGCTATTCCTTTATGTCATTTGCAAATGTGATGAAGGTTTATCATAAAGGGGGAGGTTGTTCAAGTACCAATCCAGCAATTTAGGGGGAGTTGCTCATTGTGTTACAACCTTTTGTGCATCAAGTCGAAGACTTTGCCATCATCTGCCACAAAGGGGAAGAAATGAAGACTGTTGACATTTTTTCTTTGTCTTTGTTTTAGTTTTTGAACATTTTCTTAAAGACTGATGAGTGTTTTTTATGTAGTTAAATGTTTTTTTTTTTTGTAATCACTAGTTGCTAGTTGCTATCTATGTTAAACTGCGTATGTATTTTGAATATAGCAACTAGATGATGTACTCAATCAGTCTTCGAGTCAGTTTTGGTCCTGTCCAGTTTTCAGTACATATTGTAACCGGCATTTGTAACTAGTGTTGGTCTGGCAAAAAGTTTGGCAGAGAAGATTGTGTCAAATAATGCCAAAGGGGGAGATTGTAAGAGCTAAGCTCTATAGTTGTCATCATGACACGTAGTCATAACAAAGTGGCAAAAACGATGATGTGGCAATCAAGATGACATGGCATGGTGAAGTGGCAATAAGATAAGGTGGCGCACAATGAAGACATGAAGGCTATTATTGGTGGCATTATTTTTTGCAAGGAACATCAAGGTGAAAGGATCTTTCTTGAAGAGCAAACGATGAAGGGAAAATCTAAAGTTATAATTTAAGATATCTTAAGTAAGATCTAAGATGATCAAAATTTATCTTTGGTAACTCTACTTCTCATGAGAGATTTATTCTTGAAGGCCAAGATTTGGAGATCTTTAGTTTGGTGTAAAGTTTAATTAAAGGAACAAAATAAGAAAGGCAACACCAAGCTATGAAGATTCTCAAAACCATAATTAGCTATTCAACTTGAAGAAAAGATCCAAAGCTAATTATGGGTGAAGCTGCTTGAAGACACAAGGCTATTTATGGGTGAAACTATTTGGAGACTTAACCTATTCAAGGGCTATTCTAAAGAAGGGCACAAGCTATCTTTGGCAAATGTATATATTTGAAGAAGATTGATGACCCAAGCTTGGATGATTGAAGATCGTGCTTGGAAGATATTGAAGAGCTAAACTTGGATGAAAGGAGATCAAGTTTAGTAAGAAGTATTAACGACCAAACTTGGATGAATGAAGATCAAGTTTGGAAAGAAGATTTTGAAGATATTTGAAAACCATCTTTGGTGAGATGGAGACACTCCTTGGTGGGTGCAACCCTCGGGAGAAGGACCTGCTGATATGATGTGAGGAGGCAAGCTAGTTGCTAGCAGGAAGAACTCAGGAGGAGTTGACTATATCGCATTGGATTGGCACTGTCGAGAGGACTGGGGGAATTGCATTGCAAGCTAGAACTTAATCAGTAGGTGGGACGTGTTGCAAGCTTGGTTACAACAGGAGTTGCAACATCTAACTTTGGAATGGAAGGTATCTAAGTTAGGAAGCCGTGGGGATTCTAAAAGAGGGAGATACTATATCTGGGATGTGGAGACGTCTATATAAGAGACCCCTGCTATGAGATTTAGGATGTGCTACGAATGAGTGACCCAGGTGTGTGGATTGAGGAGAGTGGGCATCGGGTAATCTAGAGAGAGTTATTCTTTATCATTGTGCGAGTAAGAGTGAGTGTTGCACTCTTCTCTCTTTCCCTCTTTTTGTGGATTATTCACTTCGGACTTAACCCCCCAGACATAGGCAGGTTGTGCCGAAATTGGTAACCAATTCGTGTGTCTCCTTTATCTTGCATGTTTGATTAAGTGTGTGTGTTTACATTACATTAGAGATTGAGGAAAAAATTACCACACTACTATCCCTCCGAACCTAAAATTTCCTTTCATTTTCTCCTTCTCCCTACTTACCCTTTTCTTTTTCCTCTCTCTCATATCTCTCCCCCCTCTTTTTTTTTCTCTCTTCCCCTCCTTATTTTCTTTCTCTTTTCTTTTTCCAACATCACTCCCCCCACCACACGTTCTCTGTCTGTTAGGAGTTTTTTTTATTAATCTATTTATTATTATTATATTTGACTTTAACTTTTTTTTTAAAATTTTTATATCTCTTCTCTCTTTTTTTTAAAATTTGGTATGTAATTTTTATTTATGTATATATTTTTTAAATTTGTTCCTTTTTTAATTTTTTGGAATTTTATTTATTTATTTATTTTCAAATTATCAATTTTTTAAAATAAAATTAAGGCTTAGAAAAGGCATATATAAACAATTATTTTTTATATAATTTTATGTTATAATTTTTCTATGTATACTAATAATATTAGATTATTTATAGGAGAGTTGGTAGTTTATTCCTTCCGCCAAGTGGGTCGATCATGTGGCTTGTCCATAATTTGTCAAAGTATCTCTTAAAAGGTTAATTAATAGACAACTAATGTATAGTGAAAGACATTATCATCCTTTAGTTTTTGATATATTTGAATACACTACAACAAATTGTATTTCTAGTGATAACCAAAAGTTATTACTGAAAGCAATAATTTAATTCACAATTAGTAATAGTAGTAAATTTTAGAAGTCGTCACCTCCAGTCACAAATTCCTCCGATGCTTACAAGAGTGACCAATTTAGACAAATGTTCACAATTATTCCATAATTTTGTGACCAATTTCACGACACTAAAACATTTAGTATCTTTGACAAAAAATGATATGGCTACAATAAATTATATTTTTATTAATAACAAAAGTTATCACTAAAAACAATAATTTTAAACACAATTAGTAATACTAGAAAATTTTAAAAGTCGTCACCTCCCGTCACAAATACCTCCAATGCTAATATAAGAGTGATCATTTTAGAGAAATGGTCACAATTACTCCATATTTTTGTGACCAATTTCACAATACTAAAAAAATTAAGTATTTGTGACAAAGTGACGTGGCAACAATATCCTTATTTATTTATGTCATTTTTTTTACACAAAAAAATCTTAAGAGTGACAAGCAAAGTGGTCATAATAGTTCAGTCAGTTGTGACAATTTTGTTGACATAAAAAAATAATGAAATAGTAACAAATTCATGGTAACAATTGTCCATTTTATTATAAGGAATTTGTTGTAAAAATAGTGATGAATAAGCCATCACAATAGTTCATTTTATTGTGACAATATTATTGACACTAGAAAATGCTAAATTATGGCGAATAAGCCGTTACAATAGTCCATTTTATGTGATAATATTTTTGACTAAGAAGAATATACAATAGTGATGAATACGCCGTCACAATAGCTATATTATTGTGGCAATATTGTTGACACAACAAAATACACAATAGTGATGAATAAGCTATCACAACATTTCATTTTATTGTGACAATAATTTTTGACACTGAAAAATACACAATAGTGACGAATAAGCCTTCACAATACTCTATTTTTTATGACTATATCATTGACACAGAAAAATAAATAAGCCGTCACAATGGTCCATTTTATAATGGCAATATTGTTCTCACAGAATAATACACAATAGTGATCAATAAGCCATCACAATATTTTCTTTTATTGTGAAAATATTTTTGACACAGAAGAATACACAATAGTGATAAATCAACTGTTACAATAGTCTATTTTATTTTGACAATATTGTTGTTACAGAAAAAGTCTATTATTTTGGGACAATATTGTTGGCACTAATATAATTAAAAATAGTGACAAAATTTTTATCGATAATGTTACTTTTATTAGTCATGAATAACGTTAACAGTTTGAAGATCACAAAATGCATATTTTAAGTGGCAAAATATTGTCACACTAGAAAACTAAATATTTAATATAATATAAAAATAAAAATCATCCCAATATACAAATTTTTGAATATATGAAATTATACTAAAATACCCAAATATTATTATAAAATTATAATGATTCTAAACTACATTCTAAAGTAAATTTAAAGATCTCCACATGCACCATGCTTTTGATTCCTACAAAACAAACCAAAAGAGGAATCAATTAGTTTGTAAAGTAATAGGATTTTAATTTAGGGCTAACATCTATAATAATATAATGATAATTGTAAGAAGTGATAATAACTATTCAAAATTTTATAACTTCGTATACTCACATGACTAGTTGGGACACTTGATTTTCTAACATTGAACATTTAAATTCAACGTCTTGCCCAAATTTATCCATATTGAAAATAATCTGAAAAGAAATATTCCAAGAATTAGAATTTTACAAAGAAAGAAAACAATATGAGAAAAGGCTAATGATTAATTGGTGCCAAGAGCATTATATATAAATTAAGAAAAGTTGAGTTCAATGAATGAATAAATAATTATATATAACTTACTCTATGACACCCAAAAAGGTATTAAGTGTGAGTCCTC